>CM038723.1:15438799-16655466 GCA_021613375.1 Megaleporinus macrocephalus | reverse complement strand
TTTAAAAACTGCATACAATACACAGAGAATACACAAATCCTGAGAATTTATATTGTGTATGGTAGAAGAAGGTGGAAGGATCTCAATAAATACATATATAGCCAGCCCTACCAGTAACCTTAAAAAGGTTAACTCTCAAACAATAATTCAATATTATCTTAACATCACTTTGTCATGTAGTGTTGATTAATTTCCCAATCCTATAAATAGATATTTCAAACTACATCATTCTGCAGTGTTCAGTTCTTAAAGGTAGTTTTGGAATACTCTCTAAATACAGTTTAGATCTTGCTTATTTATTACTATCCAAGACACATTTAAGACAAATACATCAGTTAATAAAATAAACTAAATTAGCATAAGAAAAACATAAATAAAAGTTCTGCTAGCACAAGAAGGCTGCTACATCTTCAGTTTTTAATAAATTCCCAAACAACAGCTAAAATGGCACAATTCATTGCCTTGGAAGACTAACTAATCCACTATACTTTATTTCATGGATTACACTGCAACCTACATACTGTAAAAACACTTTTATTTAAGATAAAATGTTTTATTTAGTGTCACTTTTTGGTTTTCAGCCCAAGTGTGTCTTGGTTTTGGGCAATTTCAGATTTTGACCACACTCATTTAGCAAATCAGTTCTGGCACCAAAGCTAGAATAGAAGGCTGCTACATCTTCAGCTACATCTTCAGTTTTTAATAAATTCCCAAACAACAGCTAAAATGGCACAATTCATTGCCTTGGAAGACTAACTAATCCACTATACTTTATTTCATGGATTACACTGCAACCTACATACTGTAAAAACACTTTTATTTAAGATAAAATGTTTTATTTAGTGTCACTTTTTGGTTTTCAGCCCAAGTGTGTCTTGGTTTTGGGCAATTTCAGATTTAGACCACACTCATTTAGCAAATCAGTTCTGGCATCAAAGCTAGAATAGAAAAATGAAGGCATGGTGCTGGGCTTCTATAAGTTACCCAAAAACATTTAAAATACTAGTCAATACTAGTGCTTGCCAACAAATGTATCTCTGACAAAAATATCAACCAATAATATCAAACTAATATATTGTTCAGGTTCTAGCACAGTGTGTATATATGACTGTGTGTGTCTTACCTGTGTGCAGCCTCATATGGACCTTCATGCTGCCGGATGTGGAGAAGCACTTCATGCAGTAATGGCACTGAAAGGCTTTGATGCCAGTGTGTATCTTCATGTGTGCAGTGAGTGTGCTCTTCACAGCGAAGGCTCTGAAACACTGCTTACACTTGAACGGTTTCTCATGTGTGTGTATACGGATGTGTCGAACCAGATCACTGGGCTTTTTAAACTCTTTAGAGCAGTATGGGCAGCCGTGCCAACGCACTCCACGTTCCTCCCTAATGGTGCCTGCAGATCAATCAATCAATCAATTAATAAATTAAGCAGTTAATGAATCCACAAATAACAAGAATCAATAAACAAATCCACATACATTGTGTCCAAAAATGTCAGTAAATAAATAATCAATCAATAATAAATCAATAATCAATAATCAATAAATAAATGGATACACATAAAATATCTATTAAATCAATTAATCTATAAATCAGAGTCATGCCAACACACCCCACAGTTCCCTTGAATTATAGCTGCACACATACAAGAGCGATCAGTCAGGGGTGTTTGCACATGTACAAGTTTTGTCAGTCAATCAGTCAATCAATAGAGTGTCAATGCAACCCACAGCCATTATTTAGTACTAAAAGCAATTAACTGTCAAATACTGCAGGTGGTGTGTATCTTTTTTTATAAAAGCGATGGCTTTAAATTTTCAGATGCTGTGTTCTGCATCTGGCAAGCTGTAGTCTTAGAAGTCAAGAAGTCAAGAAGTGCATGAAGGATTAATTACCCTTAAAAACACTAATATTTACATTCCTTAATTTACCATAATTTTATGCATGTTTGTACCTGCAGTTTAAAATATATTCAGTAAGCAGTAACAGTGTATTAACTGTCAGACTGAATCCCATCTGCTTGTGTGCCGTCTGTTGCTATGACAGAATCCCCGATTGATCTCTGTTATTGAAGTTACTTGCGGAGTTCACTGGCATATTTTTCTCAATTATGACATTTTAGTTAAATGTCACAATATATTAAAGTACAAGTCTAAAGTGGTCATATTGGCTTAGCCAACTGTTCATTTTCTAACTCTGTACCTTGGAGAGACTAAGATTACTTTCAACCTCATGCTAGACCAGTTTAATCCCTGCATTCATTTGATTTACTAGAGCCTCATAATCCTCACATAAATGTTCCTATTATTTCTTAAGCCTATTTTACACAATACCATATCGGGTAACCACGCCTCATCTATTAATTTAGTCTTTTACACCGGCCACGCATCACACGGCACTGTGGTGGTAATGTGTACACGAAGAGCAAAAATATCATGTTTCAGACGTGTGTCATATGCAGAATGCCAAGAGTCTCTGTAACAGCAAAGGAATGCAGCGTTTCACAATATTATAACTAGAGTTTGACCGATCAGCGTTTTTGCGGCCGAATCCGATTGCCGATCACCTTTCAGCACGATTGACCGATAGCCAATACCGATAGAGGGCGGGGTTATATGCCATGGCAGGGCTACATGTAATTATTAGCGCAAGCAAGTCATGAAACATGGTCTAAACTGGTTTATTACCATTTTTAACGAGCTCATGTGAAACAGCATAATATTCGTAACAAAATTAGCAGCAAATAAACAAAGTTAATCAAACAAATATCCCCAATACTGCAATTATTAAATTTAGACCCTGAATTTAAAACGAAAAAAGCAAATTAAATACATGCAGTTACAACTGCAGTTATTAAAAGCAGACTCTGGGTTATTTTAAACAAAAAACTGCAATCATTAAATGTAGATCTTGAATTGTTGCTGCTGTACTGTTCGTACCGGTCAGATCTGGTCTGCACGGTTTTCCGGGTTATTTGTTTTGTGCTAGCTGCGCATGCTAGCTCTGGTTGTTTGCTGATACTTACTGTATTCAGCCGCGTGCAGTGCCGTATCAGATTAGTAGTGTTAAATTTCTTTGTCTTGGTTCCCCAACGAGACACGTTGATTTTACGTCCTGAATGAGTCTCTGTCACATACGGCAACAAACTGCCAGACGGCCAGCACATGCCATGAACGCAAACTGTTCTCGCGAGGCCGCTGCTTAAGTCAGTCTGTTGAAAATGAAAGGGTATGTATTTCCACCTAGCGGTTCACATAAGATTTGCGTTTCAACAAAACGCTAGTTGGAAAATAACAGAAATGAAGCTCATTTGTTTAACACCACTGATCGGCTCTCGGGATCCGCTAAATTGGGGAAATATCGGCCGATCACCGCTTGCATATTTTGATTAATAATCGGCAGATACCAATACATAGCCGATCGATCTTTCCATCTCTAACTATAACGTAACACACAATTAATCATTGCTAATAATTCAACAATTTTACGACACTATCTCTAATGGTTCCTCGATCAACACACAACACACACACACACACATTGGTAATCATACCGGGCATTTGTATAGGTTTTTTGAAGATGCTTCGCTTCTCCTTCTTTACCAGTTTTTGGGGCATGACTGGTTTCTGTCTGGGTGTATCAGCACCCCCCGTAGTGGGAGTTGCACTTTCAGGGTCCGGCCGGGAGCCTGCACTGTTCTGAGTGTCCGACTGAACTGGGATGGCACTAAGGCCACTGTTCTCCAGGGCTTGCTGTGCACACACACAAAACAAAATACTGGAATTTCAGAAGTTGACACAAAAACCTGCGAAATTACTTTAACTAATAATTAATTCTCAATACCTCCTTGAATAGCACAATGACAACAGAAATGCTATTTAGCACAAACTGCCTCACTAAAAATAAAAGCTAACAATTTAAATAAACAGAAGTTAATAATTAAAACCTCAACTGTTTATTAATTCTTTCTAATTAGCAGACCAGCAGTACTGGACAGTCAATCAAGCTTGCCATTAGCCATGCCCCAACAGTTCTCATACAGGTTCAGTATCATGGAAAAAAACAGAATAATTACATGTGACCTTTAAATACCCAAGTAAAACAAAAGAAGCAGCAGTTTCTTCATCATTCACATGATTATAATTGTTTACATTATTCAATTAAACAATTCTGCAATGTTCACCTGTAGGATGTCCTGGTTCATGGCTGTCTCCATGGCAATAGTGGGTCCAGGGGGTGGAGCCTGGGTGCTGTCCCCCGTTACCTGTTCAGAAAGTTCTAAAAGCTGTTGAATCACATCAGTGACCCCCTCTGGCCCTTCAGGTGCTCCACCCTGCCCAGACTCTACACCTTCCTATAAAAAAAAATACATACGGCTGACTGTTAATGCACAAGAATTAACACATGCAACAGTAATCTATGGTTCTATGAACAGAATCATAATAATCAACATGCCAACACGCATCAAACTAAATGATGTAGTCAGTCTATGTACTGTTATTGACTTTAACAAAAAGAAAACCTCCCAGATTAAACCTACCAAATTGTCCCTATAACACCAAATGCAACTGATCAGATTAGTGTACACAGTGCAGTTACACAGGAACTACAAAACTGAATTAGGTAACAAGTAAGCTCATCTTATAATTAACCAAATAGCACTTGAGTTGTCAAGTAATTCTAAAATGGCCATATAGTTTTCAACACTGCTTTACATGCTATTTTGGAGAGAAACACCATTGCTTTATACAAGTCAGCCACTTGTGCAAAGTGTATGGTCTTGGGTGAAGCATTTGGCATAAGCAGCACAGGAGTTCACTAACGTGTAAGCCAAGCAGAAAAATCAGACAGTACTGAATTATGTGACATTATTTATTATTATTTTTTTGCAGACTTTCAAATTTCACAAGACGTTAGTGGATGGGAAACCCACAGATAGCTACATTTTGATGCTGCTGGCGAGTTTCAGAAAAACAGAACTTGTAACCTGTGTGCTGGCTGGCTCCTCCACCTCCATTATGGAAATGTGCATTTTACTGATGTGAGCATTTAAACTGCCGAGCTTCTTATACACACAACTGCAATCCATACATGGATATATGGGACCACCAGAACTCTACAGACAGAAAAATAGAAGATAAAAATATTAATGCCACACGAATATTACTGAGACTGTAAACTGTGATCGGTTGCCTTCCTATCATGATGGAAAAATATACAGTTATATTCACACTTGAGCCAAGATAGGCCACATATTTATCCAGTTTCTTCATAAAAGCAGTTAAGTATTGCCAGCATAGGAGAATGAATGGCATTTTGAATGGAGAATAAGACACATTATTACAATATTTCTGAAGTTTCTGACAGTGGGTTATGGCTGCCTCACCCTTTGCAGTCATCATTTGCATTCACCTTTGACTAACACTTTATCCACAAAAGCTTTGTTATTGTTTTTTCCTGCACTGAAATATAACATGATAGACACCTTGGCAGGGCTATTTGTGGAATGGAGAATAAAGGTTGCTTCAAATATTCCTTTTTATAAAGGAACACATGAAGATGCATCTATTGCAGTGTTGCAACATAAACATGTGCATTAAAGGAACTAAACATTATAAATAATTTTGCTCCAGTGGTTATTATGAGTGGCCGATATGGCACAAAAATAGGCTCCCCAGACAAAACAATGGTCACATTGCATGTTTAAGGTGGTAGTAACTTCAGGCTCCTGCAGATGTGTTGTGCAAGGGTCATCAGCCTATAAATACCTGCAGTGGGAGCGACAGTATTACAGATTAAGAAGCGGTGGTATAGTGCATGATGTCGCCAACCTCAAGACATTTGTACAGTCCATCGAGTCGCAGCTGTTATTTGATGATACTTATATCACAGTATTTTAAGAAATATGTTAGAATTGTCCATTAAATATTATCATAAAATTGTGAATTAAAAAAAGTGTAGACACGGTTCTGCAAATATTGTCATTATTTATTTTGCTTTTTAATAAAGCATTAAAGCACCAAACTGGGGATCCTACCCAATCTTGCAATCCTGAATAGGTGGAAACTGAATTGCAAGTCAGAAATCAAAATAATGAAATGTTTGCTTCTGCATGGGGTCTTGCTATTATGTAGTTTATAAAGAATAGTGCTGAAATAAAGAATCTCAAGAGGACACACAAAATATTTGCAAGACAAACACAAAGTAAATCATTTAAATTCAAATTTCCTGCTGACAACCCTAATAACTAGCATTAATGGTATTGACACTGTACTAAAAATGCCAGATGAGAAAACAATTCCTTAGCTTGTGCATTGCAGTTCAACATGTACCCTAAAACTGATGCTACAACCAAAACCCTCGTTTTGGAAAAAAGTTAATAGTATGAAGACAATAAACACAGGCAGTTTTATAAGAAGCTGGTGGGGAAACTAGCAGAGCTAGACCCATGGGCATCATCTAAACTCTCCTGTATTGCTCTGGGCTCAAAGCTCATCCTGAATTCTCAGAGGAGCAGTTACAGTCTCCACAGCAACATTCTCACTCTCCTGTCATTTCTCTCTCTATTTCTTTTTCTCATCTTCCCTTCCTCAACCCAGCTTCCATTTAACTCCCTTTTCACTTTCAGTTTGTTTCTCTCTAGCTTTTACATCTAGTTCTCTTTCTTCTGACTACTCCCAACTCTCTCTTTTACTCAGTCTTTTCCCCCCACTGTATCTCTCTTCATCGCTCTTTCTAGCTCTCTCCAACTCCCTGTCTCTTTTCTCACTTACTCACTCTTTTCATCTTGTCATCTTGCCCTCTACCTTCTAAATTCTAATATTCTTTCTAATATTCCCCTCTCTCCTCACTACTGTACTTTTATAATATTTTTTGTTCATCATGTTCTTTCTCTTTCCCTGTCTCACCCCCACTTAGGCCTCTCATTTCTCTCTATTATTTTTAATCTTCCAATGTTTGTTTCTTTTTCTTTCATTTTCTCATCATTATTTCTCTTTCTCTTTTTTTCTAGCTTTTTCACTCTCTAGCTCTATGTCTCTTTCTTTCCTCATCTCCCTTCTCCCTCCTCACTATTCCCTGCCTCTTTTTACCCCATCTTGCTCTCTCTCTTCCTGCTTTGTTTCCTCTATTACATTAGCAGTGTTGCTGGTCAATGAAAGTTATGTCAATGAGTGATGGGGTTCTTGCGTTAACCTCTCTCAAAACTAACAATATGCAATGCTTTAGGAATTAGGCACGGTATTCAGACCATTACTTTTTGTGAGGGAGCTTTCAGATACATTACATTTTTCTGACATCTGGTTTCTGACTTATCCTATTTCTCAAGAATGGAGCATTAAACCACTCTGAATAACTGGTTTACATCCTAAGATTTTAAATATGAGGAAACTTTAAAATATCAGTGGAATACTTTAATATTACTCAGGCAAAAGGTTAAAGATGTGGTCACCTCAGAGTGTACTCTCTGGACGTGTGAGTGTAAGTTCCCTTTCTGTGAGAAGGATGCAGGGCAGAGCATGCATAGATGTGGTTTCTCTCCAGTATGTCGCACCATGTGGGTCTGCAGCACCACCTTCTGGTTAAATGCTTTTCCACAGTGAGTGCACTTAAAAGGTCGCTCTCCTGCAAACAAACAAGTACATTTCAATTACACAGGCCTGCTGTAAGGAAAAAAAAATTCTTTCTTGTTTAAGTTTAAGGAACTTACAAAGCTAGTTACTTTTTTGGCCTTTTTTGACAGTAATTGTCATTACTGCTACATTTTCACATGTATGTTTCTCATTTCCGAATTCAAAATGAAATATTTGAAATTAATAATAAATCTTTTCACAAGCTGCTTATAGTAACAGCAGATGAGCAATAAAAGAGAATGTTGATATGTCGATATTCAAACAATATTTTTGGCCAACTATCTGTAATTATAAAAAAAACAGAAATCAGTGTTTTTATTACTGTATTGATTATATCACATATAGACATGAGGTTACTTTCCTTCGTTTTTATGGTAGTACATGTGAGAGTAACATAGCATTTGTATCACTGTTACTGACCAAACAAACATATGTAATTTACTGCCGCTGCAGTGTTTTTGGTCAACCAATCCAAATGAAAAACTTAAAATTTTATGAAAACCCACAAAATCTCTCATGCAGACTTAAGAAAACAAACTAGGAATGAAAACAGCTTTAAACCACTTTAAAGTACTAACACTGCACAATACATACAGCGATGTATACAAACACTATATACAAAGTTTACTTACGTATCTTTACAAAAAATGTTAAAGACATGTTATACTCTAATACACTTTTTATATTGCATTTTATACAATTACGTCATGAGAGCAAGCTGATTACTGAATGCGACACGATTAGGGAATGTAGTACATGCCCCCTTTCAAAGCTCAGCCTTATTTTACACAGGTGTGTGTGTGTGTGTGTATGTGTGTGTTTGTGTATGTTTGTGCTTACCTGTGTGAATGCGAATGTGCCGGACAAGTTGGCTGGGCTTTTTAAATGTTTTTCCGCAGTGATGGCATGTGTTGGTGAAGCCGCTCCGATCAATGTTCTTCTTATAGTTTCTCGAACTAGTCAATATAGGTCTGAATAAGGTGATAAAAACTCAAATATTTCATAAACACTACACTAGTGTTTAGAAAATACATATAAAAGGATGGTCTGTAATAATGTCTAATCATGATCACGCCAAATATTATTTATAAAATAATTTTCATCTGGGCACACACACCTGATCCTGATGTGAGTCTTCATGTGTTCTTTCAGCAGAGTGGCAGAGGTGCAATCTTGGCTGCAGGTCCTACAGGTGTACACCTTGGTTCCAGAAAGTTCTTTACGATGTTCCTCTAGGTGCAAGGACAGCTGGCTCTGAAGGATAAATTCATCTCCACACTCCGAACACAGAAAGTTCTGATAATCAATAAACAGAAACAGCAGCAGAGGGAGAAAAGAGCAGGTGGGAAAATGGTTACAGGAATACAGGAGGTGAACAATCTACATATATTTCTACAATTATATTAACTTTAATATCTCTTCATCAAAAAATTGTTTATAAACATAGATGGAAGCTTTAAGCTTCAATATATGTGCTACTACTGTTTCAAGCTATGTACAGATAAAGCTTTTTAGCTATTTAAAGATTAGAAAGAACATAAATTAGGACAAGATTATGTCTGACTGTACGCAAAGCATACATACATCGGTTGTATAATGGAACAATAATGGCACACTATTGTTTTCTGGTTTTATAAGCCCTACATTAAAGCAGAACTCCACTATTTCTTTTTTAATGTTTGCATAATAACATGGTTTAGACATACAGTCAGTCAGAGTGATCTGATGTGAAATGCTTAATTTGGCAGAAACTTCCAGAGGCCGAAAAGCTCAGAAAGCTATTACTTGAAATTATTATAAATACACTGCCCAGTCTCTGACATTGTTTTATGACAGTTTTGAAATAACAATTTTGCCTAAAAGTAATTTTTAGCACCCATACAAAGCATATATTTTACGAATTACCACTATTTTGACATGATCATTATTAAATTAAGATGTTTTGGACAGTAAGTAAAATGACTATATTTGCACTGTAAACATTGCATCCCCTGGTTCCCATCAGCACAACAGTAAAAAAATCATAAGTCATTAGTTTTACTACCTTTTTTTTACATAAAACCATTTCTAATAAACACATTTACTACAGATACTACAGTTTAGTCCATGATTAGGCCACATCCATAAAAGCAGGCCACATCCACTCCAAAAGAAAGCTCCTGACCTCTTCTTTCTCGTGCACCATGATGTGGGACTTCAGGCTGGCCACTCTAGAAAATTTTTTATCACACACAGGGCAGGTGGGGTCAGAGGTATTGTGTGTGGATTTATGAAGCCGGAGGTTAAACTCCACGTTAAAGGACTGAGGGCAGAGATCACAACGATGAGGCTAAAATCAAAAATACAGTATTAGAAAGCAGAGAAAATCAGCAGGCTATACATTTCAATATCAATCTTCCAAATTAGCGATTGAAATAATAACACTGCAGAATATTTTGGTAGAGGAGGAATAATGTTCGAGTGACTTTTTTATGGTCTGGGCTAGGCCCATGTTTTCAGTGGAATCAGATCTTGTAGCTACAGCATGTCAAAACAGAAATATGTGCTGTCCTCTTTGGGGCAACAATTCGGGATAGGCCCAGTCCTGCTTTAACAAAGCACAATCCACAAAAAAGTGGTTTTGTAAGACGAGAGTATACATGTAGTCATGTATACTATTCTGGCTAAAACAATCATTTATTTGTATAGTGAATAAAACTGTTACTAAAGTAAATTACGCAAAACACCAATAACAGATAACACAAATCATGCCAAAACAAAACAAAACAAATAGACTTATATCAGCACTGTAGTTGGTGTTTTGGTGTTACAATAGCATACAAAAAGTTATGGAAAATGTCTATCAGTACCTGTGCAGAAATTACTTGTGTATTAGTGTGTCTTAAACCTTTTCAGTATAGTTGTGTGATAAAACCATGTAATACTGAAAGTCTGAAGTGCATTATCTTGCCTTGTCATTAGCTTCATGATCGTGGAGATGTCTCTGTAACTGGTTTTCTGTGCTATATGTTTGAGAGCAGATGTTGCACCTGTGCTCCACACCACAAAAACTTTCAGCTTTCAACTCCTCACTTCCATCTGTGGATAAAAGAAAAACAGGATGAGTGTCAACAAGTTCATAATGCAAAAAGGTTTGCAATATTATTATATACATTATACATTATATTATTTCAATATAATTATAATAATTTCAAAAGTGTCAAATGAAATTATTTACTTATAATCAACTGTTTAAAACAAAACCTCTAACATACCATGAATATCAGAAATAATATACCTTTTATACAGCTGATATTAATAATATTAAATACAGGACAAACTTCTTTTGTCCAAAATACATATATTTGTTTACAAATGAAAACGAATACCATTTAAATGCTTTGTATTCAGTGTAATAAACAAAACACACTGACATGTACCAACATGAATGAACAATGATCACTTTTTCAGATGCATTTAATTATTTCCTATAGAATCTGCAATTAAATCAAACTGTACTAAACAATAATAAATTAATAAACAATTATTATTGTGTTCAAAATCTAAACAACTCTCCTTGATAGCACATTTCACTTAAAGATACATTATGATAAACATACACAGTGGCAAGAAAAAGTATGTGAACCCTTAGAAATTACTGCTTATGAAAAATAAATAAATCACTGCACGCCTGAAGTTTGTCAAAGAGTGTCTCGACACTCCACAGTGCTACTGGGAAAATCTTTTGGGGACTGATGAAACCAAGGTTGAATTGTTCATGAAGAACACGCAGCACTATGTATGGCCTTAAAAGGACACTGCATGCCAACATGAAAACATCATTCCAACAGCGAAGTACAGTGGTGGGAGCATCATGATTTAAGACTGCTTTGCTGCTTTGAGGCTTGGACCGCTTGCAATCATGGATTGGGAAATTAATTCTTAAGTTTATCAAGGTATCCTACAGAAAAATGTCAAGGGGGCTGGCCGCCAGCTGAAGCTCAGTAGAAGTTGGGTGATGCAGAAGGACCCTAAACATCAAAGTAAATCTCCTACAGAATGGCTTCAAAAAAGAAAATCCACCTTTTGGAGTGGCCCAGTCAGAGTCCAGACCTGAATTTAATAGAGATGTTGTGGAATGACCTTTAGAGAGCTGTTTACACCAGTGAACACCCAGTGAGGGTCTACAATAACATTAGCACATAAGTCCCTTAGATTTCTTTACAGTGGTTGTGAAAAGAACCAGGCTGACCACATCTACAAATACAAGCTTTTTATTTTTTGGAGGTTTTTAATGTGATGCTGATCAGGGTAAAATATTGGTAAACTTTCTTTGGAGACTATTTTTCCTCTTAATATCTTACATATAAAACTTTAGTAATACATCATCTGGCAGCATATAACCATATAATGTAGTAACTGTATGGAGGCTTTTACTGACATTAAAAGCTTCAGACATCTGGTTCTTATCACCACCACCACTGTGAACAACTCTGAGTTGTTTCTTTACAACAGAGCACATCACGCCAAATTATTTTTGAATTAAACTAAACACTTCTGAATCTGGTAACCCTTCTTCATATTCCTGCACACAGATGATCATACTCTGCTCATCTTTGCATTTCCACAAGTTCAGATGAATATCAATTAACCAGTTTCTGAACTTAGTTGAATGCTTAACTTTAGCAAAAGCCTGGGGTGATCTGAATGTGGGCTGTTGAGGTCCATGCAATTTATGGTGTTGTTTGGGACGTTAACCAAAGCAGAGCTGCTGCTTAATCAAGACTGCACCACAAGTCCTGTCACTTAAAGATTACTACTGAAGGACAGTACCATGACCTAAATATCAGAAAAATGGTTTCAGTTGATGGAAGCGTATTGTTGTGGTGTATTTCCAAGCTATTAGCTGACATAGCTTTGCCAGTCATCTGTGGACAGAGAGACTAAACTATGCATACACGAAGTCGTTACTAGTAAACACTGACTACTGCGGTCTTCCCAAACGCGAAGTGTAAACCAGCAAACCAACTAACGTTAGCCATGTTATTCTAACCAACAGCATGCGCGTTAACATACACTGTTTTTAGCCACACTGATATCATTTCTAAAAATAACAGTTAGGAAGCTACCTAGTTCAGACAACTTTGGCTAACTTCGACAGCTGACCACACTAATGCAAGACTGCGCTTCCAAGCAGCTTTTGGCTCGGTTTGCTGTGGCTTTGGTTAGCTTCGCGTTAGCTATCTGTGCGAGCTGTTGTTTTTGCATTAGCTGTGTTAGCTTCTTGCTGTGTTTTGCGTCAGGCGCTGTGTCTCTGTGAGGAGTGAAAACTCCGATAAAACAGGAGAAGAAGCCGGTGGCGGAATCAAATCGGCCACCAGACTCCAACCCGTCCCGTCGCTTCGCTTCTCGAGCTCTCCGCGCCAAACCAAGTATGAGAGAGCAAGCGCTGCGCGAGCGGACTGGCTGGTATCATTCCGCCTCAGTCAGACGAACACAAAGGCGGCGCATCCGGGGACTATATGCCTCATATTCAGACGCGCTTTTCTCCGCTGTCTGCGGGTTTCTCGGCCAGCGGAGGGACTTTCTGGAGAGCTAAAACCGTATAGTTTTTATCGGTGCTAACGTGGTGCGTGTTACCTGCGTCCGCGGTGCCGTTCCCCCCTAGTTTGCGCGGTCGGCCCCGCGGCATAGTTCCCTCTCAGCACGGCGGGCTGTGAACGGGCTGCACTTCAAAATGGCGACCAGAGTCCGTCACAGCTAGAGCGAAGATTATGGAGAGCAGAGCTGATCTGAGAAAACACTATTTTTATAGTCCGACATGTCGCTGCGTTACTGTTTCTTACGGTCTGTGTTG
Source organism: Megaleporinus macrocephalus (assembly GCA_021613375.1). Lineage (NCBI taxonomy): Eukaryota > Metazoa > Chordata > Actinopteri > Characiformes > Anostomidae > Megaleporinus > Megaleporinus macrocephalus. Next base: position 16,641,996 of record CM038723.1, on the reverse strand, counting down.
GTGGTGGTGGGTTAAATGTATTTATACGATGCAGAGGTAGGATTTGGAAAGAGTTATTAGCTATAAATGTCAGTCTGAGGGACAAACTGAAAGTGAGGTTAGACTCTGGTGACATTCAGCTGAAACCAAACTTTCTACCCACTGTTAACCGAACAAGACATGATCAGTCATTCCAGAATCTATGGGGCTAAAGGCCTGTTTTTTAATGTTTGTGGTTATGACAGAACATGCAGAAGAGCGTTGGTCATAGATGATATTGCAAATGCTGAGGGTTAAACCAGACTTCTGTTAATTCTGTATGTAGCTTGCTTAAATGTAAGTATTTTAAATAGAATTATTCTGTTCTTATAATATTCTGTGCACAGAAACAAAGACCACAGATTATTTATTTGGTGTTTTAAACAAGTGGTTCTCCGAGGTGGGGGTGGGGGGCTGCAGGGGGCGTTCCCCGGCACACCCATGTGGGTGTGAATTGCACGTGGATTAGTTGGGCTCCAGGTGTTCATTCAGTTGTTTAATTTTGTAGATAATCAGATCACAGACATGACACAAAACTAAAGTCATTTCAAATGGCAACTTTCTGGCTTTAAGAAACACTATAAGAAATCAAGTAAAAAAATGACAAAAAATTGTGAATCATGAAAAACAAACAAACAAAAGAACACTCAAACACATAACTAGTATTTGGACCACCTCTGGCTTTTAGAACAGCTTGCAGTCTCTAAAGCATTGACTTAATGAGTGGCAAACAGTACTCTTCATCAATCTGGCTCCAACTTTCTCTGATTGCTGTTGCCAGATCAGCTTTGCAGGTTGGAGCCTTGTCATGGACCATTTTCTTCAACTTCCACCAAAGATTTTCAATTGGATTGAGATCCGGACTATTTGCAGGCCATGACATTTACCTTATGTGTCTTTTTTCAAGGAATGTTTTCACAGTTTTTGCTCTATGGCAAGATGCATTATCATCCTGAAAAATCATTTCATCATCCCCAAATATCCTTTCTGTTGATGGGATAAGAAAGGTGTCCAAAATATCAACGTAAACTTGTGCATTTATTGAAGATGTAATGACAGCCATCTCCCCAGTGCCTTTACCTGACATGCAGCCCTATATCATCAATGACTGTGGAAATTTGCATGTTCTCTTTAGGCAGTCATCTTTATAAATCTCATTGGAACGGCACCAAACAAAAGTTCCAGCATGATCAACTTGCCCAATGCAGATTCACGATTCATCACTGAAAATTCATTTTATTCATTCATCCACAGTCCATGATTGCTTTTCTTCAGCCCATTGTAACCTTGTTTTTTTCTGTTTAGGTGTTAATGATGGCTTTTGTTTAGCTTTTCTGTATGTAAATCTCATTTCCTTTAGGCGGTTTCTTACAGTTTGGTCACAGATGTTGACTCCAGTTTCCTCCCATTCGTTCCTCATTTGTTTTGTTGTTCTTTTTCTGTTTTTGGGACATATTGCTTTAAGTTTTCTGTCTTGACGCTTTGATGTCTTCCTTGGTCTACCAGTATGTTTGCCTTTAACAACCTTCTCATGTTGATTGTATTTGGTCCAGATTTTAGACACAGCTGACTGTGAACAACCAACATCTTTTGCAACATTGCGTGATAATTTACCCTCTTTTAAGAGTTTGATAATCCTCTCCTTTGTTTCAACTGACATCTCTCGTGTTGGAGCCATGATATATGTCAGTCCACTTGGTGCAACAGTTCTCCAATGTGTGATCACTCCTTTTTAGATGCAGACTAATGAGCAGATCTAATTTGATGCAGATGTTAGTTTTGGGGATGAAAATTTAAAGGGTGATTCCATATTTTTTTCCCTCTGCTTGGTCTAAATAATTAATCGTTACTGACTGTCACAATTTTTTTCCTTGATTCCTTATAGTGTTTCTTAAAGCCAGAAAGTTGCCATTTGAAATGACTTTAGTTTTGTGTCATGTCCGTGATCTGCTTTTTTTCTACAAAATTAAACAACTGGATGAACATCCTCCGAGGCCGGTGATTCCATAATTTTTGGCAGAGGTTGTATAAGATGGCACATTACATGCTAAATAGTTTTTTCTAAGCCCTAAAGAAAACATATCTCTAATATACCTTTGACCTGTGGATCCAATGTTTTGTACATTTGTACTTGAGTTATGTGGTCAGACTTAGCGTTATTTTTTTAAGGAAAATTCTGTATTTTATATAAGGATTCAAAAGGGAATGCAAATAGGGTTTGTAGACTGAGACAGACCAAGTTGACTTGATGAGGTCAGCACCCTGCTGTCTGTATGCCACTGCTGCTCCGCTCTCATACTGCCCAGATAACTGTCCTGCTTACAAGTTCTAACTGGTTTTTAATCTCCCTAAACAGATTTCAAATGAACAGAGACTTTTATTTTGGACAATAATCTAAAGACAAATATTACTACCAGCTGAGATCAAAACAAGACTAGGCCTGATGTAAAATGACTTAGCTGTGCATGCTGCTGCTACTGATTGTGCCTGATGAAAATGATTCCCTTAACTAAATTAAAGAAGAATAAGTAAATTGGACTGTGAGTGGAAACATAGCGCTGAAAAGTAGTGTTTTGCCAAATGCTCTGCCTAACCACCAGCAACTGTCCAAAAAATGCTGAGCAAAATGCCAGTGGGCTGCTATCCTCTTGCCATCAGGGGAGACATTAAAAAAGGGAACACATCAGTGTTCTCTAATTACAGTGCACAGCATACATAACAATACATTAATACCCCCACAGCCAAATTCCTGGTGGCATAGACACTGATATAGAGGCTAATAAACACAGGCATAATTAGCATCACAGCTTCTGCATGTGCCAGCATCTATGGGCCTAATGTCATTTTAAAAACATTTCACAAACTTTTAAAACAGCCTGTCCTCAAATTATCCAGAGTGCTTGTAGTTTGTTCAAGTTTTTCCCGCCCCCAACATATATTGTTATAGTGTCTTTGCTATGCTTTAAACAAGAAACTCTCATTCTGCAGACTACAGTGGCACAGCTGTAGGAGGCACATAAACATGTTTTACAGCAGATTTTTTTTGGTCAGGGTATTCCTCTTTATACCTGTGTCTCTTAAACCTGCTGCTGGTGATTCACCGCAATGCACATGTGGTTCAGTGTGTTATTAGGAGTGGGATGAAGAAACACTCCTTTAAACTATGGTCCAGTGAACAAGAGCTTACAGATCACTACTACCAGGGGGCAGCAAAGTCCATTAAGTGAGTCAAAGTTAAGCTTTAGTGACATGAAATAAAAAAGAGACTCTGAACCAAATCACACACCATTTACCAGTTTGGAACTTTGTTTTTTGTTATTCTATAGACAAATAATATGGTTTAAATACAGATTATTTGCCAAAATGTATTCAATATTTTAATACTCTTGAACAAGAAGTAGATGACAAACAATAAACTGTAATGAATTTATTTACATTTTTTTTGTTAATTTTTTGCAATATGAAATATTACACATATTCATTTTGTTCCAACTCAAATCGTGATGTTCTACATCTTTTTTAGTACTTAAGAATTTTGCATGGCTCCACACAGCATTCTGGACACATCTAAATGTTTTCAGTGTTCTACGAATTATTTGAAAGCTGTTAAGTTAAACCAGCATATTAGAATCATTTTATACATTTGTCTGCAGCTAATTTGTTTTATGTTATGGAAATATTCACAACATATAAATGTTATGATTTCATATTTTTAGCCTAAAAATAATTATTGTCCACATGTATAATTGTCATGCTATTTTTCAGTTTTCCCAAATGAAAAGTAGCTGGCTCCAAGTCATGTTTGTCCTTTTTGTGAGGAACCAAAGACATCTAGACACTGGGCCTCATTCACCAACGCTTCTTCAGAAGAAATGTACTCTTAAAATGCACTTATAGAAAATATGATCACATCAGCTCACAGTGGGATATATGCTGTGATTTTATGATTTCATGTTTTCAAACCTCTGTAAAGCGGCTTTGTGACAACATCATTGTAAAAAGCGCTATACAAATAAATAAGCTTACACACCGACATTTATCAGTGTTTTCTTGTTTGGGATTTGTTTGTAGGTAAGAACAGAATCTATGCACACTTAAGAGCACAACGCACTTAGCGAACGAGGCTCATTCTCTCCTTTTTTCCTTAGCATAAAAGTCACATTCAATTTACATAGTTTTAGAGTGAAAAAAAAGTTTTCTGAATATTTAGCATTTTTCAGTTTCTTCACATTGTATTCTTAATTATTTTCTTTAAACAACTGCAGTTTTTTATATAGACATTGCTTTTCACGGTTTACCATTTTCCAGTTATTTTTGTTTAATTTTATCATATCAGTGTCCAAAGACACCAAAATGAGAGTAAAGCTACATAAAAAATGTGTTTTTTATTTTCAGTCCAGAAACTAGAAGAGATGGTGAAGAAAACGGTCAGCAGTAGCTCCCTAGCTATTATATATTGCAAAACACAAGTGTGAGGCTGTTGTAAAGTTAAGAAAATATTTAAGAGCACGTTTGTTCAAGAATAACTTTTCTATAAGTATTCTTATAATTGTTCTGAAAAGTTGAAAGAAAACTTAAGATGTTTATTTATTTTTGAAATACCATTATTTCTTTGATCTTTTATAATTCATTAATATGCATTTTTTAAATATTTTCTTATATTTTATCTTATAAGACACATTTGTAAATCAAGTCCCCGAAGCTGGATTGTTTACAATTGTAACAAAAAAATCATTAAATTCTTTGTGATTACCTTGACTATTAATAAAATGTGGTCCGATCCTAATATAAGTCAGAATTTTAGACAAACACAATCGAACTATGCTAATAACTTACAAACAGTCGTACGTTTTTGGGCTGTGCAAGCAGGGCATCCCATGAAATAACTGTAAATAAGATTTTTACATATTTTATTAGTAAACAAAGTATCGTTAACTAATAAAATGATCATGACTCCATGCTTACTAGGCTTGTTGTCATTTATCTATATCAGTTGGAAAGAAACATCTATAGCTCCAGGGCCCACCAACATCTCCAACAGCAGTGTCATGAATTGCACTGGCAAGATTACAGCAGCCTCATCCTAAATATCACTTCTCTTTCATCCACGTCCATCCTCAGTGATGTGAAAGGCTGATCTCCATTTATAGGGGGCATTTAGTTGCAGTTGCTGCTCAAGCACAACCAGTTAAGTTTGGGGGCCAGTTATTTTTTAAATGGAAGATATACTCTGGAAAAAGTGCTTCATTGGTACAACCTTAAAAACGACTATAAGTGTTAACAAGCAATTGAACTAGTCAAACTACTTTTTTAGGTGAAATCAATCTAGTTCAATTGTTTGTTACCACATGATGTATTATTTTACAGTTTAAGTGTAAAATAAAAAAAAACCTATTTTCTCTGTAATAAATGAAATAATCATTTAAAACTGTATTTTCTGTTTCGTTGTGTTCTCCTTTTCATATTTTGCATGAGCATCTGAAGTCAGTGCAAAAATATACAAAAAATACAGGGAATCAACACTGTTAGCATGGTTTACTACCTCTAGAATAACAGAAAAAACTGTGTAAATTAGACTGCAGGACTGCATGAATTGCATGAACTGAGGTTTTACCCTCAGAACTGCTGCAGGTGTGTGTGATGAAGCTTGCAACAGCGATGATTATGCTGTCACACCGTCACACTCTTTCATAGACCTTTAAGTCAGATGCAGTAGTGTGACCTTTCGGAGGAATCCATTCTGTGTGTGTGTCTTGAGGCTTCAGTCCAGCTGCCAGATGTCCCTCCAGTTTTGCCCAGTTAAAGGGCAGCATGCCCTCTTCACAGTCAGACATACTAGTGCTCTCACTTTCCTCCCACCACCAGCCCTGTGAAAATATGACAAAAAATATGATTAAATATGGCTCAAATACATGGGTTACATCCAGGTCTGATTCTGGGCTTGTTTGCAGGAAGGGCTTATTATTATAGGATTGTTTTCACCCCTGAGATCATCTTCCAAATTGATTGTGCAACTCTACACATCACCTCTATGACATTCAAACCAGGCCAAATATGTGCTGCTGTAAAGACAATTCTTTCAGACTTTTTACATTTACTTTAAATCATTTTTGCTAACTGTGCACCATGTGGCCATGAGGAGTTCATCTTCTTGCTCTTTAAAGGAGGGATACAGACTAAACTTCTTTGTGTTTGGGCACACAAAATGAAATAATGGCATTTTTTATTATTATTATTTCATTTTAAAGTCAGTCTACTAAATAAAAAATAAAATGAGTGGAAGCAAGTATCTTATTAATCATGACTTCATACTTAGCTTATAAGTCATCTCTTTGGTAGCATCTATGACTGCCATCACAATTACAAAAAAAGGATTTTATATTAATATATTTAATAAAACATTAATACATTTTCTTCATGATATATAAGCATGTAACAACTTTGAGTAAAAAGTAACCCATTGTATGATTTTCAGCTGCATTATATCATTATAGTACGCACATGTGCTGTCAAGTTTACATTTGGAGGCAGCTAACTGTGAAAAAAGCAGGCTTTGCCAGTGTTGTAGTATATTCCCATTGACAAAATGAGGGCACATAAAAAAAAGTCATTTAGGAAGTAATACAGCTCTCAGTTCATCACCTGATATTCACTGAAACACCACAATTTTCTTTCTGTTCTACAAGCTTCTGCACTTTAGCTAATTCAGTATAGACACAAATTCAAATCACTACTGGTAAGCTAATTTAGAATATTTTGATTGTGCAAACATTTTCTGATAATTGTTCAAAGGTTGGAAACGTCTAGAAAATACTGCAGTACACCAAAAGTGTTCATTTAAAACTAGTCCAATTTCCCCACTCAAGGCATACATTTTAAAAAAGGAAACTGATTTTACTAAAATCATAACAAGGACTAAAATAACATCTCCATCAACATTTACTGACAAATGAACAGAGAGGGAAAGTGAGTGAGAGACACTGGACTAATAAAGAAGGTTATACAGTTTAAGTATCAGAGAGAAAAATGAAGGTCTTTTTTATTATAAAGTTTAAAATAAAGAATAAAAGTTTCCTGTCATTAAGATAATCGCTGGCTAATGTAATTTTGCCTCATCTATATGTCTATATGAGTGCAAAGCATGTGAAAATTAGTCAATCATCCTTCACTACAGAGTTTCCAACCACCTGTAGAAACAACATTAATGCAAGAACTGTGCATTGTCCACTTTATAAAATGGCCTAAGCCTAAGATCACTGTGGACAACACCACATACAAAGCACATCTTCACTAGACTCTGGAACATCTCTGGACAGATGAATCATTGACACTTGCCAGGAGAACACTACCTACTAGCCCTTAGAACCCAACGGTAATTTTGTGCAATTGTTTTGGTATTTTGCTAAAGTACAATTACAATTTCTTAGTAATTACATGAGAAAGTCACACATGCCAACTGCTGTTATTTTCAGGAGATCCTGGATTTCATAATTTCACGTGTATATTAACAGAATGTTGATATCTTTGTGAATGTGACTAAAAGAAAAGCCTGCAAAGTTTGTTTGGAAAGTTTGTGAGCTGAAATTCAGTAATTGTGATATTGGTTCATTCCATTGATTGTTGATTGTTGTTCATTGAGTAAAAATACTCGTGTCTTTTTTTAACTATACATATCACATAAACATGTAATGTTTATAATATGAAGGCTAAAAAGACAGAGCTATTATAATAGCAAAGAGTGGATTTTGGGTGGTTGGGTGGATTACTGGGGTTCTTTGGGTTCTTTAGGCTAGAATGCATGGTGACTACAGTATAATTCCACTAAGGAGGACTTTCAGGGTTTGTTAATACTAAAGTATCCAAATACATTTTATACCATTACATGCTTCCAACTTTTTTTGCCATACTGTACTATATACTTTGTTGCAATATTGAATTGGAACACTTGTGAGCTACGCCTTTTTATCCAACATCAGTGTGTGAATGTTCTATTGACTGAATAGGCAACAGAGAATATTAATTGATAATAAGGACCATATAAATGAAACATTTTCTTATTAGCTACTTTTTTGTATCACAGTGATGTAGTGTCGTATGATAACACACACTTTTTAGTTTACTTTTCGGTGCTGTGATGTTCAGGGTTGTTTGTTTTTCTTCTTGTTATTCTTCCATTTATCAAAATGACAATTAGGTTCAATTAAATGGCAATCTCATTTGTTTTGCTCAGGTGTGTTGTTTATTTATGTGCACAGTCAGAGCGATTGTAGGTCACTCTAATTAAATCCCTGTTTGTGTGTGTGTGTGTGAGGGGAAGAAGGTGTGTTAAATGGAGGAAGTGAAAGAAAGTTCAGCTTTTACAAATAATATTATTATCTTACAGAAAAAAACCCAATAATATTATTATCTTATATAAATATATACAAGCTTCTAATTTATATGGTATGTTCTGTTGGGAGATTAATGCTCTGAACCCTTTGTTTAAACTTGATTCTTTTGATTTCTTTAAAAGTGAATTTGAAAGATTTTGATTTATTATAAGTTTTATTTATTATGGGTTTTTCTCATTGTATCCATAGGTTTCCATAAGTTTTTGTTTTGTTAGTGACAAAATTGCATGTTCCATCAATTTGTACATAAAATAATCACAAGTAAGCTAAAGAGTCAAATGATTTTAATCTGAAGTTATTGAAGAGTTTCAGTCAGTCTCTGACTTAAAACCAATTAATTATCTAAATCCATGTTTGTGTGTGTGTGTGTGTGTGTATAATACATGTTTGTCCTAAGGTTTACTATTTCAGGTATTAGCTGGTGAATATTAAATACTTACTTCATAATACATGATCACTATTAAATAATTACAGTGCATTACATTCTCTCTAGCACAGCTCCATGATAGAATGACTATACCAAAACAACAGCAGAGGGTGCTGTAGCTTTGGAAAAAAATGGTTGTGCCTGTGTATTTGGCTTGCTATACTGGACAATATGAAATGTATGAAAGTTCTGAATGCCAAAAGCCAAAAAAACATTGTGTTATGACAATTCAACTAAAAAAGACCTATGCGATTCTATGTCTTCTACGTCTTTATTTAAGCAAAAATATGATACTGATCCAATTTCTACACACTAAAAATCTCTAAATATTCTTATAATTATCTAGCATTATCTCAATATTTATTATTAATAGTAATTTTGTTTGGTTCTTAAGAAACCTATGTCTTGTTCATCAGCTTAAAATTTGTCTTTTTTTGTTTGATTTTTGTGCAACACAGCGAAATCCTTTTATTTACTGTATTTGATTATTTCGGTTTATGAAGAAAAAACAATAATTCTGCAGGCTGCCAGTAATATAATGTGTTCTGGGTTTTTATGCTTCAGTTACATATTAAACAGGTGGCAAAATGGAATTGCAGTAAGAATCTTGCATTACACAGATTTCCATCTGTGGTATTTTATGTGAGATGTTTATGTGACATGTTAATACTCTTAAACCTTTGATTATGTAAAGCATAGGAATTAAATGATGAAAACAAAAGGTTAATGTGTTTTTGAAAGGAAAAACTAGCAGTTCTATATGAGTATATGGTCACACCTTTCCAGCCATAAAATTGGAAAATTTCTTAGTTTAGTTTTAAAAAACTTGCCATTCACCTAAAAATTGATGAGAAATGCAATTGCATTTCAGAATTTTACATAGATTATAAATTTTAATGCTTAAACTACATTTAACCAAATATCTATGAACATCATTTCAATCTGGAAACGAAATCTAAATTTTAACCTTGTTAGTTTATATTTGTGATCATGTTAAGCATATCATAAAATTTAAAAGATGAAAAAGTCTTGACATAATGTTTGGCCGCATTTGCCTATGTCACCATGAAGCAGTATGTGGTGAAATAATATTAATAATATTTTGTATATAAACTAGTGATGGCATAATACTATTTTTTTCTGTTTTTTTTTTAATTGAACAAAACTGTTTTGTGAATATTTGTTAAATCATGTCTAATATTTAGCTTTGAATGCCCTGCATGTACCTCTCTGACATTAACTTTGTATGAACATTGTAATAACCATCATAATAAATTACTGGTGTCATTAAAAACATTTTTCAGGTATTAAAAAAATATCTTCAAAAATTACATTTTATGTAATAGCTTTTTTAAGGTAGTTTCCAGAGATATTACACCATTTAGATGTACTGTAAAGGAATTGGAGTAGGGAAATCTTTCTACCATTTTGTTTTACCATAGATAGATTTCAAAACATTGCACATCAAACCACTAAATTAGAATTTAAAATTTTATTTAATCACTAAAAATGTATATGAAACTGATGAATGTGCAGCTATAAATGTGGTTCTGCAGTTCACAGCTCCGCTGTGGTCCTCAGGGTATAATTGGGTAAAGATGTGCGAAAGTGCATGTGAGTGAAGCGAGAGTTGACTGACAGCTCTCTGCCAGCAACATGACACACGACAGGAGTGTGTGTGAGGCCTGCGGGTGGAGCGGCTGACACACTCTAACTTACTGTCACTCACACACAAACTCCAGCTGTCTGTCACTTACGCCTTATGTGTGTCAGTGATACTAAAACCTGCTTAGAGCTTTCCATAAATAGCCTGATTAAAGCCAGTTTTTTGTTTATATATATATATATATATATATATATATATATATATATATATATATATATATATATATATATATATATATATATATATATATAGTCAATTAGCCAACGCATGTATGTCTGAAGTTTGCCTCTTTTGTTTTCTAATGAATAATATACCTCACAAATACTAGACGCACATATCTCATCAATTAAACTGTGTGTCTGTGTATTGCATGTGTGTTTGTGTATATTAGATGTGTGTCAATGTGTGTTATGTGTGTGTGTCTGTTTGTGTGGGCCACTCAGAACTACAGCAGCATCACTCTGCAATCCCGGCAAAAGGCCAAACATATTTAGACACTTCAAGTGTCTGTGACACAGTAAAGCCCGGTGTGCAGTGGAATATGTAAATACGTGAATATGTAAATATGTAAATATTGCACTAATCAAAGGGCTGTGAAGCTGCGAAATGCCACAAAAAGGTCATGACCCCGAGCCTCGGCTAATCGCAGATGACAGAGTGACGGCCTCAAGCAGTTGACCTCCAGGGGGCACTCTGACTGTAATGAAAGAAAAAAAAAACCCTGCTTAAGAACATGACACATTATTCACTCCCCAGGATAAGCGAAATAGTTAAACAAGAATGAAATGAAATATTTTACTGTCAGCAGTAGCAGTTGTCTCATTACTTTTATAAGAACCTGTTGTGCAGTACTTAGTTGAGTTTGCTGTACATGAAAACAGGATCCTAATCCCAAATAATAAAGAGAGAAGACTTGAACGTTCCTTCATCACTGTTATATACAATTTTTTTTCACATACAAACAATTGCATATTATTTGTGTAACATTCAGAAACTAAACAGTACACGTGCATTAAAATGTGCAGAAATGTATCTTCTGTAGAGGATGTGTATTTTTTCTTCAAGTCAACTTCTCATCTGCACGCTGCACTGCAGTGCATTATAGTTATACACTTTTTATAAGTTGAAAGTGTTAATCTAACATTAAAGCTGTACTATGTAGGACTTAGGGAGCTCTGGTGGCAACGTGTATGTGGAAGAACATTTTGTAACATAGGTTGAGCTTCAGAACCCTTTGCCGAATCTGATGAATTTGATGGTTGTGAGCTCATGAAAAGATTGTTCAGAGAGAACTTGTTAAAGGACGTGTCTTCTGAGGATATGGATAAATGTTCTATTTTTATCATCATATTTTTATCAATGCAGTGTTTGATTTAGCTTTTGGGGATATCAAACATCAAGCTGGACCTTCTTTTGGAGCCTGTGTGTGTAATGTTAATATGTAAAGTCACAGGATGTGGTCCAAAAAACTGAAACCTGACACGATGTCTCTGACCTTTAAATTGTTATTTCAGGCTTTATATGTGACTTGAAGTACACTATAATTTAATAAGCCTTCTTCCTCCATACAGCATTAACATTAATTCATAAGTCACTAGGATTTGGTGTTACTGATAAATTCAACTTTTACAGAGCAAAAAGGAGCCAATATGTGAAAGTGACAAACTGATGTAGGATATCAAAACAATTTATGTGAACTGTCATAACTGCTATGAGAGCGAAAAGAATTTCTACAAAGTACATCACAAGTGGCAATCACTGGGGTCTAAGCACTGTTTTTTAGAATGTTTTTAGTGGCCTTTATTAATAATAACTGTTGAGAAGAGATCTCAGAAAGAGATGTTTTGTACAATCAGTAAGAGGTGAATGGCTATGTACCACAATAAGTAATACTGTATTATTATGCTGCAATATTTGAATATATTAAAGTATAGCGAATATTGAAGTAGGTGCTGTAGCAGCATACAGAGTAAGTGTACTTATCAGCCTCATCTAATTTACAACTGCAGTATAGATCTGCGAAAATAAATAATAATTAGCCAAAAACCAACCAGAGAACACACTTCTGCAAAATTTTAATGCACATTTAGTGTTTAAGTCCTGTACTGAAAATAAAATAAAACATAAAATGAGGAGAGGCACATTTTTTACTTTTGTTTTTCAAAATAAATACAAACTATGCACAACATTTGTTGTTGGTGCAGAGGATGTGTTAATATCTAATAGTTAAACTGGTATGTACATTTTGGGCATCAAAATGCATTTAAGTTTCATGACTTAGTCTCTAATCCTTTAGTTTCAATAATTATATAACATAATGTTAACAGGGTCTTCTCTGTACTGCAGGTATTGTGTCAGTGTCTCCAGAAACCTGCAGCTTAATGACTGTTCATGTCGCCTTCACTAATTCACTCTAATTAACCGTGAAATAGTGATTACGATTAACATTAATGACACTTCTCCCAGCTTAACTAGCAAATGCTTGCAGCTTTAATTTAATGCAACACTTTTGGCAGAAATCCTTTAGCAGCTTTTGGCTCAGTGTATCCAGCCTGGAGGGGCAGAAGTGGTGGCATTAAACAGGCACACATGGAGAGGACCATTTTGCCTTTAGCATTGACTGACCAAGATATGAACACAGTTTAAAAGGATACTTTGTCAACCTACTATATGCATCCGGTAGTGATTACAATGGACAATAATTTTATGTACTTCTGTGTACTTAAAAAAAAATGATCTTTTTAAAAACCTTTTTAAAAATCTCTGTCTACTGCATCTGTAGCATATGATCATTTACCATTTGCAATAATTTTCCAATGTATCTTCCTGTGCTTGGAAAATAAAAACAAGGTTTTAAGTTAACAGATAACTCAAAACATACATATGCATGTTTTATCATACTGTCTAACCATAGTGTGTGCCATTGCATCCAGAGAGACAGCAGCTGAACATGAATTCCCCCCATAAACCACTCTAGGATAACGTAAAAGGCTACTTAGACCAGCCGCCTGAACGACATGCCATTGCTGCTACACTGTAGACACACAGCTGCTCAGGCCAGCTCTTTGACCATTGCCACCCCTTTGTTTCCCTTAGCCGGCCTACAGAACTTCCCTGGCTGCTTCAATGATGCTACACTGTAGGAGAGGGACTAGCTTCAGAGCTAGCTGAGGGATTTTATACTATGGTCTGGGAATTTGCCCATTGCCAGCTGTGGGAACAGTATGTGTCCAATGCATTGTTTCATTGTTTTATGTTTTGTTGTTTTTAATTCATTTGTATTTTACTTTTGTTTGGCAGCCCTTATGTATAAATTAATATTCCTGACCAAAAATATCACTGACCTTCATAAAAACATAGGCTGGTAGAGACTTTCCATACAAATGTGCCCTTGATGATCTGGGCCTGCTTGACAGTTCTTTGCATTTAGAGTCATTCCCTTTTTTATTTATGTAGTGGTTGCTGTACATAATAGTCCGACCCTCTATGAGTACACATGAATACAATTCAACATGCTTCATTCACTTCAATAAGAATCCAATAGCTACATTGTCTACCTCTATAACTTAATTAAAGCCATTAGTTTTCATAAAGAGTCAGTCTGGAAAATTATATATGCCAAATGCATAAATCTAGGTATTACAATAATTGTCCATACACTGCAGATGCAAAACATTTTTAATTAGAAAAATGCTGACATGTTGTTTTAAAAGACCAGTCAACTCTCTCCTGCCCATCTCTCATTACCTCTCAGACTCAATCAAAGATTGATCCACCGGCTCATTTCAAAGCTAAAACCCATAGTGAATAATGCCGAGATTAAATGAGCCAGTGTGCTTCCGGAGATGACCTTTATCCAGTGCTACTGACCAAGACAAGTGGAAAATGTGAGAACAGAGAGATATTCTTAAAGACAAACCATAAGATCATGTTTCATTAATCTAAAAGTGGCTGTCTAAAAAGTGGGTCTTAGTGAGTCTCTGTCCAAAGAAAAACAAGTATTTATATCTTTGCCAATTTTTTTTTTTACATAATTTGAACACAACAGCTGCTCTTTAATAATGAATGGACCAGTGGAAATGCTCCAAAATCATTGGTTCTATTTACTTACATTAAAAGTGAAGGATATTATTGGTCTCTCCTGTAAATTTGCTATTTTGTACGTAACTGGTTTTCTTTGGACAGTGATAATAATTACCGCCGTCCTTCCTGATATTGACTATAATTTTAATATTTAAATATTTAAAATGAATTGTAATTAATTTACACATAAAAAATTATATCAATTATTAAATAAGCATTTGAAAATTCGAAGGAATTTGAAAATAAAGGCCTATTTCATTCCTTTCATAAAGACAAAAAGAACCATTTATATGCATTTTTTTTGCCACATATTTTTTGAGGCCTCCTAATGGTCTGTTTTCAGTATTTTGGAATCCATAAAACATTCTGCATAGTTTGTTATCAGTTATCAGTATATGTTCATATTTATATTCACCGTAATATATATTTAGATTCACCTCATGTATGCATGTGTATATTCAGTGGAGAAAAGCAAGGCATTTAATGAAATTATTGAAATGTGTTCATCATTACCACATGAATATATGTTTTTCAAATAAACAAAAACCTGTAATATATTACAACAACATTGTATATATATTTGAATCAATGCATTACAAGCGTACATCAGGCATAGTCTTGTGGTCTCTTGTGGTACAGAAGGCAGTCCATGGGAGGTGGGATTCGGGACTTCATCCTCATGCCTAATGCCATTTGTGCTCACTGGTGCTCTTGAGACCGATGTCCTCCTCCCAAGGACAAGTCGGCATAAAGAGCGGAGAGCCCACTGTAGATGCAAAAATTAGATGAACGTCCTTGAATACGTAATGACAAAAGGAACTAAATAAAGGCTTCTTGTACCACATCCTGCTAAAATATTGATGATAATTAAGAGACCCTAATACAGCAGATGTACAGAAATGTAACTGTTTGTTTATATTATATTTTCTCAGTGCTCTTCTAAAGTGCACATCAGGAAGTACAACCTTTTTATTGTTTTCTTATTATATTATTTATTATTTTATGTGTGTGAGTGTGTTATTTGTCAAATTATAGGGGCCTCTAAATACAGTTGTGCACAGGTATCCAGGGCTGGACTGGGGCCGACGCTGTTAAACAGGTTTTTTTTTAAGAGACCGGCCCATTGGCCTATCTTCAATATAGACACTGGACTGAACCAGTCAGGTTATAGGACGAAAGCGTCCCCACTCTTTCTCTGTGTGGTCTGCTGTAACTCCCGCTAGTTTCAGTGTTGAGTGTGTGTGTTAAAGGAGAGGCAACACGGAGAAACCAATGTGGCAGAAAGGCGGTATGGAGAAGTTGCGTGCAAAGGGATTGAAGAGTGTCACTGTAGATGCTGCAAACTGTGCTAAGATCACAGACATGTTCGCTGCTGTAGCCTCAACGTCCTCTGTGACAGCAGAGCTTCAGCAACAGCAGGTTGTAGGTGAAGACAGCAGCGGCAGGCAGAGAGAGGAGCGGGCTTTTGACAGAGAACCCGAGGGACAGAGTGAGCGGGAGAGTGACTGTTTAACCAGGAAGGGTTATGGAATAACCTCGCTCATCTTGTTTTGGAGAATACTGCTATGTAAAACCAACATGTCCATTTGTGAAGCTGAGTTAAGAAAATGCACATTTTATTTACTTGCTGTATAAAACACTTTAAGATGCACTCTTTTTAAAAGCATTCTGTTTTGTGTATGTAGCCCTTATTTTTACTTAAAGTGAGGAAAAAAATTGGCGCTTTATAAATAATTCATTCAGTTCAGCATTTAAACAGTAAATTTACTGAAATGTACTAAACAGTATTTGTAATAAGTTTGTTTTTCAGTTGCTGATTATACACGATGCTGATACTTCAGTTTACAGGATATGGCACTGAATCGTAGCACAAGTTAGAAATGATGACGGTCCGGGCCTTGGCCTGAGGAAATCTCCTTTAACTGGACCTTACTGGTTTTTAATTAAATACCCCTGTCATAGCATTTTAGATATTTAGGTTAAAGGTGTTTAGAAAGGCTGCATAGTAGTTTGAATTTGTGGCCTCTATGCTGCGGTTCAACATGTTTTTAAAACACTCAAACAAGTGAAATAACAGATCCTAAAACTGCTAAATGATAAGTAAAAGTTTTGCAATTTAAGCTTTACTAAAAGCAGCCCTCTTTTTAGCCTGATCCAAATGCATGTTATAGCTTTTTAAAGGAGGGAGCACCTTTTAACCTGAATAATTCGAATTGAGCTGCTGTATCTGGAAAATTCAGAAAATACATGAGTAGACAAAAGTGCTACAACTACAGTATGTGTAAATTTACTTATTAGCTTTCCATAATGTTTTTTTGATAGGCTTCTTAAGTAATGATTTACTGTACATTTCTAATAAGGCAAAAATTTATGTTTTTTTAATATGATGCTGTTATTATTTGATAATTATTATATGATAATAATAAAATATATACTGTCACGGAAAAAAGAATAAATTAATAAAATTAATTTAATTTCCATTATGCCACAAAATGGAACTCAAACTCAGACACAGAGTTCTAAACTGGAATTAAGCAGATCAAACCATGATTAAAATCTGATCTATAGCTCCGCCAGTTTTAGCAGTTTTAAACATTTTTAGCCAGTTTTGCCCTCCAACAATTTATCCAATCTGATTTTAATCTGATGTTCCAGGTTGAGAAGCAATTGATGGCATTAATAATCATGTAGTCTGAAGGAAAAAATGTCAGTATTTGGCCTTCAAATCCAGCCAATATTTTCAAATCTTTATATTTTTATACCTGAAACCTTGGGTTCTGTACTGTGGGATGTACGTGGTGTTCTTTTACAAGTGATTCAGGCAACATTCAAAGAAATTGCTACAGAAGAAAGAAAAGAGGTGAAGGGAATATTTGCTCTGTGTGCAGTAAAGCACTGACACAGAGGACCTGCTTGGTGAACACAAGCAACGATGCTGGCAGTTTGTAGTAAAATATGTCTCCAGGTGTCACTGTGATATCTGTGTTTCCCCTACCTCTATTACTTTCAACAGTTCCAAACAATAGTTTTTTGTAAATTGATTCTTTTGAGAATATGGCCACAATATAATAACATCTGTTTAGTGATCTGCGTTTTGACTAAAAGGAACGGCTTGATTTGTTTGACGATCCATTTGTGTCTTTCAAGGTGCTGTCAAATGTCATCGGCAGTACCAAAGTTCAAAGACATCAATATTTTTCTTGCTTATAGCTGTGTGGTCCAGCTTTCACAAAGAAACTCATAAAGCCTGAACAATTCAGATTTTTGCTTAAGGAGACAAATCCTTGCATGTGAAGACCTTTTATGGGTGTGAAGTTTTCTTCATTGTGCCAGTCTGTGTCAATGGTAAAATTATCCATTTTTCCTGTTGTCATATCCTTAGGGAGCAGATGTTTTTACTATCATTTTACTTCGTTCTGTGACCTTCCTCATAAGGGCTTGAAGGTCTTTCCATATGTGTGTTGATTATGTGCATATGAAAGATAATTGATATTTCAGTATTTTTAAGCTTTAGTTTCTCACTATATTGAATATGATTCTTCCCAGTGGTCTGAATAACTTGTGTCACAACAGTTGCTATTGGATAATGCATTCGTGGGTAGAGCATAAATAGGACAACTTACTGCTTCACACAAGTTTGTGAATCCTTTAGCATGTCCATTTCTGCCAAGTTTGACTTAAAATGATTTCACATCTCCATTTAAGTCATACAAATAGATAAAGAATGCAATAATACAAATAACACATCCCAATAAAGCAAAAAACACAAATATGTATTTTAAATTTCAATTAGGGATATTATGTTCAATCACTTAAATGGCAATCAGGTTTGAGTGTGGCTAAAGCTACCCTACTTTAAAAAGTCTTTATCATCAAAGTCAGGTCTCTATTGTACTCATTTGTTAGTGCACACTAATGCACAAAAAATACAACAGAAAAGAGGTTCTAAAACTATTTCTAATAAGAGTGGTCTTCACTAATCCATTGCCCGACAGACAGTATACAAATGAAGGAAATTCAACACTATTGTTATCCTTTTAGCAGTGCTTATCCAACAAAAATGTTCCCAGGAGTAAGGTATGTAATATCCTGGGAGATCACAAAGAACCTCTGAGGATCTGCAGGCCTCTCTTGCACGAAATGAATGTGGTCATGAGTCCATAATCGGGCAAACACTGAACAAGAATATTATGTATGGAATGATAGTGAGGTTAAGGCCACTACATTCCAGGAAAAACATTGCTGCCTGTTTAAAGTTTTCTAAAGACCATCTGGATGAGCCAGAAGATTACTAAAGAAGAAGAAGAAGAAAAAGAAGAAGAAGCACAGATTGACCATCTGTACTTACTCACGTAGGAATCTGACCTCTGCATTTAACCCATCTGTGCAGTGAAACACCCACATACAGGCACAGTAGGGGGCAGTGCACACACGTTCCCAGTTCTACGCTTGCCCTTTCCACAGTGCCCAGGAAGCAGGTGGGTTCAGTTGCCTTGCTCAAGGGGACTTTAGTCTTGTCCTGTCAGTTCATATAACTTTTGGTCATGTAACTGGCTCCCACGACTCAGTTATGTGACCAGATTCAGCAAAAATGGATCTTTATGGCTTACATGAGTGACAGTATGTTTGGCCAAAACCTAACACTGCATTCTAGCACAAGACCTTCCTCGCAGCTGTGAGACATGGTGGTTACAGTGTCATGACTTTGTTCTGTTTTGCTGCTGGTGGACTAGGGTAGCTTTTGATGACACTACAAAATTCTGGAATACATTAAGATATTCTACAGGAGAATTTTAGGGCATCCATACAAGGACTGAACCTCAACACTTTAATCCATTAGAAATGTTTACGGCAGGACCTAAGATGTGGCGTTAATGCAACAAAACATGCAATAATAAAAAAAATAATAATAAGCATTTGAAGCAGTGTAAAGAGAAAATTACCAAGATTCCTCCAAATCATTGTTTTAGTGCTGATTAAACAGTAATAGGATCTGTTTGGTTGGTGTCATTGCTGTTCAAGGGGGTCACACTGAAATAGAAACAGGGGTTCACATGCTTCTGCCAGCCAACCCTTAAATACTTAAATACGTTGTTTGTGTTACTTGTTTTATTAGCTTTTCTTTAATTATTGTTATGACTAAAATTATTATGACTAATATATAATCACATTTATCTTCACATTTATGTGGAAATTCACTTAATGCTAAGGGTTTCACAAACTTTCAAGCAGCACTGTACCCACACACCGTAACAGCATCAGGCAACTGTTTAAAACTAGTGTGGCAGCTGTCGCTCAGAGTGAAGCCGGTATATGTTTGTGTGTGTGTGTGTGTGTGTGTGTTAAGACGCTGTGAGCTGTGTGAAATGTGGTGTGTGTCACTTATGCTTTACCGGCTCCTCCTCTCGCTGCGATGCTGAGCCGACAGCATCACTCAGCTCAATACGAACACATACACACACACACAGCACTCCACTGTTAGCATAGCTGCACACTGGTGACTGTATGGGTGCGTGGGTAAGAGAGAAGAGACTTTACTGCATTTTCTGTAAGTTTGTGCATGTGACAGCTGTCAATCAGCCCATGTAAAAGCAGTAAAATGAAACACAGAGATGAAACTGTTGCTAAAGGGGATCCTTTTATTTACAGTTTAACTTACAGTAGAATCACATTAGAGAGGTACGTAAAGATATTGGTTGAGGAAGAATTATCAAAGGACATCATAATTATTGTGCATTACTATATTAAATTGCAATAAAAACTCAATAAATCAAACAGAGCCACAAGTGGCAATACACAGGGCTCAAGCGTGACCAAGCCACAGAAGGGCCCTGCCTTCCCCTCGTGTCAAAGTAACTTATGTTCACAACTTCTATGAGAGGATAAAGTGGAATTATCAATCTGGGCACAAAAAAGAACACAATGAGAACAGCCTGCAGGTAGCACAATCAAGTAAACTTCTATTTTCTCTTCTCTAAGTTTGACATCAGCAAATAACAAAAAAGTGATTGAACTGTTTATAATGTTTGATGAATGTCTTTATGTGTGTGCACAGCATTAAACTCCTGTTTGTAATCTCAGTAGACACCAGTCCAGATCATATATGGGTGTAATGGCACACTCCTCACAGGCACACATTATTTTAAAACAATGCAACGATTATCTAGTCTGTCAGTGAAGGGTTACTTTACTATTGATTAAATGTTGCATTTAAAATTAGCTGGACATACTGGGCAATATGAATATATATCTCTTAGTAAAACAACTTTTGCTTGGGGCACCAGGGAGTTCAGGACCGACTCTGCATTTATGCCATTTAATTAAGCAGACTGTATTTGTTACTGCTAGGATGGATATATGTAAATGCACTCTGTTCTGACTAGCTGTCCTTTATTGTGTTTCATTCAGAAACAGTCTGCGTTGAAACACTTTATATAACTTTATTATGAATTAGCTAAATTGAATTGACATCACAAAAATAATTCAAATGAGCTGTTTTTGCAGATGTATTTCTATATCATCACTGTCCAAAGAAAACAAGTATCTCCAAAAGAAGAGCAGCTGTCACATTCAAATGACATAGAAAAATTAAAATCGCCAAAAATGTTACATGTGACAAAATATTATACATTTGGACAGCAGCAATATGCTTGTAGGAACTGTACGGACTGAGGAGTAAGATTATGAGACTTTAACAGTGTTTACATACTGAATCAAAACATTATTGCATCCATTTTATCAAAGTAAGGAAACCTGATAGGGGCCCTTTAAAGAAATGAGTTGACAGACCTTCAGACTCTGCTTTAGTGCTATCCCTGCTGCTGAAGCTTCTGCTGCTGGGTTTCAGTGGCTTTGATTGATGGGATGGGTCGGGTTTGTTATTTTAACTCAGAGGCACAGGAGCTGAAAGACGAGTTTTGTTTCGCTGCAGAGAGACGCTGGGATCAGAGCTCAAACAGAGCTCTAAAACGTAACTTTAACATAAACAAGGCTCAATCCACTCCACAGTGCCTCCAAAAGGGCTCTAGTGGCCGAAGAGTGAGTGATCAGAGGTGTGTGTGACAGCTTGGTGGAGATGTTTGCATGTGTGTTGTGTGCGTGGCATATCTCCATTTGCTTTTGTCTCAGTCTCTGAAGAGTCGCGATATTAAAGAGTTTGAAAGCACAAACATATACTTAACCAGGGATTCAACACAGGAGCGTTTGACAGAGCGTTCGTTACTGTTGTCATTTTGAGATTCTGTTGAGCTTCTATTGTTTCATTTTGTGTTTTTCACCTTTTTTCATAAATCCAGGATTTCATGAAAGAGAGAGAAAACAAGAGAGTGCACGAGACAGATGAAAGAGATAAAGGTGCGCTGTAAAAAATGATTTTGGTGGGTGGTATATATAACCCATGCACATTGTTTAAAAAATACTCAAAATATATTAATAAGCAAGTGAAATAAATTATAATGGGTAAATTCTACCTACACTACCTATGTGTTAATGGTAACAACTTCAACTTCACGTCTCTCGAGCTGAAGGTAATGTAAGATTCCTGTTTAACACGTTGCCGTATTTGAGCTCAAATGTTGATGTATGTAAGTGTAAGCTCTATAATAAGATTTGTAGTGGGTGTGCTTGTGTATAACCAGGAATTTACTCTTCTGGCACAGGCAGTCTGTCGTATCAGGCTAATTATTAGCACATGTAGCCAGTAGTGGTGTGCAATACTGCAAAATTTAGTATCGATCTGATACCAAGTAAATATAGGGCAAGTATCACCGATACTGATACCAATACCGATACCAATGGGGAATCACCTCTGTGAAATAAAATAAAATCTATTTATACACTGCCTACATGTAGCAGATATGAACTATTTGTTAAAATAACAACTGTATGTATATAATTATTAATAATAGCCATATTTTATAACGAAAAAAGAATCATATAAATCATATTTGATATTAATAATTAATGTTATTACTTTCTTTTTCTTCTTCTTCTTCTTCTTCTTCTTCTTCTTCTTCTTATTATTATTATTATTATTATTACGTTTGTTTACAAACTTTAAAGAGGTGGATAGCGTCTTTTTCACAGTTAACACAAGAGTTATTATATTCAGCCACACCAGAGACATGAAGTTAAGTCACTTTAAACACTATATGAGCTACCTGGATACTCCGAGATTTTCTCTGAGGGGGTTCTCTTCTCTTCCCTTTGTTTGTTTTGTAGCTCAGAATTCTCTTTTTCGTGCAGTTTTATGTGCTTATATATATTTGTGGTGTTGCCACATCTCTTTATAGCTCCACACATCACTCCCTTTACTCTCTGTCATTGTGTCTACAGAGTGAGTCTTACCTGGTTACCTGACCTTCAGTGTATTACTTTACACATTCCTTGCCTTTTACAGATTTGTTTGTTCATCATATGATGGTTTAAAACATTGTTAGGTCATACATGCATGCGATCATTAACTATGCTTAACATTACATAAGGTGTATGAAAATATACAGCTTGGGCACATGTTAATTATGAAAATCGGAATGGTTTACCCCTATATTTAGGTGGTCTAGTGGCAGATCTGTTATGTTTTCATTTTATTTTGACACATTTATGTCCTGAAGGGAGTGGTTTGTCCAGGGTGACTATTTGCTTGACAGAGCAAAACTGCTCAAGAGGGCCTACATCATCAAACGTAAGCTAATGGAATGAACTGTCTTACCCACATTCAATCACAGACTGTTTTCTTATGTTACTTTTATACATTTTCACTCTTTCATAACTTAAATTCACAGATTATTCAAGTTATGCTTGAATGGAATCTGATATTATTATCTGTTACTGGGGTTATTTACCCACTTGGATCTTAGCTTTTGGTCAGAAACCTATTTATTGATGTAACTGTACTGACTGTGAGCTGAATAATTGCATATATGTGTGTGTATCTGTATAGAGAAGCAAAACAATGGAAGTGAGAAGAGTAAAAAAGAGAAAGAGAGTTGAAGAAAGAGAGGAAAGAGCAAAACAGAGCTTAAAAGAGGCAGAGAGTTAGAGAGACAAGAGAGTGAGAGACATGGAGAAAAAGTTAGAGTGAGAGGGAACTGAAGAGAAAAGAGAGAGACAGACAGACAGTAAAGAGATATGGGAAAATGTTAATTATTAGTTTGCATTACAAGTCAGTGAAATGTGATTTAATATAGTTCCAGTACATCCACCTCAAATTCACACACATGTGCTTATAACTATGTCATTTTTTTTTTTATAACTATACATGGCACAGCAAACAGCAGATGCTGGCAAGAGTGTTGTTTATGTGCACTACCCACACCCTTGGGGAACCATCCACCAGAGCTGGCACTCTTGTGCTTAGCTCCTCTAACCCTGGCAGCTTCACCCATGAAAACCATTGTGTCCTCGACCTGACAGTGTGCCCTGCTGCCAGAGATCCACCAACAGGCTCTGAAGGTGTGTGTTCAGTTTCTTCCAAGCCGGCAGCAAGGGCCAGATTGCTAGGGGACCCTGACTGTCTGCCTCGTCTCTGCCACTTGCACCACCACCATCTTCAGGCCCAGTATTCCCTTCCCGAGGTCAAGAACAGCCCCGGCCACCGTGAGAAAATCTAGACAGAGTAAGCATGCGTTATACATTATTATACATAATCCCACAGCTCAGGCCTTCCACCATGACCAGGAGCTGCCCTCTACCTCTCATCTCAACTTGATACCCGGTGATGAATTTGAGTTGGATGACTCTCTGCTTTCCAGCTTATGCATGAGGGGTGTATTAGCGTCACCAATGCCAATGAGGGTGGTGAGCTGTTTCCTGTGTATGCTGTGCTTAAAGAAGAAGAACCAAAAAGAAGCACAGAGATGTGCATCTAATACTCTAATATCTAAAACAAATCAGAAATCAGTTTTTGACAATCTTGTCATGTTGAACAAAGACTAGAATACTTTAGCCATAAAAAAGGGGTGTATGTGTATATGATCCCAAGAACACTACAACCGGCACATATTAGCAGAAAAATGTATGTTACCTACTAATAAAGGAGACAGTATGGACGTTTCAACACAACAATCCCAAATACACCAAAATAATTCAAGACTAGTTTCTAAGTGCTTACATTGTATTTCCTAGTACAGATGTTCGATTTTGTTACCTCAGTCATGTTTCTGAAAACATTGAATGGAAAACACTTCATTTGAATGTAGGTGTCAGCATTTATAAAGTACAGGTTGTACAATGTTATGCTGTCTTGGTCGAGAAGTGTGAAATGTTTTTACTGCAGGGCTTCGCACCCCTCCCCTTTTACCCCTCATTGCTAGATAGCAGCTCAACCCATATATTCACAACATTACACACACTGAACAGTGTGATGGGTAATCTTATAATCTTCTAATATTTGGTTTGATTATGTTTATTAAAAATAACGCTAGCAGAACAGCAGCTATTGGGTGTGTCGAAGAGGTTGATGGTGATATATTTTATTGTGGAATTATGTGTAATTGATTACACTAAGTTTACTGTCTGGTTTTGTTTTATGTTAAATGCAGCACCATGTGCTGGAGAAACTATATTTCTTTCTTTACTGAACACATGATTGCACAAGAATGTGATCAACTAAAGGAATGAGACGCCTTCACTAAATGAAAATGAAAAGTCTGAGGAAAATGTGATGTTTAGAATTAGTTTAAAGCTATTTCATAATACGAGATATACAATATACTGACCACATTAAACATATTTCAACAGGACAACTTTTTTACACAATTTAAAATTTTCTTTCTTTTAAATAAATATCTGTGACTATTTGAATTTGTTGCATCATATATTGTACGTATTAAAATAAATGTGACAACACTAATACAGCCACAGAAATAAATGAGAAGAGTAGACTAAAAGGTATAAATAGTTTGAAGGCGCTAAAGGGTTAATAAGCCCATCCTCCCTCTTCTGTATGTAAGCCAGTGCAGCTTTTTGCCTCCCTAAGCTCTGTGATTCATGACTGCCCCTGACCTGGCTGGACAGAATAGTTTTCATTTTTGTTAAATCACACTGCCTTTAAATTTAAGTATTGATTTTGGGTGAACTTAGAGAGGATTTAATTTGTAGTGGGAAAATAAAATCAGGTTATTGTGATGGTGGGTGTAACTTACCCCACATACACACAATGGACCACTTTACACACCTTTTTTATTAATTTAAGGCTGCTTTTCCATTGGACAGGCAAAACAAGAACTAAAATAAAACAGAACCAACAGAAGGTACGGTTCTAGTTTAGATTAATTTTCGGACAGGTGGAGAAACAGCAGAAACTGCCATAACAATTAATTATTTAATTGTCTTTTTTAATTCTTTTGATTGTACAAGTCTAGTCAAGTGTTGGACCATCTTGCTTATGAAATAATACAGTGTGCTTTTTTCTGTCTACAATTACATATGTAAATATGTTAATACATCCCCAACAAAGAATGTTAGTGTATAATAAATTGTTGTAGAAATTTAATGTACTGTTACATATCGTGCGTGAAAAGGCAGAATATATTAACAGTACCAGTCTAAATCTTCAACCATCCCAACAATCATTAGATTGCCACATATTTACTTTAATGACAGGAGGAAGACAAATTATTTGATGAAATAACATTTGGCGAAATGGGAAGAATGTCTTGCTGGTATGAGTGGGATTCAAGTCTCTGTTGTCTGCATATAAGGGGAAATGAGTTCCTCTCCCTTTTGCCAAAACCAGGATATCTTTTTACATGCAGACTCTTGAATAATATATGCAGAAATATATGTGGTTTCAATAAGGTACAAGTGAAAAATCATTGATACAAAATTACAGTGTGCTTTTTTATATTGTTGCATGCTTTAGCTTTGTTATATAGCTATTCATTATGAAAAGAGTGTGTGATGCCGTAGAGGCTGTGTGGGTGGAGGGAGGATCACTCTGCTGTAAGTTATATTATACGTATGATTAATAATTACAGTTATTGTGCCTTTTCTTCTCATGTCATCTTTTTTTCTGTGTTATAGAGTTAGTGTTTCTCTTCTACAGGGTCTCTATCTGTGCTCATTTTTCACAATATATTTCCGATGTTACAGAAAATTGTAAAGTGGGTCCTAACTTGGGTTTAACATTAGAAGAACAAAAAAATGAATAAATAATGTTTGGGTTTGAAAGAAGGATGCATATGTTTAAACAGGAATTGCTAATAATAATATTTTGCAGAGCTGTAGCCATGGCTAGGCCTAGGTAGGTAGGCCTACCCAATCAAGTAAAGAAGTAATTATTGAGTTGCATTTTTTATTCAATTAAATTTGTTTTCTGTGAGACAACTGTGACAAAATCACAATCAGATTCAAGATTCAAGAGTTTATTGTCGTTCACAGAGAAACCGCATTGTACTATATAAATACTTAGTACTCAGTAGGTTTTCCCTGATAAACCTCTAAACCTCATCTAATACTTTTAGTCATTACCCAAAGTCCATGAGCATAGATGAGTTGTGTCGACAACCCGGTTTGTCCAGTGTCTCCAACCAGCCTGCAAACTCCAACTGCCATGATCTATCAGGTCCTGAAGGTATAGTTACATGCCCCTTACCTACCGACCACAAAAATTTACAAAGATTCTTTCCATGTAACCGCCTTTACCTGTATACAATAATCCTTATGTATATATACCATCTCAGCATCTCATGTCTTGTGTGAGGTATTTCCAATGGACTTTTCTTTTGCATACTGGACTGTTTTTCTTGCCTTTGCTTATTGTGTTTTGGCCATCTTGTCCCTCATTTTCTCCTTTGGCTTCTTCTTTGTATATTAGTTGTAAGATTGTTTGTTACTCAGGCATATGACCAATGCGTTTTTGTTCTGCTCTGTTGTTCCTCAAGTACCTGATCAATGCTCTCATGATTTTGACCCGGCCTGTTTTTTTGAGTACCCCTGTGGCTTGTCCTTTAAAAAAAATACCTCATTTATTCTTTTTTCACTTCTGGCCTGGTCTGATTGTGATGTGTGACAAGACCGACTGGTAAACAAAGAGTTTCGCTGGTAAACAAAGGGCTTTGCCCTACAAGATGCTCCTTTCCAGCACCATGGCATGAACTTTCCCAAGGAGGCTGAGCAGTCTGATTTGACACACACTTGCCAGTCCCCTTTGATAAAAATAGGGACCACCACCTGGTCTTTCAAAGGTCCATCTGACATTGCAGAAGCTTGTCAGCGGCAATGACAGGTCCACAACATCCAGAACCTAAAGCATTTCTAGGGAGGCAGCCAAACCAAAGAAGGAGCCATATAGGGACCGGTTGGCATTGAGGATCAATGGTGAACAGCGCAGTGTCCTCTGCTACCATTAGACTACAGCCCATGCTGAGTGCTTTGCCTAGAAACGAACATTGGACATTCCGACTTTGAACCGAGATCAGTTGGATTAACACACCAAGAAGAACCGACTCGTTCAGCTCAGTAGTTTACCGTTTCTGCTTGTTAAACTCAGGAGCCGATTTCCACCGTTAACTTAAGAGTCGGCTCACAACCGACACATCACTAGCTATCAGCCAGCATGTCTCGTGCCACAGACGGGTGCTAGCGCTCAACATGCAAGAAGCGTGGTTTTGACTACGGGGTTTCTGAGCTGTATTGAGAACGGCACCTATCAGGACTATTTTCATCGATCAAAATGACGTTGTGCAGCTGATCTAAAACTTGCATCTGTCATAGTTTTATATCCTATTTAAGGTTATATGGATTTCAGTTTTGTAGTCACTTTTCAGCTTTGCTTTTGGAAGAAGTTGCGCTGTCCAGGTTTTCTGCGGTGATTGGTTTTAGTCATATGTAGTTCAGTTTAGTCATTTGTTTTCACAGCAGTTCATAAAGAGTTAGATTAGACTATATAAAGTTCTACAGTAAGGGTTTTATTACTGTGTAATCGAAGCCCAAACGGGCTTTGTTCACTTTTTGCTGTTCTTTGGAGTCTTAAATTGATTGAATGACCTGTTGCTGTATTTCATCTATATTTAAGATGAAATACAGCAACTATAAGATCTATATTTAAGAAGTTTAAGTCACCTGACTATACTTTTCTACATATTCCATTTCCATTTGAATTTAATGTCATGTGTTACATTGATGATGGAATAAACGTTTAAAATATGTGTGTACCCAGACAACACAGGTACGTCCTCAAGACATCTATGTGACGCTCACAGTTAAATCGTAAAGCCTCTGTGGTAGCTTGTTTGCTCACTGCCGCAGCGTCACAGAGACGTCATTACCTGATGTTCCAACGACGTCTATCTGCTTTCCTGACGACGTTTCTCACCTGATGCTTTTAAGCGATCTTTACGATGTTTATATGGCGCTTACAGCTTCATCGTTTAAGTGTCTGTGGTAGCTTGTTTGCTCATTGCCATGACATTGCTGAGACCTCATTACTTGATGGCCAAACGTCGTTCCTCCGCTTTGTAAACGACGTACCTGAATAGTTTCCCATTCTCTGATGCTATAGGTACCCATATATCAAAAAGTATTTGGCCTAGCTCTGGACAGGATCTACCATAATATCTGGACCGGGTCTGTAAAATGGATCTCAGCTGGTGTCTAGATGCAAAACCTGCCAAAAAGGTTTCCCCTACTACACTTTATATATGAATACAGGACTTTCCAAATAGATTAAAATTAAATTAAAGCATAAGCACAAACAAAATAAATAATTCATAAGTGACAACATTTAACATTTTTATTATAACATTTTTATTCCACACAGAATAAACAAACAGCCATTCCCTACATTGATCAGAGCATGTTTGGACACAGAAACTTGACACTGTGCATCATTTCTTATGTAAGCAGCCTAAAGAGAAGACATAAAAAGATATTTTATCACAAATAAACCAGTACTAATTAAGTGCCCAGCAAAAAATACACAGTCCCTGGTCACTAAAGCTGTGACAGTTGAATGAACTATTAGACGTTATTTAGATATCTGCCTAGCTCATAAAATATGCTCATAGGTCAAAACAATAAAAACAGTCTGCTATCATGTAAACTGTGCAGATTGTATGTATCATAACATGACTAATTTGTCCACTTTTTAGGTTCACCTGCTTGTATCCAGACACATTGTCCATTTTCATATCAGCTCCACTGACCATATGGTAGCACTTTGTAGTTCCACAATTACACACTGTAGTCAGCTTCTCTGTATACATCGTTATCCTGTTCTTCAATAATAACAGTTTGTGTGTTTATACTAGTTTAACGTATTCATAGTGTTTATGTTCTAGTGTTATGAGATCATATTATATCTCTCAGATTATATCTCTCTGACACCCCATTAATGTAAACAAAACTTGTGAACCTGGTTTGCCTATGTGAACCAGTACAACAGCAATTAATGCCACCCCTCCCTTTATTAATCATGTTAGCATGTCTGTATCATAAACACGACCCAGATAAGCAACTTCATAAATATATATATTTTTTAAAGATGTCTATAATCACTTTTGAAACTTTTGACTGGTAGCGTACTAAAACTTTAAACAGGTAGTGTTCTAAAACGTCTGGCTGGTAGTGTACTAAATCTTCTTACTGCTAGTGTATATCAGCCATAACATTAATATAATGCATTGACATAACAAAAATAATAATGCAGTATGTATACAGAATAGATAGGTAGGATTACCTTGTCTTCTTGATTAACTTATAATATAAACCTCATCATGATAAGGTTTAGCACTAAAAAATCCCATAAAAGAATTATGTTTGTTTAGATTTTAGTGGGCTTATTTTGTACTGTTCTCCATTAGGTAATGACAACCTGCCATCTGTTCTTGTTCTAAAACATGGCACTTGCAAAATGTGATGCATAAAAAGTGTCTCACAGTCTCTGTATTTGCTTATTTTATTTTTTCTTTAGCAGTCTATGTAGGACACGCACACATACACAAAGAGCATTCTTGGCCATGTCTTGCCTCAGCAGAAGCGATTTGTTTTGTTGGGGAAAATGTGAATAAGCAAATTTGGAGCAGTAAACTTGCCCGCCTGTGTAATTTACTGCTTTAACGAAGAGGCTCTCTCTGCGTCTGAGGAGCATTGTGTAGCTAAATGCTGCAAACAATGGCTAAGAATGGTACGGTGTGAAAAACAGAACAATACAAGTGAGAAAAATCCTTACAAAACAAAAATGTGTTGGCATAATTATTTTCTACAGCAATGATTCAAGGGTGTTAGACGTAAAAAAAAACTGAGAAGCTCAAATGTGTTTAAGAATGTGTGTGTGGGGGATGCTAAGGGTGTTTCTCTAGCAAATAATAGTTTCTAGAAATAGCCTTAAAGCGTGGTGCTGTGAAACTGGAGAATGCTAGTGTGCCATCTAACAATGTGCTACTGACAGTGCGCTCATATATAAACACACACACACATACATGCACACACACACCCACACATACAATGCTACTGTTCCATCCTGGCAGTGGACAGATCTGATGTCTGAACACAGCCTTTGTTTGTGTGTGTCTGTGTGTGTGTAGTTGTGTGTGTTTATATTCCTGCTGCAAAGCCACAAATATGGTATATTATATGTAACCTGCAAACCATAACATATACTGTCAGTCCTTTGCAGTATTGTTAATATATAATCTGGAATTTAGTTTTTGTTATTTGATTGTATTTTATTCATGTATTAATGGAATTTTGTAGGGCTACAGCCAGGTCTTATCAAAATTGTGTTGGGTTACAGTCAGGTCTGACCAAACTTTGTTGGGTTATAGTCAGATCTGAATAGAATTTTGTTGGGTTACAGTCAGATCTGAATAAAATTGTGTTGGGTTACGGTCAGATCTGAACAGAATTTTGTTGAGTTACCTTCAGGTTTATGTAGAATTTTGTCAGGCTCAACTCTGGTTCCAGACTTGTTGCTCCTGAAACATTCTCTGAATATTTGAAAAGGTTTATTTTGACTGTCCTTCTTCCCTCTTCTTCACTTGTAGTATATTATGAGTTGTGAAAGGATGAATATATTCCTTTGGTTTTTCATTTTAAATGCATCCCTCTGGGTTGTTAGCATTAAGCCAACTGCTGTCAGTGCAGTTTCAAGTGTTCTATCTACACCCATCTTGCCACTGTGACAAACTGACAGACGGATGGATAGAATAGTTGTGATGAACAGAGGAAAAAAACGATTTCAATGACAAGCTGCAGTAATCTGAGCGAGAGTTAAAACAAACTGTTGGACACAAGGACACACACACGCATCTGGGTCTAATTGTGCGGCTAGCCAGCCTTGATAGCATTCAGCAGCTGTCAGGGATAATGTGATTCGTTCACTCTCTCTTTCCTTCCCTAGCTCACTCTTTCTCTCTCTCTGTAAATCTTCTTCAGCTTACTTGTCCTGTCTGTGGTGTAGACATGTGATGGATGGATGTGTGCTGGCATACAGAGGAGTGTATTTGAGCCGTCTTTATCAAATGTAGCGCAGGTATATTCTTCTGTTACGCTTCATTACTCTGAAATGTGTGCCTGAAATGTTTTGGCTGTTCTATCTCCTCCCTGTTCTGTCTCTTTTCCTGCAGTGATTTAGGTAAATAGATTAAATAGATTTTACGTGACCTGCATGGTGCCAAAAGCTGAGAATACTGTATTTACTGTAACTCAGTTTTACATCAAATGTAATTCCCCTTATGTCAAATATAATTATTCACCGATTATCTCCATACAGTGTCCATATGTATGAAGAGCAGTGTCAGATGTCAGAAACCACATGCACAAGTCTACTTAATATTATTTTGCAAATTTTTACCACTCTTTCAATCTTTTAATTGTGTTCTGTAGGTTGTACCTTTTAAACACTGAAGAAATGTCCCCATCCAGTGCAGTCCAGAGGAGCTTGGGAGTTCCTATTTGTGTTTCTTCCTCATTTTCTTAGCATTTCTTTCCTATTCGCTTAAGGCATTGCTACTCACACTGTGTCTAGTGCCACACAAGCTGAGCTGCTTTAGGACGATGAACTGAATTTGCTCTTTTCCTTACTCTGAGCTACATGTCCACCTTTCAGTTCCAGCGTAACAAGTACTATGGCCTTTAATTGTAAACAGACTAAGCACCAGAGCACTACAGAACACACTACAGAAAGGGCAGCACTTTATGGAGAAACAGTCCCAGCCTTGTGGGCTAACTACATTTGGAGAAAATGTCACAACAGATGCCTGGGATTTGTCTGCATCCTCTGAGCCTCTGTCACTAAACTAAGCTTAAACCAAACCATCTGCTGAAAGCACCAGAGAGATTCTTGTCACAGTGCATGGCAAATCACAGATGAAATGTAAATGAGCAGCTACTTTGTGGTGTTTGTAGAAACCACAGAGTAAATTTAGCCGTCTGTGCCGAACGTTATTTAAGGAGTTAAAAGGAGTAGAGAGAGAATGGATGATGTATAATCTCAGAGTGAGTGCAGAGGATGAGCCACATGTCTCAAAGTCTGAGATAATAATGATAATATTCGGCTTCACATAATTACTAGAAAGATAACAATCCATGCCTCCTTATCAAAAGCTGTGAATATTAAGCTGAGATGTTATCAACGGGCAGCTTCTGCTTGGAGAATTGTTTCATTTACTTTTCACAAGCCAAGCCAAACCTTCAGTGTCTCTACCGAAGATGTAATTATTCCATGAAAATAATTAAAATAACAGCTCTGTAGTATGAAAAGATCACACCATCTCTCTGTCCCTCTCTCTGAAGAGACAGAAGTCCCTGAACAAGAGATCATTAAACTTAATACCATCATTTTCTTTCATTAAATTGACTTTTTGTAGACACGTTCTGTGAAACCACAGTGTAATCAATGCAGGAGAATCATTTTACAAATCTGTGTCATATGGACCCTCATTTGATCTGAAGAAAAGAGAAGAAATCTCTCTGTCACAATCCTGGGCATAATATGAACTAAACTTTATAAAGCTTGACATTTGACATCAACAGCTGCTTTTTAAAACCCAAAGCTCTTTTGTGTTTATATTGTAAGGAAAGTGGTGAAATATGTCTTTTACATTTGTTAGCATTTCTGCGTTAGCTTCATTGATCTTCAGTTTGTTCTCAGTAATTCTGTCTGAAGTTTGTCCATTAGTTTATTTAAGACTTCTATACTTGGTTTTGAAGCAAATATGTGAGGATTCAAGCATGCAGTTTGCACAATGCTACAAGCTTACATTACTTGTTAGCTAGATTAACAAGAAGCAGACTTTAGACACCAAACACGACTTGACTGATTAACTACATTTGTAATAAGAAGAGTTTTTGGCCAAACCATCACTGTGTAAACTAAAACAACCATATTATGAGAGAATGCATCAAGTGTGAAGATCAACTGCTACACTGTGCAACCACAACAAGCAGGCAAGGCCTAATAGCACCAATATAAATACAACTACAAAACAATATTTCATTACCCCTTTGTTAGGGAGAATGAAGAGAGATGTTTTCAGACAGATGGTACTGTGGGGAAAAGGAGCATCTGGAGTTCAACATGACAAGATGAGCGATTAACAAGTCCAGGCTAGAGGAAGGACAAGGAGAGGACAACTCTCTCTCTTCATTCTGTCTTTCTTTCTTTCTTTCTTTCTCTCTCTCTCTCTCTCTCTCTGTCTTTCACACACCCTGTCTCTCTTTCTATCTCATTCTCTCTCTCATTCTTTCTGTTTTTTCTCTGTTGCTCTCTTTTTCATTTTCTCTTGCACATTCTAACTCTGCCAGTTCTTTTAGCTGGATAAGAGCAGATGACTTTTCTTAGCTAACTAGCTAATACTACTTTGGTGAACCACCTATTAAACTTGACACTTCAACATACCATTCTTGTTGACATTCTGGTGTACACATGATCACATAATATTGCCTGGCAGCTTTATCCTCACCAGGAGGAGTAAAGAATTGTGTTTTTATAGTTTTGATGGTTTTCCAATTGATTAATAAAATAAAGTAGAATTTCCAGCTGAAGACAGAAATAGTCTATGAACAAATATGCTTTGTAATAACTTTATTAGATCTATTAGATGTCCCTTTAAATGAATCTTTTTCTTTCTTATATTGTGCACATTTTCACCTAAAATGAAGGGAAGGAAAGTGCTTGTTTTTAACATTTGGAAGGGACACGTCCCCATTTCACCCCTTACATGCATCCGTGCCTTTGGTCAGTTTCTCTCATCTTTCAACCCTTGACCCCATTTGGCCTTGCTATGACCCCTCCATTCCGTCTCTATCGTAAGCAGATGGTTCTTGTTAGACTCGACCTCTGCCACCTGCCTATTTGACCTTCATCCAGTCTGAACTGTATTTATTCCCAGCATTTTATTTATCATATCCCAAGGTGTGCAGTTTCCTTCTTTATTAGAAGGAGGTGAGACAGGGACATTAGTTTGGGTAACTAATGTAGCGCCGGTTCTGTTTGTGTTGCAGTTTCAGCTGTAATTGAGAGCAAAGTCCCACTACATCTCCACTATTCTTTTTCTCTCTGTGGGAATGGGTCCTCGGTCTCTCTCTCTTTGTCTGTCTTTCTCTCTTTTTTCTCTCTGTTTCTGTCATTCTCTCCTCCTGATCCTCTATTTCTCTCTGTTCATGTTGCTGATGTCACCCCAGTGTTTATGTGTCCCTGGGGAGGTGCAGTAATGTCTTGCTTTCTCTTGTAGAAATGAAAGGTGACGAGGTGAGTGTGAGACATGTATCATTACTGCATCTTAACAGGATGACTCCATCCTGGCCTGATATCTGGGTGAATTCACCCTGTAATTTATTGGCTGTGAGGTAAGAGGAAATCTTTTAGAGGTATTATAGGAATCATCACATACACAGACACTTTTTCTAACATTACACTGCATGAGTGCGCAATCACCTGGCCACTTTGTGCTTGTTGCTATCTGCCAATAAATACTCTACAGAACTAAAGTGCAAGATCCAAGTGACATTGATTGAGATAAAGTGACCTGTTGTGCATATATACATGTGTATACATACATAAGCATGTACACATAGATGCATACTCCATCCATGTGTGGATTGTCGCGGTGAAAGCAGGAATTAGCGAAGAAGCGAACACATACGCAGGCTGGTTTACTTAAATGAACAGACTGAATGCAGACAGGATCACCATAACACGTAACATTGAACGACAAAGACTGAGGGCAGACAGAGGGTATAAATTACACTGGGTAACGAGAGGAAGCAGGTGAAGAGACTGATACAAAATGACAAACCGGTGTGACAGGCGGGACTACGGCAAAAACAAGGAACACGTGACCAAAACAAACACCACGCGGACATGACAGAATGTAAAGAGAGGCACGTGGACAGGCAGGCGTGACATGGATCAGTAAAGGTCAATGAAGCGTAACTGAATTTCACTCAGTCTGCAGCACTGTTGCATCCTTGAAAGGATGAGTTAGAAAGCCTAATGGCTCTGGACAAAGGATCTTCTATGTCTGTCTGTCGGGCAGCCCTGTGACAACAACCTTTCACTGAACACACTCCTCTGCTTTATGACTACTGTGTGCAATGGGTGACTGTCACTGTTCATAATAAGAAAGCAGTTTGTCCAAAGTCCTCCTCTCTGCCCTTGTTATCAGGGAGTCGTCCTCCACTCCAACCACTGACCTGACCCATCTGACCAGCTTGTCCAGTCATCTCTTAACATCACTGTTAAAGTCACTTGATGTTATAAAATTATTTCATGTGAACCTCTAAACAGTAATCTGTATCTCTTGGTAATAAACATGTTTATCTCTGGTTTGTGCGTGTATTACAACCTGATCAGATTTGTTTAATCTCTAAATAATGAACACTACAGTAACTTGTGTTCTTAAAGCCCCCGCTTCTGGATAAAAAGCATACAAAAGTATTGATCTGTGGGTGTGTTGATGATAGATTTAATACCTTACCTACAAGCAAAACCAATAACATTTAAATTGGAATAAAAATATATGGTGAACCTAATTTCAGCCTCATGTCAAATGCAGATGAAGGCTCACATTATTTGATTCAAATGTACAAATAAAAAGTTTAAAAATATATACAACGACCATTTTTTCGCTTTTCGGCCAAATGTTTCCTGAATTTTGGTTTTGATTGTCTGTCAGTAAATTTTCTTTTCAGAAAAGTTGCATTCCTTCATTTTGTAAATGTTGTGTTGTAATAAACCTTCATACCTTTAAAGCAACAACTTTACAGAAGTAAATGAATTAATGTATATTAATAAACAACTTTAATGTATGTTAATACAATAACTTATTTCTCTAGTTATTAAAAAAAAAATAAACACACACAGCTAAATATCCTTCCAAGAGCGTTGGAACACTGCAGTATGTGTATGTGTTCATAAGCCATTTAAGTCATGTGATTTACGCCAGTAACAACAGGACTCTCCATAGACAATTTGGGATGCAGGAGATAAAGAGGAAAAAAGGAACAATTCAGTTTTTAGCCATGACTCTTATAAACTGTAATCAAACTGTTTCAGACTGATTCTTTTCCAAATCAACCTTTCAAATAAAACTCATCAAACACGTATCTACTGAGCCTCAGTGTAACGTTTGCGCCATTGTAAGGTGGAAGACTACAATTGTTTTAATGCAGAAGGGAAAATGTTTTTTAGGCTGGAAGGGAAAATGTAAAGTTATGTTGTTTCACCTAACATGATTAACTGAAATTCAGTTATATAATCTTTTCATTAGGCTATTTGAAGCTACTGTGACTTTTAGTATTATTGTTATTTCCTATTTATTCAGAATGGTTTGATGCATGGTTCCTGTAGGAGAGATCTTATGTAATATGAATATAGTTTTCAGGATTAGAAAGCGGATGACTGGTAGCATCCATTAGCATTGTGTGTGTGTTTGTGAGATTGACTAGCTGGTCATTTTTCTGTATAATATATTGGTTATGACCCCTGACTGCAGAGGTTGTTGTGTGCATAACACTGTAAGGATTGTAAGACTTTAGTTCACTGAAACACATGCCTGCGCTGTACTGTTTCTCTTTACAAGGATAACAACAAACACAGCATCAGTTAAAAAGAAAAACAACAACAGCAACAACAAAACTACATTATCAAATGAAAACAATATATCAGCACTCTAAAACAATTTAATACAAAACTATTAACAGCTACACATTAAAT
The DNA here is from genome assembly GCA_021613375.1 of Megaleporinus macrocephalus. Taxonomy (NCBI): domain Eukaryota; kingdom Metazoa; phylum Chordata; class Actinopteri; order Characiformes; family Anostomidae; genus Megaleporinus; species Megaleporinus macrocephalus. The sequence goes on along the minus strand of CM038723.1, from coordinate 16,604,254 downwards.
CTTACTTCAGTGCTAATTAATACAGCATTACAATACAAAACAAAAATGCAACAGTATAAACCTACACATCAATTTATAGCACTTTTACAATTCCGACTTACGATTATCTTAGCTTTGATTCGGTATTTAGCTTATTAAATTGTAAATGCTTTTTGACCAGAGGAGGATGAGTCTCCCCTTGTGAGTCTTGGTTCTTGGTTCTTCCTCCAGTCCAACTGCATGTTCTCAAACTTCTGTAAAGCTGCTTTGTGACAACATTGTTGTAAAAAGTGCTATACAGATAAACTTAAATTAAATTGAATTGAATCAATATAAAATAAATATATTTTTCACACTACTTAAGGAACACACTGAGCACTAATAATGTATGCAATTTATTCAGATGTCAATAAATTACTTTAAAAACATTCTTAACTGTTGGTAAGTTGTGCACTTTTAATGATTTATTAAACAGCAAATACGCTATTTTATTTGCCCTGTTAGATTTTTGCAAACTCTCACAGGTGACCAATTACTTTGGTCATGGATGATGCCACACTTACTAAATTTCACTCAGTGTAATAATATTAACTGTGACCTATTGCATAAACTTTAGTTAATGCCTTATAATAAAAAGTCGTTGTTGGACACATACACAGACCTCCAACACTTGGAACTGCCGCTTTATGCTGAATTGGTTTAAAATGTTAAAACTTAGTTTCCAGCCTAATTTGTTTGCTCTCTACACACATTTAAACCACTACTTACTCATCATGCTGAGGAACTAAAGCTCTGGCCCAGTTCACCTGCACAGTTTCAGCCAATTAGCCATGCAGTGCTATGTGCGCCTGTGCATGTGCATGTATGTGTGTGTGTGTGCGTGCGTGTGTGTTTGTGTGTGTGCATGTGAGTGTGAGCAGGTACCCAAACTCACACATGCTGGCATAATCAGTAAAGTGCTGGATCAGGGCTTTACATGACATGACACTAGCGTTCGTTCCAAAAGCTGTACCAACCTCCATCGTTTTTACACTGTTTCACAGCAGCATGCATGTGTGTGATAATAATTTACAAATAAATAAAATGAGCCTATGGAAAAATATTAAGCTTTTACAGAATGAAGAGTTAATATTGTTCTATTTAGCACTGATTGCTTTACACAGTTGAAAAACATTGTCAAGTTGGTTTGTGTTTACTGTGAGATAAACTATGAGATATTCTATGCAAGGTTTAAATCCGGACTCTGCCTGTTCCTTTATTACAGCTATAACAGCTACAAAGTCTTTGTTAACCGATAAGGTTAGTGAGTGTCATTCACAATCGCAAAAGCAGTCAATGATAACCGTGTCAAAATAGGGTCTGGCTGAGCAAAAAATTAGAGTCTCTCTAGTTTTGGGGTAACTCAATGAGTTAAGAGACTTGTGTAATTCCAGAGTAATCGAGGGGCATTTGGAAATAACTTTTTAAAAGACTTAAAAAATAGTTTAACTGGGTATGATAATATATCATTAGATGATGACTTGATTTTTTGAATCAGCCAATAGAATCTAACCTTGAAAACCTGATGAGCCAACAACTTTGTACTCCTGTTTAAAATAACTATTCTGAGTGCAGCTTAAGGTGTTTCTGTGGGAGAGGGTGTGGAGACATGAAACACATCAAGTTTAATTTGTCTGCTGTTGCTGACAGCCTAGCTCTCTCAGCTTTTCTAAACTGAGAGGTATAAAAGATTACCGGCCCACAGATAAAAGCCTTAAAAGCCTTAAATAAATGCCCGTGAAGTGCCATGATCAATCTCAGGTGCTTCATTAGGAGCAGAATAAGAGCTACACTGTAAACTGATAAAGTTTTGGAAGTCATCATTAGATGCAGCCAAAAATATTATTTGATATCACTTAATGATATCAAACTTAATGAAAATGTCTGATTGAACAGAATAAAAGGGTGGTATATGCAAGAGGAAAAAGAAAAAGGTTTTGCCATGGAGATTTTCAGTTCCCCAGGGATCTGAAAGACCTCATTGACCTCCATGATTTAACATTTCTCTAGTTGATTTGGAGGTGCCTATTTGAGTGATGATCTGCCAAGACTTACATCCTGGTTAAAATTTATATTTTATAAATTTATACACTACATTTATAATTATGTAGTGGACCAGCAAGGTAGGACTGTATAATAGAGCGGACAGTGAGTCGACACAGTGTTTTTTAACTCCAGCAGCACCTAACTATTAAAACATAAAAAAAGTAAAAGGGGGCTAACTGAGTAGCAGATGGACCACAGTCTGTAATTTGTAGAACTACAGAGTGCACCTACATGGTAAGTTTAGCCAATAAAATAGGCAAATATTGTAGAAACAAGGGGGTGGTTTTAATGATCTGGCTGATCGGTGTATAGTGCTTCTAACTTTGCACTTTGGGAAATAGTAATCACAGGACCCTTTATAGGTCTTTAATAGTTTTTTTTTATAGTGTTCCAGGTTTTTTAAATGTAGGGAATATTTAATTTAAGGTTTTTTTTCTATATCAGTTTTCCTGCATTAGTGTATAATATAGTTCTCAATAATTATGCTCCTGGTTTTCCAGTGGAAGGAACAGTGATTTCTGTTTTCAGTGTTTAAGGGAGCTGTTTATGTTCTATGCAATAGTTACCTATAATGTATTGTGTATTTAGAGAGGTATGTCTGGATTTAAGGAGAGGTAGACAAGGTTTGTGTGTTTATGTTTGGCATAGAAGGGGACAGAAGGTGTGTGTGTATGTCCTTGGAGGGCAGTAAAGGAGTGTGTGTGACCTCTGACCTCAAAGTGCAGCAGTGGCAGATGAATTGGCAAGGCTCTGGCCTAAAGGCCAAAAGGTCATAAACGCTTGTACTTTAAAGGTACTACTGGTGTTGTTCTGCATGTGTTTAGTACTGAGTGTGAGGACACAAGTGGGTAAGATAAATTGCTCATGTCAGGTAGATTTTTTTATTGTTTTAGATAAATGTGCAATATACAGTAAACATTTAGACAACCTGATTTAATGTGTGTCACAAAGACATTTTTAAGCTTAATGCTTATGTGTAAATGCTCAATATTTGTTTCTATGGCACACATAAATCATATAAAGCTCCACCTCAATAGTTCCTGCTCTGCACACAAGCCTGAAATTAAACCAGACCTTTTTTCCTCCAGTGTAAAAAATTATAAAGGTTCCTGTGCTGGGACCTGATTTTCTGGAAAAAATCCTGGTTCCTTAAAAGGTTCCTCTGGCGGAAATGCACTTAAAAGTTTGTGGGTTTCTAAAAGGTTTTCTCTGGTGGTAACATGCCTAATGTCCAGAAAAGGGTTTTCCAGTTGGAAACCTAAAAGTTATGTTACTGGAAAGGTTTCTGGTTCCTGAAAGGGGGAAATCTAAAAGATTCTCTCGAAGATCTAATGGTTCCTCTGCTGAAACATGCCTTAAATTTTTGGATTTCCGGAGAAGGTTCCTCTGCTGGAAATTGGTCTGAATGTTCCCAAGTTCTTCCTCCTACTGCATGGAGGGTGCTTAAGGGACAAAGCAAAGTTGGGGCCATTGGAGCACAACGTGTTTTATGAGGCTAAGCGTTGCTCTCAGATGCATGTTTGGCTCTCTTTTCCTTTATTATTCCCAGAAGAACTAATTTCTCTCCCAGATTGCCACTTTTATAGTCAGTATTGCATTTTTTCCCCACAGCTTCAACAATTTATTCTTTAATCATAGAGATACAGGAAATGTAATCTGTAAACTGTAATCTGTAAATATCAGTTAATTTACCTCTTTTGGTCCATTCTTTTCATAAAAGCTCAGAACATTTGCACATTCTTTAACAAGCAAACACACACACGCGCACACACAGTTAAATGTGTATAATTATAACTCTAGCAGAGTGTGTTGTTGTTGTTTTGGGGGTAATTGGCGTTCCTCACCTCACAGTGCCAGCTTTCTCTCGTCAAATCCGCCTCGCTGACGAATGCTGAGAAAAACATCATATCTCACTCCCGCGCTACTGACACGAAAAGCCGAGGTGTGTGTGTGTGTGTGTGTGTGTGTTTTGGATTAGTGTTCTACAGCACAATAAATCTTTGTTGAACAAATGCAAAGCAGATGGCATCATGTGGCTATGTGAAAAGCAGGAGAGAGAAAGAAAAAATGAGAGAAAAAATCACTCCCACACTTCAGCCAGCAGATTCAGCACTGCGGCAGGGACCTGGGGGGGAGAGAGGTATAATACACTACACCATAAAGTAATTATTTGGCAAAAGTCTAATTTCAAAAGTCTCAGTTTCCACCTCATTTTGAATGTAGTCAATCAATCTTGTCATGATAGGTGTCTGAAATGTGTTTATTTTATCTTAAACTGCAGTTAAGAGGCTAATATTGCTAACAATTAAAGGCGGCCCACCAGTTAACACTGCACCTCAATTATCACACCTGTGCCTAAAATAGTGATTTCTGACACTGATTCAGACTGTTATCTAGAAAATGGATGAAAACTTCAAATATCTAAAAACAGAACTGTGTCTGAATGTCTGTCTTTTATTATTATTAAATAGAAGACAGTGATATAAAGAAGAGTTTACCATACCACTGCGACCCAGCTCAGTCATCCCTCAGTCCTCTCAATGGACAGCAGAGCTAGGCTGCTTAGATGGCCCATTGTGTTGTGGATGTAAAAAACTCCTTTCTACACCCGCAGATGTAGCTCCCATTGTTGCCACTAATGATAACAGTTTGTACAGCTGAGGCCTTGCATTGTGCAACTCCATGTCTTTTAGAAAATCCAAGAAATCACACAGTTTTCCCCTGTAACCCTATAAGTCCTGATTTGAATACTGGACTTGAAGTTCAGACCTCAGTCTCCCTTAATCAACCAGCACTCTCTGGAATGCCTTCCATTACATCATCAAACTTTCCTGGATTGGCTAATTCTAAGAAGCGCAAACTTTCCAAATTTGAAAAACGCAGAGCAATCTGCTCCATGAGCAGCTGTAGCACTCCTGGGGATCCTGGAATAGGAAGAGACAGTGCTTTCTCATAGGCTCATCTTGTGGGTCTGATGTGAGACCTGCTGCTTTGGCATAAACAGCTTGAAAAGCCCCCCCTGAACTTTTCTCCTTGACAAAAACAAGAAGAGGCTCAATTCTTTTTTTGCCATAGAGAACATCCATGGAAATCTGCTGGACGATATCAAAAACCACATTAGTCTCTGAGAAGATTTGTTGATATGTGTACAAATTCAAATCCTCCAGTTTCATTACAAAACAAAATCCAATGTTTCATCATACAGTATCTTATCTGCAATAATGACAGGTGGCCATCATAGTTCTTTGCCACAGTGCTCACTATCCGTGATGTGAAATTCCATTGAGCAGGCGTGTTTCTGGGCAACCTTGAACAGCCTGCAGACTCAAAAAAAGATGTCCTCTTTGTAGATGTGAAGAAAAATGTAGCCCCCTTTGACAGCAGCAGATTAAGTCTATGTGCATAGCAATGCACAAACATTGCACTGGGAGCAAATGTCTTCACTTTGGCCTGCAGATCATTGAGGGCTTAAGCCATGGCAGCATCGCCATCATAGTCCTGTGCCACAAGTATATCCCTAAAATTAAAGCCCTGCATGTTTTCATTTAATACTTTAAAAACAGACTGAGCATCTCGCCCCTCTGAAACATCAAAAACCCATAAAGCACTCCTGAATTTTACCTGCATCAACATAGCGAATAAAGACAGAAAGTTTTCATATATTGAGATAATGTTTCTGTGAACTCCCTGTAATTCCCTGTGTTGGATGATTCACTGCTCTCATCATGCCTCCTAAATGATAACTAGGCCAAGCAAGGAAGTCACATCAATAAGGCAGTTTAGGAAGGCTCTGTTTTGTTTGATTGTTTAATGATGTTTAATGCTCAATTAATTGTTAATGCTCAATGCATTTCTGCTCAAGAGCATATGCTGCCTTTTAGATGCCCTGTTCTTTAGGGACATGCATACTTATTTCTACACAAAAATGCCAAGCCACATTCTATACGTACAACAACAGCATTGCATGGCTGTGTAATCAAAGAGTGTGGGTGGTGGACCGGTGTGCTTGCTGTCCAGAACTGTTTACCTCTAAAAACTTGTGTTGCACAGCTGAAGATGTATAAAAAAATGGCAAAAAACTGCATATGTTTGTGTCTTCAGTCCATAAACCACTATTAAGTGCTGGAAAAAGAAAGTTGATGTAAGACAATTCCAACTTTTTTGTAATAAAGGTTGTATTTATTGTTTCCACCATTTGCATGTATTACCACTTCCATTATTTTCAGGAGACCGAGTTTTACTTTTTTTTTTTAAATGAACATAATTACTTGTTTTCAGTCTTAGAAGCTGCTTTTATTTTCTGTTTCTCACAATCCAAGTAACCCCAAAAACATTTAATGATGTTAAGGTTTTGTCTCTGGGGGAGACAGTCTGTAATACTGACAAAAACCTGAACAATGGCAGCTCTTGATCTTCTCAGTAGTGCGCTTGGGCACATTATCTTGCTGAAGAATGAATTACTTCCCCGTAAAACATTTTCCAGAAGGTAGGATGCATTCCAATTTGTCTGTCATTATCAGATGTCACACTGAACCTTCACTATGTTTGACTGATGGTTGGCCACATGGTTTGACGAGTCTTTTATTACCCTTGGCATGCATGCTGCCTTCTGTTACATCCAGATATGTCACATTTAGTCCATACAACCTTACTCCATATGCAATAATAATAATTATAATTTTATATTATTATTATTGTAATAATTATAAGGTTGATGTGAGCTGAAAACTTAGTATAGGTGAGAACTGTAGCTGCAGAATATGTACTGAATATACTGTAGCTTTTACTGTGGCTGTAAAAGAAGTAATGGCTTTTTAACTGCTACACATCCCCTCAAACCATAACATTGTCTTCTCAGACTGAAAGGATGGACAAAAACACCTGTGAATTTTTTTGGATCTGAAGCAAAAAGTGTTTGACATTATGGAACATTTCTGTGTGTGTGTGTGTGTGTGTGTGCATTTGTGTGTTCCATCTATGTGCTCCATGTATTCGCAGCCTTGGACAGTGGACTTAGGGCATATTTATAAAAGTCTCTTTCTTTTCTGTTCAGGCTTTGTTTGTGGTCATTATGATATTGGAGCTGACATGTTGTCTGGTCAAGCATGTGCAGTCCAGCTGAGGGGCCAAACGCTTCTGTGCTTAAAAACAACAAAAACAACATAATCAGAGAGCACGGGGACGCATCACTGTCTCAGAGTGAGACATGTATGTGTATTGTGTGATAATAGTAATAATAATAAGAAGAAGAAGAACAACAACAACGACAATAATAATTCGCAAAATAAATAAAATGCAAAATGCCATTAAATACAAATGTAATAAATATCAGAGAAAGCTTTAAGTACTGTTTGTCTGATGGTGACAGTTTTCTTGGTCTACCAGGTCTTGCATGGTTAATAGGACTCACATTTTCTCTTTTTATATATTTTTTGATCTGTAGTTTTGTGTTATGGGAGCCATGCCATTTTAAAGATCTAAGGGAAAAGGTTGGCTTCACCCAGTATTAGTGTAGTGATCCTAATAAAGTGCTCAGTAAATGTTTAAAGGTATACTTTACTAACTCCTTTAGAGAACAGCCCTTGTGTCTTCCTTTTTTGTCCAGATAGAGTGAACGCATCAGTTAGCACAGCAGCTCAGGCTATAGTTACCTGTGTCTCCCCTCCAGCTGTTAATATGACAAATAATTACTCTGACAAATGGCTGCTGAGTGTGTTGTGTGTGTGTGTGTGTGTGTGTGTGTTGTGTGTGTGTGTTGTGTGTGTGTTGTGTCTGAGATGTAAAATTTAGAGCAGAAAATCTGTAGAGACTGTGTGTTAATTAAGCCCACTCTAAGACCCATAGCATGTGTATTTGTGTGTGTGTTTGTATGTGTGAATCTCCAAATACTACACACTGTACTAGACCTAGACCTTCATTTTGGACCACAAATGTCAAAACTGGCTGTTGAACTTTACACTGGTAACAATCTAGATGTCTGTTACTACTGTTACTACTAACAATCTGAAAGAGACATAGAAAAACAGAGGAAGTAACAGAGATAGTCAGGCAGAGAGAGATGAGCAGAAAGAGAAAGAAAGAGAGACAGAAAGGAGAGAAGAAAGAGAGAGGAAGAGATATAGAAAGAGAGAAAGCAAGAGAAGAAAAGAGAGAAAAAAGAGAAGAAAAGTGAGAGAGTCAGGAAGAAGGACAGAGAGAGAGAGTAAGATACAGAGAGAAAGAGAGGGATATTTAAAATGACTAGTTCAGCCAGAGATTTTGATCAGATATTAAATGTGTGTGTTTGGACAGAGTCACATATCCAGGTGTTTCTGCTCTTATCTCACCTGTCCACCTGCACCTGTCCACCCATCCATTCACCTGATCACATCTGCAGCGGTCAGCTCACACACACGGCACAACAAACCCCCTTCATTAAAGTGTGTATTTATTACCGCATACCAAGAATAAATAAGGCAGGACTGATTAGAAAGTAAAGGATGTTCCCAGACCCGCTCTGATCTGCTCCGAAGTTAATAGCTGAAGGAGAAAAGAGCAGTCAATTTTACTCTTTCCAAGCTTCCAAGCCATGTACCAACTTTCACCCTCCCAGCGTGGTAGCATTGTGTGATGGGACCTTATTATTAGTGGGTGGTTTTGGATGTGCCCAAATAGAGGAGAAATAAAATGAAAAATTACTCAACTCAATGGGCTACATTCACATGTAAACAAATATGATTATTATCTTCTTTTTCCTTGTTCCAATACTGTGTAAAAAACACACCCAGTTTCAGTGGTATGCACCCCTGCTTAAATCACATTTCGTTAATGTGCACACTATCTGAGAGGCATTACTTTTGCATGTTCTATTGCTTTACTGCTATTTATTTGTTTGAGTTTAACATATTAGAAAAAATCACAAGATGTGGCCCATGCAAAAGTAAAGCTGAATATTTTATTTTTATGAATAAAAAATGGGAGAGAACTGTCATAAGGGTGTTCACTGAAGAGGATGTTTCAAATGATCTTCATTTAGAAAATTAACAAACTATACTCTGACTGAGGGTGATTTGCTTACATCTTACAATTGTATACTAAGTTTATTTTTCAATTATACCTAAAAAAACAGAATTAAGTCAAATCATAGTGAAATTTGAGATTCAATAATTCACTGAAAAAAAAATCAAAATAAAAAAAACCCAAATTATTGTAAAGTGATTTATAGATGAAATAAGATCTTCTATAATGTGTGCAGTTTAAATGACAGTAATTCATAAGAAATAAAGAGTTTTGTGGCAGACCCAGTCTTAGGCCAACATCTTGGACAATGTTCAGACCCTCGCAGATATGGATTGGTGGAGCCAATTCCCTGGACAGCATTATGGTGACCAAACTGGTGGTGGGTGGAAGAAGGAAGAGAACGTTGAAACGTCAGTACCGGAAAGCAACAGAGCATGAATGTAAGATTCCTTTCAAAGACAGGTGAACATTGAAGACATTGATGTCCTCCTGGCAGAACTTGTGCTAATGCTTTCATTTTTCCCTCATCTAAAATCCTGTCTGCCTGCTACATTGGGCGTACACCAATTTACCTACTGCTGCAATATGTCAACAGAGGACGCTATTTCTATGGTGCGCTACCTTGTACTGACCAAACTGGACTGTCAAAACTCATATGTCAGAATGCTGTTCACTGACATGAGTTTAGCATTTAACAGGGTGATTTCCTTAAAGCTGATATCCAACTTAGCCAGCTGCGAATCAGCACATCTCTCTACAGTTGGATTCTGGACTTCAGTCTGGACCTCAGTCTGTAATTTTACGCAAAAATAAATAACACTTTTCCATCACCCTAAACACTGGCATGCCACAAGGCTGTGTGCTGAGTCCTTTTCTGTTCTTCCGTTTCTCTATAATGAAGCTTGCACATGACACCAGGGTGATAGGTCTGATTGGAGGTGACAATGACAGTGCAGCACCTGGCTGCACAGTGTAACGACAACACTCAGATAATTTTTTATGAGGGTTAAGAGCTGGGTACACACCCCTAGCAACATCAACAGAGCTGTAGTAAAGCAGGTGTCTGGCTTGTTCCCTGGCATCTACATCTCACCTGGTCTACAAAAATCACAATGCCGTCTATTGTTTTCCTATGGAGCCTGAAGAAAGTTCACCTGTGTCCAGGTAAGCTGGTAGATTTTTACCACTATGCCACTGAAAGCATAATAACAAAGTGCACCATAGTGTGATACAGCAACTGCAAAGTATGGGTTGGGAATATTTACCATAAGAGCTCCTCAGGCAGAGTGATACACATCATCGATTATGCTTCCCATCCTACCCATGGACTTTTTACCCTCTCATCTGGCAGGCATTACACCAGCTTCTATTTTGTGCTATTTTGTGCTATATTCATATTTGCACAATATGCTACTGCACTATTCTTATCTGCATTTACTATGCACACTGTATATAAACTCATTGTACATGTTTTTATATTGCAAACTATCATTTTACATATGTTGCTCGGTCATATGACCTATGTTTGCATTTTCTCCACTCACTCTGTATACACGTATAGTTTATTTATACTGCAACATCTATATTTTTTACCACTCCACTATCCCTAATTGTATCACTGCAGTATTCAATACATGTTCAATAAAGTAAAAAAATAAAAATTTTGGTAGTGCATACCTAACCTTCACCGATTTTAAAGTATTTATAACATTTTTGCTCTGATTCTGTCTGTGTTTCACTTGTTTATCTTTCCTAATATGTCTAGCCATGTGCTTTTGTTGTTTTTGTTCCTGTATCCTGTTTATGTCTTACCTGTCGGTAGCCCTGCTTTCTCACTAGTCCCAGGTGTTTCTTGTTTGTTCTCTGTGTCTGATGCTGAAAAGTTAATGCATGCCTTTATAACCTCAAGGCTAGGTTATTGCAATGCATTATTGTCAGGATGCTCCAGCAGGAACCTGAATAAACCTCAGTTAGTTCAGAACGCTGCAGCTAGAGTACTAACTAAAACCAGGAAATTCTATCACATCAGTCCAGTTTTATGAGCACTACACTGGCTTCCTGTTAAATTCCGTATCGACTATAAAATTCTATTACTGACGTATAAAACCCTGCACGGTCTCGCACCGGAGTACCTGCAAGATCTAATTTCCTATTATGAACCGCCACGTTCACTCAGATCACAGGATGCTGGTTTTCTAATAGTTCCAAAAATTCAGAAGACTACAATGTGGTGAACAGTTTTTTAATACAAAGCCCCAAAATTGTGGAATAATCTCCCAGTTAATGTTCGGGACTCTGACACAGTCTCAATATTTAAGTCTAGATTGAAAACATACTTGTTTAGTGTAGCTTTTGGTAATTAATCTTTTCTTTTAGATAAAGGCAGGAGATCTGAGGGTTCTTGGACACAGAGGTTTATGGTAAACTGAGATGTTGGTGCTGTTGTTCCACCACTTCACGCGATCACACAGGTTTGTTGATGGTGGAGTGGGGGGACACCAGTCTCTCAGGGTGCTCTCATGTCCATGTTACCTTCTGATTCTCTCCTTTTAGTTTAGGCTGTTATAGTTAGATCTGCCGGAGTCACTCTAAAATTCTGAATATTCATATTCTCTACAGTCATACTCCCGAGCCCAACTAACTCTCTCTCTTTACTCTTCCTGAGGTAATGACTGTCCTCCCGTCTGTTGAACGCTGTTGAAGGACTGATCATCGGGCCATCACCCCACCATCACCAGCCAGCTCACCTGTCCATTTACTGCTACACCCTCAGTTACATCACTGTGCCATCCAGATGTACCAGCATTGAGATAGGATGGGAGTGTTTCAGCTCACGCCCACTTTACATAAAAACTCAGTCATAGACTGCCTCAGCCAGAGACTGCCTCAGTCATACACTGCCTCTATCTGTGCAGCTTCTAAAGCTTTGCTATCCAGATTTCAAACAGAGGCTCCTTTCTTTGGTATTTAGTTCAAACTGTAAATACTGTTTGACCAGAGGAGGATGGGTCTCCCCTTGTGAGTCTGGTTCCTCCCAAGGTTTCTTCCTCCAGTTGAGGGAGTTTTTCCTTGCCACTGTTGCCTCTGGCTTGCTCACTGGGGGATATATGTTATATCTGTTTTCAAAACTCTGTAAAGCTGCTTTGAGACAACATCATTGTAAAAAGCGCTATATAAATAAACTTGACTTGACTTGTGTATTTATACCCCTGGTTGTTTGTCTTGTGTTTGCTTGGTATATTTGTTTCACAGGCTGTTTTATGAGTTTCCCTGTTGTATGTTGGATTCATTTATGCCTTTCAGTCTTTTGTGTTCTTTTGGTTTTTGCTAATATTTATTCTTTGTCTTGTTCTTTGTTTTGTTGCTTGTTATAGATTTTTGGATATAATTGGAATTATATGCCCTACCTTTTGTCTTGAAAGAAGATAATAGTATAAATACAATAGAATATACAGAAAACATGACTTTGAGTCTAAAGAGGCAGTGGACTGTATTTTAGAAATGCACAGCTTTTGGTCATTTTGTCAGTGATGTTCCAACTTTACTGATGTTGTTTAATATGACAGAATACAATTTACACCTCAATAACATGTCAACATTAGTTCACCCTCTGCAATGATAGAATGACCCAACTGCTTGCCCATTTGGAAACCAACCCCCACTTATACCCTTTCTCCATTGCTATGTCCTTGCTATACCATATTAATAGATATATGTGTAGCTGGTTCTGGCACTAAATTAAGACCTTTTTTTCAGCTGCTCGACCTCTTCTCTAAAAGCTGCAGATCTAGATCACTCCTGTGCTGTTAGCTCAGCACTGGGCTGAAAGTGACGGAGCTGACAGGGTCCAGCTCCAGCCCTCGAGGAAAGGAAGCGGACAGACATATAACCACAGCCACCATCTTAGTGCTGGTGTTTGTGCGCGGCAGTTCTCTCCAGAAGAATCCGCTGTAGCAGAATGAGGTCGAATGTAGCGTGACCCTAACATGGAGAGATGCACTGGACTGGATTATTCACACAGTGGGCAGAGCGAGCAGTCAGACATAAAACACCCTGCAGCCACACAGTGATGGTCAGCATGTGGCTGCTTGTGACACCGCAGAAACTGAGTATGCATGTGGCTCTCGCATCCAGGGGAGATCAGTTAGTCAGTGCAGAGGTTAAACTAAATCCAGCTTGGCGCTTTAGCTGCAGTCAGCAGGCTATAGTGGACATATATGGGAGTGAACCTCTCTGCCCACCCTGCTAAACACCACACAAACATGCAATGTTCACTTACCAATGTCCACTTCATCACAGTACTGTGTGTGTGTTGTGGCAGGACACAATAATGCTTTGTATTTCATTTAGATGGTCCCTGCACCACACAAACCACAGTCTATTTAGTACAGTGATGTAGGTAAACATTTTGAGGTAGAAATATTTGGCTAGGCAGGTGAGAAAGTGGATAGGCCAACTTGGCAAGTGCAATTTCCAAATGTTCTTTGTCTCCCAATGTCATAACATCAGGCTATAGCCCATATCTGACAGCAGAACAGTCATCACTGTACATATTTTAACGTTTCTGCTTTATGGTAATCAAAACCATACCAATCAACCAGAATACTGCATTCACATAAACACCGCAACACCTTTTACTGTAAAACATGTGCACTCTCACCGACTTTGCTCAATGTACACAACACAAATTAAAATCAGACATAAACAAGGAGTAAACAACACAGCACTGAAGTTGACATTTGAGATAAAGCTCAAGGCAATGGAAGAGAAATATATATATATTTAATTTTCACTACACGTTTTCCTTCTTCTTGCTTTTGTATAGCAATAACAGTGAATAATATGCTGTGTTGGCCACTAGCACTTGCTTTTGATTGAATCTCACTAGTTTGTTAACTTTCTAAACTTATTATTGTGATTTTGTCATACTAAAAATTGTAATCATGCATTGGTAGTTATATACAGTGTAGGGAGAACAAGGTAAAGTATTACAATGTAGTCTATTCCTGTAATGAAGCAGTGAACACATTAGAGTTTACATTCCTGTATTCACATAAATGTTTTTGACTTTCATTATTTTTTTTATTTACTACTTACTTATATTTCTCTACACTGTAAATGGCAATATCATATTTTATTGTACACTTATAAGTTTACTTATTTTACAACAAATATTTATTTACACTAAGAAGTGACTTAAGGAAGACTCAACATCCCAGGGAGCACAGAGTAAAATGTTTGTGTAATACTGGAATTGTACGTTATATATAACTTTCAGATGAACAACTCTCTATCCACATTTTGTCTCTTTATAGTCATATGCAATATTTGGGTGCCTCTTGTCAAATTACATAGTTTTTTTTTTTTTTAAGTGAAAATAAGTACAAATCCTCTACAACATACATTTGCGCATTTGGTTGCACAATAACTGTTTTTTTTTTTATTTTACATGGTCTTGGTCTTGATTGGATCAAGTTTTAATTTTTGTTCTTAAGAGCAACATATGTAGGTACAGAGTTAATATATCCAGCTATTGTTTAAGAGACATTATACCAATTTCTAATGGATTACATCTAATTGGTTTCAGTAACTCCCTCAAAACTGGTATAACATTCAATTTACATTCCTTTTTTCCATAGTTTATACATGTTTTCCATTTGAGTGAATTGAAAATATACATTTTCCACAGAATTATTCCATTTGAATCATTAATTACAAGTGAGAAATGTTTTATTAAAAATACAACATGACATATGGATTATGTATAGAACAGTATACAGACATAGTGCATAGTGCTTCCTTAATGGAGGAGGAAGCAGAGTAAATAAAGATAAAACACTCTTTCCAGCATCCCTCTCTTGTTCGCTAAAGTGTTTTTGCTGGATCTGGGCCTTAATCTGCCTCTGCTATGGCTCTAATTACCCCATCTCTCTCCTCATGGAGCTTTTGTCACTCCGTTTCTCCCTCTTTAGTCTTTTGTTTTTTGTGTTTTTCTGAAGCAGAGCCAGCTGGAGGGAGATTTCAGAGGTTTACAAAATCAAAGTCTATAAATAGACAGGAGCTTTAAAAAAGACTGAAGAGTGAGATTCATGCTCAGAGCAAGGGAGAGAGAGAAAAGAAAGAAAAAACTGAAAAAGAAAAAAAGCAAGAGAGAAAAAATAACGAAAGGAAGAAGAGTTTTTTTCCCAACAAAGAACATCACAGCTTTTCAGCCTTTCTTCATCTACAATGGAGCTTCATCAAATAATCAAAAACAAATCAAATAAAGGCAATAATGACATCTGACAAGAATTTTTTACTAAACATTCAAAAAAATCTAATCTCCCAATTTAATCATTATAATTACACTATCAAGTCTATTTACATATTATACAAAATAAAGTAATGTAATAAAGTCATTCAACATTTTTTAGGTTTAACCAGTTGTGATTACAGATGAAAAGCTTAATTGTGGAAAAAAGGTTTTCTGTTGGTATATAATTTACAGAAGTCACAAAAAATATGTAAGTGGTTATAAATGAATTATTTTTTGCATGAAAGAAATAAACACTCCTTGCTCTGTTGACTTCAAAACAATTTTTGGAATCACTGTTCCAAAGCACGTGATCAAAAAAATAATATCTGTGAACAATACAATTGTAGGCAAAAAATTGAAAATACCAGTGTAGTTTTGTTGATTTTCTAGGTGAAATCACGTCTAATTTTCTACAGACACACTTAAACAGGGCATTTGTCTGCAATTTCTGTTTCTACATTCAACATATTTCTGCAAATATTGAGAACATAAAATATAAACTTTGCCACAAATCATGCATTAAGATGTGCAGGTGTAAGATATGTGTGTTCTCAATAGAGAATTTGTACTTACTTTCACTTAGAAAAAACACAAAAACATTTACTACAGTAATTTGACCAGGGTCTCTGAAACTAAATTGTTTTATAATATGCAAAAGTTTAAAACAATTTAGTTACACCTTAATGTCTTAAATGAGTTCAGTAACTTTAAAGATCTCCAATAATCAGTGGGAAGCTTGACAAATGCATTTAAATATATGTAACATTTAGACTTAAATAATAGAGAAAGCTGTATAGCATTGAGAATATAGTTAGAACAAATTAAAAATGCCTTATATATGAAAAGTGATGATTACATATTAATAATAATTAAATTTAACCTTTTAAACAGTAAGGAAACCTCTCGGGGGAGCAGTGGGGAACCTCTCAGAGAAGGTCTAATGAATCAATATACATGTCTGTTTTTTTTTATTCATTTAATTATTATTAGAATCATCATGCCTGCTGTCTTTACTTTTGGAAGTATGTATATCACTATTACTATTATATTGTTAAGACTTGGTTGAAAACAAAATGCTTAAATGGTTTGAAACACACAACAAAATAATTGTCCAGGATTTATTTAGATTTTTGAATTTAGGTAGATACAGCCAGGTCAGCTCTTCTGTGGAGTGCTAGCCTGATCAGTGCACTTCAGTCAAAGGAATTGAAAACAGCAACAACTCTATGCTAGCACTTTTTACTGAAGATAATACATGATAAAATATAATGTGGCATTGGCCACTTGCTTTGTTTATCAGGATAAGCTTTAGGATAAGCTCCCTTTGTTGAAGTGGACCATTTGTTGTTGTCATTGTTGTTAGTTAGTTTAAATGTGTTTCATGCTGATTGATTTGGATTTTGTTCCAGTGTAGTGTATTTGGTGTGTTGGAAGCGCTCACAATCTTCTTGTTGTATGTGGCTGTTGTTGACCTTTCTGATGTTTCCCTCTTGACGTGATGTCTGTTTTAAGCTTTAAATGACCGCCTTAAGTTTAATATGATTAAATAATGTTTATGTGAAATGCTGTTGGCTTTGCATGTGACTCAACAACATCATAAAGGTGTTTTTTTTGGCCTGAACCAAAATCCAAGCACTTAAGTCATGTTTTGCTGCTGCATTTAAATAGTGCAGCAATTAACAGTAAGATATCTAGATTTGTAAGGGTAAAAGCCAGTGTGTAATAGCAGACAGAGTGTAACAGCAGTGTTTCTGTTCACTGTTTCAAGGCTGCAGCTGTAAGTATGGAAGTAAATGACTAAATAAATAAATAAACATATAAATACAGCAATCCATCTCAGACCTTTATAACCGGACTTCCTCCAGATTAATCCGGACCAGCCCACTGCTAAAGCTCTGAGCGTGTGTGTGTTACTGCAGGATGAACGAAACTAAGTCGAGTGTGAAACGCCGTGCCTCTTTCTTTTCTTTTCTTTTCTCCTGAATTTTTCCCCTGAATTTCCTCTTCTAATTACACTTTCATTCATCAGTGTTGATTAATAGGTCCTGCACTGCGCCTGCCTCATTTTACTCTCAATTAGGCTGGCTGATGCATGTTCTCATCACGCAAGATGCATCAGCCTGCTTTACTTGAGGTGCTATTAGTGGACACAGTAATTACCCACAATCCCCAAACCCTCCTCCTGCAGAATCCCGCTATCAAGTCCAGGATGGTGAAATAAAAGACTGGAGAGAGCGGAGAAAGTATGTGTAGAGTTAAGATTTAGGGATGAGGGCAGGGGCGGAGCTTGCCTTTTTAGAAACTGCATAAAGCCTATATTTGCAAAAAACATAGAATTGTAAACAGCAGCACATTATATTGCAGTGGAGCGTTAAACACCAACTATGCTAACTAGCCTGTTTGCTCATTACCAGCATATGATAATTTATTACTTACATTCTGACTGACTCTTGAATACTGTATGTGTTGCATGATATAAACAGAAATGAAGCTTTTTACTCTCACAGAAGGTTAAAAAGAGGAGTAGGTCATATGCTTAACATAAGACAAAATACTGTTACATGGGCTATTCCGTCAAGAAACCTAACAAAGTCACGAGTGTGGTCCATGCTCTGTTTTATTTCCGATCTCACAAAAGAAAAGAGCGAAGCAAAAGAACAGTGCAAACTCACTGCTGGCTTCCTAAAAACTTGCTATGCTAAAAACACACCCTAGAACCTAAACCCACTCTACTCATGGTCCACCCCACCCATATTCAGATCGTTATTGTTAAAAACTTTGGTTGTGAGGTGGGTATACAGGCAGGTAGGCCAAGTGCACTGCACTGCACTCCTGGACACTATTTGACACTTTGCTGAACATCCTGTACATTTGCACTCCTAGACAGTATTTAACACTATTTAACATTTAATACAATTTAACATTTATTTATTACAATCTTTGCACATTTATTTTTTTAAATATCCCAGTACTGTCATGTATCTGCTGATACCTGTTTTTCTCTTGTACATTACCTAATTTATTACTGCACTACCTTTTTACCTACGGTCAGGGTGTATAGTTTGTATTCATATATTCTTTATGTATGTATTCTTTTTGACTATTGGAGTTCTTTATTCTTCTTTAAATACCTTATTGTTTTTTGTACTGTGTTTTGTACTTTGTTTTGTACTGTGTAACTGCTACTGACTGCTAAATTTCCTTCGGGATCAATAAAGTATCTATCTATCTATCTATCTATCTATCTATCTATCTATCTATCTATCTATCTATCTATCTATCTATCTATCTATCTAAGTGTGTAAGTCTGTCTGTAATGTCTGTGAGTGGCAGTGTTGTTTTACTTTAATTCTCAAGCATAGCATTCCTGTATAGGCCCTATGATTGTGTAAAGCTTTAAACTACTAAGCTATGAGTTGTTAAAACAGCACAAAAATAGTGAAGAATAATTTTATTAATGATGCAGTAATAATAGTAGTTAATGGACAACGGTAAGACAAATCAATTACTTTGATTGGGCCAATCAAGGGGTTAAACAACAGGGAATATTTTAGATACGCTGTGCTGATGCCCAGTCAAAGTAATGCATGCAGCTCACAATGGGTGAAAAGCAATATTTGGGTCCAAATGTCATCACTGATTATTGGACTGTAAATGTTGAATGTTATTGCTTTATTCTATAAGAAGCTGAGGACAACTGATTTGTATTTTTGTGTAATAGCAAAAAATAGCTGCCTTTCCAGTTTATTTCCCTTAACTGTTTGTTGGTTATTTCATTTTATTCATCAAGTTTTATTATTACAATTTTTCATAAATAAACTGTCAGGTCTTCTCCTGTTTACAACATTCTTATTAAAAACATTATAAGTCTTATAACATTAACCATAAATCAACACATTTCTGTGCCAATTTTAACATAGATAGTTTTTAACCTAGTCAGTTCAGGTCCCTGGTTAAGTACAATTTATCATATGATACTATTTTAGTGTCATATTTCATATAACTCCCCCTCCTATACCCCAGTGCATTATTGAGCATTATTGAGAGAAACCCTCCCTCATGCCATGTTTTACTGGGAAACATGTTACAGAAGAAAACACAGATTTATTTTCTGATTTAGGATAAATTAAAGCATTAAAATTGACATGGCTCCAAATAAAACATCTACATTCACTAATAATGTTTTGAAGACTTTTTATTTTTAAGATTGTTTTCCTAACTGACTCACCTGCGTGCCTCTTAGAGTAAGCTCTGCCTTCCTCAGATTCTGATTCCAAACCCTGTGGTTTATAATTCCAGGCGAGAATGTAAATATCTTTAGAGCAGCAGCAGTGTGTCCTCATATGTCACAGAGTTGGGGGGGGGGGGTAATTAATGAAAGCTGAAAAGTGATTTTTTTTCCCCTGCTCCCTAAGAGAATAAACATCAATAAAGATTATTGAACACAGCCCTGCAGGGCTCGATTTAATTTAACTGAGGAGAAGGCCTAATGTGCCACTGCTTTACACCAAATTACATAGAGAGAAACTTTAAGGAACTGGTGTTTACCCCCAAGAGAGAAATCAAATTACCCCTTAGTAGGGTTTTGGCTGTAGACCAAAGCAAAGCAAGAAAATAACAATATTTCTTGCTTAAAGTTTAAATAGACACAAGGCCTATTAGTAGGTAGAGCAGGCTTATCACAGCTTTAGTAAAGCTGTTCCATTAATGTGATTCACCTGCAGGAAAAACATTCTCACAGGATGGATCACATATACTCCTCAAAATGAAACACACACTGCACAATAATTGTGGTGAATACTAAAAACATGGTATCATTTTAAATGAATGTTTTTCATTGACAGCCCTTTGAAAGAAGCAGATAAATCCTGTTGGATTCTGAATGTTCAAACTGTTCTATATAAATTTATGAATAGAAGAGGAGACAATTTGTAATGTGAAAAAAGAAAAACGTAATTTGCTATTTTTATACTTTATATAATTAGTAATTTTTAGTATTGAAACAAACATAACCTGTCCTTACAATAATATAAGTCTAATGTAAATGTTAATAAATAACTGAGGGGGGTTCACATTGTACGCATGTTTTTGAATGCTTGTGTTTTATGCATCTATAATAAATCATTTATTAATTGCAATAATTAATTGCAAAATCATGGAATAATTATAGAATAATGTAAATGAACTAGTACAGCGACAATAAGAGCTCCTGACTTGTAAGGGTCATGGGTCAAAGCAGTTTTCGGATGGTGTCCCATTCTTTGATCATTAGTGCTTTAAATAATGAATACCTGCCGTGAAGATCTGATTGACTGCCAGGGATTTTAAAGAGAATTAGATTTAAAGTCTGAGAAATCAGCGCTGAAGTGTGTGAAGCCTGCTTCAGATCGCCCAGAACACACACACACTATTTGGCTTAATTTAATCTAATACACTGAGTTTTAGGCACAGATGAAGAGTCTAATGGAAAAAAGTTCACTCTTCTTTTGTTTCTCTCTTTCCTTCCACTATCTTTTTAATTTTTTATTTGCCCTCTGTTTCTTTCCTCTTTCTCTCTCTATCTGTCTCTCTTTTTACTTTTCTTTCTTTGCTTTCTTTTTCTCTCTCCTTTCTCTCTCTCTAGTCATTTTTCTCCATTCACTCTTTCTTTCTTTCTTTCTTTCTTTTTTATTTTCTTTATTTTTATCTCTCCTTTTTCTCTACCTCTCTATATCTCTCCCTTTCTCCCTCTCAGGGTTCTCTCTGCCTCTTTCTTTGTCTCATTTCTCTTTCTCTCTTTCTTTTTCATCAGTTATTGCAAAATGCAAAACAATAAACAAATTCTATCAAGCACTACAAGTATATTTTACAATGTAGAATGTGAAAAAGATTTTGCTCAAAATATTTAAACACAAAAATGTGAGTTGTGATCAGCAAATCTTTAAAAAACATACACAGTCGAGTCACATTTTATGACCACTTTTGATGGCGAAAAAAGCTAGTGGTGGCAGTATTATGGTCTGGGGAATGTTTTTGTGCCATTCTCTGGACCCACTCATCCATATGAGAGACGCTCTCAACCGATTTGGGTATGAACCCATCCTTGCAGATCTTGAACACCCATACATGCTGGTTGTCGTCCCTGGGGATGATGAGATCTTCCAGCAAGACATGTCACATGCAACATATCACATGGCTAGAAATGTCTCACATTGGTTGGCAGTATTACCCTGACCCCCAATTTACCCAGACTTTAATCCAATTGAGCATCTGCGGGACCACCTCGATTGTTGTGTTGTCTCTATGGATCCTCCCCCACGTGCCCTCCAGCAGTTGTGGGTTGCACTGCAGTCAGCATGGCTCCAGATACCTGTGACATCCTAGCAGGACCTTATTACAGTTTTTCTTAATTGCTAAAACACAATTTCTGAAACTTTTTTCTTAAAACATTGAATTCAAAACCTCATTGTCAAGCTGAATTTATAAAACCTTTTCTTGCAAAATCAAACTTTCGCCTCAAAACAGATTTACCTGTACTCAAAACCAAACACTGCTCTCAAATCATAAACAAAGCCATCAAAATAATATACACTATCAAGCTATTAGTAAACACCACACCGAAAACAAAACAAAAAAAAACCCACATTGTTTAAAACATATAGTTCTCAGGGCGAAGAAAATGTTTAATCTCAAAATAAATTTCATATTTTTCCCTTTTTGATCAACGAACACATGTTATATCAAAGTAGCTCAACAGCAATTCTTGTTCTTTGTTGATATGAATCTGCAACCAGTCAAAATCTATTGAGCAGTCAGTACTGTAAATATATGGAAAGCACAATGTTCAGGGTCATACAATTTGTTTATTGTACAGTACACAGCCTACAATGCATTGTACTACAGTATACAATACATATATACAAAGGAACTTTCTCATTCCCACGTACAACAACAACCTGTTTGCTCTCTGAACTGGCTTATATTGGTTGTGTCACATCATTTAAAAGAAGTGAAATGAATTTTGAGTGGTTGTGTTTAATTACACAGTCAACGTGTCGTTAAACTAAAAGTGCAGAAAGGGTTAAATCACGTTCTCTACTTAAGCCACTTGCAACACACAGATTCTAACATTAATTCCATCCTCTTGTCTCAAGGTCTCAAGTTTATCCTGCAATAGATATAAAAGCAAAATAATTAACGGAAAAAACACCTAACATGGACTAATTGCAATCAATCAATATATATATATGTATATATATATATATATATATATATATATATATATATATATATATATATATATATATATATATATATATATAAAAAAACAAAGAACCGGTAGTAGCAGTAGTCCTTCTTCGATCTGCCGTCTGTAAAACTAGTCAAAGATCTTCTTTCTTTAAAAGCAAACCATTTTCTTGACATTTGCCATGCATCCATCTGTAACCATGACATGGACTCCACAGTTATTGCTGAATAAACATTATAATGTCATGTATGTTGCTGTAATCCTTTTGATTAAATAAACCCTTAGTCTTTAAAATGCAGTGTTAATGTCATTCAGTGGCCATGTACCATGGTAAAATAATTGTTATATCTTTATATTTGAGACCTACACGTCAGTAAACTTGCCAATATCCATTAACTAGTACACAACTCCAAGATTGGTGTGAAGTTTTAGAATCTCTTTAAAGTTTCAGGATCACTGTGAAGGAAAAAAAATGTTTGTGCATGTGAATGTTTAATAGGTATCTGTGTGAAAGTTGTGGGTGGGTTTATTTTCCAAATTTCAGACTAAAACACTCCCTAAATTCCTGTGCAGTTAAATATTGTCTTACTTTTTAGAGGAATTATACAACAAGATCTCCATTTACCCTCTCCATTTACCCTGTAAGAGCAAAGCACCATGATATTCCTGCTGGAAGTGCAAGAGGGGTGCAAGGGAAGCGGTGTGTTGACATTGCGTACTGTTGGCCTGTTGTGTTCTTGCTCTCACACAAACAAACGTTAACACCGGAGTCAGGTTTACGAACTTTACTGGCTGTTTCTTCTTTCGTATATCTGGCTTGCTTACTTTTACAGCATGCACTCCGAACAATATCAATGCGCGGCGTCACAGGTAACACATAGTGCCGCATTACTACACAAGAAATAGTTCCTTTGAACATAACATGGCCCCTGGCAGAGGGGGACCCATGTTGACCAGGCCTACTAAAACCTTTATCTAGCGTGTCAAATAGATACTGACACAGATACATGACCTTGGCAGTTACTTTACATTAACACTGCACATAACATGTAGCCAATGTTTATAGTTTACATAGTTTATAGTCTGGCTGATAATACAAAGAATGCAAATTTACTGATCCACCTTGTACTGTGCTGTTCAAATATATCTATCGTACAGATTCCAGTTAAAGCCATAGAGTGACATTTTCTACAAAGTGATATCTTCCATCAGATGTGGGTATGTTGCTCTGGTACCACCTCACATGTTAATACTATGTAAATTGTGGGAAGCAGCAGAATTAAGTTAGCTAAAAGCCATTGCTTATGTTTACTAGAACTACATTTCTAAATAAAGCCCTGTGTCTCAGGAAGGTTCCAGTCTCATGGCAGACATCCTGTGTGATTCCAGTGTTATGACCTGGTGGGGTCATAACAGAAGGTTCTCTCTCCTGACCTCTGCCATACCAAACAACGGACACTGTTCAAACCAGGAAAGTGCACGTTTATTGTCAACAAATGAGTGATGGAAGGGACTCTGACTTTAGGGACAGGCAAACACCAAAATAACAAACAAAACAACTAAAGAAAGAAAACTCAAAAGCAAAAAAAATACACCAAACCAAAAAAAGCAAACAAAAATACACCAAACTACCCCTAACTCCTTACAACAAAACAGGAGAAAAGGGTAGATAAACAAAAGGCACCCGTCCCCTACGTCCCACTGAGATTTCACAGAATCTAACAAAGCTGTAGCTAAGGCTGTAGGCTGGTAGGCTGTAGGCTGGTCAAGGCAGGAGATCTTCCAGGTCAGGTCAAAGGAGAGAACCCTGAACACCTCACAAGATGGCCACTTGACAATATTTTATTCATGAAGGCGACCTCTAGTGGTCAATCATTGACCTGCACACAATGCGCTTAGAAGAAAAACACAACATCGCCACCAACAGACTTACAAAAATGGCTATTACGACAAGGGGTTGTAACACCAGTTCCTAAGATGGCACACTCTAAGGAGCTGAATGACTACAAACCAGTTGCACTGACATCCCACATAATGAAGACCATGGAGAGACTGCTGCTGAAACTCCTCAGAACTCAGGTCCGCCATGATGAGGACCCAATGCAGTTTGCATACAGGAAGAAGGTGGGAGTGGAGGATGCCATCCTCTATCTTTTGGACAGAGCTCACTCTTATTTGGACAAGGGGAGCGGTGCTGTGAGAGTCATGTTCTTTGACTTCTTCAGTGCCTTCAGAAGGTCCAGGCCTTCTCTCCAGCCAGGCTGGACTGGTCAAATACACCCTCCACAGGAAGGGACATAGCAGGCTCCTCAGACTTCCTGAGGAGGCTTGGGTCTTTCAGGGTCTGCCGAAAACTCCTGAGAATGTTCTACCAGTCTGTGGTAGCCAGCATCCTCTTCTCTGCCGTAGTGTGTTGGGGATACAACATTAAGAAGAGGGACGCCGATTGAAGAGACAGGCTGGTAGGAAAATCTAGTTCTATGCCGGGAACAGAGCTGTAGTGTCCCACATCGGTGGCAGAGAGAATGTCCCTCAGTAAAGGGCTGACCATCATGGACTGACCCTGGACTGTCAAACTGTTTAACTCACAGTAAAAAAATATTATCTCTCTATCTATCTATCTATCTATCTATCTATCTATCTATCTATCTTTACACTGAGATGCACACTTTGCAGAGTAGAGAATGCATAGCTTTTTCCGACATGGCGCACACTGTTCTGTAGACACCAATAACAGAATGCTGCTGGAGATCTTTTGAAAAACACCTCTTAAAAGTGTCAGAACATCCTGAATTTTGGGACACAGATTGTAATATTTGTTATATTTTTTCATAGCTTTTTATGACAAAATAGTGGAAAAACCTCAAAATTAAAGTAAAAGAGTGATTGGTTTGAGAATAGAATTCATTGTGCTAAGTAGCATTTAGGTTTGTAGTGTTTTCCAGCATTTCATACTTGCTAACTTAAAATTACAGAATAAATAATTACAATGTCTGCCTGTCTGATGTGTCATAAGTCAGAATATTGTTGAAGCAAAAGAGTAATTCTTAAAGCAAAAAAAATCAGAGGATTTGCCAATTGAAAGCAAAGATCTGCAAAAGGAGTAATGGATTTATTTGGTTATTAAATTGATGACTCTGGTGGAACTAAACAGGTGGAACTAAAAACTGTGAGTAGTTCCTTGACACTTGTACAAGGAGAGATCAGTAAAGAAAAAAAATTAAAGAAGTTCAAAAAACACACAAGAAAAGAATAGAAGAACAGAGAATATGCATGGAGAAAATAAAGGCATGTCAGTCTGTCAAACTGACACTCGTGCACACACACATGCACATAACCCCAGGTGTGGCAGATGGAGAAGTCAAAGAAAAGAAGGATTCTTTACAAGACATTTTGGAGGGAAACATAAATATTTAATCAATACTTCATTTACACACACAAACAAGCACAAGGAAACAGCACACACCCTGCAGGCTCTGTTCACTCTGTGATCTCTCTCTCTCTCTCATGACTTCATCTCTCTTATTCTGTCTTCTCCACTCTTCTATGTCATATTAGCAATTTTTCAGTATGGGGGGATATTATAATGTCCTTGTAATGCTCTTATGAAAATTATGAAATAGCTAGTTGCTCATTACTGCTCTATTAATCAAATAAAGTCAATTAAGCATTTTTATTTGTGTTCTCCACAACCTCTTAGGTGTCCACTATTATATAAGTATTAAGGCTTATCAAGCCAATAGCTAATTACTAATAATCAGCAACTAGAATGAATGATGCATTTCTGGGGCACTTCTATTTATTGTGCATTTTACATCATGATCTTGTGCAAAATATTTTTTTTTTGAAGTTTGCAACAGATATTAATATTTATTTACTTTCTCAGTTTAGAACCATTAGCCATAAGTTATGACTTCTACTGCTTGTTTTGTGGTCCCATCCTGTTCCCATCCATTAAAAGGCAAACCGTGACTGGTAGATTCAGCTGTCAAGTCCTAATTGTGTTGGTTAATCTTACAACTAAAGCCTTAAGTCCATTTCCTGAAGTGCTTCCCAAGTAGAGATCTTGATGTGCAATATACTTAAATCACTTTTTTTTATCAGGACAATACTCTGGGTGGTTGACTTTAAGGTTGGCCCAGCAGTAGCAAGACTGATGCACTTGTTATCTGGCTGCTTGGCAGTTGCTATGGTTAAGTTGCCATTTAACCAAAATCTACAAGAAAAGCTGTTTATGAGCACAACACACTTGATCAGACTGTACAGGCTGGTATCTTTAAAGAAGTCATATATCAGTAGTAGTGCACAATTACTAATCAATAATGCCAACTAAACATATGTATTTTGACATTTTTACATTTGCGCCAGTGTGGATTTGTGGGTAGAGTAAGGTACAATATATATTTTGTGTATACACACACACATCTCTTACTTTCTTACATATATACACACATACAAGCCCCTCATAAATCATAAATGAACACTCTCATCATCTGATGGGTGAGACAGCAGTCACACACTCCTCACACATCACCTCCAAGTGACAAAACAGAATCCAAACAACCTGCCCTCCATCTTATTGTCCTTCAACTGACCAGACAAGGTCCAGTCACACAAATATGTTGGTTTCTGGGAATTGCATTACCATAAGAAAGACTTTAATTAATTTCCCTTACACAATCCTTAACCAGTAAGATTAACCTTACCCTAATTTTAACCCTATGACTCTAACTTTATCCTTACAATACCCCTAACCATAACTCTAACCCTAACCTTAAAATTACTGCTTTAGATAGATAGATAGATAGATAGATAGATAGATAGATTTCAGTTTAATCAGCTATTAAAGGATATACTGTATCTTCAACTGTTTCTTGTATTTTATATTTCCTTCTAGAGTGCATGTGTGATGTTTGTTTAGTGTTATGTACTGAAACAGTCTGAATTCATTTCAACATGACCATTGTCCAGCCCCTCTGTATCCATTACAATTAAACAGACTGTATTTGTTACGGTGCTTGTAACTGATATATGTATATGACCTCTGTTCTTGATTGACCATATGTTGTTCATCGTTTAAAAAGTAGTCCAGGCTGAAATGTGGAACAAACATTTGGACTGAAATCCTCAGAGACGTGGGAAAAAATAAACTTCAGTCACTCCTTTCGGATATGTGCATGCTTTGGAAGGCCACAATGATCCATTTGATTCCCAAATAACCAGGAACCACAGCTGGCATTGATGTTTGAATTCCACATCAAATTTATGTTGAACACAATGTCCTGTAAAAATATTTATTCAAAAGCACAGATAACTACCATTCTCTCCTGCGTATGAGGAAGAGATCATCTCCTAGATAGCCACTATCTCCTTCTTATTTATCACTAAACCTAGGCTTCAGTGTGCTGTGGCAACCTGGCATGTCTTTAGTAATGAATGTGGAACTATATGATAAAAGAAATAAGAATTTTATTGTTCCAATGTTTGAAACTGCCTTTTTAATTCAACTCCAATTTCTTGCATAGTATTTTTACAATTGTTAAAGCAATTACAGAATACTGGTAATTTGAATAACTTAATAGACAAGTACTGGTCTTAACAGGAAAGTGAATGGGCCATGTAGGGCACAATTTCTAGCACAGCAAGAGGACAAATGTATATTCAGCATGGTAGTCAAACAGACAAAAAGAAGCACCTGATCAAGGTATATGTTGTGACTGCAACAACACGAACAGCATGGGCAGCTGCCCACCTTGAAAAAAAACAAACAAACAGACAATTATTTCTGTTTGGGGTGGCAGGACACAATATTGTTGCATTATAATAAAGAAGAACTAGAGGCAAATTTCTGCTAATGTTAATTGCTCTTTTGTGTGAAATAAGTGGCAGATGCCACATAGCTCCCCATCAAGGGTCAGGCTATATCTGTAGTGTGGTATAGTGGCTCCTAGCTCCTAGCCCAGTGTGGTCTCTTGTTCACTGGGCAAGCTGCAGTCCAATGCCCGGACTTAACACACTATCTCGTCCAGACTCCCTGACCATAAAGGAGCCCTCTCACAGGCGCTGGGGCAGTGGACAGTGTCCCTGCGGTGACAGTTGTACTCTTTCTCCTGCACCCCAAGAGAAAAGGGGCTGCACTTGCTTTGCTCTAGTGTTTATTTTGGAGTCTAAGACAGTGTTAGAGAATCTCAGTTCACTGGCCAGCACTGGGAAGTGGCTTAAGGCTTCAGCACTATCTCTCAGAAGCTACATGTTACCAGCAAATGCCACACATGCTTCCTGGGCAAGAGTTCCTCATTCAGAGCTTACTACGCATCTTAAGGTTGTTCATACCCTGCCTGGAGCCTCACATAGCTGGGTTTGGAGGGCAGAAAACTTACATTCTCAGAGACATGGTACTGCTATGTCAGCAAACCCATGCATAAAGGTCAGCCCAAGGAATCTTTGCAGCTCTGCACCCACCTTTCTCCAGTCAGTTTTCACTCTAGCACTGCTACTACTTGCGCTAGGACACTTACGTGCTTCTAAAGGTGGCTGAATTTTTTCAGGCCAGAAATTTAGAGACTTGATAGCCTGGAACACCTACTCTACATTTGTGAACACACCATCGAAGTTGTTTGTATGGACCAGTACACTGTCGAGATAGATGATAGACTGGTCTTTGGGGATGCCGGCGAGCACTTGCCTCAAACATGGTTGGTGCATTACTAAGGACAAAGGCCATTGCCCTAAAATGCCTTAGTTCTGTGCCCAGTGTTATCACCATCTTCTTTGTGGAATTCAGAGCAACAACTACCTTTTAATACATTCTGGCTGCCATATTGCTGGACAACCACTTGTAACAGTGTGGGATGATCTGGGATCTGGGATGTGCATTGTCTCCTTCTTCTCTTCTGGCTTCTTCTGGGTTCTGCTGTTAGCCACCACAGTGACACTTCTCATCATCTGCTCTTTTGCAGTCTTTTACACTATCATCCAAAAAGGGGCAGCTTTGCATACCACACCCTAAAGCTCCTTCTGAAATGAAGAGGAAGTAGCAGATAATAATAATAACAAGAATTTATGTCATACCAGTTGCAGCCCAAAGTGCCTTACAAACAATCATTAACAGTAATAGAAGAAACCATGAGTATTATGGTAAGCCAATGACACAGATCAAATAAAATAGAGATAAATACCAAGGAGACACATCATTTTAATTAAACACTAAGTTAGAGAAATATTTTCGTATGTTTCTCAAAAATGCACTAATCCTGATTGTCTAAAAAAAAATGGGCTCCTCATTTTAAAAGCATAATAAGGTCTCCTTTAGGCAACACAGTAATCAACTTTGAGTGTGCAAAATGCAACATATTAAACTTTAAAGCTATAGTAAATACATATAGTAAAGCCATAAGCACTGCGTATTCATTAAACGTGATATTCTAAAATTGTGCCCGAGATGGCTACCAAATTCAAGATGGTGGATGGGTGTTTTCCCCACATTTTCCATTTCAGTAACTCTACACACTGCAGTCAGTTAAGCCAGAATGGGCAGGGCTATATTACTGTATGTGAGATGGACAAAGCTAACATGCTGTGCATTACATAGGCATCTTTCCACAGACATCAAATCTAGTATTCCATGACAGAATCATTTAAATCACTCACATGCACACGGAGTGATCTGATAATATGCAGGTTCATCGCCCTAAGACTATATCACTGCTGAAGTTCTTGTTTCAGGCCGTGTGCGAACACACTCACATCAAATACAAGAAAGCTATCAATGAACATACCCATCTCTCCTATCGGCTGCCCTGACTCATTGCTGGCCACTTGCTGGAACGCATGACCTAGGACGCAAACCCAGCTTTCTGATAGTGGGCCCCACATTGTGACCCAAAATCTTTTGTTAATCTTTCATGACTTCATGATGCACTGCACAAAGTCAAGGCACCCAGTGCCAAAGGCAGCAAAACAACCCCAAAACATTTTTGAACCTCCACCATATATGACAGTTGGTACTGTGTTCCTTTTGTTGTAGGCCTCATTCCATTTTCGGTAAACATTAGAATGACGTGCTTTACCAAAAAAGCTCTATCTTGGTCTCATCTGTCCACAAGACCTTTTTCCCAGAAGGATTTTGGGTTACTCATGTACATTTTGGCAAACTGCCATTGTCTAGTTTTTTTTATGTTTCTGTGTCAGCATTGTGGTCCTCCTGGGTTTCCTGGCATAGCGCCATCCTGGATTGCAAATTTTCATTAATTTTTCTCTTCCGTCCACATCAAGGGAGATTAGCTACAGTTTCAGGGGTTGTAAACTTCTTGACTGTGTTGCACACCGTGGACAAACGAACATCAAGATCTCTGGAGATGTATTGTTGATATTTTTGGTTTCTCAAGTCAGACAGTTCACCTCTTTCTGTTGTCCATGCTTTGTGTGGTACACACAGACACACAATGCAAAGATTAAGTTAACTTCTCTCCTTTTATCAGGTTTCAGGTTTTCATTTTTATATTGCCCACAGCTGTTACTTGCCACAGGTCAGTTTAAACAAGCATCAGGGGCAATTGTAGGCTTACGGGTTTAAGGGGTGAGAATGAGAACAGCATTTTAAAGTCATTTCGGACAACCAATCAAAAACCAGTGTTGGGGAAACACTATATATATACTCACTGATCACTTCAATAGGTACACAGATCTCTACACTCATTATCCATTTTATCAGCTCCACTTATTATAGAGGTGCACTTTGTAATTCTACAATTATAGACTGTAGTTCATCTGTTTGTTTCTCTGTATACTTTATTATCCTCCTTTCTCCCAGTCTTCAATGATCAGGACTCTCACAAGACCACCACAGGGCAGATATTATTTTGGTGGTGGATCATTCTCAGCACTGCAGTGACACTGATGTGGTGTGTTAGTGTGTTGCATTGGTATTGAGCAGATGTTTTTAAACACCTCAGTGTCACTACTAGACTGAAAACAGTGGTCTAACCAAAACTTTCCAGCCAACACTGTCCTGTAGGCACCATCCTGTGACCACTGATGAAGAACTAGAAGATGATCAACACAAACTGTGCAGCAATAGATGAGCTTCTGTCTCTGATTTTACATCTACAAAGTGGACCAACCTCCATAAAATACATGTACATTTATTTTGTAAACAGGAGTTTTTCTGTCTCAGCTTAACACTGTTTTGCTTGCCAGTATTCACTAAATGTCTATTGACCTGGTTCTTTCTGCTCTTGCATACTTTGTTTCTGTCCTTCTCCATCCTTCTGTCTCCCCCTTTGCACTTTTATTCATAAATGAATATATTGCATTCAGCTACAAATTACATAGCAATTAATAGTAATAAATAGGCCAAACCAACAGAGCATTAGTGACATAAACTGATGTGATAGGATGTTGGTGAGAATCCACATTTGAAACCCCCATCTCTCTCTATTCTCCTCCCTATTTGAGCAGCTAACCAATTATCAAATGCAGCAAACAAATAATGAGTATTTCATTATTAAATCCATATCAATTTAATATATTTTTCTAATTGAATATTGAGCTTCTGTGGGCTAGGGTGATCAGATGAGAAGTGTGTCATGACAGAACAATAAGAATGATTTAGATCAGACACACCAATTCTAATAATCAGTTATCAAAATTATTATGATTATCAACAGATACTGAGCATATGATCAAGATCATGTTGGCCATACTCTCTCACCTGAACCTGCCTTTTTTCTGGAAAAAAAAATTAAACATCTATAGCTGACCTGCTGACCACACACACAGTTATGTTATAGTATCATCCCTTCATATCTTATCATTCTGTAACATTAATTAGCTAATACACATACAGACAGCACTACTCTAGCACACTGGCTTTAATAACACACAGGCTAACCAATGGCACAGCAGCTATAGCTTCTTTCACTCCCTTTTAAACAGTAAACAGACCACCTGCATCATTAGCCTGCTAAATGAAAAAAAGTCAAATAGTCACTCCTAGCTAACAATAACAGAATAAAGGGTGCATCAGAAATATGGACTGCTGAAAGTTACTGCGATCTGTTGGTTATATGTGATAAAGTACAAATATACTCCTTTGCAAAACTTACTAGACACGCAACACCATGTGTGTGTGTGTGCACGATGCTGCACTGAGAGAAAGAGAAGCTGGATCATACCATTTTACAAGGCAAGTGGAGGGGGGGCTGCTGTATTTTCATTGTTAAAATAATGGATTTAATCATACATCATACATACCACAACGAAATCGCATCACTCCACCATCTGAAAAAAAGCCTGTGACAATTTTTTCATTTCATGAGATGTCCTTTTTTAATCATTGTGGTTTTGAAAATTCCCAAAATATTTAAGCTCTTGCCAGACGGGGCAGTGCACAACCCCAAAATTCTGTCTATAAGGACTACCATTTGCGCAAAAGCTGCTGAATGCTTTTTTTATTTGTTTTGAAACACCTGAAATACAGCATGCTTCTTGTAAACTTGTAAATTTGTGCATGTTGCATCACATGTAAATAAAGTGCTTGTGCATGGGTATTTCTTAAGATCTAGACCACAGCATACTCACCAAAATAGACGTCATTGATGATGTAATAAACTGAGAGGAACTGGGAGCCCACTAGAGAATGGTATATTTTCAGTAAATACAGTGTGTAATCCTGGATTAAAACAGAAACATTATAGGGTTCTGTTTTCTGCTCCAAGCTCCACAGCTGCCTACAGCACCTCTTCTAAATGCTGTATGCGTATGTGATGGTGTGTAAAGAGAGATGATGACTGTGAGTTAATGATGAGATTTGAATGAAATCAAGATTCAACAGGAGTATCATCTTACTACTGCAGGGCAAAGGAGAGAGCATGAAATGGAATTAGTCTCCGGTTTTATTTATCAGGCAGTAAGGAAGTCTTTGTGAAGCCCGCTATCTCCAGCCTTATTTCCCTTTGTCTCGTTCATTTATACACAGAGCATCAAAATATCTGCATCACAACTGAATCTATCTGCATCACAACTGAACAAGTAAACAGAGATAATATAGATAAAAATGAAACCCATAATAAAACAATTAGACTTTATTCTGTTCGATTTATTACATTCTAAGGCTGATGCTTTATTACTTATAAACTTGATTTGTAGAAGGATCATATCTAATTATCAATATGTCAAGCGTATTATAATATTAGAGACATAATTAATGTGATTAAAGTTTTTCAAAAAGAAAAAAAGAAAACATTCAGATGCATAGATTTGCTTGAGTGATATTACATGCTGATATCCAAAAAATGGACAAAAGCACCTTACATAGCAAAAACAACAGAAGCAAACATATTGAACCTGAATTTTAGATGAGCAAATTGCATGATGCAGATTAGTGGGGTAGATAAGATAAGATAAGATAAGATAAGATTTTTATTAGTCCCACTAGGGGAAAATTAACAGTGTTACAGCAACAAAGGGATAGTAAGGCATTTAGTACAAAAACAGCCAAATAAGCAGTATAGTATATACAACATAAATAATAAAAAGTCATGAACTTACTTATTAGTAGTTACATTTGGCTTAATTCTCCAGTGAAAATTAAAGAAACAAAATTAAAGAAACACATCTTAGCTTAGTAACTACATTAAGGAAAGGAGGACATTGTGGTAAACTGCCTTACTGCCCCTTGTGTTTCCCTGGATAAATAGACCATCTGAGGTGAATGAGTCCTCCATGTGTGTGATGGTTTGGCAGTGTTTGGGGAGATGTGTCCACCTTCACCCAGACAAAACATCTTTATTTGGAGTGATGGTGAATTCCAAAGGTCACTGGTATATCAGACAGATTCTTCAGAGGGAAGAAATATGCTCTGTGTGTGACACATTTCTGTTGGAAAACATCCTTCAGACAGACAGGGCTATTTATACCATCAGTATGAGACTGCTTCACACACTCTCCATGTGAAAATGGAACTGAATGAACACTGAACAAGGAAAAGTCATTCCCTGAAGGACAACAAAAAGGTCTACCTTGTGAGGCCTGACATCATGACAAGGCCTATGCAAAGAACTACAAATCAAAACCCTACAGGGTAATTTAATCATTCTACTATACCATACAGCAGTAGACTTTAAATCCAGTTTCTAGTCCTCAATTTTGTAATTACAATTAGTTATGTAAACAGTTTAGTTAATGGCCAAGGTGAATACAAAAGTTAAAATTAGAATTAGGGTCCAAATTTAAAGATGTTTGTCCCACAGGCCAGGTTTAAATATACCAAAGCTGTATTAAAGCTTCCCCAGAAGAAAATGTGTAATTTAACCTTTAAAATATGTGATTGTCTTACTGGAGCAAGACAAAGTATCTGTATACTTTTCACAGATTCCCACAGATTGCCTGGATTAAAATGTCATAGCTTTCAGTGTTCACTACTGAGTCTGAGGAAAAACTGTCCCTGTCTGAGGGCTAGCTTTACTGAGTTTAATGTCAGTTGTTCCTCAGCCTTAGTGGGCTTAATAACTCCTCAATCTCTGTAATGTCAACGACTATTTGGAAGAGTTATGGGCACTGCATGTGAGCCAAAAGTGGCTCCCATTAAAACATGATTATTATATTTGGTCCACATCATCTGGCCATTTCTGGCCGAGATATGTTGGTCTATGATTTTTTTACTGAAAAATTGACCCAATCATTGATACTATTTCAGAGAATGTACTGACCTTATCATCAACTCTGTTGACTCAGGATGAACAACTGACATTGTTTATCACTCTAACACAGTGTCCCAGCCTTATTCCCTGACACCTCGTTCATAGCAAGTCTGCGGCTGTTTTACCCGTGGTCATCCACAACCTAGCTGATGAATAAATAATCCTCATTTCTCAACTGTAAATAATTCCATTTCCATAATTTAGGAATTTTTCTCCATTTTAATGATACACACCAAAGTGACTTGAGAATACATTTTAGTAGAAAACCTCCTGCTATACTATGAGTGTGAGTTACAAGACAGATGAATGGAAACATGACAGCTAGACCGTGCATACTGTCAGCATCTAGCTCACCAACCTAGACATAAACAGTACAAAACCAACTCTTCAAAAACAAACAGCCTGCTATAAAAACCTAGTTTAACCAAATTGATTAAATCTACAAAAACACATTGATGGAAGTCAATGGTTAATGACACATCAATATTTGCAGATCTTTAGCCATAGAGCTGGAAGATCCTAACACCCAGAAGCATCAAGATACATGCTGGAGAGATTGGTAACAGAGCAGAAGCTTGACAATAGTTTATCATACAATTATAAAGTCCCTGTGGGGATACTTAACAAAACTGGGACAACCAGGGTAAAAAATGCCCAATTGTTTTAAAGCAATGTGTCAGTTTAGCCTACCAAGACAACTCAATTGGCCTAGGGCATTTTCCCCAGCACCAGTATTTTTCTGTGTTGCTGATTGGCAATCTGGAGTGAATCTGCAGCACAAACAAAGACCATGGCCACAGCTTCTAGCTATGCTGTAAATATGTTTTTTTGACACCCAGTTTTACAGACATCAAACAGCAATTTAGTAGAAAATTTGTTATATATTTAATATATTATTTCTTCTTCATCTTCTGCCAGCTTCGAAGCTGCGGTCACTGAACACTGATTATTGTAGATATTGTACAAATAAATCACATCCGTGTATAACAACCCAGAATGCTACAATATTTGTTTTTTCAAACTTTTGAAAAAAAGTTTTTTTCATAGTTACCATGTAGGAGGTGGAAGTGAAGGTCTAGTATAAGTACAGTGGCAGGTTGGGGCTTAGCATATTATTAGCATATTATTTGAGGCCACACTGGACCAAACAGTAGACCAACAATAGACATTATAACCATATGTTCTCTAGTAATCTTTTTTATTGTTGTTTAATTTTTAATAAATAACCCAAATAAAAATGTAAATCTTTCGATAATGAACCAGACTATATTATTAGTATAGTGAATTTTAAATTAATATAAGCGTATTAATCATGGTTAAATGAGAATGTCGAGCGAGAATGACTCAGCAATGAAGGAAAACATAATTTAACCCTTGGTTCAAGTGGAATTTGTTTGTTTTGTATTTTCAATAGCTGTGGTTTAAGATTTGCTATTTTAGTGTAGATGATGATAGTCTGTAGCTGCTTATGAGGTCCATGCTAGTGAATTCAGTAATTGTGCATGGGTAATGTTTTGGTTAACTGTTACAGTGGTATTTACTTCAGGTACTAATTGCATTGGACTGAAGGGCAAAGAAAATAGGTAATTCGTGTAGGGACAAGCTAAACAAAATGTAGTGGTGCTGTGGTAGTATTTAGTTTTAAAAAACTACAACTGCTTTGGACTGCAATTTTTTGTTTTTATTTTTTTTAAGAAAAACAACTAGCTTGGATAGGCTGAGCTACAGAATGCTGCAAATTCATATGAAATAACATATTAAACACTAGTTTATATAATCAAAGTTTATAGTTAAACCTTTTTCTGCTGACAGCTTAGTGACCATTCTATAGTCCAAAATCTAAAATGGATTTTTTATAATGTGACTCTGTGTTGAGATGTTAGTGACCAGGAGGAGTAAAAATCATTTGTTGTGAAAGAAATTCACACATCTTTAGGAAGATGGTTGTACTGAGAGCATGTTTCATGTCAAAAAATTAATTGCCTCAGTAAAAAAATTGTAACTAAACTAAAAACAACTTTATAAATGTTGACTTTCTCGCACAACTACAAATAACAAAAATCAGTTTTGTTACTGAAGAAAAATTTAAAACTACATAAAATTATGCTCTTTTTATGTGTTGACATAGTCGTGTTAAAAAAGCTTTCTCAGTTATTATTTCTTATTTCATTATTAGTTTTGTCCAGCCATTCATATTTATTTTAATATAGATTTTTAACATGACTATTATTCAAAATGCACAACCTTAGTGTGCAGTGAGACTGTTGTTTTTGTGTGTGTGTGTGTGTAGGTTGCGGGCCAACAGCAGGGGAATTATAAACCACAGCTGGATCATTTCCTCCCACACACTCTCTCTCTCTACTTCAGGAAGATCAGTAGATCTGCCAAAAGTGGAGCTAAATTCCTCTGGCCTTCAACTGGACTTCAATCACTAAAGAGATTATTCCTGCCTTTCCCAGGAAACCTACAGACCACACACAATCACACACAGACCCACACACACAGCAAATACACTCAAAGACTCTGTCTCTTACTTTCTCTTTAATTTGAAAAGTGAGAGTTAGAGAGTTAGAAGAATAAGAAGGGGAAAAGGAAGAAAATGAGAGGAAACAAGAACAAGAGAGGAAAAAGAATGACCTGTGTGTGTGTGTGTTTTGTGCAACGGCTGACAAAGCTACAGTGTGAAACTCAATCACCGACGGGTCATGTTGGGCAGGGAAGAGGAGCTGATTCCATTAACATATCATTAGATATGCAAAATGATCTCTGTCAGAACCATTCTCAGCACAATTAGAATATGTTAATTACGTATTTAATTAAAGACGTTTATTATAGCGTGCAATTGTAATCATGCAGACCAGAAACACCTGGACAAAGAACAATGATGCCTGAACTGCTGAGAGCATGTGTGCACCTAACACTTACTACCAAGCATGTGCACAAACAGATCCTGAGGAGGATTGAGCGCCCACCCTTTTTTCCTCAGACGGTACAAGTGCCTTCTTGGTGGACATGTATAATAATTTTGTTTCATAAGGATATTCTTCAACATCTGTTTTAGCAAAACTCAACTCAACTTTGCTAGTGGGCCTGTTTGGGTTCAATGATCTTCATTGTTCTTGGTTGCCCCCTCTGGTGCAGTACCCTGAGGAGATGGTGGGCTTGTTTGAGATGAACTGTAACGTACCTTGGTGGGCAAAGACGGCAGCTAAGAAGACAGCCATTAAGCTAGACAGTTTTGTTGTCAGTACCCAGAATGAACCAACTGCTCTGGCAAAAAAAAAAAAATAATAATAATTTTGCGTGCAGAAAAAATAACTACCACGAATTATAATAGTACATTATAATGTGCTGTATTTAAAACAGTTTGTGTCTACATGGTTGTCTGCGGAGGTTCTACTGAATTAGGCTCAGTTGTCATCAGTGTTTGGCTCTTGCAAGACTAGAAAATGCCTAAGGAACTCCCAGTTTTTTTTATATTTCTGCATATATATGCAGCAAGCCTGGTGCCACTAGGGGGCATGCAAGAGAGATGTACATTTAAACGCAACCTTCCAACGAAATTTCCCAGCAAGGAATAGAAAGTAAAACTGCTTAGGAGATTGCAAGCTACATCAAGATGTCTGCAGCCTTTCTAAATTAGGGTAGTAGAAAAAGTTGCGTAATGTTTGTCTGTTAAGCAGATAGTTATGTCCTTAAAAAGGAAAAAACAGGTAGCTTTATCATAAAAAAGGGAAAATACTACAAAACAGGGCTGCTGTAGCGGAAGCCGCTTGTGTGTTCTTTCTGTTTGTAATAGCTTTTTGGTTTATGCTGGGTAATGTTTAACTTCAATTATTGGGCTGCTGTTAGTATGCTGCTGTTCATTAGAGTTGTATACTTATTTTAATATTTTGTTAGCTATGATAATTGTGTTGTGCTGTAATTTTAACAAAATCAACAATTGTGTTTTTATAAATATTACAAACACTGAAGCATATTTTTGTGTTGTTCTTTGGGTAATGGGATTTGTGCCCAGTTAATCATTTCTTTACTTTTTTTACTTCCTTTTTTAATTACCGAACACATAATATATAGTATAATACATATATTAAATTTTTACTTTTATTTTTTTTGTGGTTGTCACTTTAAAACGAATACATGTATGGTGTGAACATCTTTTTCTAGTATCTTTTAATTACTGACGAAATTCAGAATGCAACACTCAATGATTCGCTGATTCCGGCCAAAACACTTGTGAATAAAAAGAGTACCAGCACTTTATTTCCCCACTTCAGCACTGATGGTCACACAGTGTTCCTAGGTTAGGAGTGTCATAAAAACATTAGGATAACCGGTGTAAATAATCTCCATGAAGCTTTGAGACTCACATACACACAGTCTTAGTTGAAGCAGAGTACACACACTTTCCCACAGTCTCACTTCAAACTCAACCAATTGCACTGATCCAAAAGGCAGTGCTTCATAAGACATATAAAGAAAGACAAAGATAAAGGAAAAAAGAGAGAAAAAAAGGAAAAACAGACTAGAGGCAAAGCACAGAGCTACATAGAGAGAGAACACAGGAACATCTAAGAGAGAAGAAATAGTCTCACATACACATACCGGCAGGGGTCATACTGAAAGTGAGGGAGGTTGGAGGCTGGAGGCTTAGTGGGGTTCTCATCCTCTCCCTTCTCTCTTTCGCTCTGTTTGTTTCTGTCTCTGTCTATCTCTCTCTCTCCCTCTCCCTCTTTCTCTCCTACAGCCTCAGCTGGGTGCCTTTATTCGATCCTCTCTGGTCGTCTCTAGGGAATTGAGTGTGTGTGTGAGGGTATCTAGACACTGAACTCTCTGTATTCAGTAAGAAAAATGAAAGGTAAGAGGTTTTCTCTAACTTTAATTCATTCTGCCCTGCAGCCGCATGTGTTGCTGTGTAAATCTCTGTAAGTGCTTGTAGGGTCCTCACCCACAAGCTCACACAAACATGTACACATACAGAAACATACACACACACATAGTAAGGACAAGTGGCGATTAGGCCTCTGCCAGGATCCTCTTATTCAACTACCACCGTAAGGGGTTGAACCTGAGTGGACTGTTCTGGACTGATCTGGATTTCTTACCATATGATTTTAAGTACCCAGCATATAAACTTACGTAAGCACTTACTAGTCAATGTTTATTATCAATTATTCAATAATGAGCACACAAAACTACTACTACTGCTTCAGCTCAATGTGCATTGTCTATGATGCATCAATGTTTTGATTTCCAATAATTTTCTATGTTGACCTGTAAAAGAAATGTAAAAAAAAAAAAAGAAATGCCAAAATTATAAAAATTATAATATATAATAATATAATATAAAAAAGATAAAACTGCAATAAATGAATTAACCTGTCCGGAGATCATGGGTCTGTCACACCACCTCAACTAACCAATCACATGCGCCCTGGATCTCGGGTGTGTCTTGAATCTGTGTTTTTTCTTGAATCTTGAATCTTGACCCGTTTTTCACTTCTGGTTTTTGCCTTTTGGATCTGCCTTTGTCATATCTGCTTTACTGGTATTTGACCCTGCTTTGAATTTCGACCCCTCCGGTTGCCTAGCCCTCGTGTTTTTTTACATACTTCTGGTTCTGACTCTAGCCTATCCGACTACCGATTTAGCCTGTCCCAAGTTTATTAAAGAACCTTTTTTTCTTTGAACCTGCATCTACCTGTTTTACCTGAGAGCCTGACAGATTCAATGTTTTCACATTTATTTCTCATAGTAATAGTTCACCATTATTAAATAGTTACAATATATTTATCAAATCCCATGTTAATCAGCCAGTACTGAATCAAGTCTCAAGTCAACACAGACAAGTCCTGTGCCAAGACAGGAAAGGCATGAGTGAAGACAGGACAGTCCCATGTCAAGTCCTAAATTAAGACTCAAGTCGAGTTCTGAGAAAAGATAAAACCAAGCCTCAAGTCAAGAATGACCAACTAGTTCTCAGGTCAAGACAGACAAGCCCTGGGTCAAGACTTGCAAGGCCTCTGTAAAGACAAGCAAGTCCTACATCAAGACAGGCAAATCCTGATAGATGCCAAGTCAAGAACAATTCTAAAGTCAGGACAGGCAAGTCCCATGCCATAACAGGCAAGTCCCAAGTCAAGACAGGTATATCCTGAATTAAGTCTCAAATCAAGACAAACAAGCCCCTAGTCAAGACAGGCAAGTCTCACATTTATACAACACTTTGCATTTTAGTCTCAACATAACCTTATAGACCAACCCAATGTTTGTATTCTGACTAAAAATAAGAAGAAGAAGGAAGTCCTAGGTCAAGTCTCATGTAAAGACAGACATGAAGAAGAAGCAGGCAAGATATGAATTAACTCAGAGAAGCAGGCAATATGAATGAACATATGCATGTCCTGCATCAAGACATGCAAGTCTCAATGTAATACATGCATGTCCTAAGTGTCAAGTCAAGACAAGCATGTTCTGAGTTAAGACAGGCAAGAACTGAATCAAAACATGCAGGTCCTGAACCAAGTCCTAAATTAAGACAGACAAATATTAAATCAAGAAATCATCTTAAGTCTCAAGTCAAGGCAGGCAAGCCTTTGTCAAGACAGGCAAGTCCAATTGATAACAGGGTGTCTCAAATCAAGACAGGCAAGTTACATGCCAAGGCAGGCAAGTACTAAATCAAAACAGGCAATGAACCAAGCCTTAACTCAAGATGTCTTAAGACAAGGCAGGCAAGTTCTGAATCAAGACATGTATATCAGGAATCAAGTCTCAAGTCAAGATAGGCAAGTCTTGAGTCAGGACAGGCAAGACCGAAATCATGGCGTATATGTCAGGAATCAAGTCTCAAGTCAAAACAGGCCAATTGTGTAAAGATAATTAAGTCCTGCACCAAGACAGCCAAATCCTGTATCATAACAGGGATGTCTCAAGTTAAGACAGGCAATGTCTGAATTAGCACTTGTAAGTCCTGAATCAGGACAGGCAGGCTCTGAATCAAGCCTTAAGCCAGGACAGGCAAGTCCTGAATTAAGTCTCAAGTGAACATGGTAAGCATGTGAGGACTGAATCAAAACACATATGTCAAAACAAACATATATGTCCTGAATCAAGTGAAGACAAGTCAACCAAGTCTCAAAAAGAAGACCATCGCCAAGTCAGGACAGGCAAGTATCAAATGAAGACAAGTAGGTTTGGACTTTAGACACACAAGCTACATATCAACAGGGAATTTCTGATAAGACAATCCTGAGTGAAGTCTGAAAGTCAAAGCAAGGAAGCTCTAAGTCAAGACAGACAATCCTCTGTGAAGCAAAAGCCTCGAGTCAAGGCAAGCAAGTTTTGCATTAAGACAGGCAAGTTGCGGTCTGCAAGTTTTAAACCAGTTCTTAAGTCAAGCTAGGCAAGTCCAGAAAGGCAGGTCCTAAATCAAGACAGGCAAGACAAATACAGAGGCAGGCAAGTATTGAATCAAGACAGGAACCAAGTCTCAAGTCAGGTAAGTTCTAAATCAAGACAGGCAAGCCCTCTGAAAAGACAAGAAAGTCCTGCAGCAAGATAGCCACATTCTATATATAACAGACATGCCCCTTGTCAAGACAGGCAAGACCTGAATAAAGAAAGGCAGATCCTGAATCAAGACAGGAAAGTTCTGAACCTCAATGAAAGTCTCAAATGAAGACAGGCAAGTCCCAAGTCAAGACGTGAACCATCCCTAGGCAACACAGGCAAGACCTGAATCAATATAAACCAAATCCTAAGTAAAGATATGCAAGTTCTGAATCAAGACAGGCAAATCTATTGGTATTATAGGTGAATCTTAGATTGATCTCAATCAATATATGCATATCGTCGGCCTTCTCCAAAATGGCAACTTTACAGGAGAGGCCAAATACTGTCTTCACTTTCAATGAAAGTCAATGGAACCAGACTTTTTTACAAGCTTTCATGGAGCATTTCTATTGGTTCTTTCATCATAAAATTATCCCACAGTGTAAACAGCAGCTGCTGCATTTAATTGATGTAGAAAAATAGAAATCGCCAAAAACTGAGATACATGTTTTTTATTGAACAGCCACGATATCTTGAATCAAATTCCAAATGAAGACAAGTTTGGAGTCAAGACGAACGAGTCGTTAACAAGACATTAGTCAGACTAGGAAAGCTCTGAATTAAGGCAAGCATGTTCTAAACCTATTCTCAGGTCAAGACAGGCAAGTTCTGGTCAAGTGCTGAGTCAATACAGACAAGTCCTATGTGAAAGAAATTAAAAAGTCTTGAGTCAAAACAAGTAAGTCCTGCATGAAGACAATAAAGTCATGGCAGGCAAGTCCTTAACCCATTCTTAAGACAAGTATATGGCAAATCAAGAGAAGCAAGTCCCAAATCAAGACAAGTCAGTCCTATGACAAGGCACGCCCAAAATCAAGACAGTCATGTCTCAAATATTTATAAAGTACT
This sequence comes from Megaleporinus macrocephalus, assembly GCA_021613375.1. NCBI lineage: Eukaryota > Metazoa > Chordata > Actinopteri > Characiformes > Anostomidae > Megaleporinus > Megaleporinus macrocephalus. The sequence continues at coordinate 16,560,504 of CM038723.1, read as the reverse complement.
TTTCATTTTAGTCACAAAATAGCATATTGACTAAAAGGGCACCTACTGCAACACACCCAACCAATCTTTGTATTCCGACTGAAAAAACAAGAAGAATCCTAGATTATCATTTAGCAAAACTACTAAATTAATCTCAAAATTACTAAAAAAAACCTAATAGCTACTGAACGCAACGGCCATCAGTATACAGCAGTACCTATTTCATGAACTGATTTAATAATAAATTTAACAGGGCCAAATGCAAAACACACAGGTCATTTTCTGCCCTGCAAACCTAATCCAGATCCTGAGTATAGTATAGCTACTGTAGAGAGGTTGCAATCTTTTATCCTACTTCAACACACAGAGCATGATAACATTTTTTCCTCCTCAAAACCCTCCTCTTGAATACTAGATCCAATTCTAAATGTTTACTTAAAGAAATGTCCAAGCCTATTCAGTCAATAATAAACTCCTCTCATTGCTTTGGCTATATACCAACAACTCTTAAATGAGCAGTATTTAAACCTCTGAGAAGGAAACCTAGTCTTCATCCCTGCAAGCTATCAGGTTATAGAATTACCTCTTTGTTATAAAACATTTTAGAGGAAACTCAGTCTGGTGTTCTCATCATAGTACAGACACAGCACTAGTGAATTTTATTATTCTCTGACTGCTTGATCTTAGTGCAGGATTTGACATAATAGACTCCTCTATCCTACTAAATAAGTAAAGAGTATTTTCAGGTTCAGGTCTTACCTGACTGACTGCTAACAGTTTGTAAATGCAAAAGGTGATTCATCTGTTAATACAACAGCAAAGTATAGTGGTCCACAGGGCTCTGTCTTAGGACCTTTATTTATTTGTCTTATATATGTTACCACTGTGCATTGTTATAAGTAAACATGGCATACATTTCCACTGCTACAATGATGACACACAATTGTATACATGGTTCAAAGCCGATAATAAATTTTAACTTAACAGTATTAAAGACTGTATACAACACATAAGAGACAGAATGTCACATCCTCTTCATCCTAATCAACTCAGATAAAACATCAGTTGCATCAAGGACATCTGTAAAAAAGAACCTTGGAGGACAGATAATGACCTGTCTTTCAATGAAACTTTAACCAACACCACTCAAACAGTTTTTTTTATCATTGCAATATTGCCAAGTTAAGAAATGCATAGGATTCCTTACAGGATACAGCTCATGCCTCAAGGTTGGATTACTGCAATTAACTGCTCTCTGGATGCTCCAGCAAAAGTCTTATCAGGTTTCTGTTAGTCCTGAGACCTCACAAGAACAAGGAAGTTTAATCATATTTGCCCAGTTTAACCTACCCTACAAGTGGGTCATCATTAAGGTGTAAGTCGAAGCTTTGTGTGACATTCATTAAAGCAGACAGTGATCAAAATAAAATGCAGTTACAGGGTTTCATTCAACATATAGATTAAAAATTTTAGTGACTAAGCAGCTGGTATCTTGTTAGCTATTTAAAGGCTTCTTGTCCTGCTTTTGCTACAAAGATCGTATTTTTATTATGTGGTGGTGATGTTAATTAAAACTCATAAGATTAAATATTATAGCAGAGGGGGTGAATAATGAAGAGACAGAGCTAAATGTTGTGACGATGACAAAGCAGTCAGACGTTCGCGGATATGGTAAAAAGGTTTACTGGTAAATAATGGCTCTAAAAACACACCACTAAGTAAAACAATACAATACAAGGAATAGGCTAGATAGTAAAGTCAAAAACAGACGAGGGCCAAAACCAGAGATAACTGAGCGGAGAATCCGAAAAGGGATAAGCAAAGACATACACGTAAAAACAAGCAAAGAGTTTGTAACCAGGTAGACACGGCAAACAGTACACAAAGGGCAAGGCAAAAAGTCCAGAGTCGAGAAATGTACACGGGTCATAACAAAAGATCACAGACAGAATAACGCTCAGTGAGGCACAGAAGGAGGGGAAAAAAAAAGGCTCAATACTTCACAAAGAAGCTCTTAACAAACAGAGTTTAAATAGTCCCACTGATTATCAATACTCAGGTGAACCTGATCTAATCCGGTCAGCTGACCGAGAGTCCGGAGTCACGTGATCTACCGATGCCTGCTGGGAAATGGAGTTCACAGACGAATGAATCGAGTCCGGTTCAGCAGCGTTGGCGCAAACGTGTGGCTGTTTATTTGGTAGAATAGTGAAGTGAGTGCATCTGATGTGGGTGGTAACACGACTGCTAGCACGCCTGGTAAAGCGTTTTATGATAAAAACTTAGGCGCAATGACGCTGTGATAAACAGCAGTGTGCACAGTTTTGTTGAAATGTTCTTTAACCCGTAACGGCAGAGGGTTGAAGATCTGCCCTGTTTTTGCATGTGCAATCGATACTGTCCAGCCACTGAGTATACGTACACTGACATAGTACATTATGGTAAACTGGGAATACTGGTGACCACTGCTCTCACCCGTTCACTCAAGTTTGTTGATGGTGGAGCAGAGGGGCAGTGACATCCCAGGGTGCCCTGATGTCTTTGTTACCACCTGGCTCTCCCTTTTAGTCTTGTCAGCGTCACTGTTCACGCAATACACTAAATATTGTTCTCAGTCAGTAGAAAATTGTTTGTTTCTTTGCTGAGTTGAACACCTGCCCATCCTGTGTGGTCTGAGGTGGTGGCTTCATCTGCTTTGTCTGGGTGTCCCTTGCCTGTTTTCTGGAGCAGTTTGACGACCATGGAGTTTCCTGCTTTCCAAAGCTGTGTAGAAAGCTGTCACCGGCCCTGCTAATGTTACTGCTGCCTGTACAGACACCAAATAGCTAATCAGGAACATTGCCACAAAAACTAATCATATATTGCTTCCCCTACTCTTATTAACCAATCAACATTGCAGGCTTCAGACTGTAGTCTTTGACATGCATGGGATTTCACTGGATATGCTTGTTACAGTAGACACTGGTTATCACTGTTAAAGCTGGAGTTGGTTAATATTGCAAAAACCAGGAATGTAAAGGTAATTTTTGAAAATCCATCCCACCCCCCACCTTCGGCCCTCTTTCTACAGCATCAGCCCCAAAACACATGATCGCGCACGGCTCGACTACAACCCTGAGGCTCCTCCACCACAGAAAAGTGACAGATGTTTACTCTGGTTTTCCTTATAACATTATCCAGCCTCTTTTTGTTGGAAGTTATTTCTGCCTCACTTTTTCTTTTCATTGTTTTTTTCAACAGTACAAGCGTTTCTCTGCCATTCTTCCAGCTTGCAGCAGTGTTTGTGTTTGTCTGTGCATACGTGTGGAGTCTCTGTGCAGTACATTTTTACGTGCATGTGGGCAGGATGAAGGCGGTAGGTAGGTGGACGAGAGGTAAGGCATCCAATCATTTCAGTTGGCCCGACGATTGGGCCATGTTTTTAAAGCCCTGTGGCCTGTATAGAAAATACTTTTCTTTTTATCCACATAGTATTTGTTTTGCTAAACAAATGTTTAATTATATTAAGCATGGTAGAGGAAGTGATATGCAAATCCTTTCCAATCTTTCTTTAAAGAAAATTATTTTTAAACATTTCAATAATTTGCATTTGTTGACAAACTGGAGATCCTCTCCTAATCTTTGCTCCTCAAAGCTTTTTGTGGATATTGCTTTTGTAATCATGATTACAATCACCTATTTGAAATTACATTATTATTTAGCCCTAAATTGCTGCCATCCCAATTTATTCAGGAATGTTTTTTCTGGCCTGAAATGCAGGAATGGATGTATATTAACAAATTAAATGGGATTTACAGACAAAACATGACACATTTTGGGTTCAAGAAGGTCTGCAATAAAAAAGTAAGTCTAAGTAAATGTAAGAAACATTGCATTTTTTATTTGCATTTCCCATACTGTTCCAACTTTTCTAATTTGGATTTGTAAGATCTCTATAGGAGACACATGTTCTGTGTTTGCCAGTTTAAAATCATATATCTGGTAATATGAGATTAATTATCTTCTTGTAAAAGTTATTTACTTATTTTCTTTCTGTTTGAGTGTTTGGTATATTCTTAAATTTACCACGAATATGCATTAATCAATGTGCACCTGTACCTCACTTGGCTAGCAAGGGCATCCAGTTTTTATTCAGTTTTTAAAATCCTTGTTATTGGGCATATTTTTTATTCATTCTCAAATATTTTACCTCTAATGTTCAAACAGTATAACCTTTTTTGTTGTTCAGTGGTAATCTTCATGTCATCTCTCTCTGTCCACCTCTCACTCTTTGTTCAGTTGTCAGTAGATGTTGGCGGACATTTCTTTGGCTTATCACTACGATGTTTGGAGGCACACCAGTAAATCCAACATGCACATGCACCTGTCTATCTGTCTACAAGAGACAAGAACTCCATGTAAAGGTGTGTAGATAAAGCAGCAGCAGTGGGCTTACACTGAGAATCAATCTCGCACTACTATACACACATACATACTCAGGAACCTTCTGGGGGCAATTTACTTTTGTCTAAGAGAGACACAGAAAGACAGGGATGGGGGTGTTGGCCTCTCTCTGATTCCCTCAGGTGATAAAACACAGTTTAAACTAAACTGGAAGACAAATGGTTTAGTTCAGTTTCCACAAGAGCCCATAAATCCACTTTAGTACAGAGCAGGAGATCAAGGCAAAACAAAATTTAATATGCTTTCCACTTTTCCTTTTCGCTCTTATTGCCAAGCTGGACTAAAAATGACCCCATCATCACAAATTCACTACTAATAATAAAAAATAAAGGTGCCAGTATTGGTTCTTTATGTGATGCAAAAGAAGTACCTTTTTTGGTTCCCTTTAAGAAGTGTCCTCCCCAAACAAGCATCTGCTGTCCGTGATTAGGGGAGCAGCACAAATCGAGAACTGTCATAAAATATGGTGACACCACTTCTCCACTGCAGTGCCCCTCTGCTTAGTCACCAGTCACAGGAATTGAGAGTTAGGCATGATCCTGTCCCAAAGCAGTGAGGGCAAAGACCAGGCTTAGGGACAGCTGCGAGCAATGGAAAGTATACTCAAAGGGATAGGGCACTAGTGACAGAGAGAGACCTCAAGTCTGGGTGGACGGGAACAGAAAAAAGCTAGATTCAGGCATTGGAGGAGCCAGGGACCTCTTCTACCAATGTGAGCAGAACAGCATCACCAAGGGAGTGAAGAACTCCACAGGCTGAAGAATGTATAGTGTGGCTATCTAGATGCCAACACAAATTTGGTGGCCAATTCAACAAGATCTCAAAGACACACGAGCACAAATTATTCACACTCACACATTTTAATTACAAAAAAGGGTACTTATAAAAATTCTTAGCCGCTTGTTCTTTTTTTAAGATTGGAAATCGGAATGAATAAAAGTATATTGATGATTCTTTGTCTCGTTTTGATAACTTTATTACATTAAAAAAATAATTCCATGCGGTTACAATGAGGTTAAAATGGTCTTCCAGCTTGTTGTTGGGATAGTGTGAATTAAGGAGATCAATCAATTAGCATCAAATTAGAAATAAAAATGTTAAAATCATACAGAAGCATAACCCCTAAATATAATTTCATTATTCGCAGTACTTACTGTCTTCATTATTCGCTTCTTTGCTTTTTTACCAATCTTTTCAGCCTTGCTTGAGACATGATTATAGGTGTCAGAGATGTTTGATCAGAGATGTTTATCAAATCAATTCATGCAAGTCTGAGTCCCAAGTCACTGGAGATTCAAGTCATGTTATGTCAGGCAGCTACTAGGGGCAATACTGGCTGCAGCTGAGACTAAACCACAGTTTACAACTAAAGACTAGTTGTAAATTGTGGTTTAGTCTCAGCTGCAGTCACCACATTGTACAAAAATAAATCTCTTCTAAAAACCTGTAGGGATTCATTCAAGTTTATTTAAGTTCTGACTAAAGGCTCTTCTGAATAGAAAGCTTGTTATTGTAAGCGATATTGAACCTGACACTGCTAAGAGCTGTGTGACACAGCACTGCATTAATGACTACAATCAAGTCACAAGTCAATCACCACTCACTTTTTGACATACAGGAGTTTGGACTAATAGATATGGTAACAAAGACAACCCTATTTTTTTTCAATGTCTGTTTAAGATATAAAGATACTGGGACACGATCATGTAAAAATGAAAAACCAAAAGCCTTTTTGGTACATAAACCCAAACAAAAAAAACAATGTATGTGCTGTCAGTGTGCATGTGCATATAGATAAATAATATTTATGACTTTCGTGTACAAAATGCACATTGAAGAAAGTTTTGCCGTTAACATTTTGGCTGCATGCATATAGGTTTTTAATAAAGGTGAAAATGTGGCAGCTAATATAAACATTTTGAACAACAGCTCAACTGAAGCTGTTGCTGAGTATTTTTTACTGCTTCGTCCAAGTCAGTGGCTGTAGATTAGGGGGCTGTGGTGAGTGATGTTAATAAGGAAGGCAGATTAGTGCTTTAATTTGTAGTGGGACTGGGTCCAAAGCAGCCGCTTTCAGATCACTTTCTCATTACCATTATAATACACACAGCAAATGAACAAAAATATGAGTGTCAGATGAGTGCTCTTTCTGTTACTCACACGCCACTGAAGCTGCTGCTGGCATGGATTTGCTAATCAGGATAGCCTGAAAAAGTAACATTATCCAAAAAGTTATCTTACGTATCATTTGTTATCATTCTTTCTCCTGTTGTCAGTTGGGGAGATTCTTCCTCCTGCATGGAATGTCCTTATTATTTCAAACAAGGCATCTTTCCCAAAGGCCAGAAGAGTATGGCATGGCATTGTCTGAACTCAGAACTATCCCTACCATATGCTAGTTGAGTACCTGTGTCAGTTTTCCATCACACAACTCTTAAAGTTGGTGGAGCTTACTAGAAGTTGTATGGCAGGCACATGATTTCTCACACATCGCTTGTGAGATTAAGAAGCTTTATGATCATATTTATCTTTTACTTTATAATCATATTTACCTGTATTTTGAAGAGTCACAAACTGGTGTCTGAATTCTTGCTGGCTAGAAATGATGTGTAACTCAGGTAACATTTGATCAATCCATGGTCAGCACTATTTTAAACTCCACCCATATGTTTAACTTGGCACACTTAGTATCCCAGCAGTATGGGTTCAGAGGTATGGCATGGTTCAGCTGGCAGTGGAAGTTAAAATTAAACATCCAATCATGGCTTATACACATACAGTATTACACTGGCTCATGGAAAAGTCCACTAACTGCATCAGAATACAGCCCACCATGCCCCACTGTTGTGTGAGGGTATGGGGTAAATAATGATAACTAACGATAATAAACTCATAATTCATATGGAGACAAGCTATACAAGATATTAATATAAGACCATTGAAATTTTTTGTATTTTATGTAAGGTTTTATATGAGGCAGTTCAAGTTGTTATATATTGTATAAGGTTTTATATGAGGCAATTCAAGTTTTGTATTTTGTAGAAGACCACCATTTTGCACTATGACATGTTACTTTGCAATATTTTAAATGAAGATATTTTTTAACATATAAATACCAGCTCAAATCGTGACCTGAGACCTAAATTTATACAGAACCTGAAAAAATGTTTATCGTTACACCCCTAGCAGATGCAGGTAGTGCGTGTGTGCACTCAGCTGTAGTTTTACTTCTCAATCAGCCACTTTGACAGCAGCTCCAGATGGCATCTCATCATCATCATCATTACCCATAATGCTTCACAGCAGACAGGTCAGAACCAGTCCTATGTAAATATGCTTTATGGAAATTGTGTGTGTGTGTGTGTGTGTGTGTGTCTGTTTGAGGAGAAAGAGAGGTCATTCTGAAAAGCTGTTCTAATGTATTGTAATGTATAATAGCTTCTAATTGAGATGAAAGATACATTAGCTCTTATCTTTTTAATCAGAACAGCTAAAATGTTGTCCATATGCAGTCAGATTTTTTTACTTGCTTTCACTGTGTTGTGAAGTGATCACTTACTCTGTTTGACCTTCTAAACTGTAACACATGATTGAGCACAAAATCATGGGGTCATTGTAGTGTCAGAGGTTACAGAAAGGTCATAGGCCCACTAAGTCCTCTTCAAAGAACACACCGTGGTGACATTCCCAATGTGCACACCTATAGGACAAGACATCTTGAGAAAAGTGCAACATACAGACTCTACATATGCTGTACATAGCATATATTGGTTGTACTCTTATTTTCAATGAGCTAATGTACGTGTGCGCTAAGGCAGCTCAGTGACAAAAAAGTACTCACTGGTTGTTTTGGTTGATCAGAATCCAGATGTAACCCTGTACAGATTATTTTGTCTAACATTAAATACAAACTAAATTGGCAATGTTTTTCGACTGTTTAAATCCTAAATCCCAAACATTTTCACAATTATGCACGTCTACATCTACACCTGTCATTTCTGCTTTAAATCATTAACTAGAAAACACTTTCGACTGTTTCATAGGTCTTACAATGTTTATTGAAATCTGCACAGCAGAGCATATAAAAATATCCCATTCTTCTGGAAAGATTATGCAGCTTAAAGTATATGAATTCACAAATTAGAAGGGGTCTCCAGATACAATTTCGAATGTACAGTGTAGCTTTCTGCTAATGCTCAAGAAATTATGTTAATAAAAAATGTGTTAATTTATTTATTAATTTTTTGATCAGCAATTTTAAGTCCAGTTACTTTAAAACTGTTTTTCCAAATGTCTATATTGTAACTATATCTATTTTTTAAACTAATTATCTTGTATTTCCTCTTGACGCACTTTTGGCCTTTTGTAATTGAATCGTATGTTTTGCACATCTGCGGTACCGGATTACATCTGTGGTTTCAGGCAAAGGTGTTTTCATATACAGAAGAACAGCAGCATCGTGGGAGGCAAAACATCTGCTGTTTGACACACTCATACACACAAACACACACACACACGCACAGTTCTGGCGACAGTTTTGAAAAAATCTAATTTAACCAATTTTCTCACTTAGTTAATCAGCCAAGAGATGTTTGCTGCCTGAAATTTGCATATTTACCCTTGCACTGGAGTTATGAGGCTAATGTAGATAAGAGATCCGAGAATATGTTAACGCTGATAATGATTATCGTTTACTGTTAACATTAGCACTTCTAATACTTGGTATAGAATTTCAGTACTGTATTTGTATTGGATTGTATATAATAGTATTACAGTACAGGTACTTGCTATTTTACATAATGTTATCATAGTACAGTATTTGTTATTGTATAAATACTATTGCACAATAGTATTGCTGCTGCTTGGTTATACCAGTTATATGGAGAGGCTTATACTTTAAAGTTGTGTATGTTTCTTTAATCTTTAATCTTATATAAAGAAATATCCATAAAAGGAATTAATTCTTTTTGTCTAAAAGACACTATCAAATGAAAACATCTTAATTAACATTCATTTCCAGGCCAGTAAGTTCCTGCCGGAATCTTGCATTTGAATGCGTTTACCACATTCACGTTTCCTCTTGGCTTTGCCCCTCAGTATCGTGTAGTCCAAAAATGTACTTAGGGGTTGTAGGGGCGTAGGGGCCATTTTGCGTCTATGTTTGAAATAGAAGGTTAAAACCCCACCAACCCTTTGGCAGTTTTCATAGAAGACAGTATGTCATGCAGTGTCAGTGTGTGCATTTGTGCATGTGTGATTCTTGTGCTTCTGCAATTGTCAGTTCTTTATTGTCCATTTTGTCCATTAGTTTAGTGGAGTTTGAGGATCTTCAGTGGATTCACAATTGTCAATTAACCCCACACGGGGGACATACAGCTGGAAAAACGAATACGCATAATCTGAAACATCTGCCATCACACCTATAGCTCTCACACTCTCTTCTCTCTGAAATAGCTTCTTACACACACACGCAAACACACACACACATACACAAACCCATACACACACACCTAAACTCTTGAGAACTTTTGTTTGTGACAATTATGCACATTTAAATGTGTCCATTCTGCTGCTTCACCTTGAGTTTTGTTTTTGCAGATGTTAAGAACTTCTCTCTGAGCATAAAATACTACAATTAATTAGGCCTGGCAAATTATTCATATTTGTGTGTGATGTATTTCTTCAATGTAAAAAGCAATATATCTTGCTATAGCTGTACACCCCTCTAAAGAATGTTTTAACTGAATGTTCTATTGTATTGCAAATTCAGTAAATAAACAGTACATTAATAAACAGTGCATTAAATATGCAGAAATATGTTTTCTGTGGAAGATGTGTTCTTGTTTTTACTAAGAAAATCTACGAAATGTGACTATGGGGTTTTGAACTTTTGCATGCTGCAGTATGAGCAGTAAAGATGAAAAGAAAGAGTAGGGCCTGCATCTTTTGCTTTTGTATCACATTTTTGTTTGTACATGATATTTGAGACATTATCATTATCAACTTTCTGTATAGGTCCACGGTTCCAGCCTTTCACACCTTTTTCTGCATTTGCATTACTTAGTAGTATAGTATTTGACTTTGTAGCTTATTTGACAATTATAAAAAGAAACATAATTAAAATTATAAAAAAGCCAAAAAGGAATTATACAGGTCACATAAAAAAACATCATGTGTTTACATATCATTGTTAGCTAAACATGCCAAGCACCTGTGTTTATAGCTGACATATTTTAACAGTTTGTAAAAGTGTGTGTATGGTGTGTGTGTGTATGGTTGTTATTGTCGACGAGGGGCAAATTGTGTTTTAGGCACACTGACAACCACTCACAGACACATACCCCTCCTCCTCTTTACTGACTAACACCACATGTGTGAAATGTAAAACCATTGCAGTGTATGCTAATTATTATCTTAATTATCAAATGAAAAGTGGTCCAAATTTTGACTCAACTCACCCCCTTATCCCCCAAATATAAATATCCATTGTGTGTTTGTGTTTGTGATGGCTGATCATGTTAGAAGTTTTAAAGCTATTACTATGTAAGATCTTGGCAAATGGAGACTTCTCTGGTGAAAACAGCAGGCATGATTTTGGTAAAATGGAAAGAATAAGAAATGACCATAACATATATTACCTTGTTTCCCACTGGTTTGTTTTTGTTGTAGTGCCATTTATAAATATATACTATATTTATTTTTTGGATATTTTTGTTTACATGCAAAAATTGTTGACCGGTAACAGTTGAAAATCGGGAGATATAGATACTTCCATACTGAAGCTTTCTTTAATCCGCCTTGCAGAAATACCTTAGTATTTTGTGTTTTAGTTGCAGTAAAACCACAACATGGCATTCTGTTTTTGTGTGTTTAGTGTAAAAGTGTAACAAAAATATATATTGGATTAAACATACAATATAAAATGTGCCTTTGTCCCCCAATATGTTTAGCAAATAAACAGTAATTGTCAACTTAATATGTACATATGTTTTTTCTTTGTAGAGTATTAGTGTAATGAATCAGACTCATGATGTTAAGATCCATATGCAAGGCTTTATTGATGCAAACAAGGGTGTGAACACAAAGTGCAGAGATGGCCCACGGAGGGGAGAGTCCTAGGAGACCAGGTGAGCTGGCATTGAGACCAGGTGGGAGCTGGGAAGCGGCTACTGGAGCAGGTAAGTTGGGGTAGCCGCTGTTGGTAGCCACAAAGCCTCTAGGACCCCAGGAGTGGTTCTCCCATCTGAACAGTGGAAGACGGGGTAACTCCCTGAGTGCTTGAGAGAAAACCAGGAACTAGGCCCTGTCTGAACAGTTCAAACAAACAGAGGTTAGTCCTTGCGTCGTTCCGGAGCTCGCCAGGAGAGGATCCCTGTGGGGGTTTACACCACTCCCTCTGTTCCCAGGGGGAGCGTAAGGACACGTTTATATATATAAGCTTAGATTTGCTAGTTTCAAAAGTCACTTGACGACTGTGAGAAAGCTTGTTCGAGGGAGCGAGCCCAAACACAATGTCCGGTGGCCACACCAACCTCAAAACGTGAAGACCTGCGGGGTAGAGATGCCAGGGGTGAGTTCAGATGACTGGAGGTGAAACCCCGCTGTGGAGATGAGAGGTTAGGCTGGACTTACGGGGAGGCTCGTCATATGCTAGCCTGTGACCACGGAACGGGTAAGGAGTTGTCACTCCTGATGAATGATAGGTGTGTGTGATTATTGACTGTGTGAGCGCGTGCAGGAGGGTGTGTGTGTGTGTGTGTGTGTGTCCAGAGCTAGTATTCTGGAGACTGTGATCTCTGCAGGCGCTGGGATTGTTTACAATTAGTACTAGTACTATTTTTTTTTCACTTATTTTTACTTCTGTCAGAAAGGTAGTTTTTTAATAGCTTGAGCAACAACATACAACAATAGCTAATAATAACAAAGAAGATGGCTGTTGTTAACTAGTCTTGCTAACTTCACTAACTAATTGACAAGGCTGTCATACAGTTCCTACATCTGTTCCATTGTCATCAGTTTAGAAAAAGGGTAAACCTTCATGCCAGTTAATCCAGTAACAGTGTTGCAGCATATTGTATAGTTCTGAAATACTTTCCGAGGTCCAGAGGTTCAGAGGTTCTACAGCTGCAGAATCAATGTTCACAGGAGGGATTTAGCAAAGGTTCATCTTGACTTAACTAAGCTCTGACCACCACAACACACAAGTCTCCTCAAAACAGCATTGCCAACCTAGCTACTAACCCATAAAAGAGACTGAATATTCAGGATTTTGTTCATCATAAATGCTGCGTAGATGGCTGTGTGGTTTTCATCATTTAATAAAATTAGCCAAAAGCCGGCAGTCTAGGCTCATTAGCATGAGGAGATAGCAGAGGTACTGTTGTGTGTGTTGCTGTTCATTAGAGGCTGTACACACATTATTATGATGGAGTAAACACTTCTTTAATGCATAGCAAGACCTGCAAATTACTATAATAAACATATTTAAATCACAGTTTCAACCTTTGCAAATAAAACCAATATTTTAGGTTTGAACTGCAGTGTTTCCTTCAAATGCACACTAACAATCATCTAGTGTAACTGTCTCCTTGTGCATGCGTGTGTATGAGAGGTTGAATACAGTCTAAAGTCCTAATAAAAATAAAAAGGAGCAGCGTTACACAAGCTGAGTAAAGAGAGAGAAAAGAGAGTGTTAAATAAATCTACCACTTCAGATCATCCACTTAAAGCTTTTGCACACACACACACACACACACACACACTCACAAAGTATAACACATACACACAGGTTCTTTAAGCACCTTCTCCATTGTGGGGGCTGTTAGTGTGACAGGACAGCATTAGTCTGTCAGCCTAAATAAAACACTGATGGAATTGTCTTGTGCACCTGATGGGACCTGGAGGCTCACATCGGGCTTGGGTTGGGTCCAGATTACATGGTCACGTTGTCCCAGCCCATTTCCCACAGATTTCAACCTCGGTTTCAGCACTTTTTTAAATCCTTTAATTAAGCGTGTTGGAATCACAATTATATTTTGAACAGAATTTATCACTAAGGCCCGCAAAAAAACTCACTCAACTGTTCAGCCTGAAGGTCATTTTATGTTTTACCAAAGGTGTTGTTTTATATTTTATGTTAAATATGTCATATATAACATGTTTTATCTGCAGAACTAAAGTTCTGTCCTGTCATATCTCCACACAGAGTGAGAATAGTGAATTGTGGAAGGCTTATCCACGCTGTCTGATAAATACATTTCTTAGAGCAGGATTTAAACTCAATATTTTTTAGATGATGTAGTTTAGTTCTGAATTCAGAAGTCTGGTGTGCTTTAGTGCTGAGTGATCCACATCTGAGCTTTGCAAAGATCTAGAACTGGATAATGTCTTATCTAGAGCTGAACAGCAAGATAAAGCTGAATGACGAGTTCTGGGAAACTCACCACTCAGCTGTAAGTTACTCATCAGCCAACAGTAGATAATTCATCAGTCATCTGTAGATAACTCATTACTCTGTTTTAAATAAGCCATCACATAACACTGTACAAATTATCACTGAGCTTTTGATAACTCAGTATGCAGCTTAGATAAGTTATCACCAAGTCTAGATAAGCCACTACTCAGCTTAAATAACTCATCACCAAGCACTAAGTAAATTCTCACTCAGCTGTAACAAATTCAGCATGCATCTTAGATAGCTCCTTCAGTATTACTAGATTATTCATCACTGAGAAATAGGTAATTGCTCACTCTGCTCTAGAAAATTAGCATGCTGTAGACAATTCAGCACTCAGTTCCAGATAATACAACATCCATCATCCAGACAAGCTACTAATTAAGAGTTACCTAGAGTTGAGTTGAGCTCTATGATTGATTATGTCAAATTAACACTAACACAAACTTAACACAATCTTAAACACAGTGTTGAGATATGCAGAGCTGATTTCTTAATCTGTAGTCAGACCTACAGGCAAAACATGCTAAACAGATTTTACAGACATTGTAGAAGTGACCGTTACAGTTCCACAGTTCATCACATGCTTACCTCCTGTTCAGCTTGGTTGAAGGTGAGTTATAGCAAACACCCGACTCTTCCTCTCCGTGTGTGACTGCGTGATGAGAGATTTTCCAGACATGTTGACAGTGATGGCTCTAAATCAGCCTCACACACACACAAACATACAGCAGCAGCACAGCTCAGACTCATAAATTCCCCCACCATCCACCTTGTCCATCACACCCTTTAATATACTCTCCCAGCCTCTATAACACCCCAGCCCAAGAGAGACTCTTTTAAAGTGATACTTCAGCAAATGCAAATCTCAGTTATAGAATTGTTGGCACAATATGTAAAATGCCAATTTTATTTTGCTTAACTGGAACTAAATTGTATATATATAAAAAATATATATTGCAGTTTATAATGCACCACACATTTTCAACTGTAGACAGGTCTGGACTGTAGGCAATGTAGTCTAGCACCATCTCTGATTGATGTCATCTAGAAGGCAGCATTTGTTGCCCCAAAATGATGCCTTCACAGATGTGCAAGTTACCCATGACATTGCCACTAACACACCCCATACAATTTTTGGTAATTGGTATGTACATAGTAGCAGCAGCTATCTTGAAGTATAATATAAAGTGACAAAAAACATAGCAAGATTTATTGAGATTATTTAACATTTCATACAGCTTGAGGCAACAATGTGATTACTTATGCAGTCTGCATGAGACTACTCGATGGGGTGTAAGCTTCTATTACTTGTTAACCGCATTAGTCTTGTAGCTCCACTAAAAAAAAAGGAATCAAACTTTAGATACCAAACATGCCTTGAGTAACTGAGTAAATCAGGGGTAAATCAGATTTTTCACTGTCATGTTAAACACTCTGACATTCCTCTACTGGATTATTTTCTCTCATAACACCCAAAGAGCACCACTTGATTGTTTTATTGTGATCATGAATTTGCTCCAGTGCTGGTTTGGATGTTGATGTGCATGGTTTATGGCAGTGTCATTGTTACAGCAGTGCGTGGAGAGCGGATGCATTTCAGACAGATGCACTTGACCTTTAAACAGATGGATCATTGCAAATGAAGCTATACAATGAATGAACTCTACACATACATACACTCTTCACAAACACATGCACACACATATCATTGCCCAAAGATCACCTCTATTAGTGATGAACCATGACTGATCAGAAAAAGAGCTTCAGTTTGCGTGATAAATGTCAAAAAATAAGACTACTATGATAATGATAATCTGCTAATCTGCTATATCTCCAATTGTAACAGACAGTAACATTATTTTACTGTAACAGTATTTTATCTTGTCTGTAGAAAGTTTACAGTGCAACATATAAGCAGTTTTTTAGAACTGCTGTAGGTGTATTACATTTGTAACAGCTGACTAAAACCTGGTTGGACTATTGCTGTCAGAGTATTTGCAGTCAGTGACACATCTCCCAGAAGGCGTGTGAGAGTCACCTCTTATCACAAAACTGGTCCCACCCATCGGAAATTAAAGTTTGACCTGGTTAATTCCACTGTGATGTCCTAATTAATAAGTTATTCAGATGTATTAGACCTTTACAATAGTCAGACTGTATCTATCTGATACAAAATCTTAAGAATTTAATTCTGACCATACCATGACAAATGTTGGCTTTTGCACCTAGATCGCTAAGAAAAGTTTATGTAGTCCCTGCCATCTTTGACACAGAGAACTCAATGTTTTTCCAAAATATAAGCTAAAACACTGACTAACTACAGTTCACAGGTATGTTTTTCAAACCCTTATAGATTAACTCGGAGAACTTTGTGGCATTTCTGCATAGAATTTTGTTTTCTTCTTTTTTAATTGCATTTCTTGTTGCAGCATCATACAGTATTGAGTGAAAATAGTTTTCAGAAGTACTCCTGAGCCCATGTGGCTAAATACACAGTACCATGCATTGCCATCTGCTGTGTTTGAGTCCAGACCACCCCTTGGCACTATCTCTATCTCTCTTCTGACGCCACTCTCTCTTGGTGGCTACAATATTTTCTCGATATGATATGACAGATGCTGAAAAACCTAAATTCTTCGTAGTCTCATGTTGAGAAAATATCTTGCTAAACAGTTCTCTCACAAAGTTTGACCACCATATCACTTACCACTCTGTCACATATATTATTATGATGGGCGGTAAGGGATGTGCAGGGTGGTTCTGCATCCTATGTTGATGTGAAAATTGAAATGGAGCCTCTGTTTGAACGTATTCACTCTTACACTCATTAACGCAGTCACTAACTTAATCATTCATTATTTACTCACTTTTACTTTTTTCCTAGTTCTTTTTTACTTATTTAATTATTCACTCTCTCACTTACTCACCGTCTCTTTCACTGTATTATTTATTCACTCATTCATTATCTCTTTCTCTCTCCCACCCACTCACTCGCTTCTTTCTTTCTTTCACACACTCACAATCTAATTTTCTTAATTAACAGGAGTTTTAAATATTAGGCTAATTAAGTCTAAACCAACAGGTCACATAGAGAGACAGTTTGTTTGTAACACCTCAACACATCAGTTAGCACCCATCAAAGCATAATTTTGTCAAGGAAATGACAAGAAGTGCCTCATAAAAATAAGGTTGAATAATGTTTTTGTCTTATAAACGAATCATATAATATTTCTTTTATTTTGAAGTTTAAAGTGAGTACGTATTTTTGTAAAAACAATGAGGCAATTGACATGTTGAACTAATATTTTAAGATACACAGTATAAAAATCTAAACAGATAAACTACTTTCTTTTAATAGTTTCCCAAAAAAGTAGATTTTACTATTAGGAAAATATTATTTTTCTTTTTTTTTTATATTTGTTTAACAATTTGTTCATGATACACAACCCAAGTGGATTAACTTTGCCACACAGATATGCACACATATGTACACATTTATTTGCTCCCCTTATTATAATTATCTGAACATTAAGACCTACATTTATATTAATGTTTTAATATAATTAATTAATGTTTTTTACCTGTTACCAATTCACCTGCAAGTAATTTTTCTGTACACTTGTCAGTGAAATAAAGGTGCAAGGACAACATATTGAGTGTTGGGAGTAAACAAGTATGAAATATGTTTTCTCTTATATTTTAGTTACAATCATATTTAATTTACAGACTAAATAAGAGTTACATTATTGTGTTATTCATAAAAATGTGTAATATTATTTAGGGGCAATGCATTTAAAAATAATTTTATATGTATACATATATGTGTAAGACCAATAATGAATCAGATCTTTATTTATGTCATAACATAAATAAAACCCATTAAAACACAAAACAAAAATGTTTTTCAAAATATGCAAAAATTTGCTTTCAATAACTTATCGCCAATTACTTTAATTCAATTGTTATTGTTGACTATTGAGAAATCATTCCTTACTGAACAGCTTCAAGCTGTTCTGACATGGACCCAACCTGCTCTTCTCCACTGCAGCGCTGCTCCATCCAAGGTAACTAATATAGCATAGGTAGCAACTGCAAGTCATTTAAATCAGCGCAATTGTAAAAGTACACAAATTGTAAAGTGGGTGGTTCTAATTTTGAGTAACCATTCCATAATCATGTTAGATCATGTTTTTTTAACAAACACAAATGCAACAACATTTAAAAATACATGCAACAACAGCACTGAGTAATCACATTGCTTACTTCACTGCAGTATAAAGTGCTATTCTGCTCTCTTTCTTTTTCTCTATTTATCATAATGGGATTAACTGGACTAAATGTGTGGTAGGCTCTAATGAGGCAGCTCATTAGCATAATTCATGCAAATGAGCTGGATCAGGAGGTAAGGCCTGACAAACGTATTCTCGGTGGAATCTACCAAAACACACACTGATGTCTCCTAAAACACACAGTACACATAGGCCTGTGGAGTGGAAATCAATTAAAGGACAGCAAGCGTGATCAGATATGAGACATGCACACATGCACACAGTGCTCTGCTTCACTTCCTGTTTGCGGCTGTTCTCCCTCAGTGGACATGACAAATGTAAAACTGCAGCTTCACTTGCTCGCCCAATCTGTGTCTCTCTGTCAGATTGGTATGGATACACCACAAACAAACAAACATATGCACACACACATACACAAACACACAGAGTAACAAACCCACCGCTCCTCCATGACAGCACCATGTCCAGGCCGATGCAGATCAAAGGGCCTGCATGCAGATTGTTTTTAAATTATGCGCAGCATGTCAGGTTGTAGCATGCATGTGTGTGTGTGTGTGTTGTGACGTTCTGACCGTGACATGTGTCACCGCACCACACACTCTCAGCTCATGCTAATGATGTGCGTCCAGCCACCGCCTCGCCTCCATCAACTGTGTGTATGTGTGTGTGTGTGTGGATGGACAGCACTGTCTAAGGAAGCATACATAGATGCAGGGTGACACACCACCTCCCGCGTTCTTTATTTTACAAACAAACCCACTACAAACACACACACACACACACACACACACACACACACACACACAAATATGTATGTTTGTACACATACAAAGATCATAATGACTTTATTAGCCAGTCGCACGTGCATATGATAGAAAATCATATTGGTGTAATTGTCCTATCCATGCTCCATCCACAAATGTAATATTTTGTAGTAACTGTTGCAAAGCTGGGCAAGCATTATTATTATTATTGTTATTATTATTATTATTATTATTATTATGATTATTATTATGCTCCATAAAGTTGCTTCCAACTCCAGGCGACTTGGATAGAATTACTCCAGAATATTTAGTCTTTTTTTTGGGCCTTCAGGCTGTTGAATGTCTTGTTTATGATAAATTCGATTAGGTAGAGGGCAGGAAAACAATCTGGGCAGGCAACCAGTGCAACAACAGAGATATACACATTTACACCTGAAGCAATTTACTTTCTCACTGATTGCCAAAAAAACTCTGAAAGACCACACAGAAAGAATCCTGGTCATCCATCCAGGGAATCAAACCAGGACCCAAATGTGTTGATAATAATTGCATAATTGAGTAAAGGTTTCCACCATTTCCACATCTTCCATTAACATAACTTAAAAGTTTTCATCACATGCCTACAGGTTGAAAAAGTATGGTGATAGTATGACAGCTTGTCTAACTTATTTTCTGATGTGGAACCATTCTGTTTATCCATTTTCCTGAGGGCATTCCATAATTTTGACTGACAGTAAAATGCTTTGCTGTAGTCAATGAAACACATAATAACTGCCTTCTTGAACACTTCTTTAAATAATCCAGCAATCATCTGCAATGATGTCTTTTGTTCCTCCGCCGTTCCAGAAGCAGTAGGCGAGCACAGCTAGTGTGTCCAAATACACAGTACGCATCTAGCAAACATTACCCAGATGACCAACTGAACTGGGAGACAAGTATGCAAACTCAGCACAATGCGCTATCCCATGTTTCAACTGGAGCTGCGGAGATGTTCAAAGCGAAGTTAAAAAACATCAGAAAGGCGTAAACTGACTGTGTGCTACAGAGGTTAGAGGTACTTCTTCATGGTTTCATCTGTTTCTCTGAGCTACATCTTAATGTCATCTAAGCATAGATTTAGGCAAAAAAGCTGGTCAATGCCACAAACAGTATCTAAAATAATGTCTGCAAATGGAGCTATGTCTTGCATCACATTGGTAAGATTGTTGGTAAGGTTGGTAAGGTAGTGTGGATAGTAAACACTCACGTACTGAAACAGCCCACTAGCAGTCCAGCAGTGTGTATTGGCTCAAGTCTAGTACCTATTGTGTAAGTAGATGATTTTTGAGGTTACAGCACTACAGAATGAGGATAAGGGTGGAGGTGAACAAATCTGTAACAAAGCTACAACAGAAACTGAGAGCGACGGAAAAGGACACACTTGAACTGGGTAAATATTCCGTAATTATAATTAATTGGAAAATACACAAAGTGTGTTGCAAGGTTACATTGACTGTTAACCAGAGGAATTTATAAGTCTGTAGTGAAGCAGGGGCTAAACTGGGTTTAGGGCTCCAATTGGGTTTCTAGTTTGAAGTTGGTCCTTATTTAGAGCATGTTTGAGTGGCATGTTTGTCTCAGGGAAAAGTGTCTCTTTCTCTTTGAAAGACAGCTATTCTCTCTCACATGTTTGGCCAGTCTTGGTTGTCCTCTCATTGTGATAATAATTGGCAAAAGGTCAGTGTGGCTGCAGGTTTTCACTCCAAACAATCTGAAGCACCCCTAATTCTACTTGTTTAATTAACATCTCAGCGTTCAAAGTGTTGATCAGGTGATCAGTTCTTTTGAACAAAAACCTGCAGCCACCCTGGCCCTTTGTGGAAGAGATGGAACACCACGGCTCACCACCTTTGTTTTATAAGTTTTATACCATAAGTAATTATCAGCATTCTGTGCTCTGATCTAATGGTGCAGTGTTCGCTCCTTGGGGGAAGCTAAATGGGTTTAAATATTTTGAATCGAGCATTTATAAAGGTGTCACTATTGCTTTGGGCAGCAGCACAGCAGGTCTGTAAACACGAGCAATTTGTCACTTTAAGAACACTTGAGTGTGAGTAGCTACAAATTCCATCTTAAGAGGCTGTATATTCTATTTTTCAGCATTGCATTTAGGCGTAAAATACCTGCTGCCCTTTTGCCGTTCTTAATTGTATTCTGTTATCAGGTTGATTAAACTTTTCATGACAGTAAGGCCACAAAACATGATATCTGCTATGGTTGCACATGGTTGACTACCTTTAAGACCTGGACCGTCTGATGGTGGAGGCTACCCCCTTAACCCAAAGTAATTAGGAACATAACACTTACACAATTTAACTGTTTATTTAAATATGTTGTCTTACTGAAATAAATTAAATGTTACACTGTTACCTTCTTGTCATTGTCCTATTTAGAGTAATTATGTATGTAATATTATGAATGCCTTTTCACCTTTCACTTCACAACCAAATTTAGACATAAAGGGATGTCTTTTCTGGATGCAGTTCTTTGAGAGCTTTTGGCTCATCCGGATCTTGCCTTGCCTTGCCTTGCCTTGAACAGTTTCCCTCACTGTCATTTTTTATTACATTGGGAACTGTGGAAATTGCAAACTAGAGGAAAATTGGATTTTAATGGTGTGTAGTTATCAATTGCATGTATTTTAATTTTTTAGATTCTCGGTCAGATACTTAGAGGAAACAATTTCTGTTAAGTGAGAGTCGGAAAATGTATTCTGCTCTGAAATTGTCTTTAGTTGACAGTCCTTAATGACAGTTCCTGAACTGCTTATCCATTCTTAACAAGTAAATCAAGTCCTGTGATGTTAATTAAGTTCAGAGACTTTACAATTAGAAAAGTCCCCAAACATTTGTGGCACAAGGTACAATAACTGTTCTAAGTTTATCAAATATAAAGTAACTGCACATTAATATTCATTTTAAAGTTTGCTGCAAAGGCTGTTATCTTCTATTCATTTCAAATATCAACAAATGTGTTAATTTAGCTGGTGTTCTCCAAACATTTGCATGGAACTGTATGTTGGTGGTTAATCTGACACGTTAGGCCTTCAGTCCAGCTCCATGGCTAAAAAAATACTGAATGGGTCACCGTTCGTTTTTAACCCATTTGTTTCCAACCAAACTCTATAGTAAAATATGAGTATACAACTATACAATTATACAATACTTACTCTAGTAGTTAGAAATGTACAAAAATATCAGCACTGATTGTACAATAATGAATAATAATAATTAAACCAAGCTTGCATAAATAAAAACACTACTGCTGTAATATCCTAACAGTGTGACCCATCCTATATAGCACTGTGCAAAAGTCTTAGGCCTAGTACTTTGCAAATTGAAAGAATACTGAATAAATAGAGATTTAGGTATTTGGCCAGCATTGTACTTTTGGTTATTTTGTGCTTACGTTGAAGAACACTTACTGGCAAAACTATGGAATGCCACCAGGCATTACAAGATCAGGTAATTGGAAAAAGGTCACACTTGCCAAAAATCTCCTAACTTTTAGCTGATTATGCTGAAAGCATCAAATCACAAAAAAATAAAAAAGAGGATCTCCACAACAAAAGAAAGACCAGATGGAATAAGGACCACCGATAAATGAAAGATTAACCAGTTAATGGCAAAGATGTCAGATGTGACAGGGACTGAGGCATTGTCCATTTATTCCTCTGTAAGTCACAATATTTCAAGTTACTCTGCGAATTTTCTTGTTACTTCAGAGTCGGAAATTGACATATATCGTTTTCTGATGAACCTTTGGCTGATGCAACATTAAACTTACCCTCAGAATCTGCACACTGAGTGCACTGTTCCATTCTGCAATATCCAGAAGGACCAGTAAATAGCTAACACTTGTGGCCGAGTTAAAAATAAATGATCAAGATTTTTAGATCTGTATTTGATAATATTAACACAAATAATTTCTAATGCATGAATTATGGACTACATCCATCATAAAACACAACAACCTGCATCACAATTTAAACAACTATGCCTAAGTAGTCAGGAAATGTTCAATATCAAACACACCATGAAGTCATAATTAACTACAGTGTGATATTAGCATGATAATAAGCTAGAATTTGATGTTCCAATGGTGAGATGTAAGCTAGAAAGTCAGCTGTCTGAACAGAACCACTGAACTCTTGAGCGTCTATAGAAAGCATTGACACTGTTTCTAAATAAGTTTACTAGGACATGTTATAGGTTGTTTGCAAATGATGTTGCTATGGCGTGAACTGCAAATGCAAAGTGGTTGTCTAGAGAGCTCTATCACAGACTCTTAAAATGCATGTAGTTGTTTATAGTCGCTCAAAGTCAATGTAATCAGTTGAACTTTCATCAAGTACCACAAGTTGTTATTCATGAGGGAGAAAAATGAAATAAATACATTAAAAAAAAGTAACAAAAATGGCTTGGATTGGTCTGTAATCTGGACTGAAAGTGTTTGTGGTTTGAGCTCCCTGTAAATGTTGTGTCAAACTTATCATTAGTGTACAGTAACAGCACCCAGAGACCCTACCAATGCACAAGGCTTTTCCCATTCCACCTTTAAAGCTGTAGCAGAAGCCAGAATGTACCTGCTGGACCATTTATAGTGGAACAGGAAATCTGGCAAATAAAAAGTTGACTTGATTATGCTGTACCGTTAACATCGAAAGGCACCAAGGAGTTGAATTTTTGTTGCTAGGTTAATACACAGAACAGTAAAAGAAAACCAAACGATAGACATTGCAGAACTCTTTGGTACTGAGGTTGCCTCAACCCCTAATAAACAAGTATCATCAGAATAACGTGACTAATAGCAATTCATTATATTTTAGCTATGCTAGGCTTTAGGTATTGCTAAAAAAAGTTCCTCAAGTCTTTCAGTGGCCCAGTTGCCATTTGTCTGCAAGTCCATCGCTGTCCCACCAGCAGATTTCAGCTATTTTTTTCTACATAATAATGAATGACATGTAATCAAATATCAATAGCATGATCTGATGTGAACCTCACCAAATCTTTTTTACTGAACAGACCTTTTTTCATGGTAGAATTTCTTTGCTCCAAGTATTATAGACCTAATGTGGATTTCTATGGTGAGTAAGTGTGTACATATGCCTTCACAGTTTATTTTCTTACTGAAGCGAAGCATTTTGATCTCATGGTGCTTCGTTATCACGGATGTTCACCAGCACAAATACTCTCAAATAGTATCATTTGTTTAATTATGCATCTTATGCAAACTATTCTACACATTTTAGATTACCCTCAAGGTATCAAGACATGACAGATTTGCACAGATGTCACTGACCACTGACATTTTCAGGAGATGCTGATGTGCACAGCTTTCTATTGTCAGTGGGTTTAATCAAGCACAGTATGCTCCCATATATCTTCTTATTTCCTCAATTCACCCTTAAAGATAGCAGACTTTTTCAGCAAGAAGTTGACTAGGCTTAAGTTATAATAAAGAGATGGGCCTCAAAATTCCCACTCAGAGAGGCTCACTGGGACACAGTTAAAGATCCTGGAAGTTTGAAGTGTATCTATCTAGGAAATCTATTCCTGTGTGTATTGTATTTATCTTTGCAAACTCTCCTATATAAACTGATATCTTTTAGTGGCAGCATTTTTAGACAGCTTAACATGTGTGGAGAGAGATGTTAACTATAAGGTTAAGTTATTGATGGGCATGGGAGGGACTCTTGGACTAAAATTGCTGTACATTTGTTCATCTTTATGTTAAACTAGTTTTTGCTCCCCTACCACACCCACCCAATCATAAGTTCCCATGGCAATGAATACCAGCAAAAAGTGATCCACTGCCATTAGACAGAAAATCCAGGCTTATGGAGAAATAAATTGTTACTGGCTGACCAAGAAACCCTGTTTTGTGAGTTAGAATAAACAAACAAACAATAATTAAGTAACATTAAGTAAGTAAAATGATAGTGATTCACAACCAATACGTTTTTATGCTGTAACTGCTTTGGGTTTATTTTACAGTTGAAGGAAAAAGTAATTGGTGCTAAAAAGATTTTTTGCTTTTACAAAACATGGAAATGTACAGCCATTGTGCTAAACTTCACACAACTTCATGCATCAAACAGGATGAAGGTATAAGTCACATATTTCTGAAAACCAAGTCAGAGAAGCTTTTAGAAAATCAATTCTGTGGCTTTACCGCATATATCTATATACACTATGTTTTGTTTTGACCTTTTCACATAAAAAAGGCAATAGAAAAGTTAAAGAATACACACATCTTAAAATACAAAGGATGTCGAGCTGTAGCAAATGACAAGATATGTTACACAATTTAGATACCAATCATTGCAACAAGTAGGTGAAAGAAGAATGACAAAATACCAAACGCATAACAAATTACTATAAAGTGATACACAAAATAAAACAAACCTAGTTCTGAATTCTATGCAAGCTACTTTGCATACTTTGATTCTCCACCTGCAATCTGGCAAGAATTAATCTACTGCAGTTATCAAACGTATTTAAAAGTACATTTCTTAACAGAATTAAATTAAGAAGCAACTTCTCAACAAATGTCTTCAGAAATGTTGTTTGAAGTTAGAATATTTTAAAAAAGCTCTCTTTCTAAAAATACTTACACAGACACTCCTGCTAAAATAAAAATGTAACCAACTTTGCTTACTCGCATCCCATAGCAGTGCCGTTGTAGTCTCTACAGTTAGATTTACTCTTTTAAAGACCTGGAAAATCCCCTTCTAAGAATGACCTTGAAAGTAGGAGAAAGTTTAAAACTTTAACCGCTTTGGGGTAGATTTTGTGAGACAAGTTGTTTGTTTTTTTTAAATCATTGTGTTAGCTGGTGAATGCCGAAGGAAGACATATTGCTAATATTAGACTGTCAGAAAAAAATGTGCTGTACAGATGCAAATTTTGTTCATCAAGGTGCAAATAATGAAAATGTACTGTTAACGGTGCAATAGTGGTTTTAGGTTCTAGTTGTGTACCTTAAATTTTATTTCCCCCCAGGGCAAAGGTATGCATTTATATGTTTACATAACCTAATACTTTAAAATAATAAAATAAAATGTTGGAAAACAAGACATCAATACAACTTGCACAACTTGGATAACTATGGATTATGGTACACTTACATTCTCTAACTAAAAGTTAACTAAAGGATGTATCGTGGAAGGTACTTCCTCAGTAATAAGAGTTATAGTGCCACATTGACAGTTCTGCTTCATTGTGTTCGAAATGAGAGAGATGCCTGGTCAGATGAAGAGGCTTTGTTTCTCTGGCTGAAAAAACAAAACAAAAACAAAAACAAAAAAAACCCTTGCCTCGGGCATCTGGCTTGGTTGTTTTTATTAACCCATAAATCAGTGGCCAAGCTAGCAGGCAGAATTAGTTAACACCACAGGGATACCAAATGTTTGTATGATTTGATAAATTAATACTAAACGAATGCTAGAGTAAGAAAATGAACGAAACATGAAAAATGTTAAAATAGGTAATTCTGTCAAACCGACAAGGCAGCACTACAGAATACTGCATAACATAAACCATATTAAACTATAGTTTTAGACCTGAACACCTCTTTAAGGTGCTATTTCAAGCTTCAAAGCACCCCATTAATATTTTTATCACATCTTATGTCCAAATGTTGCATAAAAATAGTAGTAATTTTAAGAGCTTTTAAGAATGAGGACTTGTGTATCATCACTAAGATACATGCACAGATCTGACACATAGAATATAAATACATTTAAATGACTTAGAAAGCTTAAGAAAAGCAAAAGTAAATAAACCAAAGAGACATTGTCCAGTTAGGCAGTTTTACACCAGAGGGTAAGACGGATTCTTGATGGCTCAGTTTAGGCCCAGTGCAGAAACTAGTTTAGTGCAACAAGACAGTTTAGTGATTTAGCCAGCTGTACTTGATCACACTGTCATGGTTCCTCTTTTCCCAGCTTCTCCAAATTTGTAACAAACACCATGTGGTCTTCTGGTGACTTTCCATGAGTCTTGCATAAATGTAGCTTTATTGCATGCTTGCTGACAAATGTCCGACTGCAAAGTCTGCACTGGTAAATTGAGTCAGGGCTAGAGTCTTCCTCAAGTGACATTAAGTTCAGTAGGGGGCTGCCGAATGGCATTTTGTTGATGAACACCTTGGAGACAGCCTGCTGCTCCTGGAGGTGGTGCACAGACAGCTTGGATAGGTCCTTGAGGCTGAAGCCCAGGTGAGACTCCAGATGGCTAATATAAGATGAAGGAGTCCTGAACTGGGAGGCACAGTCTCCACACAGAAATACAGGCTGACTGGAATCCATGTTCTTTAGAAATTTGGTCCCACCAGTTCTCCTAAGCTGGTACTTCACGTTGGCAAGCCAGTGGGAGATAGTGGTCATTGAAAGGCCAGTGAACTTGCATATGTGCACACGCTCCTGAGGTCCAAGGTCTGTCAAGGCATACCGGCCCTCTGGAGTTTCCCTCAAGCTTGAGGCAAACTGGGCCTGGAGAATCAACAAGTGCTGAGGGTTCCAGTTAGTCTGACGGCCTTTCCGCTTCTGTGTAGAGGAAAGGTCTTCCAGTGTATCCTCAAACAAAATACTGTCTGTCTCAGACTTTTCCGAGATAGATGAGGGAGTCAAGGATTTGGGAATTGGGAGGTGTTCAGTGAGATTCTTTACCATATCAGAGATCTCCATCAGTGCATTCTCTCTCAGGGAAGATACAGGATCTGAGAAAGATAAGCTCGAGTGAAGATATCTACATCCATTAATGATGTTTGTCTGTACAGGAAGACTGATGGTGTTGCTATTGATGTCACTGCTGGTAACATCTTTACTCTTGCTTTTGGATTTTCTCAAATCTATGGGCTGGTCGTTGTCCTCAAAGCAGTATGTTTTGGGAGGCTTACTTTGTTTAACAGTGGAATGGTAGGCAGGCTTGTCCAACAACTTATGGCTGATCTTGTATAACATTGATAGGGGACCAGAGGAAGGGTTGACTGGTTTGGAGGCTTTGTTGAGGTGGGCATTCATCACTGACTGCAGCGCTCTAAGGGGGCTCATATAAGGTCTCTCAGGTGAATGATCAGTGATAATCCCCAAACCATTGCCATTAGTAATGGGTGACTTGCATGATGTTGTATGATTCTGGCTTTCTATTAAAATTTCTTTAGGCTCCACCTTACATGCAACATCTCTATCTGTGTTTCTTGGACTGTTGCTTCTTAATGTTTCTCCAGCTTTTGCAGTATCCAATTGTATTGACAACTGTGATTTGGGTGCATAGGCAGGTCTTGGCTGCTGTGCAATCACCACCTGTTCCTCCTTTTCTTTCTTTACCAAAACTTTTGCTGTGACCTTCTCCACCAGCTCCTCCATTGCAGATACATTGTTTCTAAGAGATAGGGGTGATGATGGGCTATGGGGAGAGCAGATTGTCTCAGGTTCAGAAACAAGGGTTCTGAGGGCACTGTTGAGGACTGGCTGCACTGGTACACTTTGAACCATTGTAGGAAGTAAGGACAGCTTGGCAGATCCCTGGAGTTGATAAGCTGCATGGATACTGGGGTATCCTCCCCAGGTAGGTGTACCTGTCTGAGCCTTGCTGATGGCACTAGACACTGTGTTCTCCAGAGATTTGAGGATGTCCATTCCCCCTCTGGGAGTCTCCTCAAGGTCTTCTTCTCTGAGGTATTTGAATGAGTCAATGACTGCCTTCTCGGTAGGCTCCTTCTCCTCCTTGATTTTTTTCTCACCAACCTCCATCTTTGTCTTCTCTGTCTCAGAGGCAGTAGACAGTGCAGGAGAAACAGACTGTAACTTAAGGGTTGGGGCAGGCAGCCTGGTACTAGTGGGTGGTAAAGGGACTGATTGGATTTTCTCTTCCATCACTGGATCAAACACCAGCTGCTTTCCCTTCTTCGAGGCAGTGTTTGTAACCTTAAGGAAGTGGCCAGTGACCATCATGTGTGCAGTCAGCTGCTGCAGAGTATCATGAGAGCTGCCGCACTCCATGCACTTCAGAATCTGCGACTTGCGTGCCTCAAATTGCCACATGTAACTAGCCCCATTTTGATATCCATATCGATTGTTAGGGGTAACATAGGGGTTTGCAGTTGCCTTTGCATCTTTTCCAACCTCTGCTGATGCTAGCCCACGGGAACTGGAGAGTGAGTCTGGGGAGCACGGGGAAAGTAGAGGGTCCTGAAAAGATCGTTTTTTGGCTGATGGCACCAACTTTGTGGCAAGGACTGGCACTGGCTCTTTGAGAGGCACTTTCTGGTAATGCTTAGTCTTGATCATGTGGACACTCAAGTCCTGTAAAGATTCAAAGGAGTGGCCACAATACATGCACTTTAGCACTTTCTGGGCATCCTCTTTGCCCTCCATTTCCATCAAGGAACGTTTGCGGGGCTTTGACCAGCGCTTGCCACCTTCCTCCTCCTTGTCTTTGTTGTCATCACGGTAATGGCCAGTCTCGTTCATGTGAATGGTAAGTCCAACTAGCGTGTCATATGCTGCACTGCAGTCTTTGCATCTAAACTTGCTAGCACCAGTGAAAACAGAGCCATATAGTTTGTTGTTTTGCCGATAGAGCTGGACCGTGCTGAACAGACTGGGTTCTGGCAGTAGGTGGTATGGGTTTTGTTGAAGTGTTTTAGCTAAAGCAGCTTGATGCCAATCATAAGCCACATTGCCACTATTGTTGGTACTGCTGCTGCTATTACTGCCAGTGCTACAAATTGTGGTGGCAGTGCTGACATTTGAACTGGTGCCAACAGTTCCATTAAGACTGCTTGCAGTGGAGTTTATTCGGCTGTGGTGGCCATTCTCACTGGTAATGTCAGTGGTGTTGGTAGGTGTAGTGCTGGCTGTGTGCATACTGGCACTACTGGAGGACACTGGCTGAGTTTTCGTGATATCCATGGTAAAACTGGACCAGGAGGCATCAGAAATAAGATTCGCATAGACTGCTTTCATCTGTGCCAAACTGTCCTGCAGGCCATACCCGTTGGTCATGTGGCTAGGTAACTCTTCTTTTTCTTCTTTTGAAGAAGTGCTCTTATAATCAAGAATCCGGTCGCTAGCATCACTGAATGGGGAAGCATAGCCAGCATCTGGGTTGGTGCCATTGCTGAAGGGGGAGTCCTGAGGGGTCAGAAAGCCTTTTACACCATCCTCCTCTTCTTCATTAAACATGTACTCCGCATCTTGGCTGTCCAGTGAGAGCCCATCATCTTGAAGAGTTTCTTTGTCAAAGGCATCTGCCTTTATCTCGACCTCTGGCACATAGGCTGAGAAACAAGAGGGAGAAGAAAGATAATCAGAAACCTACTTAATATAAATGTGCAAAAATTAACATGACAATTACTTAAAATAATAATTACATTATGTAGTAAATTAATATTTACACCCTGTACTGACATGTAAAACATGATGAAAATATCCAAAAAAATATCTCCTCGGCTTAAAAACAAAAATGTGGTATGAATTGAAATTTATAATCCATGCCTTCTCTGCTTGTTTCAATAAGCTAGGAAGTGAAATATTTTAAATGTTAAATCAAAACTTAACAGCAACTTCTAAAGGTTAAATCACTATGGTATTTTAGATGTATGAACAACATAAAATGCAACGTTGAATCTATTTTAAAGCTCAAATTCACCAAACTAAATAAGGTATTCAGAGTACTTTTATTTTATTTTTCTTCTGCACATAAATATTGTTGCATATGAAGTAAGTTCATAAATGTAGATGAACCAATATTCTGAGCCTTGAGAAAAGAATAAGCACAGTGCTTTTCATCGCTAATCAATGTTCAGATCAACAGAAACAACGGGGGTCGGGGGGGGGGGGGATGGGAGAGAGGCATTAGGGTGAGTGAGACAGCCCTCTAGGTTCTTTAGTTTATCTCTTGCCTGCACGGTGAGATGCGTGTACTTAATTCCAGCGTCAGTCTGTCCTGATGAAACAGATGTGCTGTCAGCTTCAAACAGCATGCTAAGCTGTCATATCATAATCTAAGTGGACGTAATACCTGACGTATGTTTGCTGGCACAGTTCCCTGCTGCCAGGGCAGCAGGAAAAAAGCCAGACAGCTGCATTAACATGCTAGCGACTGCTTTAGCACAAGTGTCAAAAAAAAATTTCCTGCCACTGGCCACTTTATTAGGTACACTTCCTTGTGTCTACACTTATTGTCTATTTCACTTCCTACAGATATAGACTGTAGTTCATCTGACTCACTGCATGCACTGTTTTTGTTAAGAGGTCCACAGGACCATCACAGAGCAGGTATTAACCAGCACTATAGTGATACTGATGTGGTGGTGGTGGTGTATTAGTGTGCACTGCACAGAAATATGTGGACTACTGTCCAATTGTAGAACCATACATCTATATGGTAGGTAGAACTGATAAAATGAAAAAATTAGAGTAGATGCAAGGATGTCTACCTAATAAAGTTGCAAGTGGGTGTGTTAGTTTATTTTTGTTTATTTTAACCTGTTAACATTTACAGAGTTGCTATATTAAAACACTGATGTGCCAAATGTCATGGAAAAGCAGTACGTAAATTGATTATGAAGTGCCATTACCTCAGTGGATGGCCACACCTGCGTAAGTTGTGGGGTATTGTTTTGTTAGGGAGGTTGAGCACCGGCCAGCATCATCATGGCAAGGTGATGTGAATTATTGAAGCATAAGAAAAGGTTGCCAGAGGCTCCTCAACTGTAGCGCTTTTTTTTTTTTTTTTTTTGCAAAAAAATAGTCTCCAAATGCTAAATATACATCAGATCATTTATTATGCGTATCCTTCTGACAGTGGGTGGTGCCTCTTTGTCTTTGAATTCTTCATAGCATGGATTCAGCAGGGTGCTAGAAACACTGTCATCCATGTTGGTGTGACAGCGTCCCATAACTGCTGCCAATAACATATAACATTCTAGTGACTTTGATGACTCTAATGTACACCAATCAAATTATCATGTTCATGTTTGAGTCTATGCATTTGTGCTGTTTACACCAAACTCCCACCCTGCCATGTTGCAGTTGAAATCAAGATCCATCAGACTAGGAGGCATTTTTCCATTTTTCTCAGCCTCCTGGTCTTGCCTGACAGGAGTGGAACTGGAATGGTAAGGTTATTCTCTCTTCCTTTCATCTCATAAACCTATTCGAACTCACCACCTAAAGTCAAATAAAATTAAACCCATAAACATGCACATGGTCTTTTGTTGTTCCATCTCAAGGTCTGATGTGTCCAAAGGAGCATTTCTGATCACCCATGAATGAGGCGTTTCAACACACAGTACACAGAGATGTTTTTCACACTATTCTGTGTAAACTCTATAAACATCATATGTACAAATCAAAGAAATTCAGCAATTTCTTAAGTACTAAAATCACCCCGTTTGGCACCAATTCTCCTTCTGTTGGATGTAAATAACCTTTTTTGCAAAATCTTGAAAAAAGAAGTAACACCAGACAAAATCCCTATGTATGGAATAAGGTAAAGGCCCCACACTGTATTCCTATTTACAGGGCTCTAACATCTCAGCTGTTTAAACATTTTCAGTTTAAAAACAGTCTGCAGATAAAAACCAAAACCTTAAACCAAAGTCATGTTTATGAACAAAACATGTTAAGGGTTAAAGCTAAATATACCTAACAAATTAGCAAATTGCAGGGGTTTTTTTTGCACACACACGCTGCATTTCCCACGTGACTATGGTACAGAAGAACTAATCATCAAGCCAGACATCTTTACTGCCTAGCAACAGAACAACTAATACGTTGACGAGCCCAATAACTTCCTTTCTAACTTTTCTTTATCCAAGAAACTTTCCCCATCTATGTTATAAACTTTCCTTGTCATTTATCCTGCTTTCCCTCTTTTCTCAATTTTGTCTATCACTTTTGCAGTTTGCTGTCTCTTTTCTTAATGCTGTTCTCGTTTTACTTATCTGATTTTTCTTTTCTTTTCCATTGGCTTTTTTTTCCTTTAATTTTTATACACCTGCCTTTTAAAAGTGTTTTTGTTCATCTTTCTTATCTACTCCCACATAGATGTGATTTTCCCCTTTGTGATGGATTGACACTGTGTGTAGAAGAGGTGTTAGCCACACTCTGTTTCACTTGACAAAGCTGACATATACTTCACTAGCGCGCACACACACACACACACACACACACACACACACACACACACAAAAAATGAACAGTAATTAGGTTTTTTACTATTAGCTGAAATATACTAGCATGTGCTACTTGCTGAAAAGTTGAACAGTATACAGAGGAATCTCTCTCTCTCTACAAATCAGCTTTGACATAACCTGTCTTACAGAACTAAGTTGAGACAGACACTGTGAACTTAAAACACATTCTGATGTCCGCACACACTGCACATTTTGTGGGTATATGTGTATGTGAATAATTTGCTGTAATCCTCCCAGCCTGATAGTGTGTGTGGCATATCAAGCTAATAGCATCAGTCACTGCAGTTTAATCTCCTATTTAGCAGCTTTTCCATCATCCACTGATGACAAAAAAAAACTCCCTTCATCTGAGCATTACTGAAAACACTCAACTTAAAGACAGCTGAGAGTGAGAGAGAGAGAGAGAGAGAGAGAGAGATTACAGCATTTAAAATAATATTTATTTCATGTGTGAAAGGCCAGACTGTTGGGAAATTGTACATTTTTGTTGCGCAATCAAGCCAAGCATAGTGGTACAGAGGGTCTTGCCTTGGTTTTGAAAACTTAAAACATCAGTATTGTAGTATGTTTACCTTAACACTCAACATTAGGCAGCAACTCTAAATACACAAGGGGTCTGTCAGAATAATGTGTGAATGTTACAGAGTGCTTTCTCTAAGCAGCACACATAAGGGACATAGTAGTCAACTAAATGTACAAGCTTCATAACAGCCAAGTTTAACATTATTCAAAATGTGTGTCCTTGTTTACTGATTAAACAATGTGTCAAATTATTTTCATGACTGACGATGTATAATTAATCTTTGCAGCTCTACTCTAAATCCCTATTCTTTGGCAAAGTAGTTAGGAATAAAGAATCTGAAAAAAATCATAATCTTGATGTTAATGTGCAGATTCATGTTGAATAGAAATCACTTCACAATTATTACTTACAGATTGCAAAAACTCTATAAACTATTCATTTCAAATTAAAATAACAGATTGTTAAAAAAATAATAAACTGTTATTACCGTACAAAATTATCTGCATTAAAATGACTCCACTCCATGAAGTGTGCATGTAGTTTTTATAGTCTGATGGATTTAACATCCTATAAAACATGACTATAAAAACTACATACACACTTCATGGTAATTACTGGACTACAATTTAACTGATCTCATCAAACACAAAACTAAAGAAACAACACTGCTGAAACCAATCCTGATCTCAGAGTTTTACACTCTGACGCATGCACTTCGAGCAATTTTGTATCTGAATGTCAGTCAAGGAAGATCCTTCTACATACAGTTACAAAAAAGTGTCTGTCCCTGTCTGTCCCTGTCTGTCCCTGTCTGTCCCTGTCTGTCCCTGTCTGTCCCTGTCTGTCCGGAAAGCTTTATTGCCTCTACATGCAAAACTGTAACACATTCACACATTGTATTACAGTCTATGTGATGCTCTCACCTTATATGCTTTTACATAGAAGACTTCATTCAAAATCATCACCAGCCGCGTCTGTTTATTCAAATCACCAGAAAGAGTGTTTTGTCTGTTCTGTAGGCTTTTTGTACAGAGGACTTCATCATACTTAAAATACATTCATTGACATTCTTGCAATAGCCTTTTGTATTTAAACAAAAAATCCTTCGACTCACTCTAGAAGTCTGACAGTTACGATATCAGGTCACAACTACAGATAATGCTCTCTCTTATAGCACTATAGTCATGTTTTAGCATTCCCAAACAGCAAAAGTGAATGAAAGACGTGGGTTCATGCTAGTGACAGAGCTGATTTAAACAAAAGTAAACAGAGGATGCTGTATGGAAACAGGAAAAAAAGCTAGCAGCACTATCTCACAGCACAGCCAAAATTTACAGCAGCGAAATACAGTGATCAAACAAGATGAGCACTGATTTCAGTTTAAACAAATCTAAGTCTGTTGCTCTGAGGTATCTTTTACACAGACAGTGTCAGATATATTGTGGTTCTTGCAGCCCCCAAAGTACTATAGCAGAATAGAGAAATCTAAATATCTGCTGGCTCGTGTCTGAATACTGTGATAAGCTCTGGTGTGTGTGTCCGGCCTGTGAGCCATCGCTAATACAGTGGCTGAGAAACTGAACACTGTTCTGTTCGGCTGCTCAAAACAGATAATGTAGGAAATTTGCTTTCTCCCACTCTCCCATGACAGAGTTGTGAAATGGCAAGAGTTTGTTATTGTCTGACCATAATGAATGGTTTAAATCTGCAATTAACCATATGGTCTCTTGAAAACTTTTGAAAGTTGAATTTAACATTTAACCTTTTATTAATTAATGAAAAATGTAACATGATTTAAACTGTGTAATTAGTGTTATTAACCTGCATACAAGTTGTGTTAATCTTAGCTAAAATGATATAGCCGTCTACAAACAGTGCTTCACTTCCTGCAGATGCTTTTTCTACAAGTCGCTGACAGCCAGCGTAAGGGGAGCCAAAGGTGGCAAACGTGCCCACGTGAGAATATTGTAGTTGTATAACTGAATATTTGTTGACTTCCCTCATTGGCCAAAGCATTAGCCTCCTCATGTTTTGGCACCCTTTAAAGCAGAGTATGCCTGCAACGAGTGGAAGCAGAATTCTCTCTGTGGCACATCAATGCAACTCATAGGAAATACAACTCTTATTTAAATCACTGTCATTCTTAACAAACCAGCATTAATAAAATGGGACACTGTATTGTTTTTAAAGGCAGAATATACTGCAGGCTATATAACACGGTTAGGCATAGTATGAGGGCTTCATCTTGAGGCGGACAAACACAAACACACTGCACAGTATTTTGCTTAAGCCATCCAGTTCCAACGCTATTGGGCTAAGCTATCAGCCCCAATGAACAACAGTTCCCGAACTGGCTTAAACTGGCTTAAACTAAAAAAACTTAAATTAAACTGAACTTAATTAAACTGAATTGAACCAAACTTAGGTGAACTACACTGAACCAAGTTGAACCTAATGGCTCCAAAATAAACTGAATTAAACCTAATTAAACTGCACTGAACTAAACGAGATGACATTGAACCAACTGAATTAAACTGAACTAATTCTTAATGTTTTTAGTAAACTATACTCAAATGAACTGCAGATGCTCTCTTTGTGGGCGTTGGGTAGGGTGAATGGAAAGATGGAGCTAGACAAGGAGGGAAAGAGTGTGTGTATGTGTGGTAGTGATCGACCGATATATCAGGCCGATATTTGCTTTATTTTAATATATCGGCATCGTCCGATATCAGCGCTTTGCAGTGCCGATTTAAAGTCAGGCACGTCCAGCCGTAGACATGAACCAGAGCGGATGTTGTATTCCTTAGCTCCAGGGCTAAAGCTAACTGCTCTAGTGTAATACACACATTAACATGTTACTGTTACATAGTGAGTCTCACCGGAGCACCAAAGTATCCCTGTTTCTCTCTCCAAGCGCCTCTTTCACCTTAAAGAACAGCAATTTTACTACAAAGTGATAAAAACCCGACCGTGAAGTGAAGCACTCTTTGTAATTGCAGCAAACGTCTGCTCTATGGAAGTATTTTTCAGTGCACTTCTTAAATCTTGTGTGTTATTGTATGTATCTTACACTCTTCTCGCAGTAATGTGGTCACACTGTATTTTACAGTTTTTATTTTACAGTATTTTACTGTATTTTACAGGTTTTATTTATTAAAAATATCTTGTTAAGTCAGTGTTCAATAAATGATGTTAAGTTCAGGAATGTTGTGCATCTACTTGTTATTATTAGGGTGACATTTTATCAGCAAATAAAGCAGAAAACGTCTAGATATCGGCCAAAAAAAATCAGCAGCACGTATCGGCCATCGGCTGACCCTGACCCCTAAACACAGGCATGGGCATCGGCTAGAGAAAAACCTATATCGGTTGATCTCTAGTGCTGAGCTGTCTCTGACCCATTTGAGGTTACTGTGCCACTCCTTTAATATTAAACAGCAACAGGGAGGAAGATGTTGGTCTGTACTGTTGTCCATTTGAACTACATGCAATACAGTGTCAAAAACCACACAAGCAAGTTAGTTCAGGAATACTTAATAGCTTAGACATACAGTTTACACAACTGATGAGGTACAAACTTCTATTATTTGTTAATTACACTACACCTACGTATTCTGTGCAAAGCTAGTGTTGCAACTGTAATTGCTGTTTGCCTTGATTTAGTACATTGTGGACTAAACTATACATTCAAAGAAATGAGCAGGTTTATAGGAGTATGATGTTGTTAAAGTGTCTCTGTTTGTTTTAACCTTGTACATTATTTACTTACATAAGTGTACTGCTGTGTTATACATTACACAAAAAACACGAGGGGTAAATTTACTGCGCGCACACACACACACACACACACACACACACACACACACACACCAATTAAATACTCCACAACAAGCTCCTCAGGTGTTTTCCTCAGGCAGGGGCTGTTCAGAGCCAAAGAAAAAGTCAAAACACGACAAAGAACATAGAAAAAAGCAGCAAAGAGATAGACAGAAGCCCAGGGCAGGGTCGAGAGTGTGTGCATGTGTTTACTCCCTTAGGCTTTGTTTTTCCTGTGCACCGCCCCCCGCACACCAGCCCACCCCACCCTCTGCAGCCCTCCCCCCACTGCCCTCCATGATAAATGACACATATCATTCTGTCAGTGCAGCTGTAGCCCTGTGATATACAACACTGTTGCAAAAGGAAATACACTGTCTATGTCTCTCTTTGTCTGTCTGTCTGTCTCTCCATTTCCACCGCCTGGTCTGGAAGTTCCCCTTTCATTAATGGACTTAGTTCAGGATTCCCTCTTTTATATTTATGTATATTAGATTTATATATTTGTTTTTTTACATTGAGTCATTCACTAAGAGAGTTAAAATCTGTTTTTCTACCTCTATACCCTCTTTCTCCATTTCACCTCTGTCCTAGCAACACTAGCAAAAATGAACAGAAGTATGGATAAATGATGTCCCTTTATAAACAACGTTTTATAAAAAATATAATATATATTTTTTTTAGAAAAACCAAGACTGTGGCAGATGGTGGTGTCAGTGAGCTGTTCATATGTTTTAAGTTTGGTTTTTGTTTGGTAATTTAATCTATAGTACGTCATTCCATTCATTACATTTATGTTTCATTTGTCCTGCGCTTGTCCGGTCAGTACATTACATGTCATGCATGCACGCACTTTACAATAAATTTGCTGAAATAAAGTGATTCTAATACACTGAATCAAGAGCTGCTTGCATTAAATATTGCTATGTAATCATGTGCTTGGTTAGGTGTATATTTTGAACTTTTTGTATAGTCTGTTACTCCTGCTACAATAACAGGATATAATTTCCAACATCGGCCCTATTGGACTTACAATATTATGACTGCATCAAAATCCTGCTGTGATGATTATTCCTAATTTGTTGCAGCTGTAGATCAAACTCTGTCTACGAACCATGACCCCACAGCGCCCTACAACCCTGTGGTGTCAACTTAAGGCATATTTGTAGAGTTTATAATTAAAGGAATGCTTAAAATAAATAAATAAAAAAATTATTTGTTTTCCATTTACCTCAGTTGTACCTGACCAGCGAGCAGGCTTGGAGTCAAAACATTTGCTTCATTGGTTTAGAATTGGTTTCTAAAGTGCTATGGGCACAAGCACTGGTATTTCCAGAGGTCAGTGAGCGATTGTGTTAATTATCACGACCTCAATATTGACCAAAATGATCATGATTATGATTTTTTTGCCATCTTGGACCACCCCCAACGCCTGGAGATTCCATTATGGTAATATTTGTCCTTTCCTTCAAACCTTGTTTTTACCTCTCTCTGCATACAGAGCCTCTCTCTCTCACACACACACACTCCATTTGAATAAATAGAGATGATGGTGTGGAAGGTGATTTGCATGCATGTATCATTTTCTTAGGTCAGATAATAGCCAGAGGCTGCTGGAACTGACAGAGACAAACAATGAAAGGAGGAGAGAGAGAGAGAGAGAGAGAGAGAGAGAGAGAGAGAGAGAGAGAGAGAGAGAGAGAGAGAGAGAGAGAGAGAGAGAGAGAGAGAGAGAGAGAGAGAGAGAGAGAGAGAGAGAGAGAGAGAGACTGTGCAGGTGGCAGGTGTACCTTCTTTTGTTTGTCCTTTTCCTCTCACAAAGTTCTGTCTGCAAATCTTGTGTTACGATAAAATGAAACAACAGGAATTTTTCCCTCTAGTACCAGGCAGTTAGTCCAAATGACGGCATGCATTATAAAGCATTTTAAAGCAATTTTTAATGAAACAATAGAATACAATTTTCATGCAATGTACTGGAAGCTGTCAAAATAGCCATGTGTCATTAACTTTAAAGAAACTGTAATTTATAATTTTCTAATATCAGTTCTAATCCAAATTCAACTGTGTGGTCTGGTCATGTTCAATTTACTAAAGAGGACCCTAAAAGGTCACATCCGGTTTTGTGCATCAATAAATTCTATTACATAAATATCATAATCATTACCCAGATTAAAACAATTTGTCTATACCCTGTAGCTATAGGTCATGATTAAACTATGCTATGAGATAAACTACAAAATAAGACGGTGTTGATTTTTTTCATGCAGTTTCAAAAAGCACATTCTATTTTCAATAAATCACATGATGTAATTTTATTTTATTTTAATCAATCATGCAGCATGTCCGCTTAAAGAAAAGCCGGTGGCAAACGTAAAAAAAACTCTCTTTAACGTCATTCCACTATGAATGTAAGAGAGGTTATTTTGCTAACTGCTGACAAGCTTGACCACCACTCTGCAGGAGTTTATCAGATCCTGCGGACCCACACACAGAAGGGCAAGTTTCCCAGTCTTGTCTAGGAGTTTCAACTAGATGATAGCAGGTTCCAGGGCTACTTTAAGCCTGACAGGGAGCAATTTAACAGCCTCCTATCAAAGGTGGGGCCCTTAGAACCACCAAATGGACACAAATTACAAAGTGACCATACAAGCACTTGGCTACTTGTTTACAGTACATGCATCATGCCACATTAGAATTATGTAATGTTAGATTTTTATTTAGCAATACACTCGCTTGCATTTTCTTTTGTTGCATGTAAATAGTCGCTGACTTTGCCAGGGCTATTTGGGACACTTGTTCTGATCGCAGCAGATTTCATCATTGGAACTTTCACTGCTGTGTAGATCCTCTGATGATGAAACATGGCGATCTAGGCTCCTGAGAATTCTGGATCACTTTTCTAAAACTTTAAAGAGATTTTTTTCCAATTTCATCTTGGCTGTTTTTCAAGTAGTAGATTTCAGCGGTTATGGGAGAACCAGCAATGTAGGCCATCTGGCCAACTCACCCTTTGGCCAGTCTCTAAGCAATGGCACCCTTGGCCTGCCAGAGGATGCTGCACTGGCAGGGGCAGAGCACCTGGGACTTCAGCCACAAGTTTTTGTTAGTGATAAAGCCTTCCCTCTGAGGAGAGACCTCATGAGGCCCTTTCCTGGTTACAACCTCTTTTTAATTACAGGCTTTCACAAGATGGGCTTATTGTTGTGAACACCATTGGTATTCTCACAGCTCAGTGGTATAAGTACTGACGCATCACTGGCATCAGCCCTGCCAACGTGGAAGCCTCTGTGAAGGCTACATGATTACCTCTGGAGGAGTCCACACTTAAAGGTTATTCTAGGAGTTCTAAAGAGAGATTCTAAGAGATTAAACAGCAATAATTCCCTGGCTTCAGTTACTTCACTTTATAAACATAACTATTCATATATAACTATTCATATATCTATTCATTGGTCCACTTTGGCAGAACACTGTGCAGTCCCAGTGAAATGTGTGATGGAATAGAATATGTAATTGAATTACGTTTGGAACCAATGCTACTCAATGCAATAAAACATCTATATTTAAATTATATTGTATTTTTATTTCTATATTTAAAGTGATAACGTATTCTTAGTATGATTACAATAGAAATACAAAACTTCATTCCTTGTTACAAAAATTTAATACAGTTACATTATTACAAATCTAATAGATAGAGCTTTAACTGAAGTGCATGCATGATATAGCTGACAAATCTGTGAGGCTTAATAACACTCTTCACGGCCTTGTCTGCTGCACCTCGTTCAGTGTATGACAGACTGTGTGTGTGTGTGTGTGTGTGTGTGTGTGTGTTAAAGTAGTGTTATGCAACAATTTTATCTTAAAATAACAGCCAGTGTGCATTATGTGCAATATAGCCTATATCGTGTAATCAACAATTTTTAACTTGATTACATTTTCCAAATTTAAACACTTACATTGAAGCCTATATGGGTTGAAGCTGCAAGCAGAATTTCAGCAAAACTAAAAAACATTTTTGTTGTTACTCATTTTGTTACTCAACTAGGACAGTGAACATGGCCTTTCACTTTTGATGTTAGTTTGTCAACAAATGCACATGTACAGATGTCTAGGAGTGGCGCATAATGCTGCTTTAAAACCCTTTTTTTTTCCTCTCTCCAAATGCTTCACATAAACTGTACTACTACAAGTGTGTGTGTGTGTGTGTGTGTGTGTGTTACATGGTGCAGGGTAATAAGCTGATTAACATCCCTCAAAGCCTTTTTAGCTGCACCTTGTTAAGTGCATCACTATATATATACAGTTAGGAGCATAAATGTTTGGACGTCTTTTATCATGTCGGAACTGCAAATAAATAATAAAAATAATATCAAAGCACCTATTTTTTTAGCTTTAATGTCAGGGTTTTCATATCCAAGTTTGTTGAACTACGTAGAAATTACATCTGTTTTTATACACAGCCACATTTTTAGAGTCTCAAAAATAATTAGACTGTTGGCTGCTCAGTTCTTCCATGGCTAGGTGTGTGATATTTCCTCATCATTTATATATTTGTAAGCAGGCAAAATGTCTGAAGCAGAGTTTCGAATGTGGCACTGGCATTTGGAGTTTGTTGCTGTTAACTCATTATAAAGTCCAAGAGCTTCACTGCCAGTGTAGTGAACCTGAAGGCCCCAAAGAAACAAAAAGGCCTAGAAAACAATGAAAAACAACTGTGGTAGATGAAAGAAGAAAATGAACTTGTAGCAGAAAGATAGGAGAATAAGAGCATGGAGAAGGACATTAATAATAACCCTGTTAATGTCCAAATGTTTGTTCACCTGACTGCATGTGTGAATATAAAAACAGAAAGCAGGCCTTTCTGTTCTGCTCTATTTCTTGGTACTTTATTTCATTAATTAACTGGTGGAATTTGAATTTATTACTTCTCTTTTCAGAAACTCAAGTGCAGAATAAGGCTTCAAAAAAATGATTCATCCACGTTCTCAGTCATGGATGTTTTCTGCAAAGCCACATTTTCCAGAGCACCTAAAAGATGCACTGACAACACTTAATCTACAGTTTAAAAGTATAGGGACTTCTCATATATAGTCAAAATTAAACAAATACAGTTCTGTTAAAATTGATGTCAGTGTGTTTAATGTTAAACTTGCTTTTCCCAGTTCTCACAACACACAGGGTATAAATAGTGCTCATCAGTTAGGTGTGAAAATGGATGACCCTCTGATAAAACTAACCTTGGCATGACTTGGCGAGAGCGTGTTCCGATGAAATAATGTATTTAGAATAGCAGCAGAGAAATTTCATTATTTCAGTACTCATAGTGAACAGAGCAAGTTGCATGCATGCATGCATGTATCAGCCTTTAACAAAGCAGTATTACTGTCTTGTTTTGAAATGATGGGTAGGCTTTTTCCTGTAGTACTGATTTGGTAGTATGGTGGTGCCTGAAATCCGATGTCATTTATTCTTTTTTATTTATTATTTTATCCCTTATTCTTCAAGCAACACAACAAGCCAACTGGGGTTGCTTGATTTCACAATGCGCATATCAACCAGAGCACAAAACAAACTCTAAATGAACCAAACGAAGACCGCCTCAAGATATCACAACACCTATTTAAAAAACTGCACCTTATAACGGACAGACTAGACTGCCTAACAAATGCCTAAAAAAATCCCATTCAAGATTGTGACTCAAAATTAAAGTTAATTATTAATTTTCCAATGGTATTTATATAGTATGTAAAAAGTCACTTTGCAAGGATAAATTAAGTATTGTTTTTTTGTTTCATAACCAAGCTAACATTTAATATGGCAGCAAATGTATTGTCCTTTCAAAAACAGCTAATTTTGTTACAAAAGCATTGATCACTGCAGTTATATTGGTAACATTTTGGCAATGTTCTGTAAAAGGCTAGTCCAGTCTTGCTACAATAACTTCAAAAGAACACATTTGTGGGCAGGGGCGAGCAAATAGCTCAGTAGTCGATGGAGTAGAGTGATGTCTAATTACTAAAAGACCTAACACATACATACACCCACTTCGGAGGCCAAGTGACAGAGCAAAGAGTTATTTCTCTCCCGCAGGGCTGTAGCAGGCTGTGCATGTGTGCGCTGCTGTAATTGTTAATGGACACCTGTCATTGTAAAGACTGCAGACACGTAGCTGCTGCTGGGGGACGGAAGGGAGGGGATCTGTCCATCATACTGTTTATCTGCTCATTCATCAGCTTTAATGGACCCCAGCACACTCAGTCAACCTACATTTATCCCTTTTCTGTCTCTCTATCTATCTTTTTGCCTCTCCATCTACATATCTATATCCATCCCTAGTTCCTCTATACCTCCATTTACATCCTTCTGTCTAGCCCTCTGTACCTCCAACTTTGTCCCTTTATGTGTCTTCATTCATCCCTCGATACCTGTCCCCATCCCTTCAGCCATTCTAAAATATTACTCTCTATACCTCTCCACTTCCATCTCTGTCCATCCTTCTTCACCTCTATCTCCATTCATTCATTCATTCAATGTTTTTAACCCTTTATCTATCCCTCTACACTGCCATTCTCTATCCATCCCTCAAAACTGCCAAGTCTCTGTATCAGTCACTAAAAACCTCT
The DNA here is from genome assembly GCA_021613375.1 of Megaleporinus macrocephalus. NCBI lineage: Eukaryota > Metazoa > Chordata > Actinopteri > Characiformes > Anostomidae > Megaleporinus > Megaleporinus macrocephalus. The sequence continues at coordinate 16,516,360 of CM038723.1, read as the reverse complement.
GTATCTATCCCTCAATGCCTACATTTTTCAAAAAAAAAAAAAAAAGAAAAACAAAAAAGCATAACCAATGCATTTTGTAATTTCATATGAATGATTCCATCCTCGTAACTTATTAATAGAAGTGCAGAAATTCTGTGAAAAGCACAGCTTCTAAACTCAATTTAATCCACATAATGTGCGTTTGTGGGCAAGGAGATATTTATCCAAGACTTGAATTTGATGACAAGTTACAGTCTTCTGTTGCAGGGGGAAAAAAACATCATTGTTTGTTGTTTTTTTTGTATGAGAGTTGTAAACAGGCTCAACTCAGAGTGATGCTATGAGTTTGTAATCTACAAAAAAACAATTCAAGATAGACATTATATTCTGTAATAGCTCTCTTTGACTGCAGAAAAATCTGGTATTAAGCCTAGTCCCAAACTACACTGAAGTCAGTTTGCATGAAGCAAGACCACCCTTATGGCCACCCCAGCTGAGACAGCTATCGTCAGGGAAGCTGTTAACGCAGAAACTAGTTCAGCTGCTTTGTGTAAACTGTATATAGTAAAAATCTTCCAACGGGGTCATTATCAATCAGCTAAGATCTGAAACTGAACTCATTAACCTACGTTTCCACAGATGAGTGAACTCCGCTCATGTTGGTCTTACATTTCGCCTAAAAATTAAGCAAACATTTTCTTTCAACATTAGGAAAACACCTAAAGCACCTAGATACAGCTTTACATCTGTGTACTGTAACATCGCTACAACTGGACAATTTATGTTCAACAGAGAGTAAAAACAAAAAAAACAATATTTTCACAAAATAATCAAAAACAGGACAAAACAGCTTTTAAGGGTCCTTTAGTGAAGCTGTATTTAAAACATGGTTAACTAGTTAATAACTATTATTTTCTTCACATTATACAGAAAATTATGAGCACATAATAATATGCCCAGCACACAGTGCTGCTGTGTAAGCTACATAAAACAAACAAATAAATAAACCTCATTTTAAAAACAAATTTAAAAAACACTGACTATTACATAGTACCATTCATCGCTCATCAGCCATTTTACTGCTGGGTAAATATCTCACAATATGTTAACACACACCTTTTCTCATACCAATCAATCACTGGGTATAACTTTGCCACCTCACTGAAAAGGTTCTGGCTATGCCTATGCAACACATCATTCTGACGGGAGAGTCTGCATTAAAAGGAAAATACAGTCTGGGACCAGATATCCAGGAACCAACTTAACGCATTCAACTTCAACAAAATTAATCTTCAGCACGAAAACCTAAAAACAAACTGCAATAAGAATAAAAAGAAATCATCTCATCCTCTACTACTAATTCCAGTTACATAAATGCAGTCTTTGTCTTGAAAAGTATTTCTCTCTGGGAAAAAAATCTCTTTAGTTTTTTTTTTAAATCTCTATCTATACATCGTACACAACACCAACAAACCCAATATTTTGCACTTTTTATACTAAATGCTTCCATGTTCTCTGGCCTTCTGGACTGCAACACAGACTTAATTCAGTTTTGTGAAGCTCAGTGTACAGTTTCTGTTTTAGTCAGAGATTAGCTGATTTTACTTTGATTTACTCTGTCGCATTTATTTATAACACAATAATTACATCATGCAATGCAGCTCTACATACTTTACATACGTATTGGACTAACCACAAAAACTATTCCAAGTGAAATAGCTTATTGTAATTATACATTAAGTTATGTGTCTTAAGATTGGAATCACCTACATACGTTCATCATCCTGGACACATCTAAAATGTCTTCATTTTATTTGTTTACACTTTACAGTTTCAAAGCAGTTATTTGTAACTACATCAAATGTTAAAAGTTGGAGCAAAATTACTTTTTTATAATGTCTTCACATATGTATCTGTACCTGTCTTATCATATTCAATTATCTTTTACTTCTTTCTGTATGACGTGCTACACATGCTTACGTAAAACTGAAAATGTTGCAGCTACACAACTGACCACAAAAAAAATTTTTTTTAATAAAAATAAAAAAAATCACTGACACACAGAGACACCGCTGTTGTGAAGCAGAGGTGTTTCAGTACGAGTAAAATCTATTTGAACAGATGCAGAGCAGACGGAATGTGTGAACTCAGGCTGCTGATTTAAACATTTTGCAGAGTAAATTAACATTATCTACAAAATATCAAATATGATGAGGAAAAATAAATTGTTTTTGTATCAAGACAATAGTTGGTTTGACTTTACATTACATTACCTTAAGCTCTACATGGGAGAATTTAACCTAATTAACCTAACCCTAATAACATAAAGCTTGTAAACTGACTTTAAATAAGTTACACCAAAAAATAAATAAATAAATAAAAAATTATATGCCCTATACATGATAATAGCAGCCTCCAGCCTTTAGCCAGATAATGGAGATATGGTTCTTGGCCAAAATAACAGGCCTGGGCCATAATTTACAGAAAATTATTTCCACGATATTGAAAAAAATTGCAATTAGAAATTTTCTTCAAATTGTTTAGCCCTAATCAAAGACAAACAGGCTCATGTGTAACCCCGTATAACGTTATAAACCCACAATAACATCCACCCAGAACAGTTGCTCCCACTGTATGTTGTAGTTTCTCTGGGCATGACATGGACAAATGAGGTCATTAACTGCGATATCTCTGACATTGTTTATTACTTGCAGATTTTGCAGAAAAGAAACTTCAGTTTTAACACAAATTCATCTTGTAATCCATCTGCTTGTGCTAGTAGTAATTAAGTAATTAACATTACAAATTTCTAGCATGACATCAGTGTCCAAACTGATAATGGTTTTCAGTATTCAGTTTTACTACTGAAAACATTTAAAAAGCACTAATATATACTAAAATTGCACCTATAGGAATTATAATGATTTATAATTCCAAAAATATCAACTACAGTAAACTGAAATAAATGAAATAAATACACTCTAAATCAGCACTAATGTGTTTAGGTTATGTTAGGTTATGTTATGTTATGTAAGCATGTGTTATGTCTGTGCTTTTACATAAAGACTGCAGCGATAGGATCTTCTGTTTCACCAGCACTCTAAAAAGAATCTAATTCTACATTTTGAATCATTCTACATTTGAATCATTAAAAAAACATATTTCATCTTTTGATAATTTGGAGTATCAGTAAAACCAGCACCTGTACAATCTCTATGTAATATGTGCGCAATGTTTGGATGCCTTGTGTATTTCAAAGCCATAGTCGCTTAAGCGTTTCAATACAAAAAGCAACTTTAAATTGTAAACAAAAAGAAAAGAAAAGAAATTAATAAATTCATAAGTAGAGCTGCACTGTACAAGCCTGAGAACATAGAGAGGGAAAGAGAGAGAGAAAGAAAACAACTTAAACTGTATCACTACTGTCATTATGCAAAAAATTCATGCTGCAAGAACCTCTAGATATGGTCCAAAACTACAATAAAAAGAAAGAAACTTAACCTGTAATGTATTGTTTTGGGGATGCAAGTTTTGTTCCGACAGTTCTTTTTATAATAAAACATTGGCGATGTAAGCCAATTCTGAACGCTGCCGTCATTTGCAAAAATAAAAAACCTAAAATTCAAAAGAGAGAAATTAGAAAAATAGAAAAAAATACTGAAGAACACTGTGGAATAGAACACAAATAAAAAGATTAGGACAACAACAAAAGATGACAAAGATAAAGTAAAAAAGAATACGTAGACAACAAAGAAGAAAAATCTGTAGAAACAGATAAAGAAGAAAACTAACAATAATGTAAGTAAGGTAATGCAAGTGAAACTGATAGTTAAACACCAAAGTTCACATAAAACCTGAATTGGGAAAATCTGGGTAGACTGTAATAATGAGCTTGTTTGCACTGGGACCCATACAAGTGAGTGGAGGAGGTTCATTTATACAACAAACACACAGACACACACACACAGGTTTTCTTTTTAAATAATTATGAAATGAAAACACCAAATGCATACATGCTTCTATAAATCTGGATAAAATGCACACACATGCACATGAAAACACAAAATGCATACATGTTTAAACATAACCTACTTCTTAAAACATAGAGAACCTTCACATAATGTTAGGGTTAGTTTTTCCTAGAAACACACATCTTAGCTAAGATTTATTTAGGAGCCTTTATTTCTTTTAAACCTGCAGAAGAGCTGCTCCTATATTCACTCTGTTTAAAATTCTCTAACTGTCTTTTGTCCGTATTATGCTGGCTAAAGTGAAACTTCAAAGGCTGAGGCTCATTAGCAAAAGTGCAGAAAATCCCTGTCACTCATTTACATTAGAAGTCAAGAAAAAACGCCTACAGCTCCAAAATTACTGCAGCTGGGGATGGATTACTGCAGCAGGTAGAATAGTTTATATATATATATATATATATATATATATATAAATCAATTCTAGGACTACATATACATACATATATGCCCTTTGTTTTGTGTAAATATTTAACAGTGTATGGACTGATAGAGATCTCCTAAATTTTTGGTGGTTAGATAAGTCTTGTTATACTGAGATGCGTATATATAACTGCTGAATATTTTTATATACGATCAAGTGTCTGAAATTAGGACTATAGATCAAAGCTGAAATCCTGAGTGTGTGAGAGAGATTAGGATGTTGCAGGTGACATTGTCCTCTGCACATACAAGAGCAGACACGCTTAGTCATACATACACAACCAAAAATTATCAGCACACTCTACATGTACACAAACACACATATGCATGCACAACCGATAAATAAATAAATAAATAAATAAATAAATAAATAAATAAATAAATAAAGGTCATCCTCTCACGCCTAAACTCTAAATGTTTTTCTTTGCTGAAAAACTTTTTTTTTCTGAGCAAGTTCCTCCTGCTGGGCCGATTCAGTAATGCATAGTACTGACAATTACCCCTTATGATCACATCTAAAGGCACCAGATGACAGCTGATCAATCCCATCAACTGATCAAACCCATCAATTGAACTTCAGTCCACAATGTGGAAATTCTCCTACTCCAATATAGCCACTAAACCTGGTAAGTGACAGAAGAGTTAATTTAGGTGTGTCTGAGTCGGACACTGGCCCTCCAGCACTAGAGCTAAACTACAGCCATAACCCCTCCATCACTCTAGAGCACAGGGGTCTCGGACCTGGGACCCCCACACATTTTAGTGTTAATGGTGCCCCACAAGAGGTTTTGTGCAATGCACGAGCAGAAACACTTCCTCTCTAACAAACACATTTGGTAACACATAATGTAAACCCAACCGAAACCTTTACATTATGTGGAAATCCTTTCAAGTGTTTTTATGAAGAACCATCCACTGAAAAGTTCCTCACATAACCAAAAGTGATTCTTCTAGTGAATTACACAAATAACCCATTTTGGCACCTTTATCCTTATAAGTGCAGCACACATGGAGTGTGTTAATCAGTTTGTGGTCTGCTAGATGTAGAGAAAAAATTTTACATGTGTGGGGTCCCAGAGACTGGGAAACCCCCCAGCACAAGGGTCACCAATCTTATCTACGAAGGGTCGTTTTCGCTGCAGGTTTGTATTCCAACCCAGCATAAGTACAGCGCATGCCAGTTTCGTTAGCTGGGTTCGGCTTTCAAATAAATGATTATATGTTCTATAATAGTTCTTGGCTGGAATCAAAGCCTTTTGTTGGTAAGTTTGGTGACCCCTGCTGCAGGATATAAGCCCACCTGCTATTGAACACCAGCTAAACTCTTGTTGGTGCGAGCAGAAATAACGTCATGTAACGCCATCTAATGTGATTTCAAGATCATATAACAAACTCATGTATTTCTGATTTTCCACCGGAGGTCATTTTTTGCTGGGCGCGCAAATCAGTATATGTGCGTGGTCTGTGACGATCCAGTGTGTGTAAATAATGTAAATGTGTGTGAACGCCATAAGGCCGCTTTTACCTGCAGCTCTCCGCGGCTCCTGCTGTTTTCTCCTCGGCATGCTGGTCGTACTCCGCGGCTGAGAAACTGCTCCTCTATGGCGCACACGGAGCTGCCGAAGCGGCCACCAGTGGCTCGGTCTGTCCGGCGCTGTCCGGAACTTTACTGCTCATCCAAACGAGACTTTTTTTTAGCACGCAGGTTTAAATCTCAAAGCAAATGTGACCCTCTCGAAGATAAACAAGCGAAAAACTAAAGTAAAAACACATGACCGCTGAATGTTCATCTTTATGCAAAAAATTAGAAAGTATCTTCCAGTCACTCTCCTCCTTCAGCCGCGTTATGAAAAGACTCAAAACAAACAAGCAACAAAAAAAAAACAAGATAGAGCTCTGCCCAAACTTTAGAGCTGTTCAACTGCTTGATTCCTGTGGAGAAAAATCGTTAAAAGCGAAAGATTTTTTTACATTTGAGCGTGTAAACGGATTTGGTCGCGTGTTAGCCAGTGGAGCAGCGCCTAAAGATCTCTGCCGGTCGCTTGTGAGAAAACTCGGTACGCTTCGGCCAACGCTCCGGGGGGCGGCGTGGAGTGGAGGTTCGGCTAAAGCTGGCTAGCTTGGCTTCCACCTACATTTCTAGACTTTTCCTAGGTCTCGCAGGCTTGATGAGGGGGCGTGTTTTAGTGTTTTAAAAAATAAAAGCTCTCGGACAGATCCAGGCTGTGAGATGGACGCGAACTGATCGCTGTGCTTTAAACTCCTGATCGGCACTCCGCGCTGCAGTATTATAATTCCGTTTCCCACTCATATTCGGTATATATCTCCACCCGTATTCCATCACATTCCGTCTATCCTTCGCTAGGATTGGCTGGTTGGTTATCCTTGCGTAGGGGCAACGATGAACTATTAACCAAACGGACCACAGCTGGCGGTACAGAACCAGCCAATCAGGCCGCAAAAGGCTGGGCTATCATTTCAGACCTTTTCAGCTGATGAACGAACACATCGATCTTATTTTGTTACTTGTTCTTGTTTAGTAGTTTTTCACAGTGGATGGTGGAATATCTAGGGGGATGAACAGAGGGAAAGAGCTTTGTTTACATTAGCTGTTGTTAATCATTATGTCGCTGAGTTTGGTAGTTTGTTAGCCAGCTAGCTAGCTAACTGCTATATGTGAAATATACATAGCAGAGGCTTACTGTTTTTTGTGCAGCCTCAAAAGTTTGAAGTGATTGCAGCTCCATCTGTGATCTTGACTCCACATGTCCTGCATGTTGCAGTTCTTTTTCTATTTACTGCAGCATAATCTTTGTAGTTGAACGGGATTATTTTCGGTAGCATGTTGCTCCTTCTCTCCACACAAATTCAACACTGGCGCCCCCCCAAAGCTTCCCGTGATTGGCTGCAGAGCTTCACTTGTTGCTAGGTTACGGATAAACTGAACAGCACCATTTAATACAAAATGATCCATTTATTTGATTAAGTTTTCCTTATTTATTATGCAAAAATCGGGTGGCGAGTCTTTTCAAGTCTTAAAGCTCAAGTCTGATTCCAAGTCTAAGTCAAGTCGCAAGTCTTTAGTGATGTCACATATCAGATTGGAAAGACAAGAGAAAACTGCTCAGAATTGCAAACCATGTTTGGCAAAACTTTGCAAAGAGTGTGTGAGTTGACTGTGTTTATATGGTGTGTGGATGTTGTGTAACAGATGTGTGCGTAATTAGTATTCCTGGTGCCCAGAATAAATCTGGAACTTTGGAACTTTCTTCAAACTGGCGCAAAAGATATTGTTTACCCTTACAGAAAATAAGTATACTTTAAGTTCATTTTATTAAGTGTACTTTATGCAGTTACTATACTAATGTCATTGTACTAGTAGTACACTCGTATATGTACTATTTTAATACTTCTTGTGACTAAATTGGCCCACTTTCTAGTTTTTAAAAGTATACTTTTAAGTACACTTTAATTGTAAGAGTAGTAAACCAGGTATACAACTAGTTTACATATTTTCTACTGCAACTACACTAAAAGTTTACTAAGGGTTTACTGTTAGTTTACTAGCTTGTAAGCTATGTTAACTTTTCTACTTAAAATAGAACTTAACAAAGTTTACTTACTCACCAGTGGACACACGTAAAATAAACAAGACGCACTCAGATTTAAAAAACAGATTTGTATTTTTATAAATCAAATTTTAAATATATATTGTACTGCATGTGTTTTTATACAGAGCTAGAATACTTACTTCTACTATCTCAATCAAAAGATTAAGTACAAGTAAAGGCTGAATATACTTAAACTATTCTATACTTGTCAGTATAACCCAAGCATACTTAAGTATAACTGTGTTTAGTATATCACTGAGAAGTACATAAAAAGTAAACTGAAAGCATACTCACTTCCTTTTAGTTTAAAAGAAGTAAACTAATGGTACACTTGAATAAACTTCTTTTTTGTAAGGGTACTTCTTTCAGAATAAGATATTTATGCTACTTTGTATTGTATTTATTCTTATTTACATCTGTTACATCTATAATATAATGATATTATACTGATATATGGTGTTCTTACTGGTAGAAATTGCAGCTTTACTAAAAAATCCAAGTCCAAACCTCCAATGATCATGCTAAGGGTAACAGTGGGGAGGAAAAATTCACTTTTCTCCAGAGGAACCAAGAAGTAAACCACCCTCTATAGTCAACACTGGATAGCAAGACAAGGCATAAAACAGTAATAAAAGAATATGAAGAGTATATTTAACAGAGACAGCCAAAACTATAAAGCTGGGTTACATTTAATTTGTTTTCAGATATATCAACAATTTGGCAATTTTAGTATCTTGTGACAAGTAAGTCAAGGTTATTATATTTTGTACTTTTTAAAAATGCCACCATGCACTTTCAGCAGTGGCTACAGCATACAGTACAGTACATTTTAGTAAGTAAATAAGTTTTTAAAACACATTGTTGCCTGCTTAGTTTTATTACACAACTGAAGAACTAGTGATGCTTATGCAAGTATCATTAACACAGCACATTTCTCATTCTGAATGGTCAGTGTGTATTATAATAAGTGTGTGTGTGTAGTAAACTGTAGTGTGGTTGGGTTGTTACAGCCAATTAGAGCTTCAATGTTTTTCTTCTGCTGCTGTTTTTTTCTCCCAGCAGTTTAATGAAATTTGCCTTCCCTTCACTTTCCATTGTGTGTTTGTGGTTGTGCCTATTGCTGACCAATTAGCCATTGGACCAGACCAGAATCAAGGGTATTAAAGAAAAATACCCCACCAATTTGCATTGTGCAATTTGCATGCCTAAATCATCACACACTTGGGACAGACCACAGTAAACATTTATATATCATTGTCTGTTGTGAACATGCCTACTGTGCCCGTAAAAGGGTGTAAGACGAATTCAGGTGAGACGAACTTTGATTGCTAAGTGTAAGGTTTTAGAACACACCTGGGTAGTAGACATTTTAGCTATGGAGCAGATGTATTCTGCAGTTGCATCTCAAATGACATTTTTTGACGATATTGCGACCACTCAGCACAACACCAACACAACTTCTATCCAGAGAAGTAACACTCAACCTAGATGTAGATGTAGGTGAGGTAACATGACAAACATAAAACCTAAACCCTTAAACCTCAAGGCACTTTATCCTCGTTTTAATCTGTTTTTGCACAGTATTTGATATTCTGCTCTAACTAGTCTTCATTTATACAGGTAATGAGATTAGGTCTTCTATTATCTATCCATTCATTCATCCATTCACCCGTCTACCGACCTATCTAAACTAATAATGCCACAGCTCGCAACATGTTTATGGTCAAATTTATGACTTTCCTGTAATGATAAGATGTGTTGAGGTAGCGTTAGATGTTTGCACAAGCACAAGCCAGCTTTTTTGCAGAAAACCAATGACATTAATGTTTTCAGCTTTGAACGTAGATGGATGAGATGAAGTAAAAAAAAAATAAGGGCTGTTCCATTAATTTCACTATTATGTTCAGCTCTGCTTCATTGACATAGCTGGCCAGGAGCCTGTTGTCAGTCACGGGTATTGAAAAAAAAATAGAATCATGTGAAGATAGTGTTTAGATATGTCTGATAATCTATTTTAAAGCCAGATTTTACATTTCTACCTTGGTTATTATTTAAGCCTTGCTGGATGTTTAATGTAAACATTAGGTGTGTCATTCAATATTTTAAACAATTTACACTGTTTAAACCTTTTATTATCTGCTAAATCCACATTCTGTGAGATCAGTGAAAATGACAGACCTTTCACTTGGCCTTTCTCACCCACTGCAATTATAGTCAAGGGAAATTTAACCAGGAACTTAGCACGGTAATTATATTTTTACAGAGTCCACCTGGGGTGTATAACCCACTTATGGTGGAAGGGGTGCTACTGACTCTGAACTGTGTGTGTTAATGCAACTGTATGTGTGTTATAACTGTGTGTTGGTGTATATGTGTGTTTAAACTGGGGGCAGCTAAAGCCAATTATGAGGAGTGTGTTGTTGTGATTGTGGTGCTGTTGTGCTAATTGGTGGGTGAAGGTGCAGTAATGTGAGCCAGGGCAGGTATCCCATGAGGCAAACACATACACACGCTAATTAAAGAGAGACACACAGAGGTGGTGAGCACTTTCATTAGGTCAGTTTGGATTGCAAACTTGATTTTTTTTGTTCTAAAATGATTGTAAAATACAATTTGTCATGGCAAAATGTTGATTTAGAAAAGTCCAATTTACATTTTTCACTTCTTTATGACAAATGAAAATTAGTTGATCAAGACATGTTTGTCATCTAAAGGTTGCTTCTTAGGTTTTGCACTGAAACTACAACGTTTTTATAGCTAATAACAATGCACATTTCTACCACTAATTGTTCAGTAATAGCTTTACTGAACAAATAGATTTACTTGAGCCCGCAGGACAAGGTATCCGTGGTTTCCAAAAAAGAATTTAAAAATTGTGATCATCTGACCACAAAACAGTTTTCCATTTTGCCTCAGTCTATTTTAAAGGAGCTTTGCCCCAGACACAGGTGGCGTTGCTGGATTGTGCTGACATGGCTTATCTTTGTATGTTTTAGCTTCAGCTTGCATTTGTGGATTGCACAGCAAACTGTGTTTACAGACAATGATTTTTGGAAGTGTTCTGAACCCATGCAGTGATCACAAGGGACAGAAAATCACAAGCACCAAATTTTGATCGTCATCCTTGTCCCTTGTGCACAGGTGTGCTTTGTACCCAGTCATGTGACTTTGTTGCAAATTGACTTGACTTTTTTTTATTAGTATCACGTACTGTTCTATTTTGTTGCCTCGTATGCGTTGCTGCTATTAAGTTCTAAATGAGTTGAAATGGTACAATATCTCACTTTCAACATGTAATCTATGTTCTATTTTAAATTAAATATGGGTCTATGTGATTTGCAAATCATTGCATTATATTTTTATTTATTTACTTTTTACAATTTTTTTTAGGATTGGGGTTCAAATATAAAATAGTCAAGCATGTAAAAAGTTCATACGAAAAGTGATAAATTTTGGTTTATTGCTATACCATTGTTGGCTAATACTCCAGAGTAAGAAGGAAAAAGCTTACTGGTTAATCAAAACCATTATGATGTTCCGTACTTGGTGTACTATAGGTGTGAGATAATCGGTTACCATATGGTAACAACCTCACTGAATGGCACTTAACTTATTTGCAGTAGAGAGAGCAGAAAGATCAGGGTGTGCATCAATATATGTGTTTATATCGTAATCTCACCACAAATCAATTACATCTAACAGAGCATGTCATGATGTTGGCCAGTTTGATATAAAGTCAAATCAAATAAATCAAATAAAATTTTAAAAGACAAATCATTTTGATCTCACATCAGGTATCTTCTGCATGAAATTCAGCCAGCCTTGACAAATAGAAATTTTACTCAGTAAGCTTCATTACCCACTTAAATACAAGTTAAAAAATAGAACAGAAAAAAATAAAAGTCTATACAGCAGCATTCACATGGTATAGCAGCTCCACAACCACTCAACCACAAACAAGATGACACAGTACTACACTGAACAAACTATCATTTAAAAGTCTTTTCTGTTTTTCAGCTCGAGATGCAAACAGTGTGTCTGTTTGCCACATGATTAAGCATTTGGCTTGTTTCTTCTTACTCAGGAATCTGAGACAATATAATAAGAAACAGAAATATCCTAGAAGTGGTTAGGGGACCCCTTGGTGGCAGTGAGGCCCCAAGCAGGCACTGATCCCTGACGCCAGGTTTGGTACTGATGATTGTCTTCCATGCACCCTGAGAAATAGTGGGAAAAACTGAGCTGCACCTGAAGTTCTAACAAAACTAGGCTAGTAATGCCAGCTGAAGTGACAGCCCTTTTCTGTTTATACAACTGATTCACTCGGACAGCCTTTCTCTGTTTAATTTAAGCTATGTGTGTTCTACTACTACATTTTGTGGCGTGGCTCTGGATTTAATGCAGCAAAAAGTGGTGCATTATTGCTTGGAATTGCTGCTACACACTGGCTGTGAGGGTAGGGGTTAATGTGTACTTTCATTAAAAACAATATTTTCTTAATGTATTTTGTGGCACATCCAGTGTGTGGCAGCCTTTACTTTCCCCTTCTCATAAAATAGATTTTTTTCAATCCAAAAATGCTTTGCATCTGCTTGAACAAGCGGGGGTTTTTGAGGCCTAAAGATTGTGTAATGGAAACCTGCTGGTGTCACACCTGCGCTGGACTGTGTGTGGACACCTGCAGCAGGAAATTATCGTTTACGCCCAATTCACACGATCAACAGGCGCATGAACAGGTGGAGCTTGAGTGTGTGAACCAATGTGTACGTGTGTGTAAAATTCTAATAACATACGCCGCACCTTCTGAGAAAGGAATATCACTCCAGAAAGTGTCAGCTCAGACCACTTACAGTTAGACTGTGCAATTTATCATAAAAAGGATTTTTTTTTTTTATATGAGAGACATTTTTTGTGACAGAAACTAATCATTCATGCCTGATATATTTTGTACTAACAAAAACATACTGATAAATACAGTGACACATTTCCTTAATTAACCCATGCCATTGTTCACCAGTCAGATGCACTCCCTAGTCTTTATAGTCCATAGTTGGAAACTTTGGACGACACGTAGTTGCCTGTAATTGCAGAAAACCCGAGGAAATAAAAATACTGTAGTCAACCTTTAGGAAAGTAATTTTATCACTTACCAACGGAAGAACACCAGACATGACGTATAGAAGAGGCACTAATCAAAAAATGATTTATTAACATCAAGTTTGTTTTGCTTTAAACTTCGGTTAAGCCGGCTGCCTATCGCCAAAACGCAGTTATGCTAGCCGCACTGGAACTGTGAGTGCGTGGTTACTATACACTTGTTTGTAAGACTCACTGCTATACACTTGTTTGTAAGACTCATTACACATTCAGACCTGAGAATAAGCCTTTAGTTCACAAGTAAAATTCACAGCTTTATAAAATAGCAATTTCTAATAGGTAGTCCATAAAGTCAACAGATATCAGTTCAGAGTCTAGAACACTGTGTACATATGAATTATGAAGTAATTCTACTGTACAGTTTTTAAGTAAATGGCATCCAAAATCAAAAACTGACCCGCTACCATGTTCAGCTGCAGAAAAAATACCTTAAACTATCTTTTTCCAACTTGAAATTTTATGACTTTTCCTAAAGTGACCCCATCATTAGAAAAAGTAATACTTTGTTTTTGTTTATGTTTCCATGTGGGCTGTACACCACTAGGATACAAGGATTGTCTTATGGGTCATTTTTGACCCGTGAATTATAAAAGCATTTAAACACCAGAAAAAAGTTCAAAGGCCACACGCAAACTCTCCAACACACACCCACACCCACACACACACCCACACACACACCCACACACACACACACACACACACACACACACACACACACACACACACACATCAAAGAAACTGGAACTTGCATTTGACCTGCACCTGCACTCTTGATCTGCAGCTAACCCAATCACACAAGCTCCCAAACAAAACAAAAACCTCAGACATAAAATAAATTCAGTTTAGGGGTATAAAGATACCCCGAATCAAGGTACCCCTAGTTGGTTCTTTGCTGAAGCCATGAGAAGACGTTTCACTGCCAAACAGGTCCTGGATGAGATATTTTCAGGAGCTCAGGAGGAACAAGAGGATGAAGATGTATCTGAAGAGGAAGATAGGGAGGAATGCAACCCAGAGGATGATGCATCTTTGGATGAAGAAGAGGAAATCCCTCAAGCTGACCAAGAGACATTTTTGTCAAAGAACAGCAAAATTGCATGGTCCTCATCAAATTCAGACAGCAAGCAGGGACGAAAAGCAGCATCAAACATCATAAGGATGACTCCAGAAAAAACAAGAGAAAAAACAAGAAAAGGATGTTCCTTGAGAAGTTGGAAAAGACTCCTGTCACCCCATGCATTGAGAGAAGGAAGCGCCTGCCCCACACCGAAGCCTCTGCAGCCATTGTGGAGGCAGTTCAGGGAGGCTGCAGTTGGGTCACTCAAAAGAAAAAGGTGCCAGTTCTGCCCCTGGAAGTAGGACTGCAAGACAAAAACTGTGCTGCACATGTGGGAAACACATCTGCAATGTCCATTCTCACATTTGCACATACTGTTCTACATGTACTAAATAGAGTTAATTTTGAAAACTGTTCACAAAATCAAGCAACATTTTGTTTTATTGTGTTATGAGAGAATTATTTCACTATTTTCTTTTTCAATATAATTAATTCAGAAGTAGTTACTTCACATTTATAAGAGCATAATAAACCTTTACTGAATAAATGAAAACTGTTGGTTTGTGGTAAAAAAAAATGTAATACTGTTTATTGCTGATTGTATTTTTGTATTGTGTAACAAAAAATACATAATAATAAATCAATTCAATTGAGTTGAATTGATAAATAACAGGTTGTTTCATCATGCAAAATCAATTTTGGATTCACAATTCAATTAAGCTGCTTTATTTTGGGGCTTTGGTAGGGCGGGTCATTTTTGACCCATAGGACAAGGGGAGTAAGCAGAATGTTAAGATTGCACAAGGGTTAACACATTAAATGGCATTAAATGTTCATAATAATAACAGATACCAGTCCAGGGTTTATTCAGGCAATAGTTTAATTTAATATTAATCACAAACTGTTTTTTTTGTTGTTGTTGCCAGAGGTTAATGCAACAAATACTGTTTTTGAAAGTCTGTCAGAATGTTCCAGAGTGACTGGGCATAACAATATTAAAATATGTCAATTAAATATTCTCTGTACATTGACTGCAGGATTATTCTAATCAAATATTGTACATTTCCTCTGTGAGTAAGCATCAGGATTATTTATGCTGCAATGTTTTGTAATTAAGAGTGATATTATTGTATTGTCCTGAAAGAACAGTTAATATCTTCTAGAAAGTAGATGTTTATTGTTATTTATAATGTCCAAAGTATTTAAGACACATAATATGCCAAACGCCAATACAATTGTCAAGTATGTTTAAGTTTAAGTTCTGTTTAAGATACATATTTGTAGGGATTTTCAGTTACCATATGTCAAATGTCTTGTTAAAAAAACATTGGAACATGTTCCAAAATTTGAAGTGTATGAAAGAACGGAAAACTGAAATATATACCTTTTCATTAAAGAAGTTCTTGTTTTCTTAATGTTCTCCTTCAAGATTCAAGATTCAAGAGTTTTATTGTCATATGTACAGCAGAACAGACAGTTACACTGTACAATGAAATTCTTACTTTGCTGCTCCTCCATTCACCAATAGATAAGATAACAAATAAAAGAAATAAAAAATATATATACAAAATATACAAAGTATAACAATATAAGTTGAAGTAGATAAAAATATTTTTATAGTTAAAGAATAAAAAATAAAAGTTATGTGTGCTTTTATGTGCAAGTATGAAGAGCAGCAGCCATAAAGTGCAAGTTGCAAGTAACGAATGTAAACAATAATGTTTGTGTGAGTAGTGAATGTAAACAGTATTCTGACAGTACAGTGAGTGTAAGGTGCAGTTTAAATCAGACCAGTTAAAACCAGTTCAGAAAGGAGAGGTTGGAGAGGTAGTGCGTGAGGTGTTCACAAGCCTGATGGCCTGTGAGTAGAAACTGTTTGTCAGTCTTGTGGTCCTGGACTTCACACTCCTGTAACGTCTGCCTGAAGGTAAACGTGTGAAGAGTGTGTGCTGGGGGTGTGTACTGTCCCTGATTATGTTGTGGGCCCTCCTGGTGACCCTGGTGTGGTAGATGTTCTGTAGTGAGGGGAAGGCTGCTCCTGAGATGGACTGTGCAGTTTTGATCACACGCTGGAGAGCCTTTCTGTCCTGAGCAGTAGAGTTTCCATACCAGACGATGATGGAGCTGGTAAGAACACTCTCAATCATACTCCTGTAGAAGGTGCTGAGAATTTTGGTTGGCATACCAAATTTTCTCAGCCTTCTCAGAAAGTACAGTCGCTGCTGGGACTTCCTGATGATGATCTGAGTGTTGTGGGACCAGCTGAGATCCTCACTGATGTGAATGCCAAGAAACTTAAAGGTTTTCACCCTCTCTACCTCAGTCTCCCCTATGTACAGGGGTGTGTGTAGCTCTCGCTTCCTCCTTGGATCAACAATCATTTCCTTGGTCTTGTCTGCATTCAAGGAAAGATTGTTGTCATGACACCAGGCCACCAGCTCAGCCACCTCCTTCCTGTACGCTGTCTCTTCCCCACCAGTGATCAGTCCAATGACTGTAGTATCATCAGCAAATTTGATGATGCTGGTGTTGTTCTGGGAGGCCACGCAGTCGTATGTGAAGAGCGTGTACAGAAGGGGGCTCAGCACACAGCCTTGAGGGACCCCTGTGCTCACTGTTCTTGTGCTGGATGTGCAGCTGCCGACTCTGACTGACTGGGGTCTGTCTGTTAGAAAGTTCAGCACCCAGTTGCAGAGGGCTGGTGTCAGTCCGAGGGTGAGGAGCTTTTCTGAGAGTCTGTGTGGGATGACCGTGTTGAATGCTGAACTGTAGTCAATAAAGAGCATTCTGACATATGTGTCCTTGCCCTCCAGGTGTGTGAGGGCTTTGTGAAGAGTAGCGTTGATTGCGTCGTCTGTAGACCGGTTCCGGCGGTATGCGAACTGTAAAGGATCTATAGTGTTGGGAATGGTCTTCCGGATGTGAGTCATGACTATCCTCTCGAAGCACTTCATCACGATTGAAGTGAGTGCAACAGGGCGATAGTCATTTAGGCATCTCACATTACTTTTCTTTGGGAGGGGCACGATGGTGGTGGTCTTAAAACAGGATGGCACAAAAGCTTGCGTGAGTGACAGATTGAATATGTCTACAAACACATCAGCCAGTTCTGATGAGCAAACCCTGAGCGCACGCCCGGGGATGTTGTCTGGGCCTGCTGCTCTGCGTGGGTTGATTCTCATCAGGTTCCTGCGCACATCCACTGTTGTTACAATGAGTGATGGGTTCTGTGTGCTCTCCTTGGCCGCAATGTCCTTCAGTTGGTCAAGGTTGAAGACATCGAAGCGAGCATAGAACTCATTCAGCTCATCAGGCAATGCAGAATGGCTGGTTGTGAGTGCCGTGCTTGTTTGTTGATGGTTGGTGATACGGTGCAGTCCTTGCCACATGCGCCGGGAGTCTGCTGTGGTGTAGTAGCCCTCCAGCTTCAGCCTGTACTGTCTCTTAGCTTCTCTGATAGATCTACGCAGGTCGTATCTAGACCTTTTGTAGTCCTCAGCGTTGCCAGAGAGAAATGCAGTCTGGCGAGCACGTAGCATGGACCGAACTTCACCATTTATCCATGGTTTTTGGTTGGGGTACTTTATGCAGCGCTTTGAAGGGACAATGGTTTCAATGCAGCTGCTGATGTAACCAGTTACCCCAGAAGCATAGTCCTCTAGATCAACAGAACCATCCTCTCTCACAGCAGCAGTTCTAAACACATCCCAGTTTGTACTGTCAAAGCAGTCCTGAAGCACTGAATCAGTTTCTTCATTCCACACTTTAACAGTTTTACTCACTGGAAGTGACCGCTTGAGGAGTTGTCTGTATGCTGGGTAGAGGAAGACGGAGATGTGATCGGACTGTCCGAAGTGTGGCCGAGGCACAGCTCTGTAGGCCCCCCTCACGTTGCTGTAGACTTGGTCAAGTAAGTTGTTCTCCCTCGTCGGGAAGCTCACGTGCTGATGGTACTTGGGGAGGACAGTCCTCAGGTTGCAATGATTAAAGTCGCCGGCAACAATAAACACGGCGTCCGGGTGCGCGGTCTCTTGTTTACTGATGACGTCATGCAGCAGCCCCAGCGCTGCAGCGGAGTTCGCGCGAGGCGGAATGTAAACAGCCAGAATAAACACACCGCTAAACTCTCTCGGCAGATAGTGGGGTCTGCACTTCACCATCAGCAGTTCTAAGTCCGCTAGACAAAGTTTTTCAACTGTCTTTACGTCTGAACACCACGCGTTGTTTACGTAAACACAGACACCGCCGCCTTTGTTCTTCCCCGACGCTGCCGTGCGGTCGCCACGGTGAACGGAGTGAGTGTCTAGCTGGATCGCTGATTCTGGCGTGTTGCCAGAAAGCCAGGTTTCTGTGAAGACCAGAGCACAACACTCTCTGATCTCACGCTGAGCTGTTATTCTGGTTCTCAGCTCATCCAGCTTGTTTTCGAGGGAGCGAACATTAGCTAGCAACAGGCTAGGTAGCGGTGGCCGCGTAGCTCTCGCCTTTAGCCTAGCATGTAGCCCACCTCTCTTACCCCGCTTCCATCTTGGCCGCTCTGTTTGTCGGCTGCGCCGCTCACCCGAGGCCGGTGCTGCTGGGCCTTGCGCGGAGCTGGTGAAGTGCGAGTGCGAGCGTAACAGAAAGCTGAAGTCAGAAAGGCTAAAGGTAAGTTCATGTCGAACTTTACCAATCTCCAGGAGTGCCTCTCTACTGTAGCTAAATGTTCCGGATGTATACTGTACATTTAAAATAAATACTAAAGACAAAATAAATAATAAATAACGTTGGCTTCCGGAGGAACACACAAAGACGTCTGCCACGGTGGGCGCCATCTTGGAATATTGTATGTTGGAATATTGCCACCATCTTGGAATATTGCCTCCTTGTATGTTGAATAACTAGATATGGTGGTGAAGTAAGTGGGTACTATGTGCTTAGTAATAAGTTGTGATGAGCAATAAACTCAATCAATACTGCTCAGCAAATGTGCCTAACCATGCGCCGCGCCGTGATGTGCTGCGCCGCCCCACCACAAAAAAAAATTCCCAGGTTGGCAGGTCTGTAATCCTAAAATTACTCAACTTATATAACTTATACATCTTATATTAACTTATAATTACATATATTTAATCTAAAAGATGTCTGGGAGCATGAAGTTGAGCGACTGAGCTAAATCCAAAAACAAATATGTTCTGTGATATGTGTTGTCAACACTATCACAAGTGCCTGACACATCAGTCCGGCAATGTACAATCATCCAACTGAAACTCAAAATGAAAATTTAGATGATTCTTTGAAAAACAACATTATAAAAAAATATTACGGACACGCTTTAATAGTAGGTACCCTCTGAGTGATGATTTCGTTTATGTTAAGCTTATTTCTATCTCAGTTAAACCCTTGCTGTTAAATAGACTGTAATTTTAAGAGTTTAGATATTATAAGAGGTGGAATTTGAAAATTGACTCATCACCTGTTTTCTGGTCTTCCTTGAACAAAATCACAGTTTTTAAAAGCGCTGGACACCTTAAGACATAAACCCGCATGTACAGTGTAGGCTGTCATCGCTGTGTGTGTTAGACCTCCTGCTGTCGGAGAGGTGTAAGGTGGGCAGGAAACAGACTGCCGTGGAGGTGAGTTTATGGCATCTGTCACATCACGCAAGGGTCCAGATCTTGCTCCAGACAGGGGGTCACATACACGCACTAAAGCAGCAATGACGTCTACCCACTCTGACATTTCTCTGGTAACACGCGCATACACACCTACACATAAGAAGATTCTTTTAATGAAAATGTCTTTAATTTCGCCTCATTGTCAGAATGTTTTCTTTCCTTTTTTCTTATTTGTAAGTTTTCAAAGGTCATCTGACAGAGCAAGGTTGACAAACAAACTACCAAGCAAATAAAAACAAGGAGAGTTAAAAGCGTGAGTGTGAAGTTTCTCTCCTGCCCTGTCCTCTACCCCCCACACGGCTGGCTACATACACATACACAGCATGTCCTTTCAGCAGGAATACATTAGAAATAGCTCTATTTGTCAGCAGCATAACAAAGACAGTGCAGGCAACCAAAACCAGCTATTCCACTTAAAACAATGTGATTTACATAAAATATTTGTATTCGGTCACTCTACATCGAATACATTATGAGGCCAGGAGATTTTTCTTGTGTAACCTTCAGAAAATGACTCAAAGGAGGAATCATTTGGAAAAAAAAGCTCTGTGTTGTCTTTGCTTATTTTTGCTGGTGGTGTCATTGGAGAAGACAGGTGTTGTCGAGGTTGTAAGTCTGTGCTTGCGTAGTTTCTCCAGGCTACAGCCCCTGTAGCGTTTTGCCAGCAGCTAATCTCGGTGGAATCACAGGCTGTTTCGGATCCCTTCCAGGGCCGATCCCAACCACTTACTGTCAAACTTACAGATTTCCCCGAAACCCTCTGCATTTCTCTCAGCAGCTTTTGGGAAAAAGCCTGTATGGATCACTGTCCATCAAATGAAGGGAAAAGTTGGAGGTGCTAGACAAACATTTTTGGGAAATTCTGCCAATTTCATTTGCATAAATCAATTGTTAAACTCTTTGATGCACATGCTAAGCAAACTACTTCTAATGCAATCTTGATGCTTATTAATTTTCTATGTTATTTTATGTATTACTGAGTATCTCTTCTGTACATCTATTGAAATCAGTAAAATTAGTAAAAAATGAACTAAAATAAATATTTGTGATAACTAAAATCAAATAAAATGAGTTTAAGTGATTATAATAATTTATTGCAAATATATAAAGATATAGAAACTAAAATCTCAGTTGGGTCACTTTTGATCCAGTAGTCAACACAAGATGCAAGTCCAAGTCAAGATGGAAACCTAACTTATTAGGTCTAGGCCAAAGCATTCTAGACAAGATCTTTTCAGAACACACACACAGAAAGCATATTTGTTTGTAATTTATTGTGCATTCATGATCATATTTCATTCATATACATTATTTCTATGAATATTATTTTAATGTAGATTTTGAAATATAGCAGTCCAAATTAGTCCACATTTGCATAGTAATTTTCTACAGCCAATGATGGTGAGGGTTTTCTTTGTCCTTACTTCTCTAGAACTAAGAATCACCACGTCAACTACATATAAACTAAATAACATCATTTTTATCAAATGACTACATAGTAGTAATAACATTTTGGTTAGTTCTCAATTTTTTTTTTGCTATACATCTAAAAATGAGATAAGACTCAAGCAATACTCAGATTACTTTACTTTTAGTACCAGTGATAGGAATCAGGGGTCTCACTGTCTACATTGCAAAT
Source organism: Megaleporinus macrocephalus (assembly GCA_021613375.1). NCBI lineage: Eukaryota > Metazoa > Chordata > Actinopteri > Characiformes > Anostomidae > Megaleporinus > Megaleporinus macrocephalus. Next base: position 16,494,809 of record CM038723.1, on the reverse strand, counting down.
GTAATCAGTTTATGCACAGTCCGACATTGCCAGTGAACTTTGTTTTCTGACTTCTTATAATTAATGGCAAAATGATCAGAAAATCAGAAAAAGCTGTCCAGCTTATCCAAAATTTTAAAATCTTTAGTGAATAACCAGGTTAAATCATTCCTTTACGAAAACTCCATCCTGTCTAGCTATCAATCTGGCTTCAGAGAAAGTCACAGCACCCTCTCCACACTAATTTTAAATGATATCTATTTAGCACTGGATGGTAAGAAGTACTGTGCTGCTATTTTTATTGATCTCACAAAAGCTTTTGATACGGTTGATCACAATTTACTTCTAGACTCCTTACATAAAATTGGTTTTAGCATTAATGCAAGGCTTTGGGTCCAGGATTACCTCTCTGGCAGGAAACAATGTGTGGCTCTGGGTGGCCATAAATCAGTTCCTCAAGGCTCAATCCTGAGTCCAGTTTTATTTAACATTTTTATTAATGATCTTGCTGCTTCTACCTCAAATTGTACATTTCACTTGTATGCAGATGATACAGTATTGTACTGCATAGCAGAATCTGCACATGAGGCATTAAAAAAACTTCAGCGTTTTTTAATGATCTGCAAGTTGCCCTATATAAACTTAATCTGGTTTTAAATGCTAATAAAACCAAGTTTATGTTGTTTTCCAGATCCTCAAATATAGTTTTAAATTCCATAACTATTACTACCCTGGCAGGATCCAGCATCAAGTCACAGAATATAAATATCTTGGCATCTGGCTGGATGACAGACTCTCTTTAAAATTTCATATTAACAAACTCGCCACAAAGTGTAGACAAAAGCTTGGATTCCTTTATCGGAACAAATCATGTCTACCCAGATATACCAGGAAAAGAATAGTCAAGTCAAGTCAAGTGGGTTTTATTGTCATTTCAACTACATACAGAGAACACAGTGAAACGAAACAACGTTCCTCCAGGACCATGGTGCAACATAGACAGTGTATACAAGACACAAGTGCAACACGAACAAACAAGTGCGGACAGACAACACAACACAGTACAGACAGAGAATAATAAATAATTGCTGGTAGTGTGCAAATTGTGCAATGTGTAATAAATAGAGTCCAGTGAGGTAGTAAAGTTATTAGTGCAATGCTTTGTGCAAAAATGCTTCCCTTTTTTATCTGGGGTAAATGGTGGAGAGAGAGAGAGAGTGTACATGTACCAGAAAGATATCAGTTCAGACGTTAAGTTGTGTTGAGAAGTCTGATGGCTTGGGGGAAGAGGCTGTTGCAGAGTCTGGTCGTGTTGGACCGGACGCTGCAGTAGCTTCTTCCTGATGGCAGGAGGGAGAACAGTCTGTGTGAAGGGTGGGTGGGGTCATCCACAATGTTGGTTGCTTTGCGGATGCAGCGGGTGGTGTAAATGTCCAAGACGGAGGGGAGAGAGACTCCGATGATCCTCTCAGCTGTCCTCACAATGCGTTGGAGGGACTTGCGGTCAGAGGCTGTGCAGGTCCCAAACCAGGCAGTGATGCAGCTGCTTAGGATGCTCTCTATGGTTTCCCTATAGAAGAGGGTGAGGATGGGTGGAGGGAGACGGGCCTTTCTCAGCTTCCGGTGGAAGTAGAGACGCTGCTGGGCTTTCCTGGCTGTAGAGCTGGTGTTCAGGGACCAGGTGAGGTTCTCTGCTAGGTGGACACCAAGGAACTTGGTGCTCTTAACGATCTCCACAGAGGAGCCGTTGATGTTAAGCGGAGAGTGGACCGGTCTTGATTTCCTGAAGTCAACAACCATTTCCTTGGTCTTCTCTACATTCCAGTGAAGGTTGTTGACTGTACACCAGTCTGTCAGCTGCTGTACCTCCTCCCTGTATGCTGACTCGTCACCTTTGCTGATGAGACCCAGCACAGTTGTATCATCGGCGAACTTTATGATGCTGTTAGAACTGTGTTTCGCAACACAATCATGAGTCAGCAGGGTGAACAACAGAGGACTCAGTACACTGGGGTGCCCCAGTGTTCATGGTGATGGTGCTGGAGCTGCTGTTCCCGAACCGGACTAACTGGAGCCTCCCTGTCAGGAAGTCCAGGATCCAGTTGCACAGGGGGGTGCTGAGGCCCAGCAGGCTTAACTTCCTGGTGAGATTCTGTGGGATGATGGTGTTGAATGCTGAACTGAAGTCTATGAACAGCATTCTGACGTAGGTGTCCTTCTTCTCCAGGTGGGTAAGGGAGAGATGAAGGGTGGTGGTGATGGCATCGTCCGTGGAGCGGTTGGGACGATATGCAAATTGCAGGGGGTCCAATGAAGAGGGCAGTTGGGTCTTGATGTTCCTCATGACTAGCCTCTCAAAGCACTTCATGATGATGGGCGTGAGAGCTACGGGACGGTAGTCATTGAGGCAGGACACCGTGGACTTCTTCGGCACAGGGATGATGGTGGTGGTCTTGAGGCACGTTGGGTCAGTGGAGCTGCGCAGGGAGACGTTGAAGATGTCCGTGAGAACATCTGTCAACTGGTCTGCACACTCTCTGAGCACTCTGCCAGGGATGTTGTCTGGTCCTGCAGCTTTCCTTGGTTGACTCTGCGCAGAGTTTTCCTCACGTCCACTGCAGTCAGGCACAGCGCCTGCTCGTCTGGCTTGGGTGTGATCTTGCTCACCAACGTATTGTTCTGTGCCTCAAACCGTGCATAAAAGTCGTTTAGGGCATCGGGGAGGAAGGCATCACTGTCACAGGACGGTGGCATTGTCCTGTAATGTGTGATTTCCTGGATGCCCTGCCACATGCGCTGCGTGTCACCCGTGTCCTTGAAGTGGTTGTGGATTCTCTGGGCGTGTGCGCGCTTTGCCTCTCGGATGGCTCGTGACGATTTTGCTCTTGCTTTCCTTAGGGCCGCCTTGTCACCCACTCTGAAGGCCGAGTCGCGGGTCCTCAGTAGCGCCCGCACCTCAGGAGTCATCCACGGCTTCTGGTTTGGGCGTATGGTGATGATCTTGGAGACAGTGACATCATCAATACACTTGCTGATGTAGCCAGTGACTGATGCTGTGTACTCCTCCAAGTTAACAGAGTTGCCTTCAGTCGCAGCCTCCCTGAACATGTCCCATGCAGTGCACTCAAAACAGTCCTGAAGGGCAGAGATGGCTCCTGCCGGCCAGGTTTTCACCTGCTTCTGAACTGGTCTGGAGCGTCTGATGAGGGGAAGCAACCATACTGTCAATCCTGGACTATAGTGATGTTATCTACAGAAAAGCGTCCACCAGTGCTCTAAAACCACTAGACTCCATCTACCATTCTGCCATGAGATTTATTACTGGCGCCCCATACAGCACTCACCACTGTAGACTCTATGAGACAGTGGGTTGGCCCTCACTGGCAGTACGAAGGGATATGCACTGGCTTAGTTTTATTCATAAAGCACTCACTGGCCATTTGCCTGATTATATATCTGCTCTGATTACAAAAAATAACATAATAACATAATTATTATTATTATTAATTTATTTTTATTCTTATTTTACCATTCTTTTATTTTGCATTAATATGATTTCTTTTACTATTTTAGAGTTATTACCCCTGTGTTTTTTTCAGTATGTCTTGTTTTTATTATTCACTCTTTTTTATTAAAAACTTACTTTTGGTTCTGTTTACTTTATTTATACATGTCCTGTTTAGCTATTTATTTATTTATTTATTCCTGTCTTTGTTGCCATCTACTTTTATGATTCATCATGGTCTTCGTGTCACTCTGTTTACATCATTCAATCCCTTTGTGAAATTGTTATGTTCAGCTACATTGAAAATGAGGGTCCCCCTCAATGTACTTCTGAGTGGAAATAAAGGTTGATTGATTGATTGATTGATTGACATGTGACATGAAACTGCTGAAGACCAGCAGCCTGCAATCTTAAACATTCATTCCGATTTCTAAAGTGAACAATAGCTTGTGCATTTTCACACTACAGTTTAGTACCAGTATGGAGATATTATAAGCATTATGAGTTTTATTTTACTAAAAGTGTACATTAAAATAGTAGGTCAAGATATAATTTAGCTATTCTAACACTTTTAACATTTTTCTGTGCAAAAAAAACTATGGCTTATATGTCTTATATTCACTGTGTTTTTAAGTATCTATTAGATTCACCCTTATTGTCCCTATTCTTAAACTTTGAGGCAGTCCTAATTTGTATCTTAACCTCTTCCCTAAACCTAAACTCTTACATTGATCCCAAAATTAATCAAAATTCATCCTAATCCTACCCTAACACTATTGAAAACTGATTGACTTTTAACAAATAGTCTGTCAACAAATTGAACATATATACACTTCCAGGCAGCAAGAAAAATGGACCAAGCTTTAATAGGTCTTCACAACACATCATTAAACAAACAGATTGTTTTTAATGAAGGAAGAATCAATATTGTTCCATTCAGCAAATGATGGCTTCAAAACCTTGAAAACCTGAAAACCTTGGCAAAGTGAGCGTGTGTTTAACGTTAGACAAAATATAACGATCGTCTTTAAGTCTGAAATACAGTTTCCAGTCCTGGATTTTGTATGTACTGATGACACTATGTAGCCAATCATTTACATGAATAGTTTAGTTAACAATCCAGGACCAGAGATCGGGATCAGTGTCCAGATTTGAAGACGACTGCTCTATAGGGTTTAAATCTGGACTCTGAACAGGCCAAAACAATCTGAGAAAACCAGTATACTTTGGATTTACCCTTTTTTGCCCAAGAATGTAGATATGTAAAGCAGAACAAATTTTCACCCTGGTGTCAGTGTACCTAATTACTTTCTGATGCAACTCCCCTCACATAATTAGCCTCTTCTGGTAGCTCCTCTAACAGCTCTGAAACAGTGTAATGTGACTATAGACATACATTACAGAAAGTGGAATTCTGTTGCTGTTTTTAAATTGTGAAAGTCAGGCGTTTGCTTTGTGTACTGCAGATTTCCCAGAGGATGCTGCCCAGAGCCACTGCAGCTAAATTGCTGCTAAAACACACACAAAATCTCAGCAGGCTTCAGACAGGTTTACTTTTTTCCTGCTCTGCATATTGATGGACTGGAGTAATAAAGCTATATTAATTTAGCTCCCAGTGTTACAATTCTGCATTCTGCATATTTGAAGAAGTGAAACTCATTAATGTTTTTTGATAAGTCCCGCCTCCGCCGTATTTACACACCATGCATCATGGCCAACTCTAATGGCCAAAAGTAATTGGTGTTAGCCTTGTTAAATTAACACACACCAGTAAAGATGGCTGAGAGAGAGAGAGAGAGAGAGAGAGAAAGAGGAACTAGGAAAACAAAAGAAAGACTCTCTCTGTAAGATGTAACTCGGTGTTGTCTTGCTCGGCATGATTAAAATATATATATGTATATTTTTGATCCATCGTGTGTGCGTGCTTTTTGATCTGCACTGTGTGTGTGTCAGTGGGGAAGCTGCTTTGTTCCCACTGTGTCCCTCCTAGTAATTAAATAAATGTATAGGCTAAGTATAAAACTGTGTTTAAAGTACAGAACAAAGAGTAAAATGCAGACAGATAGGCAGTGATTGTAGAAAGGCCATTATTGTTATCTGGAGGTGAAAGCCTATGAAGTCTCTTTACAAAGTTCTCTCTATTTCCCCCCTATGGCTATATTTGACTTATTCCGTACTTCCATTTTAATGTATGATGTGCAATTTTTATGCAAAAGAAACTTGCATAAAGCACATTATAACTCTAATCAATCTTTTAACAACACATTACTTTCCTGTGAATGTGATTTAAGTAGCTTTTTATGTCAGAGTATGTTTATGTGACTGATTAATGATTACTAAACATAGATAAATTCCAGACAGCTGAGGTTAACTTACCAAAGAGTAGAGACGCTAATTCCTAATGTGATAGACACAATATACCCAGGACTTTACATAAAACAAAAAAAGGAAAACAGTAGCAATGCATTCATAAATGTAGACTGTGACAGAATTGTTTCCCAATACACAGCTTAGACTCTGCATAGGTAGACGAACCTTTTACTGATGGCTGTAGGACAAAGATCAGCAACCAAAGGAGCAGCTTTGCTCACACACACTGCTGATATGAAAGAGGAAAAAAACACCACACACTGTGAAAGGGAAAAAGATACCACACACATTAAAAGAGGAAAAGACACCACACACACTGAAAGAGGAAAAGACGCCACACAATGAAAGAGGAAAATACATCACACACAATAAAAGAGGAAAAGACACAGAAAAGGGAAAAGACACCACACATACTGAAAGAGAAAAAAAAACACATTAAAAGGGGGAAAGACACCACACACACTGAAAGGGGAAAAGACACAGCAAACAATGAAAGAGAACAAGACACTACACAATGAAAGAGAAAAAGACACCACACACACTGAACGAGCAAAAAAAAACATACTGAAAGGGGAAAAGACACCGCAAACAATGAAAGAGATCACACAACGAAAGAGGAAAAGACATCACACACACTGAACGAGAAAAAAAAAACATACTGAAAGGGGAAAAGACACTGCAAACAATGAAAGAGATCAAGACACTGCACAACGAAAGAGAAAAAAATACTGAAAGGGGAAAAGACACCACACACACTGAAAAAGGAAAATTAAGGACACAATGTTGTGATAAGAGTGATTAAAATTAAAACTACAAGATTATGGTTAGAATTAGGGTTACAGGTTTACTGTAAAGGATTTATTTGGAATTAAAATTACAAGGTTCTAGTTAGAATCCTTGTTAAATTGCTAGGGTTAGAATTGTGTTTATAGTGATATAATTAGAAATGGTTTACAGGGTTATAGTGAGAATTAGCAATACAGGTTTAAGACTGAAATTAGGATTACAGCGTTATGGTTAAAAGTACACTTGAAGTGTTATGGTTAGAATGAGTATAACATGGTTAGGGTTAGAAATACATTTACAGGGTTATGGTTAAAATGAGAGTTACAGGTTTAGGTTTACAATTAGTTTCACAGGTTGATGTTTAGAAATAAGGTTACAGAATTACTGTTACAGGTTTTAGATTACACAGATTTAGTGTGTTAGATTTAGTGTTAAAAATGTACAGCTAAAATTAAGAATGCAGTGTTATAGTATTGTTTTTAAATTACTAAATTACCCAAATGCCTTCATTGTCACTAAAGTTGTACAACAAAAGCAAAACAATTGGTCTTGCTGTGATTGGTCGGAAAAGCTGCTCTACATCCCTAGATTGAACCCTTTGACCACTGTTTCCACTCCACCATCAACAAACATGAGTGAATATGGGACAGCAGCACAGTGCTTAGTTCTCACAAAGCAAAGGCCTCTATTACATACCTTTTTGTTGACATTAATGGAAATTTTATAATCATTTTATAATCTAATCTATACCCAAATGAACTAACTCTGTGCCTATGCCTAAGTGCAGAAGACTGGGGAAGAAGACTCTTTTTCCCACCTGCAAAAGAGAAAGAGACAGAGAGTAAGACAGAAAGAAAGCCAGTGTGGCTGGCTCATGCTCCAGAGCATCCTTGATAAAGCAAAGGTTGTCTTCATTGGAAATATTAATATTCATGACGAATGGTAATTTCGACATAGAAAAGGTCTCTGTAACCTTTTCCTGCACTTTTTTATCCCTCAGAAGGAAATTACAGTCCAACAATGACTTCATTAATTAATGCTTCATTTCTCTGTGCGCCACCTGAAGCACTGGCAGTTGTCACTGCAGGGCTGACAAAACATATAGCATAGAAACAATTTATCTGTGTTTATGCACATGAACTAACCAACTCAACTGCTGACATTACCCTCTAAATAACATCTAAAGCATCTAATTTGATTACAGTCCTTGATTTTGTAATAACTGGAAAGTGTTACATTATGTTGCCAATTACTTACAGTACCAGTTCAATTAATTACCAGTAATGACAAAATGTAAACACGCTAAACTAGATTTATTGTCTGGAACTTAACCTCAACACCAAATGTTAAGTAAGCAGAACCATCTAAACAAATGCCTCAAAACACACTAGGTGGAGTTTCACTCTTTAGCAGTGACTAAAACAACTGTTCTGTAAGACTGAAACCTGGAGCTACTTCAATGAAAGCAGCACTTTTTTTATTTTATTTTCATTACCACCCTCGAAATCCAGACTGTGACAAGGTTTAGAAGGTTGTATTGAGAAGGTCAAGATAACTATTAAAGGAAAAGCCCCCCCCCATTTCCCCCAGTTACTTTTTTTATATTCCTGCATAAATAAATAATTAAGATGTGAACAAATGTATTAGTCAGAATTTATTAATCTTTTAAGTTGTACATTACAGTGGTAGTTGTCAAGGCACTTAGGACAGTTATGACCCACTGCGGTCATCGTAGTTTACCTCATTCAAGTCCATCATCAAGGGAAAACATTTAAAACAGTTGCAAGCTTTCTCTGAAGTGAGCATTACCATCGAATTCACAGCAAGTTCAGAACTTGCAATGTTAAGAGAAATTGCAAAAAAAGCAGAAAGATACATCTCAGACTCTACAGGCATCAGTTGGCATGTTAAATGACTGTACAATTAGAAAAAGACTGAACAAGTATACATTGTTTGGAAGGGCTGCCAGAAAAAAAGACTCTTCCTTTTAAAAAGAACATGGCAGCATGGCTTAAATTTTCTAAGTTGAATCTAAACCACAAGACTTCTGTAACATTGTCCTTTGGGCAAAGGAAACCAAAGTGGAGATGTTTGGCCATAATGCACAGCACCACAATTGGTGAAAACTAAACACAGTATATCAGCACATATATCTCATAAAAAACGGTTAAGTACAGTGGTGGAGGGGGAATGATTAGGGCTTGTTTTGCAGCCACAGGACCATGCAGTCATTAAGTCAACCATCAACTACTTTGGTGTAATAACCTTGACATATTATGATACATATATGATAATATAGCTAAAAATAAACAACACTAAAAAATAACTTAACTTCATAACTTGTCTGATCACAGTGGTTTATCAGTACCCCACATACATTCTTGCCATTTGTTCTCTTTATTTCGTAATTTATACACATAAGCAATCTGGCTTTAGCATTATACACATGTTTACACTAGGCAGATGGCAGTGATATACTTTTTGGGTTTCTTACTAAACTCCCATTGGCCATGTGCATATTAAAGCATAAAGTCTTTTAATTGGTGGAGAGCAAAACAGCTGACATGCCACCTTCACTTTAAGGTTAAGGCCACTGGTTATGCCTTAACCTGCCTTTGGATGTCCTGCTCTACTTATGAAGTTTAGAGAACCCGGCCTCTGATGCCTAAGACATTGTTTGGAATATATGGAATATATTCTTGTGGAATGTATTTGGATAGGTAAACTTTCACATTTCTTTGGTCTTTGGGAGTTGACCCACTAAGATGTTTAATCCAGAAATTGTGAAAATTCCCCTTGTATACGTTAAAGGATAAGAAAAAACTATTTAAAAAGTATTTATGGGGTAAAAAGAGATCTGAGAAAACTCTTTTGGTTGTTGGTGATTTTATTGCTGTGAGCGAAAGACATTAATGAGGCTGGAGGTTAAAGGCAACCCTGTCTCATTACACACACACACACACACACACTAATGCAGCACTCGCCACTCAAACACACTCGTCACTAATGCAGCCAGACACAGTCCGTTGGTTTGGTCCTAATTATCTTATTATCTAATTTAAACCCACTCAGAGGAGCAGTCCCAAAAGGAGAAGAGATGCCATTCACCACAGGACTTTAATCAACTCCTCTACCTGCACCACACACAAACACACACACACACACACACACACACACACACACACACACACACACACACACACACACACACACACACACACACAGCTCCTTTCTTCACTGGGGAATACACACGCCTGATTAAGTGCTAAAGCAGGAAGCTGTGTGAGAGACTGTAATTAGTCTTTAGAGAGTGAAGTGCTACACAGCATCCGGTTTCTGGAATTGCATGGCTGGGCTAATGTTAACACTACAGTACTGTACACTAACACACTTACACTAATATGCTGATTTCAGACTTCTAAAGAAAATGTGAGCTGTCGTTTATTTTCAATGATAAGCCTGTAAAATATCTGCACTCATAATCGATCCAAACATGTTCCTGTTTTGGATTGTCATGCTAGTGCGTAGAGAGCTTACCAACAAGTTTTGATAAGGTCCTAAAGAAACCTTTTAATAACAGCATGAGCATTTCATGTGGAAAGTGTACAAAACATTTTTCTGTACATAGCATAGTATGTTGAATCAATCCAGGATAGGAGAAAGCACACAAGTAGTTGTACAAAAAAGTGGGCATCCTTAGTCAAACTGTGTTTTGACAATTTTCTTAGTGAAAGAAAGTAACAGCCTCTACTAGGGCTGGGATGTATCAAAATGGATGTATGAACATATGTAGTAACTGTATTCAGCCCAAGTCACAGTTTTGTAAAGGCAGTATTTGGAATACAGCTATGTTCTTTTTTAGATGTTCTTTTTTTCAGAATGCCTACTATTTTGAAAATATATGTGCACAATCTTGTAAAGAAACCCAATGCTTGTTTACTATTTTTAAATTAGTGTGTAAAAGCAAACTCTAAAGAATAATTCCAAAATGGCTTCTTATCAAACACTGAAATTCCTGAAAAAGCTTGATAGATTGATAAATGAGTGTTGTGAGTCCATTGTTGTTTTTTTCATTTGTAAAAAGCAAATTTGTTAATTAACTTTTGTCAGAAAGCACTCTGAATCATAAAGTTACATTACTCTCTGGTTATGTCCCAAACTGCAAACTGCTACTACACTAAATACGTAAAACATAAAATAAAATTAATCACTTAATGAATAAATAAAAGGACACCATCGTTAGAAGTGCTTTCAGTAGTGCAGTATGTAATGTTCCAGAGTGTGCTGTTTGGGACACAGCCTTACTGTCTAACATTAATATTAGTCTTGTCTAGTCAGGAAACCTTAATATACATTTATTTGTCATTTCATTTCAGAATTATGCCACCTAAGAAAATAATTAATATATTTTTTTAGTTATATGTGTATATAATTCAGACACTGCATGTATAATTTAAAAGTTTTCTGACAACAGTACCATGTAATGTGGAGTATTCTGTTTAGTTTGTAAAGTGATTTATCTAATAATAAGCAGAAGTACAGATAATGCTGTATTTTGTTTATTTATTTGCAGTTTACAGCAATTCCACAAATGTTGTTCTATGTCACTATACATACAGTGAATTACTACCTTATCTACAGTGGAATCAGCTTATTGGTAATATTTAGGGGATAGGGTGGGCTTTGATTCATATTAGCAAATGTGCCTCGTCCCAATGTCAAACCCGCTCCTACGCCCTTGGTGGGAATAACCAAATGGGACAAACCGAAAGACAAAGCAGAGTTCATGCACAAATCAATTGGAATGCAATAGAACACTCAGTATGCAAAAAGATGATGTTGGCAATTCCTTGCAACAAACAGACCAAACATAGAAAAGATAATGAGTAGCAGGTTGAGATCAGAGAGTGGGAGAGGATGAACAGAAAAATAGTTCTTGATAAATTTGTGGATTATGGACATGTGATGTTGACGTCATGGAGGGGTCAATCATAGGAAGTATAGTTGTTGGACTTGACGGAGGCAGGAGGAGTAACCAGAAGCATGACAGTACTTCACCTCCCCCAAGGCATTTGTGATAAACTAGAGATGAGAATGACAGAGAAATCTGGAATGTTCCCTGCAACGCCATACAGACAGACTCAAATACTGACATTGAGGGAAACCTCTAGAACATGGAGCAGGCATGACGGATGACAACAATGAAATTCCTTCACCAAAGCAGGGTCCAACATGTCAGCAGCTGGAACCCAGTCTATTAAGTACTGGAGGACCCCACCTCTCCTCCTGCAGTCCAGCATGTTTATGCAGAAAACATACATCAAGGTGTCCTTGACAACATCCGGCAGAGAAGACATGGGATTGGGCATGGCCTCATCCAACAGACCAGGGACAACAGGCTTTAAGACAAGGAAAAGAATGGGAACTGAGGTGAATCTCTCTTTCAGAGAGGTGAAAACAGTCTCAGTTTGGTGTGTCCAAATACGCTTTGTAATGTTTGTCTTCAGAAGTGCCATGAGGGATGTAAAGCTTTTTCAATAATCTATAACTATATAGTTAAAAGCAAAATGATATTGACACCTTTCACCTTTAACAAATAGCTGGTTCTCTAACAGCCTGGACAGGCATACATTTAGTACGAGTTGTCATTTAAATTAGGATATTATCTACTTAGACAATGACGAATTGACCTAACAAAATGTTGATATACATAATCTTACTGTTCTTCACAGGACTAGTTTCAGATCATTACCTAATTTCATATGAATTGAATCTTAGTAAAAATTTATATACGTCACACCGTTATTGCATGAAGCCATTAATAATGCCAAATACGCCTCAGCACTTTCAGATTTCAGACCCTGTCATCAGACCCAACAGAGCTAGACAGACTACCAGACTGTGTAGAAAATACGCGCCTATCAACTTAAGACAATGTTGCACCTATAAAAATTAAAAAGATGCAACAGAAAAAGCTCACTACTTGGTATAACAATGAAATACGCACCTTAAGACAAATTAGAACACAAATGGCGAGTGACCAAGCTGGAGGTATTTCAATCTGCTTGAAAGGACAGCCTTAGCCGTTACAGAAAGGCACTTATTAAAACACGCTCAGCATATTTTTCCTAACTTATCGAACACAACATAAACAATCCTAGAGTTTTATTTAGCGCAATCGCAAAACTTACCAAAAAACCAGGCAGGAACTGAACCTCAAATACCTGTCAAATATTTTTCAATAGCAAAATCGAGAATATAAGACAAAATGTCCTACCAATACGAGTAACCTATCTTTCATCTGGTTTGGCTAAGACAGCACAAAATGTGGTTATAGAAGAAAGACTAGAAACATTTTGTCCACTTTAGCAGTCAGAACTAGAAAAACTTATCTCTTCTTCAAATTCTGCTACATGCATACTTGATATGATTCCAACAAACCTATTGAAACAAGTATTACCAGCTATAATTAAACCCATTACTACAACTATTATTAACTCTTCTCTTAGCCTGGGTCATGTACCAAAACCACTCAAGCTAGCAGTCATTAAACCGCTGATAAAGAAAAAAAACAAATCTTGACCCCAGAGAACTGTCCAGTTATAGACCTATTTTCAATTTACCATTTAGCTCTAAGATTTTAGAAAAGGCTGTAGCTCGACAACTCTGTTCCTATCTACATAAGAACAGCATATATGAAAAATTCCAATCTGGTTTTAGGTCCCACCACAGCACAGAGACAGCTTTAGTTAGGATAACAAATGATCTTTTTGCCTCTGATCAGGGCCACCTATTTCTGCTGGTACTACTCAATCTAAGTGCAGTATTTGACACTATAGATCATGTTATTCTCTTGGACAGATTAGAAAATATGGTTGGAATCACAGGAACAGCGTTATCCTGGTTCACATCCTACCTTACTGACCGTTTCCAGTTTGTAAAGATAAATAATGTATCATCGAATTATACAAGAGTGAAATATGGAGTTCCACAAGGTTATGTTTTAGGTCCTCAGCTATTCACACTATATATGTTACCATTAGGTTAAATTATAAATAGACATGGAATCAGTTTCCACTGCTATGTTAATGATACACAGCTGTACATATCAGCCAAACCAGATGACAAATCCAAATTAAATAAGATAGAAGATTGTGTAGGAGATATTAGACTTTGGATGCTGCAGAATTTCCTTCTTTTGAACCCAGATAAAAACGGAAGTTCTTCTTCTCGGTCCAAAGGCTGCGGACTTCTCTGTAGTTCCTGGTTGAGTAGCCAAAAATCTTGGTGTGACAATTGATTCAGATCTGACATTTAATCAACACATAGGTAAAATTACAAGAACAGCATTTCTTCACCTCTGAAACATTTCAAAGTTAAGAAATGCATTATCTATGTTTGATGCTGAAAAGTTAGTGCATGCCTTTACAACCTCAAGGCTAGATTACTGAATGCATTATTGTCAGGATGCTCCAGCAGGAACCTGAATAAACTCCAGTTAGGTCAGAACGCTGCAGCTAGAGTACTAACTATGACCAGGAAATTTGATCACATCAGTCCAGTTTTATCAGCGCTACACTGGCTTCCTGTTAAATTCCGTATTGACTATAAAATTCTGTCTCGCACCAGAGTACCTGCAAGATCTTATTTCCTATTATGAACCGCCACGCTTACTTGGATCACAGGATGCTGGTCTTCTATTGGTTCCAAAAATTCAGAAGACTTCAATGGGGGGAAGTGCTTTTACCTACAAAGCCCCCAAACTGTGGAATAATCTCCCAGTTAATGTTCGGGACTCTTACACAGTCTCAACTTTTAAGTCTAGACGGAAAACATACTTGTGTGCTCTCATGTCTATGTTACCTTCTGGTTTTCTCCTTTTAGTTTAGGCTGTTATAGTTAGATCTGCCGGAGTCACCAGCCACACTCTGAAATTTTTAATCTGTTTACTTTCATATTCTCTACAGTCATACTCCTGAGCCGAACTAACTTTCTCTCGTTACTGTTCCTGAGATAATGACTGTCCTCCTGTCTGTTGAAGGCTGTTGGAGGACTGACCATCAGAACCATCACCAGCCAGCTCTCCTGTCCATTTGTGTCTACTGCTACTGCTCAATTACATCACTGTGTCATCCAGATGCACCAGCATTGAGATTGGATGGGATGCCCTCACACACACCCTCACCCACTTTACATAAAGACTCAGAGACTACCTCTACCTGTGCAGCTTCTAAAGCTTTGTAAATACTGTTTGACCAAAGGAGGATGGGTCTCCCCTTGTGAAACTTGGTTCCTCCCAAGGTTTCCTCCTCCAGTCTGAGGGAGTTTTTCCTTGCCACTGTTGCTTCTGGCTTGCTCACTGGGGAATATATGTGGTTACTGTGTTTTCAAAACTCTGTAAAGCGGCTTTGAGACATCGTTGTAAAAAGCGCCATACAAATAAACTTGACAGACCAAGGCCTGGAAGACCGAGTGTTTCATAAACGAAGCCACATGACCAAATATTGTGCTCTCGACATAGAATGAAAAAGCCTTTTAGCTGAAATATTCATATTAATATAGTTCACTGCTGTTGTGCTTTAGGGTCTAATTTTAGTGTTGCTGTAATGTAAGTGTTAAGAAATGTTGTTCTGAATTTTCTCCATTTGCCCATGGGTTACTCTTTGCCTCCTAGGGGAAGCACACCTGCCCCAAACATCCCCTGACATACAAACACACAAGATTAAGAGTAGTGTTTTCTAGTGCCATACTGTGCAACATTATTCTCACTGACACTTTCTCTACAGCTCCATCTACTGTGCTTCATCAAAGTCCTTTTCCCATTTCCAGGTGAAAAACCAGAACTACAACAATAAATATGTCTACAACTCACTCTGGTACATGCCAGTATATTTTAAAGTTCAAGTTCAAAAGAATCTACCGCCATTTCAGCTATATACAGGTATACAGTGTGTGACAAATCAGAGACTTAGAGACATTAGATCCATTAGACTTGTTTATTGAATAACCACAATGCAGAGTAGATTGCCATGTACTGGGCTGGGCAAAGACCGGGAAAACCAGGGCAACAGCGTGCCAACTGCATCCAGCTGGGTGTGGGGGAGGAGCTGGCCGTGTAGAGTGGGCAGATGTCAATTGTAGATGGTAACTTTGATCTGGACCAGCGTACTCAGATGCTGTCTGAGCAGACAATAGAGTGGACCCCCTCAGTCGTAGAGTTTCCAGGAATGAAGTCCTGTCCGTGCAGTTGAATAAAGCGCTCCATAGCATTTCTCCAGGATCAACATCCTGTGGTAAAATAAACACAAAAACAAAACAAACCCTAAAAAGTGTAAAGGTCAGTAATTAGTCTCTCCAGGCCAGGCATGCTGTGGGTCTGCATGTAGCACAGAGCAAGCAGGTCGAGATCACCTCGACTATAGTGGTGTTTGTTAGAACTGTCTCACAATGAATGTGATAGATTCGCTGTTCAGATGTAGCTGTAATAGACAGACCCCGCAGCAGAGCAGTATGTACACACTAAAGCATATTCAATACCACGCACCAAAAGAAACGTGAGGAGGGATTACATGGCATGGCTGTGGGCAGGTGTGAATGCATGACTGAGTGAGTGAGTGTGTGTGTTCTAGGCTACCTAGAACTCTGAGGTCTTAGACCTCTGGTGGTGCTGAGCAGTAGTGTTTACACAGTAAAACAAAACCATGTTCCTCTAGGACCATGGTGCAACAAAAAAAACCACTAGTGTTTGGGACTAAAGTTTACACAACTGCAACTGCACAACTGTTATGTTGCAAAAGAGTGCAACATAACAGTAAGGTAGCAGCCATAACAGTAACAGAATACAGTATTTGGTTGCTGAAGTATTTTAGCAGCCAATATTGTTAAGGAAAAAATTTTCAAATATAAGAATATGAAGTGCAGTACCTCAGCATGAAATTAAATAATTATTAAATGCAGTATCTTAATTATTTGGAACTGCCAAAACCTATGGGCAAGGGCCAAAATGTTATGGCACCTTATTCAAGTTGCCAGAAAAGAGAACAAGTCATGTGTGGTGTGTGAGGTCATCTACAATGCTGGTGGTATTTTAGATGCAGTGTTGTGTAAATGTCCATGATTCAGGGCGGAGAGACCCCAAATCTTGTCGTCTTCAGAGATGGTGCAATTCCCTAACCAGGCAGTGATGCAGCCGCTTGGAATGCTTTCTATATTGCCTCTGTAGAAGCTGTTGGGTCTTAACTGGTATTTGGGTTCAATTGAGGAACCCCAAGGAATGTGTTGCTTTTAACAATCTCTAGAGGAGTCATTGTTGCTGAGGAGAGAATAGTCACTCTGTGCTCTCCTGAAGTCAACAACATCAAAAGGATGGAGTTTACTTGAGGTGAAAAAAGAAAAGGGAGTAGGTTAACAAATATTAGCTAGCTAGGGGACAATGTTTTAACCTTACTTCATAATGAGAGTGGCCAAGCAAAAGATAGAAAAAATATTGCTGGCAGCTTTTTATATTCTTGGCTTGTATTTCTCCTCAGCATTTAGAAACAATGAGACCATGATTTGCCTTTTGTTTACAATAAATTAATGTTAGTGTCATAGTGTTCATCATAATGCAGTTTAATATCCCTCAGTTCCTCAACCTGTAGATGAAAATAAAAGAGGCAGCAGCTCTGTTAAAGGCCAATCAGATAGATGATCAGTTAAAATTTAGGTTAATATTAATACTGAATTTGTCTACTAGAATCATTTTATCTTGAAATTCAGTCACATTATTCATAATTGCACCAACTAAACACACTTACATTGACCACTTTGAGAAAGCGATTTTTCCTCAGCACTGCACTGACATGGTGGCAGTGTGTGTCGCACTAATTTGAGCAGATCAGACACAGTAGTGTTGTTTGGCTTATCAGGTTCATGGTAAATGGCGATGTTGCCACCCAAAAAATACCCAGCCAAATGCAGCTCTGTGGTCAGAAATTAAGCACTGGCTACAGAATGGACTACAGTCTTCAGCTCTACACAAATAAGGAGCTACAAGTGATTGGCTTTTGGAAGGAGTTTGCTGAGAAGTGTATATTTACATAGGTCAGCTGTGTAAAAGTCCCTAAGTGTGATCTGTCTGCTTCTGACTCCGCTAACAGATTTTGGCAGCCGATTTAGGACACTAATTGTTGTCATGGCAATGTAGTGACAGGGACACAGTGTCCAATCGCAACTGAGCTTGGCAAGCTAATTATGTCATGACATGGGGCATATCAAGGAGCCTGACATCTACAAATTAACAAGATGGTTAGCATATCAAACATGACAATTAGCATCACAGTAATGATGCATAATTTACACAGTAAAAAAAGGAAATTGTATTTCCCTGTATGTATGACTCACACTAAGCACTACCTCTCAGGTCTGTATGCACTGGGGCTGAAATAACACTTGTCACATTTGTTGTCAAATATGATTCTCTAAAACCAACATAATTACACCACATTTTTCCCCATATGGTGGGGTATTTAAGTGACTTTTTTTAGGTTGGTGAATCAAGTTAAAAAACTCCCACCCCTTTCATCCATTAATGAAGCTTCTTTTATGTATAGTTTCCCCTTTAGCATGATGCAAATTAGAGGAGTGGATTCCAAACAGTCATTTTCCTGAGGGACTGTCAATGCATGCTACAGTTGGAATGCTGAGAAGATTGACCAACTGAGGGGTTGGCTTCACCGCTTTTTACAAAACCTCACCAATTCAGCCTCCTTAACTGCATCAGCAGCCACCATGTCCACAGCCAGCTGAGCAGGGTCATCCATAGCAATCAGAGCTATGTCCATAGCAGTGTCCTCAGACAATGGGTAGAGTCCATCAGCAAAAAAATCCATACATTCCAGACATACCTGCTGTATCCTTCTTTTTTGGTTCAGCATTCTGTGACACTGTAGCAGGCAAAGGCAGGAGAGGTGGATACAAGTGCAGGTTTATAATCATCAGCCATACTTGAACAAAAAACAAATCCAAAAACACAATCAACTCTAACACTCTACAACTACATGTACACATACATAGACACAATGCTGAACCATGACAGGAGCAAACAGAGGGTATAAGAAGACAAAGGAAACAGGGAACACCTGGGACAGGGAGGAGACACTAACTCAGAGCAGGTGGGGGGAGGAGACAAGAGGAGCGCATGATGTTAATGAAAGCACATGATGTCAACAGAAGCACATGGGAATGACAGGACATAATCAAGGACATAGACCAACAGAAGAAACACAGGGAATAAACGTGACACTTTTATTTTTACCATAGATATACAAATATATGAACTGTAAGACACTTTTTGTTATGAAGTTTACATTTTACTTTGCATTTAAAGTAAAATACAACCAATCTTTTGATGTGTGCATTGTGGAAGAACAATTTTTTTAGACTGGCTGTCTTGACAGTGAAATCTGAATATACTCTCGAGTCCCAAATACATACATGGACAAAATTGTTGTTACCTTTCCATTAATAAAAGGAAAAACAATGGTCACTGAAAATCAAACTGGCTTGGACAAAAAATATGGTGTCCTTAACTTAATATTTTGTTGCACAACTGTTTGAGGCAATCACTGCTATCAAGTGATTTCTGTAACTCTTAAAGAGACTTCTGCACCTGTCCACAGATATTTTGGTCCACTTCTCATGAGCAAACTGCTCCAGCTGCCTCGGGTTTGAAAAGTGCTTCTCCAGACTGTGTATTTCAGCTCCTTCAGACACTGGGCAGCACATTTCGCCCCAAAACATAAACGAGTTTCACAGTAGACACAATTTCTTTTTATTGTATGCTTCATTTTTGCATCTGTGAACATAGTGCTGATGTGACTTGAAAAAATCTCGCCCAGGAGCTTCCAGTTTTGCCTTCAAGAGTGGTTTCATCCTTGGTCGTCTTCCATTAAGTCCTCTTTGGCTAAATCAGCAGCGCATGATGTGATCTGACACTGATGTACCTTGATCTTGGAGTTTACTTCTAATATTTGGATTAGTTGTTCTGAGCTGTGTGGTTACCATTCATATTATCTGTCTCTTCAATCTGTCAGAAATGTTTCGCCAAGGAGGTTGGCTACAGTCCCTTCTGAACATGTGCAACTGTAGTAACAGGAACATCAAGCTACTTGAAGATGGTCTTTTATTCATTACCTTTAACACGTTTGTCTAGAATTTTTTTTCTAATCACCTGAGATGACTCTCCATAAGTCCAAACAGCACAGTGGCTTTTCACCCTTTTCACACTTTAAATAGGCAGACTGACAGATTACAAGTTTGAAGACACCTGGGATGCTAATTACAGGAAACACCTTAGGTTAGCATGTCCCTATGGTCAAATTATTTCCTTTATCTTTTCTAGGGGTACCATCATTTTTGTCTTTTTCTTTCTTTAACAGGTACCAAAAAATTTGTACACGTGTTCCTGAAATCCTTTTTTAGATTGATTCCCACTCCTAATTTTATTTAGCCAAGTAGTGACCTGTTGGCAGTATTAGCAGGGCAAAATAAATCAGTATGTGTCTTTTTTTCATGTTTGTTGTGACAGCGGTTCAGCCAAAGTGTGAAAATGTCAAAACAAGAGAACAGCAGTAAGTACAGCTGGGAAAAAAAAATAAAAATTATTTCTACAAGTGTAGAAACAGTGAGGTGTATGGTTTGTTCAGGGGTTAGACGACATTGGTAAGCTGCTGGGTAATTAAATTTAACACAATCAAACCTAATTGCAAATTTTGGGGTCTTGATATCGAAACAAAGAAATGTATTTTCTTTAGCTGTACCTATACCCATACCTCATGGAATCATATCTAAAGCTGGTTCTCTTCAAAAAGAGTTTACTTACAGCCTGGGTTTGAATCTCAGCCGGGGTGTCTGGTGTTTGTATGTCTCCCAGTGTCCACATGAGTTTCCTGTGGGTCTCCGGGTTCCTCCCACAGTTCAAAGACCACCTATGGGCCACCTTTAAAGGACTTGCTTCTGTTTCTGTTGCTTTCCTGGATTAGATCCCTGACCAATGGTTGAAAGCACTTCAGCTAAAGAGTTACGTCTCTTTAAAGGCTTGAAAGATTGTATACAGCTTGTTGGTGTTTTGTTGTTTGTTGATAGTTGGTTACATGAACAAAGCTGACTGTGTGTTGATAGAACATTTTCCTTGGAGTACACTGAGCTAATGTTGAAACATGTTTTTAAGTGTATTCTTCTGTGTGCTGCTATATTTTTGTATGACACTGGTGCTGTTTACTACAAAGGCAAGCCTATAGCCTTGCCTTTATCATATTTGACACTGTTATTCCTTCCCTGCCATTCCGTTCAGTAATTCAAATAAAGAATTCATATTTAGTAGAATCCACGAATGTAGCCCTTTCTAAAAAACAGCATTAACACCTATAGCAGCCTACACTGGACAGTGTTCACAAATAAATCAACGGGGAGCTAACTATCAAAAGCAGAAAGTCTCCCCTTTAATAAGAAGTCACAAGCTTAATAAACCAGAGTAACAGTGGAACTTATTTTGTTCCCTCATGACCACAACAAAATGCACAGCTTTTTAGTGGACACATCCTTTTTTATAGTCAGATTTGCGCTAATAAGACAAAACACAGCTAGTTTAGTGATTAACTTCACAAATTAGTGAGATTAATCTTGATTGATTTTTTTTTTTGCTTTGTAAGTTTGTTCTTTACATATCAAATAAATGCACTGATAATGCTGACACCATGTTATAGTTCTACACTGCTAAACAGTGTGGCATGTAGCTCTTTATTTACTCAGTAATAAATATGATTTTTGTTTATTTTTCCTGTAAAATCAAATCAAATATTCATTGCTCATCATGTGAAATGAAAGATACCATAAGAATGAACTACACTGTTAAAAGGGTTAAATCAGTGCAGCTGAGGTTTATATGTTTCTTATTAATCATTATTCATCACTAGCTCAGGCTTAATTATTTCTATAGTTGTGGGAAACAAAAAAATAATAATGTTAAAAGCTGCTTTGTGTCCTCCATGTCCCCTGTTATATATTTGCTAAAAGCTTATCACTGAATGTGCTTTTTTCCTTTTTTTCTTTTTAACCTTTTGGACACATGCAGTTGCCTCAGTGGGAACCGTTCTCTGCTTCTTTCATCGCTCCTTCGTGTTCTTTCTTTCTTCTTTTCTTCCACTCTTTCCTTCTTTCTTCCTGTCATCCATCTGTCTTACTCTTTTTTCTTTTTTCACACCCTCCTCCTTCCATACCTATCTGTCTATAGCTGTGCAGATGATGCTGGTGTGTGTTTCTGCAGGGGATTGTTGGTAACTCTGGGAGTTTGACACACTGCCATTGTCGCTCTAGCTAAGCCTCAACAATGCACACACTGACAGCTTATTCACACCATACACACCCGCAGAGACACCACCATCATCCTCCAATGATGTGTGTGTGTGTGTGTGTGTGTATGTGTGTGTGTGTGTGTGTGTGCGTGTGTGTGTGTGCGTCTGTAAAGGATTCCTGGGGTGTATTTGGTCTCTCTGATCTGAGCTCTGAGCCATGGTCAAGTGCTCAGAGGATCAGTGTGTGAGTGTGTGTGAAAGTGAGACAGATGTACAGTGTGATACTCTGGTTATGGTCTCCAACAGGCCTCAGTATGTCTTGAAGTAGTTGGCCAAACACGACAGGACTTGACTGATCGTAACAGGTCGGGTTCAGACAGAAATGTGTCATGCTACAGTTGTGTTCAGACTAAATTATTCTACAGTTGGATTTAGTAAAAACTCTCTCAGACTGCGAGCTGGGTAAGAACTTTAGCTAGAGTCAGGTTGAGGTAATTTGTTGGGCTCAAATTGCGCTGCTGACAGATTCAGGCAGAATTTTGCACAGGACAGATTTGGGTTCAGATAAAGATACACAATTAGGTTGAGACGTTGAGAAACGTCCAGAAAGAAATTGATCAGTTACAGTCTGATTTTTATCAGACAACAATTGCACTTGGACATATTTTTATCAGACATTAGGACTGGAACAGAATTTTATCAGGACACAGCTGGGTTTTTTGTTGTGTTCTTGTTTAGACAGAATTTTGTCAGGTTGCAGTTAGATTTAGAAAGGGTACTGACATTACATTTCCTGCCCCAACAGTCATGCTGCAGAATTAAATAATTTGTTTAAGGCTACAATCAGCTTAAAAAGGATTTTGTTGGGTTTGTGGTTGGGTTCAGACATTATTTTGGTTGGGCTATGCTTGGGTTCAGACATTGGCTACTGTTACGGCGGTGCCTATGTGTGTCGTGCCCTGTCTGTGTTTTCTGTGTGTGTGTTTGTCTGTCTACCTCCATCTCTATAGGTGGCGCTGTCATCCAGGAAGTACCGAAAAGACGGCAAAATCCCAAAACAAAAGAGCAGAGGACAGAGAGAGAGGAGAGAGAGAGAACTTGTGGTTGGGCTGTTGATTTTGTTGAGTTTGGTGTGCTGACCTCAGGTTTTACATATTATGTTTATAGTCTGTAAATAGTGTTGTTGTTTCTTTTGTTTATGCCGGAAGGGGGTAAGTGCTATTTTCTTTGGGTTAAAGGTTTTTTTCTCCTGTTTTGGTTGAGTTTTTTTGTTTAGGTTAGGAAGTTTTGTGGGTGGAATTAGGGTGGGTTTTGGTTTGTTATTTTGGCCTGACTTACCCCTGGAGATATGGCTTCTTATTGTATATAGTTGTAAATATACTTTAAACTAAGACAAGCTCGGTGTGGTTTCTTGTGAACCCCCCCTTTTTTTTGTTGTTTTCTTGTTTAGACAGAATTTTGTTGGGTTTGTGGTTGAGTTCAGACATTGGCTACTTTTAGATTTAGTATTTTGGTGGGCTGTAGTCAGGTTAGGAACAAATTTCATCAGGCCATGGTCTCTTTCAGACATGCTGCAAAAATTTGTTTAAATTACTTATTAGAGGCTTATTAGAATATTTCCCTTTGATTTTTACAAAGTTAAAAGTGAAAAAAACTCTCTGCATTGCCACATATATTGTTAAAGAAAGTAGAACTACGATTAGCCACGTGTTTGCACACAGCGGAATTTGACCTCTGCATTTAACCCATCCGTGCAGTGATTCACCCACATATACACACACTAGTGAACATACACACTAGGGGGCGGTGAGCACACATGCCCGGAGCGGTGGGCAGCCCTTATCCATGGCGCCCGGGGAGCAGTTGGGGTTAGGTGCCTTGCTCAAGGGCACTACAGTCATGACTTGCTGGTCCCAGGGATTGAACCGGCGACCCTTCCGGTCACAAGACCGGATCCCTAACCTTCAGGCCATAACTGCCCCTGATGTCCTACAAGTAAAACTCTCTGCATTATTTTACACTTCTATCAGTGGATTTATCCAAAAACATCTAAAAAAAAATAGACATGGTTACAGAGGTTTGTCATTAAACAACATGATGCTCCTTGTAAACATACTCTAAAATGACAAATTTAGAAAATGACACAGGCTTAAGTGCCCCATCACTTTCCTTTCACACTTTCTCTAGGGACACACACACTTCTTCTCTTGTTTAGAAATCTTGCAGTTGCTTTAGGTCTAAAATATTTTTTGCCACACTGTGTGTGAAAATAACAAACAGTTCTACTTTTCATGATTACACTGACAGAACATCCAGAGTGCAGGCTGAAAAAAGTAAGTGAATCTGTGAAATTAATAACCTGTAGATTCCCTCTCCACCAAATGTTTCCAGTAGTAAATAAGATTTACAATACTTTGATGAAGAATTTTGGACTATTCCTTTTTGCAATGTGTTTTAGATATTTCTTAAATACCTTGCTTGCAAAACTCTCTTTAGTCATACCACAGCATCTCAATAGGTCCAGACTGTGGACAAATATTATTTGTGTGCTCTTGTTAGGTTGCATCCCCCAATGCCTGTTCAACTTAAGGTGATGGGCCGCTGTCCTTCCATATACCTGTAAAAAGTGATTGTTTCCTCAATTATTACAAGCTGTCCAGGCCCTGAGGCAGCAAAGCCGCCCCAAAACCATGATGCTCCTTTAGCCATGTTTCACAGGGGGGGTTGAGGTTTTGGTGTTGGTATCCTTTTTCCTCCAAACACAGTGTTGCGCATTTGTGCTAAAGGTTCCACCTTTGTTTCTTCTGTCCATATAGCATATTCCCAGAAGCACTGAAGAACATCCAAGTGGTCTTGAACAAACTTGACGTGGGACACAATGTTTTCTTTGGACTGCATCAGCTTCCTTCGTGGTGCCCTTCCATTTACACCACCCTTGTTTTGTGTTTTGCTAGTGTTTTTACAAAAGTTTTTGCAGTTGCAGTGGTCTTAACAGAACGTCCACTCCACAGTCCTGAATTTTCTTAATTTGTAGATATTTGTCTAACTGTGGATTGATGTACACCCAGGTGGTCAGAAATGCTTTTGTAGCCTTTTTTTTAGCTTCATGCATCTCTATAACACATCTTATGAGGTCTTGTTTATATTAAGACATGGTGTACACTAACCTTTCTTGAGAAGGACTGGTCAGTAACCAGGTTTTGTGTGCTACCAGTGAAAACAACACTTCTAATCTCATCTTCTTAAATAAAACAGTCCTTAACACAGAGGTTAATTAACTTTTTTTAAACCTGCACTGCGGATATTTACTCAATGTGCTCAATGAAAGACTTGAAAAGTACAATTGTTATTAGTTAAGACAGATTGCTTTTGTCTATAATTGTAACTTGGATATCAATCACACTACATGTTATTAGTAGTCTATGCAGTAATCTAGGTAATTTCAAAAGTTTTACTTACTTTTTCTTTTGCACATGTATTGTACACTTATGTATAGTGTATGTATACATAATGTATAGTTACACCACAAATTTAAAGTAAAAAATACATTTCCACTCACAAAGAAAAATGCAATTATCGGCAACTAACTGCTCAAAATAATCACTAATTACTTTTGCTATTTTTAGAACTTTTGTGCAGTAGTAGTACTACGACTACTACTACTACTACCTATAATAAGATAATGATAACCCCAATCTTATATATCCTCATGATTTATCTATTAATTTATGCATTTACTTATTCTGAGTATATATTTTTTCAATTTAACACCTTTTATTGTTGTTGTGGGATCACCACAACAAGAAAATTTGATACCCATACACACTCAAAGTCAGGGGCGTGGCTAGCCCCCCAGCACCCCTAAAGATTATAGTAAACAAAACGTTTGTTTTTCTCTTTTAACATTAATTTGTGTCTGACAAGCTGGAAATGTTAAAACCATAAAGAGTATATGGTTAAACCAATTATTTTAACAACGAAAATACAGCACCATCCTCCCCTTGCCTTGTAAAATGGTATGATCCAGCTTCTTGTTCTCTCAGTGCAGCATCGCGCACACACACACACAACGTCTGTCACCTAGTGAGCTGTTTAAGTAGGCAGTCTATCTGACATCTCTTTGCATAAAACAAATTATTGACACACTCTAGTTAGACAGCAACTGCGTCATGGCTTGTTAGCACGTCCGGTGTTTTAGCTAGTTGTTAAGCTACCAGCCTTCTATTCAAAACAATAGCCCGAGGCTTTAAAATGCGCTAGAATAAATGCTAATGCATGCCAAGAAACATTAAAACACCAGAGAGAATCAAAATAACATTTTAAAACAACTTCACTGCTTGTAGCTTCTCCTGCGTTGCATCATGGGATTGCCTTAGCGGCTGAGGAAGCATTTGATAAGATCTCAGTAGAAAGTGTGTTTAAGGTATCTAAGAATTGGGACAGTCTACATGTCGGGAGTGCATACTATGATGTAAAATGCTGTCTATGTAGGCAGCTCACTAGGTTTTGAGATGGTGTCAGTGCTTTATTTGACTGTTGTCACATGTCTAGTAAGTTTTGCAAAGGAGTATTTTTGTACTTTATCACATATAACTAACAGATTGCAGTCATTATCAGCAGTCCATATTTCTGATGCACCCTTTATTCTGTTATATTGTTAGCTAGGAGTGGTTTTTATTTAGCAGGCTAATGCTGGTGGTCTGTTTACTGTTTATAAAGGAGTGAGAGAAGCTGTAGCTGCTCTGCTGATGGTTAGCCTGTGTGATATTAAATCCAAGGTGCTAGAGTAGTGCTGTCTGTATGTGTGTTAGCTAATTAATGTTACAGAATGATAAGATACTATAACTGTAACTGTGTGTGTGCGCGTGTGTTTGTGGTCAGCAAGTCAGCTGTAGATATTCAATTCCTATATTCAAGTAAGGCCAACAGGATCTTGATCATATGCTCCGAATCTGTTGATAATCGTAATAATATTGATAACTGATTATTAGAATTGATGGGAGAATTGGTAAATTATTCTAATTATTCTGTCATGACACACTTACCCCAAGTCTCATGCCCTGAATTTCTCTCATTCTCATCTGGTCACCCTAGCCCAGAAAAGCTCAATATTCAATAAGAAAAATGTGTTAAATTGATGTTTATTTATTTATTTTTCTCTTAGATATATATAATCTATCATATTTTACTTTTAATAAAATTTAAATTTAAGATTTGTTGGTGTCTTTCCAGTCATAATGTAGCCCCAACACTGATTTCGGATTGATGGTCTGAAATTACTTCAAAATGTATTTTTTTATGAGCTGTTCTCATTTGGGAGCCCCGCACCCCTAAAGCTCTAAGCCTACAATCACCCCTGCTCAAGGTGGTTACATTTTATTTTGTATGTAATTAAGCTGATGGCGTTTAGAATTCATTTCAGAAAAATCAACACTGCAGTGGAGAATAATCTATATTTTGAGTAAGAATCATCACATAAAAATAAGCAGGATGTAAACAGAAACGGGGTCCAGTAAGAATTCTGTGTTCTACTGTCAGCATATTTCAGTAAACAATAACCATTAACAACATGATAACGATTACAACATTGCAAACGGCTGCTTCATTGTTCTATAAATGCTCTGTTAAAGAAAGCTAGAAAAACATCCCATTCAACCTACTCAATTCAGTTATTTAAAACTAATACAAATCTGTGTGCTACAGTGACTGTTTAACTTTAATAGGGTTTCGTTAGCTTTCTGTATAGAATGTCCATCAGTAATTATGAAAGAACAAATTTGTGAGTGGAACAAAGAAAAAATTAATGACTGTCAGAAAAAAACATGTTATTTCCAATGTAGTACAGGTTATTTACTTCTACAGACTTTTCCCCACACACTGTTAAAGAAATACATGAGATAAAAATCTAATGAAAACCACTTAAAGGAAGCATAGTGGTACTGAGGACGAGTGGGATTTTTAGTCCACTGCTAAACACTGACCGTATATTCATTCATAACATTTGGATCCAATGACATGCAAAATAAACTAAACAAAGCAGCAAAGATCCCCATCTAACCAGATCTAAGGGATGATGCTTACTGAAATATTCAGAAAAAAACAAACATGGCTGAAATGCATGTTTCCTCATATAGACACTTCATGTTAAGAAGTTAAAAAACATTAAATTAACTTAAAATACAATATGGCTTTCTGGAAAAAAATGGCTAAGTAATGTTTCATTGTTTAAGCTGTCATGAACAATTTGGTGTGGCTTTTCATGTATGACAAAAAATTATATATTCCATAAAGGGGCGTCTAAGCATGAAGCTGAAACACTGCATTTAAGAAAAAGACTTACTGTGTGATAAAGAGAAAAATGTATTTAAAATAAAACGAATTTGCTACAGCTTTCCACTGGCAGCAGGAGGTTATTGAACAACCATTATCAGAACAAAAAAACATCCCCCTCCAGTTCCTGAGATAGTGGGAGAAGCTAAATGGATTGAGAGAGAAAAGCGTGAGGGGCTAAGCTCTGTGGGACCCACCTCCTTTCATTCCTGAGCATCTTGGTTAAGGCTGATGTGTGAGTAGGTTACTGTACCCTCATTTGGTTGGTCAGCTGTTTCCCCAGACTCCGCCATCTCACTCTGAGCATACACAGCGCCCTCTACTTGCAGGGTGGAGTCATCCAGCTCTGTTACGATATAATGCGTTCCCTCATCATTTACAATTACCTGTGTAAGCCCCTCCTTCATCATTAACTGACTGGCGGCGAATTGCAGCACTTCCTGCACCACTCCTTCAGGTGTGTCCTGGTGGGCATGACTGACCACTTGTGTAACAACGCCCACTGACTCTGCTCTCTCACCTTCAACTCCCTCTACCACCTCCCTATATACTTGTATCTCTTCTTGTCCCTCACCCTGGTTGTGGCCCTCTTGCTCTGTGGTGATTATTTCGGTCTCTCCGGCGCTGCCTTGCTGGCCAATCTCTGACACTGCACACAAAAGGGCGTCCAGCGCAGTGGAGGATTCAGACAGCACCTGACTTACACCCGCCTGCTCTGGGCTGGCCTGGCCCTCCTCCTGGCCTTCCACTAGTAGGTACTGGGTCGCTCCTTCAGCCAGAGGGGTCCCGGACGGCGCCACCTTGTGGCAGGGGATAACCTGTCCGTCTTCGGTGATGTGCAGCACCTGGGCCACCTGCAGCTGTGTGTGTGTGTGTGTCATTGCTAGTGTGTGAAGTGTGGCAGCAGCCGACTCCTCCAGCTCCTGCTCCATCGCTGCCCCCTCGCCGTAGCCCTGGATGATAATGACCTGCTGAAGTGCCTCTGAGCCCAGCCGCCCTTCCTCTGGCGCAAACGCAGATTCGGCCTCAACGTATGTCGCACCTTGACCCTTCAGGCGGCACTCGAATGATTTGGACACAATTCCTGCCACACACAGCAACACTTACACATTAAAAAGTCTGCGTGAATGTGAATTTTTACTGTTTAACTTTTTTCTTTGAATAAACAGCAATCAAATACACAGTAACCATTTAAAAAATAAAGTAATGTGTAAACTAAGTTTTCTTTCAATAAGCATCTTATTGAATGGTTAGTCTTAAAGAAAAAAAAAATAAGTAAGAAATATGCATAAATTATTTTAATATTAAGCCATATAAATAAACAAAATAACAGCACTGGCAAATGATAGCAAATTTAAAAAGCAAATCTGAGACTGATTAATCCTCTCTGTCCTTACTTTTAATCCTGACAATTTACTCCTCATGTTTGTTCACACTTTGTCTTCAACTCCATTAATATTCATCTCTGTTCATACATACTTCTCAACTCCTTCCACACATAGTCCTCAACTCCATTAATGTTCAGCTCTGTTCACACATAACCTCCATCCACACTTACCCCTCAATTCCATTACTATTCAACTCCTTTTATGCTTAGACTTCAACTCCATTAATATTAACCTCTGTTCACACATACTACTCAACTCCATCCACACTTTCTCCTTAAATCCATTACTCCTCCTCAAACTTCCTCACTGTCCACATCACTGAGAACATCTCCTGGTCTCTCAACACCAACTCCATAGACAAGAGAGCCCAGCAGCGCCACTACTTCCAACGTAGACTGAAGAAGGCTCATCTCCCCCCTCCCATGTAGAGAGCATCTTAAGCAGCTACATATTGCCTGGTTTGGGAATTACACTGTCTCTGACTGGAAGACCCTACAGCGAATAGTGAGGACAGTTGAGAAGATCATCGGGCCCCCCCCCTCCATCACGGACATCTACACCACACGCTGCATCCGCAAAGCCACCAGCATTGTGCCCAATTCCCTGCAGCCCTCACACAGACTTTTTTCACTGCTGCTGCCAGACTCTGCAACTGCTTTGTTCCTGAAGTGATCAGATTTTTTAACTCACAGGCACTGATTTTAATGCCCCCCCTCACACACATATTCTACACTCTCACACACATATTCTACACTCACACACACACCTCTTTTGATGCTCTACTCTGAAAAATGTTTACTGTTTACTTCTACCTTTACCAAGTACTAGCACAGTAATGGCTGTGTGTATGTATGTCATCTGACTGTGTAAACTCACCGATCACAGTATGTTAAATATCTCTGCATTTTTCATTCCACTACTGCAATGTTCAGTAACAAGTGCTGTGTCAGTGCCGCACTGCTGCAGTGTCTGTTTACTGTGTATAATGTCTGTTTAATTTATTGTATTTATTGTTTCTAGTAAAAAAAAATTGCACAATATTGTCTGCACTTTTGCACTTTTGTACTCTTTGTTCTATGTTGCACCATGTTGTTCCTGGAAGAATGTAATTTCACATCACTGTGTACTTGTACGTAGATGGAATGACAACAAAAGC
This sequence comes from Megaleporinus macrocephalus, assembly GCA_021613375.1. Classification (NCBI taxonomy): domain Eukaryota; kingdom Metazoa; phylum Chordata; class Actinopteri; order Characiformes; family Anostomidae; genus Megaleporinus; species Megaleporinus macrocephalus. The sequence continues at coordinate 16,463,963 of CM038723.1, read as the reverse complement.
CTTATGACTTGACTTCAGTTCAGGCAGGGAATGTGAATGAAATGGCATTGTTTTTTCATCCTTCATTATCGTTTATTGTTTACTTACACAAACAACATTCTTTCAACTGTTTAAAATATGCTGTTTTAAAATTCTCCTTGCAAAACACACAGCACTGTTAATGAAATTTCCTCTAAAAGGTCAGCACTGTCTCAATGTCTCAAATTCTCTCCTGTTCTCCACCATCTGCTACTATAAAACTGCCTTAAACGCTTAAAGCTTTAGTCATTAACAGCCTGATGTCTTTGGCACTACAGCAACAAATATTAAAAAGTGTCATTTCACTGGAATCAGCATTCTAACATGACTGCTGCCTTTGGGCCCAGCTTATGCAATCCCTGTCCAATACATACATGAAATATGCTTTTTTTGTGCAGTAACTACAATGTCCTTTAAGTCCTCTTTGTTTAAGCTAAATTGATTTTTTATTTTTTCCTATAATAAGAACAGTCTTTTTCTTTTTGACAACTGACTTTTCTGGTAACTACTGGGACAGATTTACATCCATTCCATCATGCAGAATTCTTTTAACTGTGAGGTTTTTAAGGATTTTATTTTGCATGTATAGCTTTTTCAAATGCCCCCATAACATTTCAATGAGGTTAAAATCTGGACTTTGACTAGGCCATTCAATGACCCTCCGTTCTCCAAGTGTAGAACATGTCCTACACTTGTGTTTAAACATAATGAATTAGAAGTTGATGAATTAGAAGTTGACAAGTTGGCAAGATTTAATAAATAATATTAGACTATGTAAATTCTTAGTTGGTGACATGCCTAATGCTTAGATAAACAGCTTTACATCATATTCTCTGAATCCTTTTGCACTGCACTGCATGTGTGGGTGTATTATATGAGGAAAAATGATTTGGACCTTTATTTGTATTCAGTACACAGCCCTATGCAAAAGTTTGGGTGTACCTAGTACATTACCTTGTTTTGTTAATTACAATAAGTTAACACATTTGCACATTTTAATGCTGATCTTAACATATCCTTCTTTTTCTCACAATGAGATTATGGTTTATGGAGAATTTACTGCAAGATCAATTAGCCAATGTGGAAAATCTGAGTAAATATATGACTTAGATATCTTCAGGAGAACATTGTAGAAATACTGGTTACTGGAAATACTAACATTTTTATAGACTGGCTAAAGGGTGGATAAAAAAAACTGCAGTTAGCTGGGATCACTTTGGAATGGCAGCCTTAAAAGTGTGCAGTACTTCAAAGGACATATGACTGTGGCTCATAATCACTGCCTGAAAAAGGTCCATGCACATAAAAGTAGGCTATGCAGTAGACTGAGCAAGTCAGCAGAAAGCTAAAATGGTCAACAGGCTAATGCTCCAATAACAAAAGACAACATTCCAGTCAGAATGAGCCTAAGATATTATCCTTTATTATGCAAGGCTGAACTAGGAACATTAACCCTTTGCAGTGGGCTCTTCCAGCATTACATGGACCAGATTACACAATTGCAGGTAAAGAACGGTTTAGTTCTGCTCTCATCCCTCTATCACTGACAGAAAAGGTGTAAGCAATAGTGAACAGGCTTTCTATACTCAATGCAAAACACTCAATGTAAAACATCACTTATAAAAGTTATTCTTTCCCAGAGTGCTGTTTTTCATGCCATTTCTGACCCTCTTTTTGTGAGCGTTTCTGATGAGGATAAATTGGAAATCTTTTCACACAGTAATTTTCACACACATAACATTACACACCTGCTAATCTGACAAACAAATGGAGTGGGGTTTTAGCTGCTCAGCAATGTCTGTGTGCAGTACTGGGAAAAAATCTAAAATGGTAAATGTAGCAGTATAACACTAGTATTTACATGGTACTTAAGCAATAAACTGCTTGTTTGGCAGAGAAGTCAATATGATAGATCCAGTGCCACCAACTGGAGTTGCTGGAAGAAGCCTCTAGATTTGCAGGGGCACACATGGTGGTGTACTCGGGGGCAGGAACCCCATTTCTCTCTCACCCCTGTACTCCTTTGCATTAAAGTGGACAGGGGCTGTGACAACTAAAACCCTTTCTCGTACCAGGGTTTCTTGTAACCCCCATTTCCCCCATGTATGTTTCTCTTAAACCTCTCCTAGCACCTTTTAACATCTTCCTTCTCTGTCCATGTCCAGTTATCATTATTATTATGATTATCAACAGATCCTGAGCATATGATCAAGATTATGTTGGCCTTCCTCAAATCTAAGATTCGAATAATCTATGGCTGACCTGCTGACCACAAACACACACAGACACACACACACACACAGAGTTATGTTAAAGTAACATCTTTTCATATATTATCATTCTGTAACATTAATTAACTAACACACATACAGACTACTCTAGCACCTTGGCTAACCAACAGCAGAGCAGCTACAGCTTCTCTCACTTTTTAAACAGTAAACAGACCACCTGCAGCATTAGCCTGCTAAATAAAAAAACGTCATATGTCACTCCTAGCTAACAATAACGGGATAAAGGGTGCATCCGAAATATGGACTAATGATAATGACTGTAATCTGTTGGTTATGTGTGTTAAAGTACAAAAATACTCCTTTGCAAAACTTGCTAGACACGCAACACCAGTCAAATAATGTAGTGACACTGGGGTCTGTCTCAAAACCTAGTGAGCTGCCTACATAGACAGCATTTTACATCATAGTATGTGTGCTCCCGACATGTAAACTGTCCCAATTCTTAGATACCTTAAACATGCTGTCTACTGAGGTATCTTTTTTTTGCCCAATTGTAAGGAAGCATCGAATGCTTCCTCAGCCGCTAAGGCAATCTCATGATGCAACGCAGGCAAAGCTACAAGCAATGAAGTCGTTTTTAAAATGTAATTCTGATTCTGCCTGGTGTTTTAATGTTCCTTGTCATGCAACCACATAAAACAGTATTTTATGTGCATTTTTTTTATCTGCATGTATCATGCCAAGCTCCACTGCACACACTGCCTTTATCTGAGGTACCCTTCAGAACAGCTGGCATGCACCTTTGTTGGATCATTAGACGGGAACACATAATGGCACTGCTCTGTATTAGTCCTAGTGGATAATGCAATGCAGTACCCAGATGCAGTCTTATTTCGTGACATTCCAGCACTTAGCATTGCAAAGGCACTTTTCTGAGTCATCTCCCGAATTGGAATCTAAAAAGAGATCTTTACTGACCAGAGCACCAGGTCACACACTTTACAGAAACTCTATAACTCTATAATTCACACCAGTGTTTACCACCCTCAGATAGACAGACTGGTGTAATGATTTAATCAGACATCAGACATTTAGACCCTACTTGCAGTGTGACAAGGGTTCTCCCTGTCTATATTGTTATATGGGTGACCTTGGGGTGTCCTGGTGAATATTGGAAGGAGGGATCCATGAACAGAAAAATGACATTCAGTACATTTTTGACATTTTGACATATCTCTGCCTGGCCCTACACACCAATGATTCTTCCATCATGACTGTACACAGCTGCCACTGTAGATTACCTGTGCACAAAAAAACAATCTGGAGAAAATCAAGACTATGCTAGACATGAGTACAATCAAGGAGTCACCCAGTAACTGATACAGTCCCATGGTGCTTGTCCTCTTAGGTTAAGGACCAGTGCTCCCTCAAATTCACAAAACTAAAACAATTGCGGCCTGCCCCAGAACTAAGGCGTTCTTGGGACTGGCTGGCCATTATTGTAGGTTTGCACCTAATTACTTGGACATAATCAGGTTGCTGGCAGTTCTCCCTTGCCCATGAAGGATGTCAACGTGAAGATCATCCACTGGTATCTGTCCTTGCAACCCTTTAAACTGCGGTGTTCCAAAGACTGCAAGCTTAAATGGTGGTGGCCAACTTTGTTGGCATGAGTAAAACACTGAAACACTGAGTTAAGTATCTGACAGTGTTCAGCTTGTGTTGTTTCTTGTCATGCTTTTTTTCTTGGTAGGCTGGGGAAGACCAGAGACAGAAAACCCAGCGAGACCCAGAACAGAGCAGAGCCAAGCCAAGTTGAGATCACTGCTTCATGGCTGCCCAGTAATACTTGACTATATTCAACACCAATAATAATCAATAAACCTGTATGTTAAATCAGTTGTGCTAGAAAAGATAGCATTGAACAAATTCTGTGAGGCTGAAGACATCTAAACTCTGGATCAAAACATTACCCTTTAAATGAGCTTATTAAACATTAACTTTTGATACACTCCTTTTATATTTTTTTGCATTGATTCTAAAGATTATTTTAATGATATTTACGAGCAAAAAAAAATTACAACATAAATGGTTATAAGTCATAGATCTTTACACAGTACTGTATATTCAGGTCATTATATAGGAATCACAAGTTTTTAATGTACCACCCTCAGTTTGTTTTTGGAGACCAAAAATAACACACTGACAGATAGGATTTACTATAACAATCAGTAATCATATCAGCGTGTTAATGTGGGCCTCAGTATCAGCTCAGGGAGTGACAGACAGCAGATGTGTGTTTGTGTGTGAGTGTATACTGGTGAATGCAGACGAAGGCCTTTAAACCTTACAGCTGTCAGTCAGACTGATTGACAACCAACGCCATGGAAATAGCAATAAATCAGGTTTCCAGATTCCAGGAACATTTACAACAAACCAACACACAGCAGATTTCCATAGGCCACTTGAGTGCTGTCAGTCAGTTAGAGCGACAGCTCACACAGCTCTTGGAGGGGAAACATACATCACACCTGATACTGAGAGAAAATAAATCTGGTAATGGGAATTATCAGAATGTCAAGTTTGGTATCGGAATATGCTGGCAGATTATCCTCTGTGTTACACAAACATACACCCACACGTTTGTCTTAATATATTTGTGAGGACATCTATATGTATCTAAAATAAGAACCATGCTAAAACAAGGTTTTTTTTTTTTTAATGGAGAGAATTATTGAAATGTATATACTGATATGAACTATTTGAATTAACTGTCTACATAATAAATCAAGCACATAAATCTTTACCACACAGAAAGTCTGGCAAAAATGTTTGTGGTGAACAAAATTAAGATATAAAGATAAATGTAATGCATCAATATGCATTAAACCCTAGTGCAAGTAACAAAGCTAATTAGACACGGCTGAATTTGGCTTAGTCTTTCTTATTTAAGCTGGGTCTTTAGTTGGGCAATGCAAATAACAAAAACGGTGGATTCTGTTGTAGCTATAAGAGTGGACAAAATATGCTAAATCAGAAAGCTTTAAGCACCTTCATTAATTCAACCAATTCTCTGTTTTAACATTTAAAAATAAATTAAAATACTACAGTACTACAAGAATAGCAATTCTACTGAATTAAAATAAATTAAAATGCACAGATGTGTATTTTTACATTTCCAGAAACTGCTGGGCCTTCCCTGAGGGTTCCCTCTACTTTGCGCAAACACCAGTCCTTTTATATTTTTTACTTATCAGATATAGAGGTCTGTAGGGCACCTTAAAAAATTCAGCAAGTATGAATTTATTTTCTTTTAAATGAACACACACACAGACACAAATCTAAGTGATTCCAACAGCATCACAGCCTCCTTAAACTCTCACAGAGAGCAGTGACGCAAAACATAAGAGGGTCTTTCTCTTTTTTCTTTTTTCCACACGTCACAAATTATTTCATGCTTGCTGTGTGTGTCTGCCATACCCTTTTAGAACTAATTTACCTTTTTATGGTTAATCTTCCTCAAAGTGGCTTATTTCAACCTTTAATTAGGCAACAGGGAGTCTGCACACGCACACACACATATATCTTTGCAAAAAAGAATAGAGTGAGAGAGTATGCAAAGGCAAGATACAGAGACAGAAAGAGCCTAAAGGGAAATAATGATAGGAGAGTGCAAAGAGGGAGAGAGAAAGAGATAGAGACAGAGAATAGAGAATGAAAGGGAAGGAGAGAGAAAGACACAAGGATATAGTGGGAAATACCATGAGAGGGAGATAAAAAGAGGAAAAGAAAGAAATAACATCAAAAAAGATGTTGAGAAACACATGAAAGAGAGAGACAAAGAGCAAATGCAATGAAGAGAGAATTAGAGAGAGGCTGGGAGAATTAGTGAGAAAGAGAGCACAAAGAAAGTGCAAAAAAGAGAGAGAGAAAGCGAAAGAGCAAGTAGAGAGAGGGAGTGAGAAAGGAGAGAGAGACAGAGAAAGGGCAAGAGAAAGACAGCAGGAGCATACATAAACCATATTGATTGCCCCCTCTGTTTTCAGAAGTGCACTGCAGGCCATCCGTATAAGAAAATGGATTTTATAAATATTATAGACTGCTTTTATTTTTAAGTTAACAAAGTATTAATAATAAATATCCACATTAACATTATTAATCATTATTTTTGCTGCCTAATCACTGAAATCCTTCAGTACAATAGTACAGTTATTAACAGGAGATGCATGTAACTGAGTAACTCAGAGACTTTTCAGCAGTTCCTCATAAATCTAACCTATATTCACCTTATTTGCTCTCTCTCTCTCTCTCTCTCTCTCTCTCTCTCTCTCTCTCTCTCTCTCTCTCTCTCTCTCTCTCTCTCTCTCTCTCTCTCTCTCTCTCTCTCTCTCTCTCTCTCTCTCTCTCTCTCTCTCCTCCCCCCCCCCCCCCCCCCCCTCTCTCTCTCTCTCTCAGCACAGCAGGGTAAGCCATAATAACAAAGGCTGTCAATCACTGTGTGTGTGTGTGTGTGATTGTTCTAGGGGTCTGTGTTTGATCTGTGTGTTTGAAAGACGAGAAAAGCGTGAACGGAGTGTATCTGACCCAGCACCCCCCGCAAGATCGCCACCCCACTCTGTCAGCAACCAATCACAAAGCAGCATAATTCAGAATCTGTAATAATCTCCTATGTAGATCCTCTGAAACTCTACTGCCGTGTTACATTAACTCATGTAAGGGTTACACACACACATGAACCCACACACACATGCCATGAAGTCCCAGACAGCAAAAAACACAGCAAATCTACCAAACTGTACCAAACATAAACAAAATATCCAAAGAACAAAGTTTTTGAGCAGAAAGCATGATTATGATTTTGTGCAGTTTAGGCAGGCATCATGATAGAGTGATGTTCCCACAATCTGTATACACTAAAACGGATTGCTGGAGAAAGATGCCGTGGATATAGATTAAGAGGATTCTCAGTCTGTCAGAACAACAAGCAGCCTGCAGTTACTCTTAGACAATATCCTAATCAGGTATTTTGTGTGTGGTGTATTATTCTCAGAACAGGAGAATAGCACTGGCCTGCTATGGTGTGTTTTTTACTTCAACTGGGTTGAGAACAGGCTGCCAATCCAAAAAATAGTGGTCAAAGGTGGTGCTGGCTTGACAGGCTAGATGATGAGTGACCAAAACAAAAAAACACAATCTCAAACTGGACAACTGCAAGGGGCACTAATAAGGTATTTATGTTTAATGCAATGGACAGTAGGCTTTTAAACACAGAGTGTGATGTATTTATAAAACAAAATAGTTAACTAATGATAATCAACAGCTAACAACCAAGCAAGTGGACTGGCTGCATCCCAGCAACTGCAACCTTTGAAATGGATAAGAATCTCTAAAAGCAACTCAAATGGGGCTTAAACTAGGCTACTAACATCTGACTTATATAAAACCACTGTATGTTTCAGCTTCCAAATGAAGCAATAAAGCTTTTCCAAATGAGGCAGGAAAGCTAAAGAAGCACACAGGATTAAACAGGATTAAAAAGTCCAGCAACAATGCTCACACAATTGTACCACAACCACACATGCCATAACCATTTGGGCATCACTGCAGTGCTTTGTCCACCACATGATCGACAGTGGTCCTATAATGACCAATTTCCACTGAAGTGGATAGAGATGGACATTAACATAAAAACTACCAAGAGCAAATATATGGTATCTAATAAAAGGCCCAATGACTGTGAGTCAACATTTGTATTCTGTAATTCTGTACAAAAACTGACTTGTGTATTAAAATGATTGGAGTGTGAATAAAAGACAATGAAAAGAAGAACAAAAAGAGAAAATATGGAGAAACAAACATAAATGGAGTAAAGACAGAAAAGGAAAAAACACTCCTGTTCAGTGTACCTGCATGCAGGTAGGCCAAGTCAGGGTTTTCAATGTCTGGGTGATTTTCCTTCAGATGGTTGCGGAAGTCCATTGGAGTGTTAGTGCCGTAATCACACTTTGGGCAGTTATACATCATGACTCCCTCATGCTTCCCTGTGTGTAGGATGTGCTTCCGAATATTTTCTGCACAGTTTGACCTGACAAATGCAGGACATGTGAATTATTTTTTTACATTGTACTTTTGACGCAACAACAGCATACCAGTCACAAGAGGTCTAAACATAAATGACGAAAATTTATTCATAGCAGTAACACTGAGCTCACTGAACAGCTCCACAGCCTTAAAGACGGGATCACTTCAGCACAGCAACACACACACACATGTTTATAGTTTACAATCCGGACTTAATTTAGGGCTACCAAACTACTGAAATAATAATCATTATCAACCAAATTAGTCTGTGCTGTTAATCAAGATTAACCAAATTTGTCTTATTTGATTCAAAATTATTTTATCCTAAAGTGTATGAAGGGCAATAATTGACATAAGTATAAATAAACAAATGTAGAAATAAATAATTAAACACATTTATTTTTTTATTTATGTATTTGTTAAAAGCTACATGTTGAGCAGCCAAAAGACAAAGGAAGTTCACTTCCACTGTCTCTGAGAGAATGTGAAGTTGGTGGGCCACAATAGTAATAGTATTAGCAATAGTTCTTAAAACACTGCCATTAGTAACACAGTGCTGATCTAAATGAATGAGCGTCTTTTCGCTGTACAACTACCTTGTGGAAATAAATGTATAAAGTATATAAATAAATAAATGCAGAAATACCGAAATTAATAAATAAGTATATATATTTACGTGTCTAATGATTTATTTGTACATTTATTTTTTTATACTTATTTTTTGTCCTCCATCAAAATGCTATGTAAACAAAGAAAGCAGTGCATTCAGTTGTAGCTATATAAGTGCACAAAATAAGCTTCATTAGAATTTTTAAGTAAGAAACCTGTAGTCTCATCATGGACAAGGACAGAGTTTCAACACAGCATAATTTGAGGCAGATTCTATTTCTGGTGGTTTACGTGTGTATAAACTGAAACAAAAATACGGTTTTGTGGAGGGTTCCTCTCCTGTGTGCATGTCTTAGGTTTAGTGTGGTCTTTACCTGTAATCACACCAGGGACAGCGGTAGGGCTTTTCTCCTGTGTGAACACGCTTGTGCCTAGTTAAATGAGACTGGGTTGTTGATGCGAAACTGCACAACTGGCATCTAAATGGCCGCTCACCTACAACAGCAAGAGGTTACAGCTAAACAAACACAGATGTACCCAAACACAACAAGAGCAAGCTTCTATTGTTGAACTTTATTTCTTTTATTTTTGGTCACACACACACACACACACACATATAAATATATACACATACTCTGTGACTTAAGTATTAATAATAATGGCTAATATTAATGGCAAATGAACTACTCCAATTGTGGAAAGAAACACACAAGAGATTCATATGACAGTTCAAAACATGCAAACACAGAGAACGCGGTATGTTTTAGCTTAATGTCATTTCAACATTAGCAGAAATCTAGAAGCAATGCTATATGTTTCTCATGGCTTACTAGTTATTATTTAAATGATGATTATGACTAGTGATTGGAAATTAAAACCCTTATTACACAAAAATTTGAAAGTTGTATGACTTGCATGAAGTGGGCATGCGTGATCTATGAAAGACTATTAAGATCTATTAAGGAGCTGGCAAGTTGCAGGCTATTTTTGTGTGTCTGCCTATGTGTACATGTTACCTGTGTGTTGACGACGATGTTTAGTGAGGGCATGGCGAGTCCCACCGGCAAAACCACAAAGATCACACAGAAACGACTTTTCACCTAGAGAGAGAGAGAGAGAGTTATTATTTGTATTGTTGTAAGTTGTATTATTTGTGGGGCAGGTTTAGGACATCGTTATTTCTGCCGTGATTCCTACTGACTGAGCAGTGGAGACACATACACACGCGCATGCCTACATGCGACTGCAGCATTTATGAAATACTAAAACAGCTGAAGCCCCCTGAATTTTCTAATTAGTCTATATAGATGTCTATCCCCAATAACCTTAATTACACAACAATAACACTACACCTGATCCTTCATAAGAGTGTGACCTTTAAAATTAATAACACACTCTAATATTATGTATTTTGACATAAACTATGTTGTGTGCTTCAATTCCCAATTAGATTATATTTAACGCCCAATCTTGTCACAGTAGCTTTGATTGCAATAGCATACAGACACACACTCCACACCACAGCCTGTGCAGGTCTAAGCAGTGTGGCTTTTTTCTGTCTTGTTCCCCCTGGAATATTTAGAATGAATAAAATCTGTCCCACACTGGAGTGCGGCAAGGCGCGAGGTTAACATAGACTATGAAGAAAACAAGAACTCTTTTGAAATAATGTTCCAATGTTTTCACCAAGACATTCGACAATAGGTAACAGAAAATACCCAAAAAATATGTCCATTAAACAGAGCTTAAACATAAGTGAAAATTGTATTGGCCTATGGCATATTATTAGGGAAGTTACAATACATCGTGAGTTAATAATCGATGCAAATATGCCACGACTAAAATCGATTAAGATGTAAAATGAATCGATATGCTTTTGTAACAGCAGAGGGCGCTGGCGCTGTCTACCTTGCTTGTTTGACGCCTATTAATCACGCTAGTATGGTGTCACATCAGGCTCAAAACTAGGGCACATTAGAGAGAATATTCTGCGCTCACTCTGATAAAGAAAAGATTAAGCCAAGTACAGTATTTTGTAGTTTTGTTGTACATAAATAATAAAAGTTCATAATTTGTGTTCAGTTTGAAAAAAAAAAAAGGAGAGAAAATAGTATTGTGAGGCCAGCATCATGAATCGCACTGCATCGTAAGTAGAGTGTACTGAAAATATACTGGACATTATAAATAATAAAGAATCCCAAATAGCATGCTATGTCGTCCCATTTGACAATTAACATTGCACTGTATAAATAACAGAGAACAACGATGTCTTTTATACAGACATTAGACTTATAAATAACTGAAAAACACTATGTTCCTTGGACAGATATCAAACCCCATACCAATATCTTACCCCAATCCAATACTCGAGCACAGAAATTTACTGGAGCACAGAAAGCAGTTGAGGTTAATTCATAAGGTGCGCAAGGACAACTATCAAACTGAGAATGAAAAAAGGCGCTTTTGAGCGTGGTATGATGATAAACATGAATGTTGGACTTCTTTCTGTGCTCAAGAGTTTCACAATTTTGTTTGTGGGAGAGATATTTACACATGCCAATTGTTAAAACTTGTTTATACTGCATCTTGTGTTTTTGCGCCACCTAGTTTTGACATTGACAATTCACAATTTCCATACTCTGCCAGTTACCTCTGAAACAGTATTTAGCAACGACCTCTCTTGTAAAACCTGTCCCAGTATAAAGCCAATTTCATTACTTTCATTTAAATGGCTCCCCAGCTTTCCGCTTGTAGCCTATTTAAAGAGTTTAAAACTAATGCTATGATTGGTCGAGGTCTTCTTTTCCCAATAGGTTGCTGCCAAATGCAGTTACACCCATAAACAAGTTGCCTAGTGCACAAATAGTGCCGTTGAACTCAAAGCCATCAATGGATTTTCACAAATTTTGAAGTGACAAATCGTATCAGTGTAGTTTCAAGTTTAAATGCATATCTGCAACGCAAAATGAGTATAGGTCTGGTATTGTAATACCCCTAGCGTGTGTGTGTGTGTGTTTGTGTTTTAAGCTCACAGCATAAAGTGATACAGAAGTGATTCATTTTTGTTTCAGTTCCAGACACTTAGTCTGCTGTATTGATGCATTATCGGCCTCATTTCTCAGGGAGATTAATTGACAAAGTGTAAAGACATATTAGCATATTACCAAATTAAGCAGCAATCAGGCAATCAATTATGTGTACGTGGTTGTGAGTGATATAAGGTTTTCATCATTATTCACCTGCTTACTTTCGCATTTACATACAAACTCTTCAGCAACACAGACATACCAACTAGGCAGTAAAAGTGTTATAATCACCTGTGTGTGTCCTGTAGTGGTCTTTCATTGCAGACAGTGTGAGGAAGGCATAGTGGCAGGATTTCCAGCTGCATTTGTATGGTTTGTCCCCAGTGTGGAGCTTCATGTGATTATTCAGAGCCCATTTCTCACTGAAGCTCCGTTCACACAGCTCGCATTCATATTTCCTATAAAAAGCACACAGAGACACAATTGAAGGAGCTGTGGTTCCAAAAGCAGAAAAGAGTCAAAAGTCTCTGTGATCAAACTGATATATATATATATATATATATATATATATATATATATATATATATATATATATATATATATATATATATATATATATACATACACACACACATATGCACGCACACACATGCACATATAGGTCCAATAGGAATACAAAGCCATTGATACTCTGTCTAGTCTAGTCCAGCTTTGGCCATCATTTATGAATCACTCAGGCTTATACCAGAGTAAATGTGATTCAGTCTGATTTTCTGAATTCTGATTCTGGACATGATTCTGCTTCAATATGATTCTGGAGTGATTCAGAATGTCTCTTTGAAACTGATTCTCATAAGTTTGATCCTGGACTGAGACTAATATAGATTCTGGAGTAAATTTAATCCTGATGTTGTAATTCTGATGCCTTATTCTGATTCAGTATAATTTATAAGAGTGAGTCTGATTCTGATTTAGCCTGTTTTTTGAAAGAGTCTGATTCTGGAGTGACTGCTGCACCTTATTTACACCATATACTGCTCTCAGTCACTAGAGATTTACTAGATTCACTAGAGTCCACTAAACTCATACTGTTAGCTGCTACCAAGGCAGTAGATATGAGAACAAAATTCTCTCCCAGACATCCTTCTACTCGATTAACATTGCAACGTTAACGTAGCGGCTGTTTACTTAATGTAATGTTGCTTAATGTGAACTTGCTCCTACCAAATGCATGAAAAAGTCAGGTTTGCTGTTTTACCTGAAATGCTGCAGGTACATTCTGGCACCTGCTCCAGCATTTAAGGTGGAACAGGGAAACTGGTGAATAATAAGCTGACTTCAGCTTTATGCAGTTGGTAAGAGCACAGTTTGTCTGTGGGTGCTGTATCGTATCTGTGCACTGGTGACAGATTTGAACCATATGTGAAAAGGAAGCCGCTTTTAACCTCATCCTGAAAAGACAAAGGTTTGCAAGACATTTTAGTACTTCTTGTGCTTTAAACCAATTTAAGGGACTGTGAACAACGTTAACCACAGGTATTTTGAGTGTGATAAAGCTCCCTGTGTGGAAAATCACTTCTTGCCCACCATCTGCAGTTCACACAGTGTCATTTGCAAACTTCACATATTGACACAGTTACCATACTATCACAGTATTAAAATGTGCTGAAAATGTTCTGTTACACAATCATTTTAATAATTTCCATATTGAAAACTACAAATAAAATTTGCAAACACTGGTATAATATTAGCTCATTTCTAGGTCATTTCAAAATATTAGGATAATTCTGAAGACAGCAATTTATTCAGTGTTTTCCAATGTTCAGCTTCCCCTGACAGCAAAGTAGGCTAACTGACTGAAAACTTTGTGCAAGTTCAATTGTTTACTGAAATTCAGACAAACACAACGCTGTCACATCATATTTACGCTAGAAAATCCACATGGAACAAAGAGAGAAACTACTCTAAACAGGGATCTGTTTCAAGAAAATGCAAATACTTCCATCGACCTCACTGTTATGAACTAAACTCTAAGGCTGCATAAAAAAAGGCTGCTGAGCGCTCCTATTGAGCCTGCGCGTATCATTAGTATAGCATATTGTGTTTTTAACTGTAATTCCGTCCAGACTCCACTTTTAATATTCTTACTTAATCCCTGATGTTAATTTAGGATAACAACATGCCCCAATTATTCTGTGGTGTCAGCAGAGTTCTATTTATTATTGTTATTCTGTTCAGAAACAGTTCTGTAGCCTTTTTGTTACAGGGTCATTAAAGCTACGGCTGAGTCATCACAAGTTTTTTTCTGTGCTGGTGACATTCAAATAACATATTCAATTAACCTTCTTTATTCAAGTCTCCCTCCTCTTCTCTCTTATAAAAAACAAAATAAGACCACACTGAATCTTAGAGACTGTTGCTGAATTTAGTTGATGTTGGACCGTATTTAACATTAGCTTTAACAAAGCTCAGTAAACAACCATTTTAGCAAATCATGAGTAACTGAAAGTACATGACAAGCAAAACACAGCTTTGAACAGTCATACACCCATAAAACCAATATGTGCCAATATGAGCAAGTACTGTATTGTGTACAAAAACATAAAAAAGTGTCTTTAACTACAGAAAATATTGGGAACTTGAGACTTCAGAACAATGGGATATAACAGTTCACCATGTGGCCATGAGGGACAGAAATACGGTTTCATATGTTGTTCTAAAATGAGGCTGTGTGGCTAAAATAAGGCTCCAGCTACAAACTAAAGCTCTGTGTTTCCAATAGTGACATGAAAATATCAGGTTTTTTTAGTTAATAATTTAAATGTGAAATTTAAAACTTTTAACTTCACTTAATATAACATTAAAAAAAAACCCATTGAAATAACATTAAAAAAAGCAAAAAAAAATATCTTAGGAGTCTACTTCTACACATTACTTTATCTAAGGTGTGCCAATTGTACATATTTTATATAACAAACCTCCATCCATTTCTATTAATACTGCATAAAAAGTCCCAAACTAGCACAGATTTACTCCACAGTGTGGTTTTAAATAATGACATGTGTTCCTGATCTAATTAGCCAAAGCTCCACTTTCTCTTTTATTCTGGAAATTACACATCTACTGTAGCCCACGGTGCTGGACACGATGTGGGTGTTTGTGTTTCTCTCTTATTACTGGAATTCTAATTCAGTAATCACCTCAGACACACACCCACACATGCCATACACACAGGCCATAAATCAGGCCAGTTTGACACAGGATGAAAAATTGTATTAATAAAGTGAAACCTATTATACAGCCCAAATACAGAGGTGACAAATGACACTGTTGGAGTCTGACAAAGACTGCATTTAAAACCTACTTCTGCTTTATGTTTAACACAGCAGAACTGGGTGTGTAAGGGACACTCAGAGTTAAAGAGTAAATTGCTGCCACACAGCATCAGCAGTAATCAGCTGGAGACCCAAAGCAGCACAGCTATAAAAGTTTACTGAGAAGATTTGAATAAAAATAAAAACATCCACTAAAGTCCCAGCACTAGCTCAATGTTCAATTCATCAATAATTCATCAATAAAGGCACGTCTACCTTCCACACACTCAAAGAAGGCGCATTTTAAAAGAGAGATTGTACTATTAGTATTTCAAGCTCTTCTGAATCTGAACATGCAATGCAGTGTATATATATTTCTACAATATATTTAACAGTAATATATATATATATATATATATATATATATATATATATATATATATATATATATATATATATATATATATATATATATGTGTGTGTGTGTGTGTGTGTGTGTGTGTGTAAATATACTAACTTGAATTACATATTGAATTAAATAATTATCTGATGGTGACTGTTTTTTCTAGTCCCACTACATTTTAGTCTCTTTAGCTTGACTCTAGGCTTGACTTGGGGCTTTTAGCTAACAAGTAATGCAAGCTCTTACCCTACCAAAATTCATCACACATTTGTGTGTGGTGTCGTTAAGACATTTTAAATAGACCTGCTTAGGTAGTTTCTATAGTGTCACCTTCAAATAAACTGTCACATAAAGTCCCTGTTAAAGAGCAGGTTTAATGCATATGTAGGCCCTGTAAAACGTTCATTTGGGCTGAACCTTTCCCATCCCTTACATCACCACTGATGGAGCTCATTCATCTTCATATAACAGCTACCATAACAAAATAAATCAAGGATTTGTCTAAATATAACAATATTTGTATTGGGGACAGGGGGCTATAATGGATGACCACAGCAGTGCTAATTAAAAGGAGTTTGAGCCTCATTAATCATGGCCAGTTTGGTGTAGTTGCTAAGGGACACACAAGCCACGCCTGGACCATGAGCTCATCACTCAGGGTCTGGAACAAACCTTTAGAGTTAACAACTAAATCAGTGATAAATAAACACCAACACTAATTCCTGAGACCATCCAATTCAAAAATAGAGGCAGTATTAACAAAATAATAGTCTTATGTAAATATGGCTCAATGAACCACAATCAGCCATTTCCCTTACTATTGTGGTTTCTGTGCTTTATGATACTGTTCTTATATTATGATTAGACACCACACACCATAGCCACTATACATTCTGTGGCCAAATGTTTTTGCGCACTACTCAACCAACTAGCAACAGCATATTAACCACCTTGCAACACCCTAGCAACAATCTGGGATACCATAGTAAACACCTAGCAACATCTTGGCAATCATTTGCTACCTGGGCAAATGTTTTAACATTATTAACTGTCTTTTAAACCAATTTCAAGTTCATCCTCAACCTTTCCTTTTCTATTATTAGTAAAAATATTTTATTTAAAAGATAAAATCTTATAAATTTTAATAATTTAATAAATTCATTTGTTTAACAACATAATTTATACAAATAAAACGTAATGGCTAAATTAAAAGTCAAATCTACTGAGAGAAGCAGCTGAGGGAAAAAAAGACTGGTAACTGGTAAAACGTTGCAAATAGCAAACAACACAAATAGCACACACACACACACAACCACTGTATGCTCAAACACTAAAGTATCCACACAGCACATTAAATAATAATAACTAAATAAAAGCAATTTGTTTAACACAGCAGCCTATAAAAGTTTAATGTGTTTAATTTAGCAATGATCAAACTTTAATAGACTGTAATGATTTTTATGCACAACAAATTTCAATTAACATTTAATTTTAACTACAATATTAACACAATCGCTCACTTTAGAAATGCCCTGCCATCCAATGCTGAAGAGAATTAACACAAAACACCACGCTGAGAGCATCACACACACCATCACACAATTAACTTAAGTTATAATTCTGCAATGTTCCATGACTTTAACTTGTTAACTCTAACCACAACCCCAAACACACATTGGTATATAGGAGATATTTTTGCCATTATTCTTAGAAGAGCGAGGGTTAATACATTTGATTGACAGGTAGGTACAAACCCTATTTCCACAAAGGCTAGGACATTTTGTAAAATGCATTAAACAATTTGTGATTTATTCATACCTTAATAACCCTTTAACTTGAATATAACTAAAAAAACAAAGAAATAACCATAACTGTTCTGACAGACTGTCCAGATTGTATTTTGTAAATATAATCAAATTTAAAATGCTTGCAACAATAACAAAAAAAAAACCCATAAAAACATTTCACCATCTACCTTTGTAATATTTTGAAAAATTTGGGAATTTTGAGAAATTCCTGTTGGCCAAGGCTGGAAACCTCTATTGTGCCCTCTGAACCTTGTTAAATATAGCCACATGGGCTAAAGTGTACATCAGAAAAATGTAATACCTGCGTCATGAAATGCAACTGAAAACTATTAAGCAAGGAGAACGCCATAAGTTAATTCCATGTAGAAATGCTCTCTGAAATGTAGAGTTCTCTGGAACCCAGAATATTTTAGATCTGAAAGATTTCAGGTCTGAAAGACATGTGAATTCCTATTTCAGCTTATTTTTAGGAAAAAACGACATCGGGTTGGCCATTCCAAAGACAAAAGGGACCATTCATGCTTTTATCAACAAAAGGTGCTAAAGTCAACATCTGTCATGGTATGGAGGTGCATCAGTGCCCACAGCATGGGTGACTTGCATATGTATGAATGTACCACTGACAGGGAGGTGTATATTGGGATTTTACAGAGACATATGCTGCCATCAACAAAACGTCTTTTCCCAGGAAGTCCATGATTATTTCAGCAAGACAATGTCAGGCCTTGTTCTGCACATGCTACAACAGTATGGCTTCATAGACACAGAGTGCGCATGATAGAGTGGCCTCAATGCAGACCAGATCTGTCTCCTGTTGCAAATGCATGGTGCATCTTCAAGAGCAGGATAAGGCAATGAAACCCATGGACTCTTGAGAAGCTTGAGAAAGTCTTGTATTAAGCAAGAATGGGCAAACAATTCCACTTGCAAAACTGCAACAATATTTGTCCACAGTTCTCCAATAGTTAAAAAGTAAAATTAAACAGAAGGGTGTTATAACACGACACAGCGGCAAACCTCTGTTTAGCAAGCATTCAATTCTAAACGTGTTTATGTTTACAAAATGCAATTAAGATGTTCAGCAAATATTTTAAATATCTTTTCTTGTTTTTTTGTCAACTAAAAAAAGTTCAAGAGAATTAAAAAAAAAATTACAGATTGTTTCAATTTCAGTTTACAAAATGTTCCAACTTTTCTGCAAAAGGCGTTTGTAAACTCAAAACAATAATTTGACCTGTTTGTACATACATATCTGTTGTACAAACTTGCATTTCATGTTTCCATGTTTGGTCAAGTGTGGAACACACAAGGCCCTTGGCACAAAAGTTGCCAATTCTTGTGCAGGCCAGAGAAGTACAGCGCATGTTGGTCCATAAACAATTATGAAAGTAAATGTGCATGCTTGCATGAATGCAAAACACCTCAGTTAAACTGATTTACAGTGACTAAGTGCATCTGTCTGTACTTTTGAACAGAGTTTATTGAGCAGAATAGATTTTTTCTTGTTGAACTTATTTCAATTACATTCAGTTGACACTGTTCCTGTCAATCATTTAAAACAAAAAAAAAATACACTCATAAAGACACACACACACACACACACACACACACAACCCCCCCCACACACACACACAATTTCCATGATATTTTACAGCTAAGGGTGGTCCTCAGTGAAGTTGGCTGTTAAGTTATTTCAGAAGTTGCAGGGTGTATGTGACAGCCTGTCAGAGCCAGAGTTTCTTCTTCATCTTCATCATCATCATCATCATCATCCTACTGTCACCTTCCACAACACACACACACACACACACACACACACACACACACACACACACACACACACACACACTCCAAACCCTTTCTCCCTCTCCCCTTCGGTAAAAGATCTCCCTAGTGTTCTAAAAATACTCAATGTATGCAGGCCGTAAGGATGAGTACACCTCTGTGACGCTCTAAAATAATTCAGCTCTCTCTGCCTGACAACTGAAGTAAGCTTCACCACCAGAAGATCTCTACACTTCATCAATATACCAAAACACTAACACACCAAACTCTACCAATACAGCACACCTACACATAAATACAAAACACTATAATACACAATTCACCCCACAAATATCACATTGTCACACTATACAATAATTAGTGTAATAACCATGGCACTCATTCAAGTGTCATCAATCAATAATAAAAAGAGATGCTTTCTCACCAGCACACACCGAGCATGTGTTCAGCACACCAAAAAAAGGAAACGCAAATACGGCCTGCGTGGCATATGATAGCAATTAAACAATGCAGAGAACAGTAAAGTGGTGCTGAAATAATACAGAATCAACTCTACAAGACTGTTTTGAATACATAAAGTGAATTAGGAAAAGCGCAGACAGTGTAGTTCAAACAAATATTTATACCCTTCCAAATCAAAAACCCTGGCTGAAGAGTGCACACATTACTTAAAGCGCATGATGCAGCTTTCTGGTAATAGGCAAGATAGCCAAGGATGCATATAGTACGCAATTTCATGTTAATAATTTAGACCCTCTGTACATGTGACAGAGAATCCAGGTAGTAATGACAACAGCTCACTGGTCACATATGCCTCCCTCTCAAATGAACTCAACACATTCTATGCCTGCTTTTATATCAACCAAGCTCAGCAGACCAGTATAGGTCCCGTAAGTCCCTCTCCAGAAAAGATGTACCCACGCTGTCTACAGCTTCAGCTGTCAAGAGTGCGCACATGCAAAGTCACCAAAACCGAATGGCACCCGAGGGCAGGTCCTGAAAGCGCAGTCTGCTCCTCCTATCTGTTTTAAAACCACAACCATCATACCCCTCCCAAAGAAATATAATGTCGTACAAGATCTTCTGTTGTATAAATACAGCAATTGAATAAAAAACTGACAGCAAAACATTACAAAGAATAGAAGAAAAAAAATCATACAACTCCTCAGAATGTGTGTTTTAAATCCATATTATAACCCAAGCATCGTTCACTTACACGTGCACACACTCAAACACACACACAGGGTCTGTCGCAAAACCCAGTGAGCTGCCTACATAGACAGCATTTTACATCATAGTATGTGCGCTTCCGACATAGGCTGTCCCAATTCTTAGATACTTTAAAAAGCTGTCTACTGAGGCACCTTATTTTAAAATAAATAAATTAAATTAAATTAATTTAATTTAATTTCAGTCAACCGGTAATGTATTTAAAATATGTAAAAATGTAATTAAAATACAAAAGAAAATAATCCCATTTGTACTAAAATGCTGACCCATTACTCTTGACTCTTGACTTTTTTCTGTTTAAAGGCTAAAAGCACCAGTTAATATGAAAATGTCAAACACATAAATTTAGCGGAATTTAAGATCCTAAATTGTGATAATTAATAGTCAAAAAATGTTTTACAAAGTCAAGGAATACAGCTTAAAAGACTGCTGTTTAGCCCTGCCTGCGTTGTTCAGAACTCCTGAAGCTGTTATGCGTGTAAAGTAGAAAACACTCTAGAGGATGCACTTATGGTAATGCCTAAAAAAGGAGAAAAGGTGTGTTGTTTCTGGCTGCAATAATTGATGCACAGTGGAACCCCCGTGTACAAACGGCCCAAAAGTAAATATCTAGAAAGAGGACAAAATTTCTGTCAACTTTAAACTGGCACATTGGAAGGACCATCCTCTCACTCGGTCATCTGTAGCAATCATTTCTCGCCTGAAGATTACCTATGAACTATGGGACGCCGGCTTAGGACTGGATCTTAAGGCTGGCGCTTTTCAACAATATGGGTATGTAAGGAAACCAGCGAGAGGTGTTCAAGAGCCTCCAGTCAGTCATAAAGCTGTTGTACCGTACCACTGGTCGCTGTTTTCCACCAGTGACGTCGGGACTTTGTGCAGCTATGGTTTTTTTTGTCAATATGATTAAAATCATCTATCTATTTTAAAGCAAATTTCAATTTCAAGTCATGTTTATATATTTTTAGTATCTAGAATAATGTGAAATCACCAGGGGTGTCCACAAATTGTGCTTAGCCTGAAAGATTAAATAAGATCTTTGGTGGTTTTCAGGACTTCTACAACAGCAGAACACGGCGTCTTGCCAACAGTGAATTTATGACTGGATATCTAAGTAAAGAGAAGACATAGTGGAAACACCAAAAATGGCAATGCAATAAGTCGGCGAGCTACAATATCAGTATTTAACATTTTTGATATTACAATAAAATAGTTAGACCAAAACTTACTTGGGGCAAGACAAAAAAACATATGACTTAAATTACAAGGAGAACCAGAACATTTATCACAACAATAGTGAATATTTGGAAAAATGTTAACTGATGATAACTGATATTTTGAACTCTAAAAAACTGCATCAACTGGAGCCTTGCACAGGGTGAACTTGATCGTACCTTATTAATAGCTTTGTTCCACCACTGATCTGTAAAAACAATACCTAACTCAAAGGCCCAAGCATTCTTAATCCTACTGAAAGAGTGAGCATTTAAATAAATAAGGTGCGAATATACTATACTATTAAAAAAAACAAAATAAATGTGAAAAGGGCAGATGAAAAATACCTCTCTCTTGCCACATTCTGAAACCCTCATCAGTCAAACCAGGAGAAAATAAATGGTTGTCTCATATAGGCATCATCAGAGGGTGACTTAAAATGACACCTAAACTGAAACCAAATGCGGAAAAGTGGAGTGCACCAACGGATTATCTGTAAAATCAGAGAGTTTGAGTGGTAAAGAGGAAGTAAGCAATGAAAGCTTAGAAGATAAAGTGCAGGAGGAGATCTCAAACCTCCCAATACAACAATTTATGAATATGAGCAGACCAATAATAATATAAAAAATCACCAACAAATTTAAATCACTGTAGGAGGGACTTTTGGAACTGTCCCATCCTAAATGAAGGAAATAATGAGCTGATCTAGAGAATGTACAGATATTAAAGAATAGACGATGTCCCTTAATACAACTGTTTTGATCAGAAGAAATTATATCAGGAAGAACAGGCTCCAATCTTATGGCCAAAGCTTTAGCCAAGATTTTCATATATAAGGTTAAAGGACAAAGAGGTCTATATGAGGTACAAAAATCTATATCTTTAGTCTTTTTTAAAAGAAGGGATATAGATGATTGGGTCAAGGCTGTAGGCAGAGATCCAGATGTAAAAGATACATTTCTTGAAAAAGCCACTGGGACCTGGTGCTTTATTGGTTTGAATAGCCTTAACAGAAGCAATAATCTTGTCCAATCTGTCCAAGGGTGAGCTAAGATCTTCAGAAACTGAGAAATCAACTCCAAACCTTCAAAGAACAAGGCCATCTCTGTATCATCCGATGTAGAGGCAGAATGATAGAGATTTAAATAAAACGACTTAAACACTGCATCAATAGACAGTGGATCCAAACAAAGCCCCCTGAGGAATTCTTAATTTGGGAAATGTTCTCTTCAAAGTATGAGCCAATAGTCTAGATGGTTTATCCCCCTGTTCATAACAGTTACTGTATGCTCATACGAGCAGTTTTTTAACCTCAGCTGTAGTGAGAAGGTGAAATTTGGCTTGCAGCTCAAGTCGCTGTTTCAATAGTATAGGTGGGCTGCGTTACGGCTATCCAAGTCAGACATTTTTGTCAATATCTCCTGTAGCTTGCCTTTCTGTATTTTATTCCTGCATGCAGTGTAGGAAATCATTTGACCACACAAAGCTTTAAAAGATTCCCATAGGAAAGAAAACACAAAGTGTCATTCTTATTAAATAAAATAAAATCATCAAAGGAGGATGAAATACAGGAATTGAAAGCCTCATCTGACAACAATAAAGAATTATATCTCCAGGGTACTAAGAAGGATGGACAACTGGAGAAGGTAATATTTACAGAGAGAGGTGCATGATCAAAGATGACAATAGGGTGCTAGATGGAAGAGGTAACTTCAGGAATAAGGGAGCTATCTAAGATAAAATAATTAATGCAAGAGTATGTTTTGTGTGAATAGGAATTAAAGGAAAACTGTTTCATGTTTGAATAAAGGAATCTCCAGGGATCCACAATAGAATTTTCAACTGTAAACTCAGAAACAACTTGTGACATTAAAGATTGTGTTAATGTATGGGGACATGAGTGATCCAGAGCAGGACTATTAAATAAATAACCCCAGACAATAATATATCTACTGCTCACATCAGCAATGACATCATCTGGGATAAATTAAATTCCCTTTTTGATTAAAATAGCCACACCTCTACTTTAAAGAATAAAATTTTAATGGAAAATACCACCGACCCAAGAAGCTTTCAATCGAGGATGACTGTTATTCTCAAGATGAGTTTCTTAAGATGAGTAAGTACCAAACCGTTTCAAATGGGCAAATATCTTTAAACCTTTAACTGGGCTTCTCAAACCCTTAACGTTTCAACTCAAAAGCCTTATACCATTCCCATTATCCACCTTATGGAGTCTAGCATCAGTCATCTACATGACAGTATAATAAAGTAAAAACAGTACCGGTGACAAAGACAAAAGGGGAAAAAGAGGGGAAAGGATGAGGGGGGAAAAAAAAGAAACGGTGGTCTTAATACTGTCGATATCAGACCTTATAGATGCAAAGTCCCAAGTCAGTTTGGCCTTTATTCCAGTTTGGCCTACAACCGCGGTAACCAGTTCGGAACTTAGCGTTGTGGTGTCTAAAGTGACCGCCTGAACAGGATGAGCCTCTCCGGGAGGAATAGCATCATGAGTGGTAGAGGATGTAGGCCAGATAGGAGACTGCATTGAAATCGGCGCTTTATTCACTTAAGGAGGCATTGTGTCACAAAAAAAATTACGCAGCTGGTGTAACCAAATAATATATCAGACTCACAAACTGTCTATTAAGAAAAAAATAGCTCTGCGGGGACCCCCAAATCACACCTACTCCATGAGTTAGTCCAATGTTGTATATCTTTGTGACTGGTGAAATGCACTCACGCTCACCATAATAAAGTGCTTTGAAAGCCTGATGTTGATTCATGTTCAAGACTGCCTCCTAAGAACTCTATATCATCATCAGTTCACCTACTGTGTGAACATATCCACTAAAAGATACAAAAAAACAAAAACAAATGTCGGGCAACAACAGCTATGTAGGAATACTGTTCATTGACTTCAGCATTCTATGCGATTATCCCCTTAATAAAGACTGGCCTACAAGCTCTAGACTCTAGTTACCAGTCACACAGTCTTTAGCTGCCTTCTGGATTTCTGGCCGTCACACTGCTCCCACCCTCAACTCCCAGCACAGGGTGTCCACAAGGCCATGTTTCATAAACCATGCTCTACAACACAGTACACCCATTACTATATCACCAAGCACATCTCCAGCACCATCATCAAATTACAACGATAGTGGGCCTCATCACTAACATCAGTGGAATAGCATACACAGAGAAAGTGAAGCCTTTCACAGGCTGGTGCGTAGACAACAATCGACAATACTTCTGAGCATCGAGCGACCTTGACTGAATAAGTCAACTGCATCCAATTCCATAGTGTTCATACAGCTCAACAACACATTACACCTGATAAAAAAGGCCCAACAATGACTTCATGTCCTCACTAGGGTGAGGAGAGTAAACTGTCACATCAGCTGTCCACAGTAGAGAGCATTCGGACCAGCTGATCACAGCTAGTATATATGCAGCTCCACTGCTGCATACCGGAAGGCCCTGCAAAGTGTAGAAAGAACTGCCCAGTCCATCACTGCAGCTGTCATATCAACCATACAATAAACATATCTAAGAAAACCCTGCAGTATCACCCTAGGCTCTACACACACCAGCTACTTTCTGTTCCACTCGCTGGCATCTGGGAAGAGATATCAGAACATTCGAGCCAGAACCACTACCACCCTCAAGCTGTTAAACTGATCACACCCACACCACACACAAGGCCATGAATACAAACACTACTTAAGCTATATGTATATTGAAAGATACCTCTAAATCTCCCACATTATTAGTTGACTACCTCTGCATATTGCTTCATATTTTGTGCACAATTTGCCCATACATTTACAAACCAATTTATACTTATTTTTTGTATACATACTGTGGTGCTATTGCTAGCTTAAGCAACATGGGCAGAACATGTCAGATATTGAGGCATTAAGTGATTTGCTGTAGGCTTTTTAGGTTGGTTGCAAAACCCCACTACATCATTGCCCTGCCAAACCTCACAAAACATCATCATGTTCCTGTCATAATTTCAAGTTGACACTGAGTTTAGATCTCTCTCTCACCTCCCGCAGAAGTGACAGCTCGGATTTGTTCAACTTTAATAAACCCTCCCCAGGGTTTGATGCTAATTTAGCACCACTGGCCAGAAAGTGTGAAGCTTCGTTAAAGACAAGCTAACATTAGTCAGAGCCTGTAAGTGAAAGGATCACCCCACTATTCACAGATCAAACAACACAAGCCTCATGGCCTGTACCTTCTCTGTGTAAGTCTGTATATGTAGAATTTATATAGCATTGCATGAAAATGTCAGTAATTAAGCCACAGTCTTAAATAACAAAAGGATGCTGTATTTCAAACCTTTCACACAGTAACTAGCTGATTTGCAGGACTGGGTGTGTAATGTATGTGTTTTAAAGTGTGTAATGTGTATATTTGACATGCAGGATTGAGTCTGTAATGTGGGGGTGCGTTTGCAGCATATGGTGTCTTTATTAACATCTCCCATCGCCTGTCATATCTAATATGGCATTTTGTCAGACGCATCAATTTGAGAGAGTTAGGCTGTAATGGGCTCAGCATAGAGAGTGAGAGTGAGTGAGTAAGAGTGTGTGTGTGTGTGTGTGTGTGTGACAGATTGAGGAGTGCTTAACATCTCATTCTCGTGTGTCAGGAACGCTTCACAACTTCATTTCAACACAACAGCAGCTTAGACTGACAGCATGCACACATTCACATACAGCGAGAGAGCGAGAGAGAGAGAGAAGACAGACAGACAAACAGACAGACAGACAGACAGACAAACAGACAGACAGACAGACAGAGAAAGAGACAGAGAGAGACAGAAAAACAAGACAGACAGACAGAAAAAGACAGAGAGAGAGAGCATGCATGTACCCCTGTTTCTACAACATACTGGTCTGGTTGTTACCTCTCTTTCGGTTGACCCAGTCCATGTTTGCCCAGCAGGTGTGTGTTCAGGTGCTTCTTCATCACAAATGCCCACCTACAACAAACAAACAGATAATTTAGTGATACAATGGGAGAACGTAGTTGTTTGAAACAGTGGAAACTGTCACTACTGTTTCCAATTTCTAAAAACCAACTGAAATCTAGTTAATGGGCCCTTATCATGACACCTTTGTCAATCCTCAAAAACACTGAAGCTTGAAGAAAGGGCAAGTAGACTAAAAGCACAACAGATGATGGAGCGGAAAGGCATGGAGGACAGCAGCGGGTTTGCATGACATTAGAAGTGGTGCATGAGCTGTGACAGCAGAAAAGGTCTGGTTTAACAGAGGAGCTGAGCAGCAGTTGGGGAGGTTTCTGCACCATTAGTGGCCATTAGGCTGTACCATCTAACCCCTGGGTGTCTACTGGCAGTTCACCATTGACATAAAACCTGACTTGTATCCAAGATGAGCTAAACGAGAGACCACACCAGGCCAGGAGATACACAGCCCAGAGAGAGAATCGGAAGAAGATGTCTCGCAGGTTGGTACTGACTAGACCAATGGGACTTTCTGAAACTTCTGCAGCAGAGACTGAGGAGAGGAAGACAATGTTCGGACAGTGTGGACTGTCAAATTCTTTCATATTTAAAAGACAAAAGAAAAATAATCTCTACTTTTGCTTCAGATTACAGATGTCCATCCTTTCACTGTGAGATAACTAATATTTGCTTGGATTCTGAGAAGCATAAATAAACTTCTAAGAATGAACTTTCTGCACAATTCTTAAAAAAATCTGAAAGCAAATCCAAAAGAACCAAAAGAATAATGTTTGCATTAAAAGTGGATTATATTATTTCTATTATTGTTACTTTTTTCAGTTGTTGAGTCTCTGTCTTCATCTCCCTCACACACACACACACACACACACACACACACACACAACTGTGCAAAAGTTTTAGGCACTTCTAAATATACTGTCACTACTACGAACACCAGATATCATTAGTACTAATGTAAATAAGCATACACACACACACACACACACTACAAAGTACCATGAATATCTAATTCTGAAAGAAGTAGATAATATCATGTAAACCATTTTGAATATTCTAGATTCCAGACATTGCATGGAATTATTACATTCCCAAATCAAGTTCGTTGGTAAAGCTCAATGAAGTACTGCGTAGTCAAGTATTAGATGATAACAGCAAATAATACTGGCTTATCACATGAAAAGCTTGAAAAAGGTTTAACTTACTGACACTACTTGAAAGTAAAAAAAAAAAACATTTAGACTCACATGAAAAAGTTTGGGTACCCCTGGTCGAATTACTAATACTGTTTATTTGGTGATTTTAGAGAATTAACAAGTGCAAAAGTTATTGCATATTTTATCTTAGCAAATACATAAATCTACATGACAATAAATACATTTATTTAGTAAATAAATAGAAGTAATGTACTAAAATTTAACACCTGTTTTGACTAACACTTAAACAAATGAAGGTTGTTCAGTACTGTATTTGGAAGGCAATAAAGAGGAAAAACATGTATAACAACAAAGCTTTGATGAGTTTCCAATTATACAAAGAGCAATTTCTACAACTTTTTTCTTACATGACGTAGTCTTAAGGGGGTAAAATTGATTATTCTGTTTAAAATGAACAGCATCCTGCATGGATTCTTATAGGCACAACAACACAAACTTTACCCTTTAAAATTACATTTTACATTTACTTTTAGTAACTTTGACACTGAATGTTTTATTATTAATTTCGGTGGCGAAGTCAGTGAAACAGAAACAGTGCAGGAGTATGTCTAGCACAACTGTGTGTGTGTGTGTGTGTGTGTGTGTGTGTGTGTCAATACAAGTAGGAGATGTGTGTGCATTTTGCGTATTTACACAAAAAAACAGCAGTAGGTGTGTGCACTCAGCTATAGAGGCAGGTGCTTTTACATACACAGATGTGCATACAAGTGTGTGTGTGTGTGTGCGCACGCATGTGGGCATGTGTGTTGATCACTCTGCAGCTTCAAGCTGTCACAAACAATGAGGAGTGAGGAATAGTCACTACAGCAGGACAGACAGACAAACAGACACACACAGCTCTCAGTAATTGACAGCTCTTCACTCTGACCCTAAACATAGTGCAGTGAAAGCTAGTCTTGATTGTTTTATTTGTTCATAATTCAGGAATCTATTATGAAAGATATAGTGAGATTTTTCATAATTACACAGACAGATAGAGAAAGGTATTCTAAAAAATAATCAGCAGGACACTGAATTCTAAGAAAAAATCTGTCAGATATGCAAGATAAAAGAAGTTGTAACCAAAGAGGAGAAGCCTCAGTTGCCCTGTCAACAAACTAAAATAAACAAACAAACTAACACAACTTGCAGAAAGACAGCTGCACCTGAGCCGACAGCCTCAACACTCCCGTGCTTTCTTACTTCACTCTCACAGTTCGCAGCAGTCACACAACAGTACTTAGAAACAGAACTGACACCCATTAGTGTGTGCCTGTGTGTAGGGCCACTCTATGGCTCAACATCTCAACAACTTGAATGACTGTTCAAATACTTTTAATCAATTAGTGTAGTCATTACATTAAATTTAAAACACATAATCTTTAATTGTGTTTAATACATATATTAATAAATACTATTAAATGTTAATAAGCATTTATGGGAACTTTATTAGGTTTTGACTGCACAAAGTATTTACAAAGATATATTATATTACAAACCAAACTTTAAGGCAACATTTTACTGTAGGTTACTGTTCATAAGGCTGCACAAAACCCACAGGTTGTCAAGCATGCCATGACAACTGACATAACCCAACATAAATGTTAAAAATAAATAAGGCTACATTAGCCAAAATTATCTAAGGTAGCCTTTATAACAGATGATGCTGACTGAAAAAAAGCTTTTAAAAATATTTATGGAGAGTCAGTTATGACAAGTATATGTAGGTGTCCTGTAGCCCTATGAACAGAACCCTACAGTAAAGTGCTATCAACTTAAATATTAAATATTGTGAAAAGCATCTTGCTATTTAAGTGTGTAATAATTGAAGCATAAGTAACAATTACATAACTAGTAACTAGGCTTTGAAGGCAATTTTTACATACCTTCATACCTTTCCGACATTTCACGAATCAAGTCTTTAAAGCGTGTATTCACTGAGCAGAAATCAACTCCCAAAAACACTGCATGTACGGAAAGCTAAAAGGTTCATGAAGGGTACATATTTGCATTTTGATGCCAAAATTTTATGAGTTGGATGCAACAATAGCAAATGATTTTGAACCAGGTTTTTACCAACAAAGCAAAAGTCACCTTCATGATTCCCAACCCTAAAGGAACGTGTATAGTTATTCATTTAGACATGGAATAGAAATTTGACGTCATCATTTTTAAACAACGTGTCATATAAAAATAATTTGAAAGTTGTTGACCTGATGTTTAGACATATAAAATGCAAACTCTGACACTGGCTAAAACTACATTAGATGGAGAACGCTGATCATATTTCATAGTTGTCTTTAGATACTCAATTTGATCTGATTTTGAATACTTCATATAGGTATTTCAGTTTACTTGCGATCATCACTCTGGGAGCAGAGTACAAACAAATCCTTTTCGCATTCAACAAAATTGTTGTTAGGTCACAGCTAATCCATTATTTTGGTGGTCACAAACACCAAATACATCTGTGATTGGGCAGTGGGTTCATGTTGCCTGTAAATGTTTGCAAAAATTAGTCAGAGGGTTACTTATGCATTATGCATAAAGCATTTTCACCTTCTGTAAATTTAAAAACGATGTACAGGATATGAAGTGTTCAAAATAACTAAACAGCAACGTGAACCATGTGTCAGGGCGTCAGTCAGCGGCTTAGAAATGCCATGATCACTTCCTGCTTGACAGCACATAACATGCTTTCTGTCTGACACATCAATTTTTTTTCATTATAGGGGAATCTATGGCACACACACGCACACAAGCACGCATGTGTATGCACACACATCACGTTCATAATGACTGACAGTTTTGCCTGACACACACACAGGTCAGAACAGTCCACACTGAAAAAATGGCATCTCTCAAAGCTATAAAAAACATTAAATTCAAAACCAATTTGTTTAGGGACTGACTCAGTGTATCATAAACTTAATATTTATCTCATTCATTAATTAGGTGCCGTTCAAAAGTATGTTTAAAAATATACTAAATAAGAGTGTTCTCACACAGTAATTAATAATAATAATTCATCAATACGCAAAATTCTATAAAACTGATGCCACTGAATCACCAGCTTCAGAAAGATACTTGTGTATTGTCTAAACTATTCCTAAATCTCACCATCTCAAAAAAATCCAATTAATATAAGAAGAAGCAAAGGCACCAAGGTAGTCAAACAACTACGTTCAAATACATGGAAACCCAACTGCCTAGCAAGAGAATGTAAAAAGCAGATTGTGAGGACAGCTGAGAAGATCATCGGGTGTCTTTAGCCACTATCAACACCTCCTTCCACAAGTGCTGAAACCACAAGGTCAGTAACATTGTGGACTGCTCCCTCCACCTTTCCAATGGACCCTTCACCTTCCTGTCATCTGGCAGAAACTACAGGAGCATGGGTTTCACCAAATCCAGACTCTGGAACAGCTGCTTCCTTGAGGCATTCAAACTAATGAACACAGTCACATAGTATAATCTACACACCTCATAACCACCACTGCGCACATGCACATTCAGTTTTTGAAACAGCTATAAATGGGTCCCCATTTATGTATATTGTTTTGCTGTTCTGTCTAGTTTCATCATTTGTCATGTATATATTCATTTGTCATTTTATTTCTTTCTGGTATTTTTTTATATTTTGCACTTATTACACATGTATCCACACTTTTGTGTTATCTGCTCCTGTGGTGGCCTTGAGAACAACATTTCGTTCCAATATATAGAAGCTATATTGAGGCAAAAAAAGGCAATAAAGACAACTAGAATTTGTACGAAAATTAAAATTAAAAAATTAAAAATGTAACTCATGCATAACAAGCAACAAGTTGTTACTCATCACTGAGATTCACATGACAGACTTGTTTAAAGAAACACACACATACACACCATTTTATTAGTCATTAATTAATTCAGAGAGAATTAGCATTTTAAGTTATTTATGTGCCTTGCTCTATAAGTGAGCACAACTGTCACTGCTATACAAATGGAATATATCTGGTAAAGTAATGCTGATGTTGATTATAACCTACAGGGCAACAACAGATGCTCAAATTACAAACAAAATTTCCCTCAATTCCCTGCAGCGACTCACTTATAGCATAAATTAAAGTTCACAATAATCAGAAGACACCTATATGTATTTTTGCATTAGTGATTTAATTCCAGTCCACTTGATTCTGATGAAAATAGTGTAGCATTTCTCTTCCTCTGGGTGTCCATCTTTAGGCTGATCTAGCAATAGCTCTTACCCTTTAGCTAGCATACTAACAGACCTAGAATGTAATAAACTGCACAATTTAGAAGTAAAGGATAAATCAACAATGCCAGGCAGAAAGTGCTCTCTGTGACATAGACAGGTCAGTTAAATCATGTTTTTCAATAAATGTTAATGTAAATGTTGTCATTAGGTGATTTAATCCCAGTAAGAGTCATTTTAATAATGTATGCAAATGTGCTGCAGCACTGTAAACATGCATAAAATTTTTCGGAAGAATTGTATTTCAAGTGCTGCTGGTTTTGTCCACATTCATGAGAGTATCATTATTATTTATTTATTTATTTATTTATTTTTATTATTATTATTTCTATAAAAATGATGCATACATACTTAAGTTGCCTTGTTGCCATTTAACTATTTTATCAAAATTTCCATTTGGTGTAAATACTTTTGTTCTGATTTATTTAAACACAAAATGATATTTTAATCAGTAGCGTAATTACTAAAATGTATTTGTACTATACCAGGATTAAATGCTAACACAAACTTACATACAATTACCTTTATGAAAATGTTGGGATAACTTAGGGATGCAAATTGTAAATAAAAACAAAATGCAATCATGTGCAAATTACATAAACCCTACATTTTAATTAAATAGTACACAGACAACATAAGAAATATTGAATCTGAGAATATTTTTATTTATTTATTTATTTTTATATAAACGCATATTTTCCATTTGATGCCTGCAACACATTTTATAGTTTGGAAGGTGGTAATAAAAAGACTGGCAACATTGAGTTATGCTTTAAAAAAAACATCTGTCAACTAATTAGGTTCATTGGCAACAGGTCAGTAACATGACTAGGTCCTCAGAAGTAAAGACTGTAAGCAGTTCACCACTCTGTTAAAGACTGCAGGCAAATAGTACAACAATTCAAGAACTGGGCCAAAAATGAGGCGTAACCAGAGCAGAATCGAGTGGAAATGGGGCTGAGATGAGTGGAAATGAAACCAAAACAAAGTGGGGTGGAAATAGGAAAGTCAACACAAATGAAGATGGATGTGGTACAAACGTTGGTGGAACACAGCAGAAATGGGGCAAAAATGGTGTACAAATGGGCACAGGCAGTTGCATCTGCATCTGAGTGGTAGAAAAAAACTGTAGCTAATAAGGCAAAACTCATTATAATGCAAAAACACTTTCTTAATTTTTTATTCTCTCTCTGTCTCACAGACACACACACTAATCACTAAGTTTTTAATCACATTATTAGTAGAAGTAGTAATAGTTTTGTGTTTTTTGTTGTTAATATTTTATTCACTTTGCTATCCACAATATTATCACTCATATTATTATCAACTCCCCGTTCTGACATATTTCTTTAAAAAACTGAGGAAAGGATAAGAAACATGTGTGGAAACAGAACAGAAATAAGTCAATAATAATATAAGTGCTAAGAAATAAGACATAATAAGAATATGTTTTCATCACTCAACTGTACCTGGTAATGTTAAATCAGACCTGAAGTAAACCAGAACAGTTCTGGATAAAATTACAGTATTGGCGCACACGCACGCGCACACACACACACACACATATTTGTTTCTGTGAATTGTGGGGCCAGACATCTATACATTTAACCAGAACTACTACTAGCCTAACCTTAACCCTAACCGTAAGCTTATCCTAACTCTAAGCTAGCTTTAAAATTTAATAATTTACAAAGATGAAAAGTCCCCAAAATGTGAATATGTCCAGGTTTCGGTCCCACAATGTGACATAAACGTGATACACACACATGCACACAGATTTGTACCTCATAGGTTGTTAAGGAAAAGCACTTCCTTTAAATTCATCCATATGCAGGAGCTATGATTTGCATTTTAAAGTATTTAATGCATATTTTCTGGCCTACAAGTCTGTGCTGATGGCTGATTTATGGATTTTTGTGCTTTTGGCAATCAGATTTCCATATTTTGTGTAGTTTTTTACAGACAGTAATAATTGAAATATGCATAAAGTAGCTCTTTGAAAGATTCCTATAAAGATTCCTATGCCACCAAAGCACAGTTCTCCTTTTTACTTTAATTCAGATATTTGTGTTTTACATGTTTTAAAGATTGTATACTACGAGTGCAAAATGCTATATTTAAAGAAACGTTGACAATTTTCAAATTTAGATCTATTTTGTCATTCATAGTATTTTTCGTACACTTTCACTTTGTACAAAAAATAAATGTGACATTTGGCATTTTCCTGTCTGTGACTACATTGTTGAAGTTCAGGTGCCTGCCTGCAGTTTAAAATGGTGACCCACTAAAATGTGTGAAGTATGACAAAGAAGACCCAAAACTTTTAAGCAGTTAAAATCCTATAACATGCAAGGAAACATTTAAATTTAAAAATTACACATACCATTCTTGTCATCATATGTATTGAATTATGACCAAGTTTCGACCAAGTTATGACCAAGCAGGTCACTGACCAAGTTCAGCACATTTTTTAAATGTGTTGTGGCATCAAATTCACTGCATTCTGTTTTTTATTTACATTTAGCACAGCATCCCAATTTTTAGAAAAAAGGGCTGTAAATATATTATTCACATGTCTTATTTCAAAATTACTATACAACAGTGTCACAGTTTTATAGTAGGAGTTTTTTAGTTGCATTAAACTCTAGAACAGATTAAAATCCACTCTGAATAACTTTATTTACATTTATAACCATTTAATTATGCTTAAATGTTAAAAAAAACAACAAAAAAATCATTTGTTTAAACCGTTAACAAACGGGTGCTAGGTGCTGAAAACTAAGTTTACATTTGCAACAGGGATACCTAGGGTGGTTGTATAAAAATAATTCCTCAAATCCTATTCCAATTATTTGGCAAAAACGCTACACAAAGTTGTGCGCTGCTCTCCCCTACCTTTGTGTGCTAAGTGAACTTACAGACAGACGTTTTTCTTGCTTAGCCTGGAAAAGAATTACATGCTGCTAATAAACACTAATAACCCTCATGTGTCTTTACCTAATAAAACAGCACCACCTACTGGGCACTTGCATAACTCCCCAAAGTACCAGTAGTTTTTAACATACTGCTGTGGTGGTACTACCAGGGTGGCATTTTTAACCACAATTTAATTTGATAACAAAATTTTTGGATAATTAATCAAACATTACACTGATTTCTGATTATAATAATCAGAAAAAAATATTTGTACAAATATAACAAATTTAGATTGGAAGTAAAAATATATAATTTTAGAAACAAGCCCTCAACTCAAGATATAATATATGAATATAGCAGAATATAGCAAATTCATTCATTAAAAAGAAAAAAAACAAGCACAAAATTCAGTCCACTCAGAAAAAAAATACATATACCATTCTTGCCATTATGTGTGTGAGTGTTACATAATTCTTATCAATTATGATAAGTTGATTAAAGACATGCCCAAGGGTCTTTCTCTTATAAATAAACTGATTTATGATATATTTCTATAAATAACTGAAATTCAATTGGTAGTTTGTTGTAAGTGTTTGTTTCAGCTGAATTTCACACGCCATTAAAATATGCATAGATCTTCAATGCAGACTAAGGCCTTACATTGAAAAAGAACTGTCAGATGCGCAATCCAAGGGTGTATATTTGCTCTCGACATTAGTGGGGCCCTATAAATCTACACGCAGCCACTCACACACTCAGCCATAGTGCAAATGAAACAGGTCTCTGAGAGACTGTAAGAGAACTGACCAGTGGCAGTTTGTTGTGCAAGTTATTCATAGCCACAGACGATTTTAACGTGCTCTATGCTGTGCGCCAGAGTCTAGCACTGCCAACACCTGAGTCTTACGTAGTAAGTGTTGCATATGACTGGAAAGTTTTCCGTACAGTTTTGGTGCTGCTAATAACCAAATGTAGCTACAGAGTCTCATGTGCAGCAGGGAAAGGCATAGCCAATCACACTGGCCATATGTGTTATTATGGGGAGGTAGGACTTGCATAAAGAACGTAATTTAACCCTTTCTGCAACTTAATGAGACGTTGACAGATTGCGACAATTCAATAATCGCTGGAAATTGGTGGGGACACATTATATCCGTCCATGCTACTTCTACGCCCTTGGTGCAATCCAGACTTCAGAAAGACAAGGTTAAAAAAGATATCATTGCTTTGTTATTTAAGTAGCCACAATGTGTCTACAACAAAGCCTTCAACCGTGTTGACCATTACTAAATGACCTTAGGAAAATAAAAAAAAACAGAGCATCTTGTTCTAATGAGGAATCTATACACTGACCATCAAACTACAGTCATGACTGAATATAGACAGGCTTGCTCTACACTGGCAGATAGACAAGGATGCATTTAATTACTATGTATGTTTAACCTACAAGCAGAATATAAAAAACTAAAGCAAGATTGAAGGAAGATAATTCAATATTCACAATTAGTGTCCTCTAATTGTAGAATAATAAGCAAAAATTACCTTTAATATGTAGACGATAACACTAACAGCAGCAAGTATAGAGGACAAAATGGAAATATGCAGAAGGTTTCGGTTTTGGAAAGACCACTGATGGACATCTAAAAATGGTGGAAAGCTTCTGCCTATTTGATACATTTTTAACAACAAAGAAACTCAGATTGATGCTCGGTAAAATAAGGATAAAGGAGCTTAAGATCTTCAATTTTGCCTTCAAAAAATAAACTGTCACTTATCAGAAACAGAAGATAAATTGAGATAAATGGCACGGCATTTGGAACCAAGAGGACAGATTACCTCAGATTACTCTCACAAACAACTACTATTCTATCAATGTTTTTTTAAAGCATATTGGTTTGATCATATACTTTTAACAGTAACATTATTAAATGTTGTCAAAAATAGTCAAACACTATCATGGCCATACTCTAGATGCAGTTATTTCAAAGGGTATCAGAATATTAGCTGTTAATGTTGTGGCTTTGTAAGGTCATTACTCTAATTTTTACAGATATCAAGGCCAGACACACTTTAAAAAAAGGTTCATAAATCACAGCACAGCTACACTTTCCAGCAAAATGTGTACTGCATTGTGCAAACTACACGATTCTGCTTTGCTGGATAGCTTCAACTCATAAATTAGCAAAATACTCTTTGCTACAGTTGGCACACTAGGAAAATTATCTACAAATGTGGCCCCTGAATTAATGTTAACTGACAGATGTAATACGTTTGAATACTGTTTTAAACACCAAAATGTTTTTGTACATCTATATTCACCAATAAGCATGTGTTCTCTCCATTACCACATAAAGACATCAATGCTAAAATGTCCCAGTTTAGTGCTAATAATAATGGAATTTTAATCGATACAGAGAGTGATCTCAAATCCAAAAACAGCAAAAAAGCCTGATTCACATTTATTACCTCCTACCAGGCCAGTCAGAAAGCAATTCACCCAAAAAAAAAAGACAGACAGAGCTCTATAACCTTCAACCCAATTTAAATGAAATAGGCATTTGATGTGTTAAGTACATTTTTCTTGTACTACTGACCCCAGCGGAGCAAAATCAGTAAATTTGAAAACTATTTGTTTTGTTCTGCCGAATCAGCTTTGTTTATCTCTGTTTAATTAAAACCAGTCTTTTGGATGTAAAACCTATTTGCTCATCCTCTGAGGACATTTTAGAGGCTGAAAACTGCAGATCGGCTAAAACACTTATTAAAATTCTAATATGATGAATGAATGATGACACAGGTGTTTTTCTTGTTGATGAAACCGGAAGCAAACACACTGTGTGATGATTACAATCCTAAACTTACTTAATCTAGGAAAAAAAATTATTTGAGGCATTGATATATTTTTTTTCATTTAACAGTGTGCCTTAAGAGCTTTGACACAATTAGTACATACACTTGTTTATGCAAGCAATAGCAACTATCTAAATGAAAAAGAAAGCTAACTAAAGAAACAGAAAACGGAAAAGGATTAATTGTAGCATCCCAATATCTGCTTATGCTGCCATAAAAGACTGTGAGAGGCACAATGCAGCTATGGGCACAGGCTCTGAGGAGCATTGCATTCACAGTAGGAAGGGAGACTATAATTCTGTTAAGTAGCTGTTGTAAGTTTGACATGTGTTTACATTATACGTGCTATTCTGTACCGGACTCGGGGATTGTGTTGGGTTTCTTGCTTACCATAAAAAGGAGATGTATGGCTGTTTGTCGGAGCCACTCTGAAACGCTATGTTTCCCAGTTCTCACTTCATGTCGACATCAAATTATTTTGTGTGCTGAATTCTTACTAGACAATTCCAGTGCAGGCTCTAATAAACCCAAGAAATCATTTAGTGCTGTCCACTTATGAAAGGATCACCTAAGATGAGTGTTAATAGCAGGTGTGAATCAGCCACCTGTTCTTTCCTGTTCTTTATTGTATTTTTAAAAAACAAATCAAATAAAACTTGTTTTTGTTAAAAGAGCGTTCAATTCAAATAAAAAAGAAAAATATATTTAAACATGTTTAATTAGGTGTATATTGATTTATCCTTACAAGACATACAAGAAAATGTAGAGTATGGGTACTGGTTACAGCTGGATAAAGCTGGTCTTTTTACCTGGTATCATATACTCAGATGTCTGAGTGCAAAATAAATACCAAATAAAGTACCAAATCCTTCTGTACGTTACTGTAGATTCATATATATAACAAACATTAATGTACAGGGGTTGTAGAAAAACTGAGATAGAGCTGATGTGGGTTTGGTTTCAAGTGGGAAAACTTTTTTTTAGCAATTTTTAAAAATTAGTGTTTTTAAGCCTAAAGGGAAACTTTTGGCACTTTCCGCGTAGTATTAGTCTCCTCCAAAACACACTAGCCCTCCTGTGCGGCTGGGTAAAACTAAAATAACTCCAGGGTCAGTTGGAGATGTAGTATTTACACTCACACAAATTCAGACACTGAACTGTGTTTTTAGTCATATTTAGTCATTAAAATATGTGCATCTTCACAAAAAGAAAAAATGTTCTACTAAATAGCACAGATCATTTCTCACTCACCCGCAAATGTGGCATTTATACTCTCTCATGCCCAAGTGTCTCTTTACATGGTTCCTTGCGTCTCCAAGCTGCGCTGTAGCAAAATTACAGATTTTACACATGAATGGCTTTGATCCTGTGAACACAGAGCAGAGAAAGTGATTAGATGTTTAACACAGTTTACACTGAATATGGTGGCAAAATCATTTTACTTCCTGTAAAATTATATTTTATACAAAGTTGTCTTTCAAGGAGCAGAGGGAACTACAGAAAACCAAAAAGGTGTAAATAAGGATTTTTTAAATTCCTTTTATTATTTTTTAGCATTTTTATTATTTTGACAGGGCTCAAGAGTATTAACTATTACACATAACATAAAAAATCTAAGCATCAGTCCAACACAGTTTGGTTATACTTATGGTGTCTCTAAGCAATGAATAACCAAACCATGCTATACTGAAAGCCTATAAATGCAAAACTAGAGCTAGCTTTATATCCAATTTTTCTAAAATACTTTATTTGAGAAATGTCTTGATGTATTTGTGCATGCTGTGAAAAGTAGTGAACCAATTAAAAGGCCCATGGTACCTGTGTGTGTGCGCACATGAGCTAGGAAGGCCATGGAGTTGCTGCTCTTGCAGACTTTTCCGCAGTATTTGCAGACACTGCCTTGGTTCTCCTGCCGTTCGCGGTTGATTTGCTCAGTGTCCTCTAGAACGTACTTATTAACCTCTCTCAGCAGTTCTTCGTGTTTCTCTTTGATGTGCAAAAAAAGTTCCTGCTCCGTCCCACACGGCTCACTGCAACGCACACATTTGAAGCAGGCACCCCCTTCTGGAAGCTCCTCCACACTGCCCTGCTCATTGCGCAGGTGTGCAGCACTGCTCAGGTGCTGCTGCAAGTTGCTGTCTGTGTAAAAGGACTTTCCACACAGCAGACAGTGGAAGTGCTTCTCCTTGGACGGATGCTTCATGGAGATATGGACGTTCAAGCCGCTCAAACCATCAGCCAGGAAGCCACAATCTTCACAGCGGATCCGTGGATTCGGAGCAGCTCCTTTAGTGTCTGTGCTTCCAGCTAGCCCTAGGTTTCTCACTCCCAGCAGGCTTGATGCACTGCCATTTGGTTTAGGTTCTCCTTTAGTCATCTCCTCCAGGTCCTCAGTCTGTGCTTTAAGGGGAAAAATGCATTCATCAAACGGAGCAGCTCTCAGAGGCAGGATGTCACAATCAGCTTTCACCTCCAGCGATTTCTCATCTTCATCTTCGTCCTCATCCTCCTCGGTGTCCTCCACCGCATGTTCCTCTGAATTATTCGACAGCACAACATCGTCAGCAGAATTTTGCTTTGGCTCTTTGGTCACAGTGACCCTTTCTAAGATCAAACATTCCCCCCCTTCATTCGTTCTTTCTGGAGCTTCTGCTAAATCTTCTGTGTCTTTTACTGAGGAACCTGTGAGTGTCTCAGTGTTCTGGTGGGTAAAATTAGCAGAGCTTGTTTGGTTACCTGGTGCTAAGTCTGTGTGGTGACTCAGCTCAGCCGAATCTTTTCTGTCCCGCTTTTGCAGGTACATGTCTCGCTTCTGTTTGTGTTTTTCTGTAGCCATGTGTCGGGACATCTCCCTGCGCGTCACAGCGTAATAACTGCACGCCAGGCAAACAAACTCAAAATCCCGTGTGTGTTTGCGCCGCACATGGAGTGCTAGGGAGGCCACAGAGTGGGCAATGAAATCACAGTGACTGCATGAGTTCACTAAATCATACTTGGGTTTTTTACATGGTGTCTCAGTCAGAGTTTCCACTGTTTCATCGCCATCTTCATCTTCTCCGGCTCTACCCTTCATTCCAGCAGCCCATGCCACCTCCTCCTCACTGGCCTGCTCTGCGTCCAAATACACTACGCCCCCGCCTACCCCGTCAGTCTGGGCTCGTTTAGCATGTTTCTTGGTCTCGCAATGGCGATCCATGTCACCTTTAGTTACGCAGTAATAGTTGCAAAGTTTGCAGAAGAAACTGTAGAGGCGGCTGTGCCTACGGCGTATGTGCACGCTGAGGTTTGTGGGATTGGACGCAATGAGGCCACAGTGGCTGCATGTGGTCACATGACTCGATTTCGGTCTCCCACGTTTCCGTCTGTGAGGAATGCCTTCCTCCGAGTTTTCTTCCGCTGAAAAATTCATAGTTTCCTGAAACTCTTGAACACACTCAGAAACGCTCTGAGGCTCCACCTTACTCCCTTTCTCATTTATGTCTTCTCTTTGCATTTCTTCTTTCTGTTCATCAGTAGGAATCATCAGAACGTTTTCGACACAGTGCTGGTACAGTGGACTGGTGTTTTTCTCCTGAGCGGCCTGCAAGTGGAGCTGTCCTTCCAGGTGTGCCTGCATTGCTTCAGCTGTGCAGGTGTAGAGGCGGCACACCCGGCAGTGCAGCCTATTCTCTGCCCCATGCTGCAGTGTCATGTGCTCGCTGAGCTGGATGGAGCTGTTGGCTGTGAAAGAGCAACTGCTACACAGGTGCTCAGTGATGCCCCCGGTGGAACCAGATTTAACAATCTCAGATGTTTTTTTCTTCTCTAACATTTTCCTTTTGTGCTTAATGCTCATGCAATGCTTCTCATAATCACACTTTGCCACACACGAGTATGAGCAGAAATCGCAGAAGTAGTTCTTTTCCTTTGTGTGTCGTCTCTTCATGTGTATCTCTAAACTAGGCCTGTCTCGAAATTCGTGTCCACAGTAGGAGCATGCATGCAGGATTTTAAGTTTTGGGCACCTTTTACTGGTTCGTTTACCCTCCACATCAGAGCTACAGGTTGATTCAACTTGGCCATTCTTCACACTTTCATCTACTGTCCTCCTTTCATTTGATTTAGACTTATTTTCACTTAACAAAGGGTCAACCATTTCTAGAAGAATCTGTGTGGGGCTGGAGATGTCCCCTGCTGATTGGTCTGAGTGTTTCTGTGGTGTTTTAGCCTCATTTCTAGCAGCCTGCTCTTGCTTGCCTTCTGCTTGATAACTGGAAGTAGTTTCAGATTGCTTGAGTGCAGCATCTTCCTGTGGTATTAAAGGGATTTCTGGCTGTGTTGGTGCTGCTGAGTGTTCAGACTGATATGTGTCATCTTCATCTTTATTTGGAATGTTTTCCAGCTTTTTTATATCAGAGAGAGCTAGTTCTCCACAGTTCCTCTGAGAGACACCTTCTGTGTGGGTGCTCAAAGACCTCCCAGAGTGTTTCCTTTTGGAGTGGATTTTCAGCGCAGTAGGGGTTTTTGCCACAAAATCACAAAAACAACAAGCGCAGGAATCATTTTTTCCCAGGGAGACAGTGGTGTGTGCCTGTGTAGTCTCAGGGTCATCTTGAATTCCTTCATTTTGTTCTGACAGAGATTTATCCGCTGCATTAGCATTAGTAGCGTTGGCCCTTTTTGGTTCAGATAGAGTGCCCTCAGTGTCCAGCTCAGTAAGAAGGGATTCAGCTCTATTATTCGTGTCCTTCTCTTTCTTATAGGATAATTTCCTTTTTAGTTGATCCATGCTGTTGGTTTTTACAGTCCAACAGACTGCCCTGTGGAACAGATGAGTAAATAAATCAATATATAAGACAAGCAAACTTTTTAAAAATGTGCCAAATGCAGTTGTTGTCCGATGGTTTGCTAACATCTAGTGTTCACTAACAGAAATACAAAATATTGTATTACCTGCATTACCAGAGAAGATATATAAACAAACCAATAAAAACCTTGTCACCGTCATAGCCATCAACTAACATTAATTTAAGACAGTGTTTTAGACATTTCAACATGT
Source organism: Megaleporinus macrocephalus (assembly GCA_021613375.1). Taxonomy (NCBI): domain Eukaryota; kingdom Metazoa; phylum Chordata; class Actinopteri; order Characiformes; family Anostomidae; genus Megaleporinus; species Megaleporinus macrocephalus. The sequence goes on along the minus strand of CM038723.1, from coordinate 16,420,983 downwards.
TAAAAGGCCAGAAAGAAAAAGGCTGCTGGCTTTAACATCAGCTGAGCAGCATCTGAATGCCAGAGCGCACTTTAGCACTGTTTCTCTACTGTGGCCTATGTTGACTATATATTCAGATTTTCAGTGTGATGTGAACTAGTCGCTGAACTGTCCCTATTGCATCTTATAAACAAATTCACACATTAATCAATCTTTATCAATCCTTCAGATTGGGCACATTCTCTAGCAAACATTTTAGAAGCCCAAGCTTGCTTAAACCGAGAAAATAAACTGGTCAGAACTTGTAGGCTAATTTTGTTCTTATGTTGTTAATGTTTTATAATACTCTGGTAGTTGCTGTTGGTGATGACATGGCTTGTTAAAACAGGAATTAGTCTAATGTGCACTGCATTAAGCTAGCCTAAGCTAGGCTACTGCTTCTGTACATTTTTATTATTATTATTCAATATTCCAAAAAAGGGCAGGAATATTGAACATTTGTAACAACTTCATAACAAAAATAACAAAAACATAGTTGGGTTTTATAACATACGTATGTGGAATCCTATATAAAGCTTTATCTGTCTGCCAAACATAAGCACACTTTTTTTTTTCTTTGTATTGTTTTGTATTTTGTGTGCTGTTGCAGAACGTTCTGACACCAGCCAACTCATTGTAGATGTTACTTGTGGCTGTACATATAATATGATATAAGCGTATAGATCATCTTTTCACATGTTCTGCATATACATATGCAGAAGTTTGCAAATATCTAAAACCATTTCTGGCAGGTGGGAGAAAAAATGCTTTCATAAGTAATTAAATCAACATAAGTGAAATATCTCGACAGTTCATACAGCTGCACACATAAACTTCAATGCTCCTAGTCAAATTAGAAGTGTTGATTTTCCAACCAACGGTATATCAACAGTGAGTTTAACATACAATGAAAAAATAAAACATAAATTATAAAATGTGTCAGTTTGTGCACCCTTTCCCTCCTAATATGTTAAATTTAGCAAATAAATAATAATTCATCATTAAAGTACGCAGAAGTGTGTAGATGTATGCTTATATTTGATACCACCAATCTATAAAATAAAAAATACCAACAAAACACAATTTGATCAGTGCTGTCCAAGCTTCTGCACACGACTGTCACAAAATTTTGAAAAAATATGTATTCTTTCAACATAAATACTAAGTCTCTTTCCACCACCACCACATCAGTGTCACTGCATAGCTCACCCACCACCCAAAAAATACACCCTTTGGTGGTCCTGTGGGGGTCCTGACTGTTGAAGAACAAGGTAAAAGGGCGTTAACAAATTGTGCAGAAAAACAGAAGGAATTGTAATTGTAAAACTACAAGTCGCAAGTTGAGCTGAGAAAATGGATAATAAGTGTAGAAACAAGAAGGTAGTTTTAATATTATGGTTGATATGGTGTATACAAACTGTCTCTTCATACTTGCACATAAAAGCACACATAACTTTATTCTTTAACTATAAACATACTTTTATTTACTTCAACTTATATTGTTATACTTTGTATATTTTGTATATATTTTGTATTATTTCTTTTATTTGTTATCTTTATCTACTGGTGAATGGAGGAGCAGCAAAGTAAGAATTTCATTGTACAGTGTAACTGTCTGTTCTGCTGTACATATGACAATAAAACTCTTGAATCTTGAATCTAACAGTGACCTACAGAAATAGTGACGTTTCAAATTATTGAATGTATTGCTGAATCAACACATTACACGTGTGATAAAGTTGAGAAGTTGAGAATCTGTTTTTTCTACATTACTCTGCTTTTAAATATCAGTTAAATAGACATCTTACAAGCTAAAATTGAAAAAAATGCAGAGAAAAAAAATTAAGCATTCCAATCTTTTTTTAATTTTAGAAAGTTTTTTTTTTTAATTACATTAACACAAGCCTAAGCTTGTAATAACAACTGAGCTCTCTGTTCACTCAGATGACCACGTGGGCTCAGGATTACCTTGGCAAGCCTGTGAAGCACTGCAATACGTATTTACTTTCACAAATGCTAGTTAATACTCAAAAATGACAAAAGTCATTCTTATGTTAAGCCTGTCCAAAAATGCTGTCGACTTCTCTGGGCTCTGAGGTATGGACCATTATACTGAAGATGAAAAGGACCATCCAAACTATAACCAACAAGTCCAAACGCCAGTGTCTGTCATAGTATTGAAAGATGTACTTGTAATACAGATGTAATGTAATACAGGTCAAAAACAATATTCAAATCACTGTTTTCAGTTTTAAATTCGAGGTTTTCCTTCCAACAAAGCAGGAGCCTTGGTGATCATTCGCGGATAACACTGGACAACTATGGCGTATGACATTAGTCGCTATTTAAAAAGAAATACATGACAATGGGTTGAGGACCACTGCACTAGTTGCTATGATTCAGAGCAACATTCGAGCTATACTAATAAATACTACTTCCTTATTTCCTAACTTTTGGAAGCACCGCTGCTAGTAAGTGTAGCTAGTCTATTGGACGGCACAATTAGCAAACACAACTCTAAATCTTTTATATTTCCCCACAGGGGAAGCGAACTGCGCACTGGTTCAACAGCTCAACACCATCAGGGAGCATTTTAATCGTAAAATCTTATTTATAATCTTTATGCCTGTCTGCAGCACGATCCAACTAACGTTATCCGCACTGACTAGAAAGTTACTGGTAGTCAGTTAAAATACTACTTCGGTACAAGGGCGTTGGTTTAAACCTGAGCGGTTCTGAAGCGCTTAATTTACTTAATAAATATTAAGTAAACGGTCTTGCTCTTTTAATTGAGATCTGTAACATTGGCCCGGGTGCTAACTAGCTAACCTGCTAAAGGCCCGGCTGTATGATGACGAATTTAACCAGTTTAAACAACGCCAGTTTCATACTGCCGGCGCCTGCACATGAAATTAAAACTGCAGTCGCAAAAAATACAGACATTCCAGTACAAACGGAAGATTTTATAAATGTCAAGTTTTATTACTATTATTATTATTATTATTATTATTATTATTATTATTATGTTCGTCTGGCTCTGGGTTATAACAGTCAGCAGATCCACTTCCTATTGATGTGACGGGTTGAGCGGCGTGATGACTATCCAATAGTAAGACGGGAATGTACGCTCTGCTCCAATCGAAATGGAGGGGTCGGGCCTTACGAACTAGGCTCAGAAACGACGGCAGCGCAGAGGCCCAAAAAGACTATTTACGACCTCCAAGATATTGCACTTAAATCACTGTAGAACGAAAACTGTGCGCTTCGGAATGGCATCGAATCGCTCTAAAAATAACTTACACACTGAAATCATCGCTCTCGCCATTATGTTTCTTTCTTTACCTCTAATTTCTCCCGCTTTCAGTCACTCCGCGCTTTCCGCTTCGGTCACTAACGGCGCACCGTACAGTGCACATGACGTCACATCCCTGCTACGCAAGGTTGCCAGGTCCAAAAAAAAATCCTCCAGCCAAAAGTAGGCTTGAAAGTTCTTAAAAAGGCAGAGAATCAGCATCTCTCACGAAATACACATGATGGGAAAACCTGCGGGCAACTTCCTAAACAAAGGGATGGGCTCCTCTCTACGAATTCCCCTAGTTCAGTGTCCAACACCACTCAGGATTAAAGTATTAGATGGGCACCTAGTGGAAGAAGTCATCTCAGAATCCTCCTTTAATGATAGAAAACGATAGAAAAAAGAGGAGGCTATTTCTTTTCTAGTTTTGACTCTCACAATAACCTAGTAATTTTTTATTTACTTGTGGCTAGTAACCCAGTTCAGTCATTGAGTACAGGGGACATTATTATCACATTGTATTGACCTGCCCTAACGTGCCTGGTTTGGCAGATATACCCCAATATCACAATCTAGCTAAGGTGTTCAGTAAAAAAGCAGACCTTGGCATTGCATTATAGAGGTATCAATGCCAGCCAGGAGGTTTGTGTTTGCAGTTTGCAGGAGTGCAGTTTGGATGACAAATGAGTGGTCCTCATTACAGACTTGACAACAAGTCTAGCCTGTGACCAGGTGTGCTTACATACACCAAGATGGGCACATTAATGGCTGGAAGGCAACCGTCATCCTGCTCAGGTCAGTCAGTACACTGGAAGCAGCCACAACATGCATGAGTGACATTCATGTAAACGTTGATGCCACAGTGGGTGGCAGATGCTATAACACACGACTAACAAAAAAAAATTATGCTGCTTTGACAATAAAAATGTCCACTGAATCAGATTAATCTACCACTGATCCATCAACACAAAGAAAGGAAACTTGTGAACAAAAGTAAACCAAAAGCACTGGGAACAAAAAGAACTTGTATTCTCTCAGCTCGTAGTTGTTAAAAAGTCTTTTACTGACTGAATAACATGAGCCATTTTTGGAGATAAACATAATCATGAGATTTTATTAGAGAGCACTATACGATATCAAATCCCTTTTGTTGTTGCTTCGTTGAGGTATCAGGCCTTTGTCACTCGCATGGGAAGCAAAGAAGAATTTCTTTCACTGAGCCACCAATGTGAGAACAGGAGAAATACATGTCTATATCGTAGCAACAACTGGAGGTACAACTTTCACTGAATCTTAGGGGTCATTTATGGTAAGGGGGCCTGGGAGCTATATAAAGCGCAGCTGGGTGTGGTGGTGGGTGGGCCAAAAGAGATGGTGGCCACGTAGTTGTGTCTGGCGCTCAAAGGGGAAGTACTAAGGGCATTGGTGGATCTGCCAGAGAGAGAACATTGCAATCTGGACACCCTTAAGATGGCGTTTCGACGGTGATTTGGCAAATCCAGCCCCCAGCTGCCATACAGAAGCAGCAACTATGGGAGCACCGGAGAAAGGAGAGAACCTCGGAGTACTGGACGCTGAGCTGTGCACCCTGGTGAGGCAGGCTTACCCCAGCTTTACGGACAAAGTACAGGAAGAACTCTGCAGCAAGTTGTTCACACTGTTGCCAACTCCTCAGTAAGGAAAGTAGCTGTCCTAAAAGTCACCAGAAGTCGCTAAATGACGAAATCGCCTAATTTGCATAGTGGTCTATTGCGTATATTTGAAGGAATAATGTTGTGGGAGAGACAAAAAGTGATTGAAAACACCCTAAATACAAATTAACTCTGTATAAATTAACATCTTCTGAGGATTCTTTTTTTGTTGTCTTTGAAAAAGGTCATGTCACACTGAAGAATTTCCCTCTGGGATCAATAAAGTATCCATCCATCCATCCATCCATCCATCCATCCATCCATCCATCCATCCATCCATCCATCCATCCATCCATCCATCCATCCATCCATCCATCCATCCATCCATCCATCCATCCATCCATCCATCCATCCATCCTTACATCCTGCTCTGTAGATAGGTGGCGTGGTCAGTGGCGGCTTTGGGCATGGTCGTGGAGTGGAGTGGAGTGGTGTGGGTCTGCTCTGACTTGTAAGGCTGAGCACTGAGAGCGTTGGGAGACGGGGCTCACTGCAGCCCCCGCTGCATGCTGAAGACAGTAACTGAAGATAATGTGTGTTCATCTCAGAGTCTCCAAAAGTCTCCAATAACACCCCAACAAGATGCTAGTCAAAAAAAGTCGCTAGAGGGTCTGAAAAGTCGCTAAATATAGCGACAAAGTCCCTAAGTTGGCAACACTGGTTGTTCAGCTGATTGCACCCACCTCGCAAGAGCAGGCCACAGGGCCAGAGTGGCTAATCGGGAGATTCAGGAGGATTCCCGATGGGCCGGCTCATGTCAGTCTCTAGTTTGGGCCGGTTGGATGGGAAAAATAAGTTTGACACTTATCTAATCTTCTTCTTGCATTCATTCTTTATTCATCTGACAGCACAGCCCCTACATCGCAGTAGGTTAAATGGGATCTACCATCAGAGAGAATTCTCCCCTCCAGCATGTTTAAGTTGGTTGCACCCTCGAGTCGTCTTTTCTGGAGCGGTAAAATTAAATGTAGCAACAGAATAGCGTGAAGCGTCAGTCGGAGGGCAGAAAGAGGAAAGTTGGAGCCAAAAGGCCAGATAAAAAAAAAGAAAGGCGTTGTAGAAGATGCTGCCAAATGTGCGAAATAAATATACCTGTTTTCTGGAGGACAGACCCCAGCTGCAGCCGGTAAAGAGAGATATGGAAATAAGTCTGTTTTGTCAGTGTAGAGCTATTGCGCAACGTTTGCAACAACAGCTTAACGTAGTTTATTTTGTAGGGGCCAACCATTAATCACAAATATCCAGTTTCAAGCTGAAAATAATGAACATAATTCAGAGGTGTAGTACATTAATAGCCCAACTCATTAATGGAATGTTTTTGTGCTTTTATTTAATTTACCAACTCATACCTGAACTTATACCCAGTAAAAAGACATTTTAAGAGCTAGCTGCTGTTTCATTTATTCAAATTCCTCCTCCATGAAAAAGGTGGCGGGATTTTGGCATGAAACTCCCGAGCTGAAACAGGGACCCACTCCGGCCCTGGCAGGCCATAATGGAGGCTGAACAGGCGGAGCTCATACTGAGTGTCAGATGATCGCCCCACTGCTATCAAGTGGAAGTGGCGGAGCACGATGGTGCAACTGTGTGCCAAGTGTGCTCAAAAACTCTGCAGCCAGAAGGGCCAATGCCATAAGACAGGGCGATTGGGAAATGAGAACGGGACCACCCAGTGAGGGGTGGGGGGTCCCTGGAATCCTGCACCCTCCAAGCATAGTGGGTGTGTCCGAAATCGCATACTTCCATGCTGAACACTATGTAAAAGCCGTGCGCAAGTGTGACTAGGGTGTCCGAATACATAGTGTCGGCAAGCAGTACGCGAAAAGTCCCCGGCAGACATACTGCACCGGCAGACGTACTACACCGGCAGACAAGTATGCAGCCCCAGCAGAGTAGATATTTAGACAAACACGCAGAACGGTGTCACAAACAGTGTCTAAATCTGTCAGTAAACGGAGCTTAAGCGGGACCTTTACCGTGACGGTCTGTCGTCTTGCGTCACAGGACGTTAGTAAGATGGCGGACGTAGTGCGTCCGAGGTTGCGTGTATACTGCACACTCGCACACTGAAAGAACGCACTGCTTTAACGGACAGGCAGTGCACTCTAGCTCCAACTGAGTACGTACTGATCTAGTACGCGATTTCGGACGCACCCAGTGTCTCTTTTGCGGCCTGGGGTGTTGTCTAGAATGAGTGGTGGTAGATGTATATGGACATTTTTGCTACAATATTCATTCACCTAAAGAGTGGCTGCCTTAACCACAGTGAAGCGACTGATCTGTTTGCCCTACAGAGGTGTTTTCTCCCGCACATCCAGAGTCATCTACAGTCTTTTGATGAGTTTTGGAATAAGCACAGTCTTAGGACTGCAGGTAATTTTTTTACTAATGCAGTTGTGGGTAATGAACTTGAAACAAGAGCTGTATCCTGCCCAGATGCAGAATGTTTTGAGTTGCTCTTGTCAAAGAACGCGTTTTTATACCATCTCATTGTATTAATTACTTAATTGTCAAAAAGGTAGGATGATAAGTATGCCTCTGTATGTTTTAAAGTGAAAAAGATAGAGTAGAACATAATCCCCATCCATAAGGTATTGTCATACCTGATGTGCAGCTGAGCAAAGAACTGGCCACACTTCCTAACCCAGATGCTCCATTTTCTCAGTAACCTTTGTGTGTTAACATGAATCTTAGAGCAAGCAGTTATAAACAAGAAAAGGTTCAATTTTAAAAAGAAGAAACTTTAATCAAAACCAAGCAACTGTTTGTTACACATATATTATCAATGTAAATTACCAACAAAACATGACGATTTCAGGTGTGCTAAAAAATTTTCAAATTCATCATTCATCACAAATTCATACATCATCAAACAATAAAATTATTATAATAATTACTACTGCTGACCATACAGAAATACTAAACTTATATTTTACACAGAAAAGAAAATGAGTAAAAATATGAATAAAATAATATACCCAGGGGTTTAGCTGGTGCTCTTGTGGCATGCTCAGCATCAAGTGTGGAAGCAGAGGCGGATTGCTGCCTCTTCTTCTGGTACTGCTGCACCTTGTACATACGCATCCCCACATTGCAGCTCTTCCGCATGACAACAGCTGCAACAGCCACTCCACTGACCTCATAGCGGAGAACAGACTGGATCTCCTCAAAACTAAGAGCATAATGGATACATGACTGTAGGCTGTCCTTAGAGCTACTTCAAGTCAAGAGGCTTTTATTGTCATTCCATCTATGTACAAGTACACTGTGGAGTGAAATTAAGTTCACTCCAGGAACAAAGAGTACAAAGTGCAAACGTGCAAACATTAGTGTGCAACAAAATTTAACTAGAAACAATAAATACAATCAATTAAACAGACATTATACACAGTAAACAGGCAGGACAGTGCAGCACCGACACAGCACTCGTGTGTTGTTGTGTGAGGTAAAACTGAGTGGTTTGTGAAAATTGGTGCTTGATGGGTCATAAAAAATGTAAAGAATGTAAGGAATCTTTAATGCGATAGAGCAGTTCAAAACCAAAGAAAACAGTTCAATGTGCTCGCTAAGGCGAGAATGTCCAGAGGGTTGGAAGCAGGAGGGCTCGAGGTAGCCACCGGCTGATCCAGAGGGCAGGCTGTCTGGAGCTAATGGATTGCCGGTGTGGATGAAATCACTCACTCACTCACTCACTCCTCCTGCATTGGTCCGATGGTACTGAGGAACCCGAGCAGCAAAGTGAAGGAGGAACCTGGTTCAGCCCTGTGTGGACAGCTTAGAGCAGCGCGCCGTACGGCGACTTTCAATGGACTGCACAGCAGCAACACAAACAGTCTCTGAAGAGGACCGACAGGGGCCGGGGAAAACACTGCGCAGTCTAAAATGTAAAATGTCTTTAAGGAGCCCAGCTGGGGGACACGAACCCGTGCTGAGATTAGAGTTCGTGGATCTGTGGTGGCACCGACCTCACTCCTCGGACACCGCTGTAGTGGGGCTCAGCCGACCGGAGGTGGGTGATGAGGCTGGTGGTGGAGTCTGCGGGTTCTCTTGGGTTCCAGGGAGATAGACGGGACCCAGCTGAAGAAATGCCAAACTTGATGAACCTGCGAAAAGACCTTGAAAGCACACCAGCCTAGAGACCACGGACAGGTAGGATCTGATCCTCACAGTTTCAGGTTACTGAAAACAAACGCCACACACTGGAGCTAGTGTGTGGCTAGCTTATATGGGTTGTGCTAATGAGAGCTGCCGCGTGGAGTGTGTCCTAGGCTACCTAGTAAACAGGCGACTGCGACCATACAATCCGGCGAGTCGGGGAGCTTATAAGAAAGCAAACTTTTTTTCCTTTGTCCATTGTGCTAAAGTGCTTGCTTGTGCTTTTCATTACTTTAAATTTTACAAAATACAGGGTATTTTACAGTTTAAATACATATTGAAGCATTATCAAACATGGGAAGTATGAATATTTTTTTAAAAATTTTAAAAAATATTTTTACAAATGAACTGCAGAAGTTATTCCCATGTTTATCATTAATATTCTCTACAATGACTGATGATGAGCAGCTCAAATGAACTAAACAGACATACTTTACATGCATTCCAATTGAGAATCTATTGTTGTAGAGACATAAAAAAAAACAATCATGTGTATAAATGATCTGCTATATAATTTTATGTAATAAGGAAGGAGACAGTGCATAATGTTTCACTTTTTATTAAACTTTATTTTATTTATTAACATAGTTTCAGTGACAATGAGCAAACTGATAGCAAGCAGTTATAAACAAGAAAAGGTTATATTTTAAAAAGAAGAAACTTTAAGTAAAACCAAGCAACTGTTTGTTACACATATATTATCAATTTAAATTACCAGCAAAACATGACATGATTTCAGGTGTTGTTAATTTGTTACAAATGTTAAAATTGGGGAATTACATTATTAGACATCATTGAACAATATTAAAAAAAATTATTATTACTGCTGACCATACAGAAATACTAAACTTATATTTTACACAGAAAAGAAAGTGAGTAAAAATATTAATACAATAATATACCCAGGGGTTTAGATGGTGCCCTTGTGGCATGCTCAGCATCAAGTGTGGAAACAGAGGCCGATTGCTGCATATTCCTCAGGTACTGCTGCACCTTGTACATACGCATCCCCACATTGCAGCTCTTCCGCATGACAAAGTCTGCGTATCCATCAGCTTGGCTATCCCATATAACCTTCCAGGTGCTCATCTTCTGATGAGGCTGCTGCAGCAGCCACTCCACTGACCTCATAGCGGAGAACAGACTGGATCGCCTCAAAACTGAGAGCATAATAGACACATGACTGTCCTTGCTATGCCTCTCAGCCATACAAAACCCTAAAGACTTCTCTTTCTGGAAGTTCTTTATAAGTTACATTAAGTTACAAGTCATTTAAACGACTTCCCTTTATACTTTCCAAACTGCAGGACATATAGTCCCAGCACCTCCTTCCTGTCTGAGACATCCCCTTCTCTCTAACAGACCAAAGCCAGAGCGTTTTCCCTCACGGATGCAGGCTTGTCCTGCATAGTGGATTTTTCCTTAATTTGTCTGGCTTCTTGAGATGGTTCATGGAGGAGAAATCAGAGTGGTCCCTTGCGGAACACGACAAGGGTTTTCCCCAGGAACAACACTTTCTTCTGCATCTTGACCTACCATAAATAAAACACTGTTTCTGTTCTGTCGACATAGTGAATACAAGCTTTTAAAAATTGTGTTTACTGAGCAAAGGATTTTTTTCTTGTCTGTATGATGTAATTGTGACAACAGTGAAGTATTGGTGGTTCAGTGGTAGAATTCACAGCTCCCATGAAAAAGACCCGAGCCTGATTCCTGGCCAATGCAGCTGTGTATGGCTTTTGACATCAAGCACTCTGTTTTCCTTTCTCCTTCTTTAGTTTGTTTGTGTGCCTCCCAATACTTATATGTGTTGCGACTTATAAGTGCCAATATATATATATATATATATATATATATATATATATATATTTGTAAAACGTTATTCAACTGTGGCATATTTAAGTGGTCATTTAAGTCACTTTCAGTGTGTTTTCTTAATAGTGTCTATTAAGAAAACAGAGACGGAGAGCATGAAGAAGAAAAAGGGAGGAGCTCATTGTGTGGCGAAGCTGCAGGGAGAGCGTCTCTAATGGTGGGGTGACACTCAAAAGACTTAGTGTAAAACAATTGTAACAAAGAACAAGGGAAAACAAAGTTGCAGGTAAAGCAAAGAAAAGGATTACAAGTCTATTCGAAAGTGGCTCTGTGGTTTCCATCAGCGACTGCTCAAATATCATCTAACAAACATGCTCCAGCAGCCGTCTCCTAAGCTGCCCCAAACTCCAGCCCACCTGGTCTCCAGGCACTTCCACACCTGGCTGCCTGGTTCTATGACTTATTTCAAATTTTCTTCCCTGTTGTGTTAATAAAAAGTAAAAGACCCCCAGACTAATAAAATATGTGACAAAATGGAAGACATACATAATTCTTTTGAAATGTATTACACAAAATTATATGCCCAACCCTTAGCAGCTGAGTTAGAAGATATGTCACAGTTTTTGATGTAAGAAATAATTAAAGCTATAATAAGATTGAAAACTAGTAAAATGCCAGGCGCCAATGGCTATCCGACAGAGTTCGTATAAAACCTTCAGAAATATAATAATACCATTACTTAAGGACTGTTTTAATTATTTTCTGGTACCTAACAGGTTTCGTAAAATATAGACATACCCAGGACAATGTGAAACAGACTCTTTACCTTACTGATCATATGATCATCTTACCTTACTGATCATCTTTAGGTCTTTAGGTCTGGATGCTGAGAAGGCATTCGATTCTGTTCAATGGATATTTAGTTTTTAAACAATTTGGTTTTAATAATTAATCTATTAACTTTCTGAAATCCTTATATTGTTCTCCAACAGCCATAATTAAAATAAATGGGAATCTATCCAAAACAGTATCTCTTGAAAGGGGATGTTGACAAGGATGCCCTCTTAGCCCCATACTTTTTAGTCTTTTTTAATGAACCACTAGCACAGGCAATAAGAGAGGATAAAGATATAACAGGTGTACTGATTAAAAATACAGACTATAAAATTTGTTCTTACACTCTCCCCAGGAACGGAGTTCACAAAAGGCACATATTTAAATGGGAAAGTACCATAATTAAATACCTTGGTGTGCAAATACCTAAGGACCTATCTGTTACTTATATGCATAACTACATTCCACTAACAGCTGACAAAACAGATGTTGATCATTGTTGCCAATGAGTATATCTAACCTAATAATGTTATAAAAATGAATATATTATATTAATATATTTTCTTTTTCAATCATTACCTGTGGAAGTACCTCTTAAACAGTTTTGTGAATGGCAAAGAATGATCTCAACCTCTATTTGGGGAAAACAAAATCCAAGAATTAGACTACAGACATTACAGTTACCCAGGGGATGGGCTGGAATGGCTTTGCCTTGCTTAGAAGACTATTACAGAGCGGCAGAGTTACATTTTCTGGTATGTTGGTGTGACCCGGAACATGATGCAAAATGAAAATATTTAGAACAAAGCCAATCAAATATACTCTTATCATTTATACTAGGTGATAATAACCTTTTAAGGATATATCTACACTGTAAACAATTGCTGTACTTTTTACAGCAATTATTTACAATAACATCCTGTATTCAAAATTTTCTGCATATTACTGTATTTCGCTATAATTCATGGGAGCTGCTGTCCAGTCTTAACAGTTTATTGTAAAATTTAGAGCACATTCATGTACGCAAAAGGACCTCTGGGATAGCTAACTGCTGACTTTTGAAAATGGAAGTTTGAACTTGGAATGTGGCGCCTCACTGGATCTGGAGTTCACTGAAACAAGTATGAATTATTGTTATCGTTACATATTCTTTATTTTTTTTCAAACAAATGAGCTTGTATTTATATAAGGTTTGCTTTACCTCAGACCTCTAATAGTAAACACGTCTGGTCTGTAGTACTTAAATAACGCTAAGTTCTCTGAACTTAGCACAGCACAGCACCACACAACAATTTTAACGCTACAAGATGTGTGATTAAAGGTTTGCTCTGTAATTTAGATCCCTCAACACATTTGTTAGATGTATGATGTGTTCCGTCTCTAAAAGGTGAACTAATGTTAACAGACGACTTCTGAAGGTGGAGCTAAGTTGTTGCTTCCAGAGTCTACTATTCAAAATATTGTTGAGGAATTTCAGAATATTTATGACACTGGTCAGTCATTTTTACTTGCTAAACTAAGCGGGACATTGACTTAGCTTGGACTGCCAGAGGAGAAATTTAAAGATGTGGTGGATGATTTGACCAGGGAGGATCTTCTGAAAGTGTGTAATAACAGTGTTTTGAGTACTGCCCATAGCAGAAAGACAGCTTTTTAAGTCTGATTTCCATTACGTTGAACCTGTGCCTCTTTACCTAGGAAACAATGTTTTGCTCATTATGTCCCTATAAAACAAACGATTACAACTCTGTTTGAATATAAGTCAGTGACAGAACAGGATTAACAAGTGCATACTCCTGGCATGTTCCAGAATGTAAAGTACGGCAAGAATCCATTGGGCTCAGCAAAGAAAAAACACAAATTGCTCACAAATCTTACTTCAGCTGATATTTTGTCTTATAACAGGTCAAATATAGCCACATGCAACTTGTTCTTTTTTGTAATGAGCAACATTTTAAGTTTTTCGAAACAATGGCAAAATACTAAGAGCTGCCTTGCTTGCGATTATAGGTGATATCCTGGGATCTCACACTATTGTAAGTTTTGTGAAGAGCTTCAGCTGGTGCCAACATTTTTGCAGCTACAGTGACGTAAATTGGGGCACATTCGGTCCACACCTCTGGAGACAGACATTAAAAGAACAAGACAGTCTTACCAGAACAGTGTTCAAGAACTCACAGATAGTGGCAGTGATGGGATCAAATTTGACTCCCCTTTTAAGTTGAAATACTTCCATGTATGCCAGCCTGGCCTACCTCCCTGCCTTGGCCATGACTTGTTTGAAGGCACTGTAGAATTTGATCTTCAGTTGTACTTTAATCAATTGGTAAAACAAGAGAAATCCTTTACTTTTGTAGAGTTGAACAGCTGTGTCAAATAATTTGCTTACTCAGGAACTGATGCTACCAACAAATCGGCTGAGATTTACTCTGGGAGTGAGAAACCTGGTCAGTGGTCAGGCCATTCAGAATTGCTGCCTGTTATTGTAGGTGACAGGATTACAAACCCAACAGGACAAGTATGGCAACATGTTTTGCTACTCAGACAAATTGTAGAGCTAATTTGTGCACCAAAGATATCTGTAGATCTCATTGCATACCTTACAGTGCTTACTGATGAGTACATTCATTTTAGAAGTGTGACATTTCCCTGTGACTCTCTCAAGCCAAAACATCATTATTTGTGCCATTACCCAGCCCTCATTAAACAATTTGTTACTCTAATTCATCTCTGTTCCCTGTGGTTTGAGAGTAAGCATACATATTTCAAGTAATGCACAAGAAAATTACACAACTTCAAGAACGTGTGTACAACAATTGCTGAAAGATACCACCTGTGCTGATGATTATAACGGAACAATCAGAAAATCAGTCGCATGTTTACATACTCAGTCAGGGAATATTTTTGCAGCAACTGGGATCTCTCTGAAAGGAACCAAGTACAAAAAGACATGGTTGTACTTCTAGGCAACAATGATGAGGGTCTGCAGATTGGTAAAATTGAATTAATCCTTGTTCACCAAAATTCTAAGGGCTATTTTGTGTCTGAAAAACATCTTGCATTACCGTTGACAGATATTGGTGTGTGTATAGCATAACAGATGCCCAAGTGTTGTGTTCCACATTGAACGAACTTTCAGAGAAAACGCTTAAGAAATTGGTAGATGGGCTTGTTGCTGTTGTTGTGGAGACCCAGGCAGATCTTCAGTTTGTGAAAGAAGACTTCTAAAACACCTCAAACCAACCCAGTGCCGCAAGCTTTTAAATGCTTGGAAATGTGAAGGTATGTGAATTGCAATTCAAATAGAGAAAAAAATGATGTACATACATATAGGGAGGGGCAAAATGATATGGTTAGCATGATAAATTGTCACAATATGCTTTCGAATGTATTGCAACACAGCCTGTGAAGCCTGGAATAAAAGTGATTGCACTCAGTTTTGGTTTTATTTTTAAAATATTGTACTAGGATATTTGCTATTTAACAACCAAAAAACATCTTAACTGGATGTGTAGGTAGTAAAGTTAAATTCAGTCACAGAACATGCAACCACCTGCCTCTCAGCACAACCTGCCTTCTCTGATGTGTCAAGCCCATCATCTAGGAACCTCTCAAGTTCCCCACTACATTCTCCATGTAACACCTTCACCTTCTTTCCTTTCAGCATCTTGTACATGGGCTGAAAGTTTTCACACCACCCCTAAATTAAGTCCCAGCACCTCTAAAGATTATAGTAAAAAATCATTCTTTTTCTCTTTTAACATGAATTTGTGTCTGACAAGCTGGAAATGTTAAAAGCATAGAGTATATGGTTAAACCAGTTATTTTAACGACAAAAATTCTTATCTGATCACCCTAGCCCAAAGAAGCTCAATATTCAATAAGAAAAATATGTTAAGTTGATGTATGTATTTATTTTTCTCGTAGATGAAACAGGTATATATATATATATATATATATATATATATATATATATATATATATATATATATATATATATATATATATTAGAGATCGGCCGATATTAGTTTTTCTATAGGTGATGCCTATGTTTAGAGGTCAGCTGATGGCCGATATGTGCTGCTGATTTGTTTGGCCGATATCTAAAAGTTTTTTGCTTTATTTGTTGCCAAAATGACTCGCTGTGTAACAATAATGTTTTAATGTGTGTATTACACAAGAGCAGTTAGCTTTAGCCCCGGAGCTAAAGAGTAAAACATCCGGTTTGGTTCATGTCTACGGCTGGAAGTAGAATAACGTAACCACGTCAGTAAAAACGTCATTCTTCGCTATAAATCATTCATTTGCACTTATTGGCTGAACAGTTCCAAAGGTTTCGGCTTCGGGTCGTTCACATGCGGCACGTTTTACCGCACCAATCACACGGGGTTGCCCGCGGACATGCCTGACTTTAAATCGGGGCTGCGAAACGCTGATATCGGCCGGTGCCGATATATCAGTCGATCTCTAATATATATATAGTTTATCCTTGATTATATTTTACTTCTAATAAAGTGTCTCCAATACAGTGGAAAAACTAAACTTTGTGATAGAAAAAAAAATCCCTTGTACGATTTGACATTCCAGTCAGAATGTTGCCCCAACACTGGATTGATGGTCCGAAATGACTTTAAAATGTATTTTTGTTCTCATTTGTGCTCTAAGCCTACATTATGTATATTATTTCCTGTAATTAGATCTGTATATTTTAAGATGACTAGGTAGAATTGTAGATCCTAAACTTAATTTGCATGGTATAACCAAATCTGTATTTGATGAAAAAACCTGCAGATGTTTTATTTTAAAATTTTCTCGGTAATACCTTTGTGTGGGAGGTTATGTTTTTACAAGAACACCTGTTAAGATTTAGATTTTCTTTTTTTACATTCATGTTTCTGTAATTCTGAAAACCTTTTTAATTACACTTAGAAGCGTATATCACTAAGTTTGGAATTTGTCTTAGTTTTTGAGGTACACTACATGACAAATTATGAGAGGATGTTTCCATATACTTGCACATTTTAATCATGGTTATGCTGCAAACACTTTTGAAATACGTTGCATGTATTGAAGTTCAAAATGTTCATTTTAAAACAATACAATTCATGAGAAAGCCTCACATAACATACTGTTGTATTGTCTTCAATGTAATATGGGACAAAAATAATTCATAATTTATAACCACTGCGTTCAGTTTTAATTCACTTTAACATATAGTCCCAACTTTTCTAAATAGAAACTGTAAATTCAAAGTTTAAAATGAAAATATGGTTCTGTAATGCTAAAACTGCACACTGTTTAGTCATTCTGTGATTGATCTTAGCTATGCTCTAAAACAGGAAAACTGTGTGCGCGCGTGTCATATTCATCCAGATATGAATTACAAAAAGCCAAACACTAAACACAAAATAAACTCCTTATCTCTCTAGAAGATGAGATGTTTATAGTAAAAAGCTACACTTTATTTAATAAAGAAAATAAGAGACAAAACATAAGAAATACTTAGCAAATCCCAAATAAAACAGAAGTGGATGTTTGCCTTAGGTTTAAGAACTGTGTAAAAAGGCGGTTCCTTTTCAAAAAAAGATAGGATTGTTGCAGGCAATCAAGAGCAGCTTGCTGAGGAGATTTCAGACGTGACACTATCCAGGGGTTGCCAGTAGCAATTCATAAGTGAATCATAAAGCTCTTCACTACGTTCCATGTACTGCTTATTCAGTGCATCTACATCAACCTGTGGGTTTGGATCTAGAAGAAAAGGAAGTTTCAGTTAAGTTTGAATTTAGAATGTAGCATTTAGAAATAATATATTTAAACAACTGCACAAAAATCAAGCAATTTATTCAAGTAAACAAAGTAAATGAACAAAAACAATGCATAATATAAAGGTGGCCAATGTTGCTTGCGGATAAAAAGTACAAAGTATCTTCCAAATATTAAACAAAAAAGCAGACAGTTTATTTGTAATTATAGGCCAATTTTAACTTGCCGATATGAATTCTGACAAAAATACTTTCTTCATAAATTACATTTTAATGCAGTCATTCTTTTTTTCTTTCTTAATATCAACACCCTTGCTCTTTAAACATATTTATACGTGTACGATGAATGCTTTTATAAGGCAGATGAGTGGCAGACAGAACTTCTGTTGCTATGTGCAGGTTACATTTGTGAATGTTTAAATCTGCTTAGAATAGTCCTAGTTAATTTAGCTTTACTAAAAGATAAGCCAAGTCCCCCATGTTCCAATACAAGTGAAATTACGTCAATGGCCTAAGAAACCTTGCTTTGGACAGATGGCTCTGTGTGTTATTCCAAAATCTGAATTAAAATAAATTTATCATAGATTTACAGAAGATGCCATTTTGTGTCCTACTCAACTCATATTTATTAGCTTGCCATCTCCTACTTGTTGTTGGTCTCATATGATGTAGCAAAAAATAGCATGGGATAATTATGTTTCATGTTTGGGTGAAATGTGAGAATATGGTATCTTTATGCATCTACACACATTATCCATTTTAACAGTTCAATTTACAATACAGGTGGACTTTGCAGTTCAGAAATTACAGACTATAGCCAATCTGTTTCTCGCATACTTTGTTAGCCCCTTTCACCCTGTCCTTTAATGATCATGACCCCCAAAGGACCACCAGCACAGATATTGTTTGGATAGTGGGTCATTTTCAGCACTACATTTACGTGCTGTATGTAGTGCTAGTAGGAAGGATTAGACATAGCATTGCTGCTGATTCTTACTACTATATAAAAACATTACATAGCGAGAAAGCTTTATTTTGTTAACAAATATCATAAATATATATTTTAATATGATCTATAAACTCTAAAAACCAATTCAGTTGAACTGAGCACTTCTTAAAAGCATGTTAAATACCAATCAATACTACAAAGTGTCAAATTATTAAATTTGATAAGGTGGAGCTATGTGTAATGCATTTAATAATGTAAATACCAGTTTTCCCAATACACATTTTTCTTTACATACATTGCGCATTCTATTCAAACCATGTCTCTGTACCCACACTTCCTGTTCACAACCAGCACACAACTTACCCTCACATTAGTGAAGTTTTAGTGCCAAGAAAGAGCCACCATATAAGTATTGTAAGAGGAGATTTGAAAGGTAGTGCAGTGAAAGAATGTGCTTTAGTCAAGGAGATGCTGAAAGCATTACCTTCATTGTCTTCTTCAACCTCTTCAGTGGCATCATGAGATTGCTGCAGTGACCAAATGTAAGCACAGTATAGTAAAATCTTTGCAACAAATCATTCAAAAAAGAGGGGGAAATACATCAAGAGCAAAAGCTGTCATTTCCCTAAAATGTCACATCTTCCCTAATAACAGTTCAAGATGACTCAATGTGTTATAAAGTACAGTAGTAAAATTATATAAAGACATAACGTTTTCTTCTAATTATAGCAAGCGTTTTTAAAACTATTGTAGGCTGGGCGACTCTACACTGATAAAAAAAATAATAAAGGGAACACTTAAACAACACAATGTAACTCCAAGTCAGTCACACTTCTGTAAAATCATCCTGTCCAGTTAAGAAGCAACACTGTTTGTAAATCAATTTCACCTGCGATTGTGCAAATGGAAGAGACAACAGGTAGAAATGAGAGGCAATTAGCAACACAACCCCTATAAAGGAGTGGTTTTGCAGGTGCTGACCACAAACCATTTCTTTGTTCTCATCCTTTTCTGGCTGATGTTTTGGTCACTTTTGCATTTTGTCAGTGCTCTCACCCCTAGAGGTAGCTTAGGTGGTGTCTACAACCCACAGAAGTTGCTCAGGTAGTACAGCTCATCCAGGACAGTACATTAATGCAAGCTGTGGCAATAAGGTTTGCCGTGTCCGTCAGCACAGTGTCCAGAGCATGGAGCAGACACCATGAGAGACCAGGAGACGTGGAGGGGGGCATAAGAGGGCATCAACCAAGTAGCAGGACTGCTACCTCCTCCTTTGTGCAAGGAGGAACAGGAGGAGCAGAGCCAAAGCCCTGCAAAATGACATCCAGCCATGTGGCTGAAGTGCGTCAGCAGTTCCTGCATGATGAAGGTATTGAAGCTATAGACTGGCCTGCCCGTTCCCCAGACCTGAATCCAATCCGGGACATCATGTCTCATTTCATCCACCAACAGACTGTCCAGGAGTTGACTGATGCTTTAATCCAGGTCTGGGAGGAGATCGCTCAGGAAAACATCTGCCACCTCATGAGGAGCATGCCCAGGATTTGTAGGGAGGTCATACAGGCAGCACGTGGAGGCCACTCACACTACTGAGCCTCATTTGAACTTGTCTTGAGGAATTTCCACTGAACTTGGATCTGTCTGATTTTGAGTATAATTCCAAATCCAGACCTCCATGGGACAATAATTTTGACTTACATTAAATCATGTTTGTGTTATTTTGTTCTCAACGCATTCTACTATGTAATGAATAAAGATTTTTAACTGGAATATTTAGGATGTGTTATTTTAGCACCCCCTTTGAGCAGTATATTTACTGATTATATATTCGATAAATAATAAGAAACATATTAAAAACATGAATAATATTTGAATGCTTTATTTCCTAAACCTGTTAGCAATAGGTATGGCCGAAACAGTAAAATCCTCACAATAGAAAAGGTGTCCACATACATTTGACTTCATAACAATGGCTCCTTACCTCTGTCGTTGCATGCATGTCAGGGGGCATCGGAGGCATTCCCATTGGTGGAGGAGGTCCCATCATTCCATGAGGAACAGGAGGGGGCGTGGCATAAGGATTATATCCATAGTTGTAACTGCTGTACTGGTCATAGCCCCAGTGATGATAGTAATTATTGTAGGGCTGCTGATAGTACTGCTGTTGGTAATTGCTGTTATAATTGTGATTTTGATTATGGTAGTTATTTGATTTGTTGCTGTAAAATAAATCAAAAGACACAGACAATGTTTAGGCATGGTTGACCTAATTGTTTATGTAATACACTTGCACTTTAAACATGGATCAGTTACCAGGGGCGGAAAAAGTAACTACAATTACAAAGCTGCACAACTGGTCATAATCATTATGTGGGTCTGGACAGAACACTCATATGCATTTTGATTAATGAATAGTATTCTTCTGTAACATGTCTCATCATATCTCTAAAAGAACCTGGCAGACACACTTAATACAAACAATATTTAATGTCACAGTGCCATACAGAAAAAGTAAAATGCTCCTTATTAACTACTTAGACATATGTTATTATATTAAATGCTTTGAATATTTTGTCCACTCCTGGTAAATTAATATTGAGATTTTTTCAAGGCAATTTTACCTTTTGTTGACAGCAATGCTAATTCTGATGGGTTTGCCTCCCAGACCGGCAGCATTCTGAAATTCCTCAAGAGCTTTCTTCTGCTCACTCTCATCGCTGAACTTCACAAAGCCATAGCCCCTAAGCAATTTAGTGCAATACTAAATTGTTAGCATTTTCCCCTTTTAGTTTCAACAATCTGAATCTTGCATTATATAAACTTTTTTGAAACTTTGAAAAGGAAAGACAATAATTAATTTGATGGTAGAACTTGAACTTTTCTTTTACTTTTAACATGAAGTAGCATCACTTCATTTGTGAGTTGCTCTTGCTTACCCTAAGTGGGGAAAACAATAGTTTTAGAGGATTTGTAACAAAGGCAAATTACATCCATGTGTGGTGTGGGCCATTTTGGAAAAACAGGAAATTAAACAAAATAACTGGCTGATAAATTGAGTAAAAAGAACAATCAATAATAAAGCACCTCTATAACCAGTGAACAACTTTCCTCATATCAGTCCTTCAAAATGCCAAAGAAGCAACAGAGTTTGCTTTCATACCTTGAATTTCCATAAGGATCAGTGACAACTTTTGCTCCTTTGCAAGAAGGGTATTTTTTCACAAAGAACTGATGAAGCTGATAATCGTCCACTTCTGGTGTGAGGTCTCCAACAAAAACAGAAAATTCAGGTCTGAGGAAAAACAAAGGGGAAAAAAAAGCAAACAATGTCTAACCATTCTTTTTTTTAAGGTTACTTAAGGTTTGTTTAATGGTAATAGAACAGATAACAACCAGTTTATCAAATCAACACTAACACAGTAATTGCTACTGCCACTGTCCTGGACAGTGTAGTGTAGCTGAAACCTATAAAATGAAAAATTTAAAGTAAAAAAAAATATATTAAACATGGAACCATACTAACCCAGGCTCTGGCCTTTTCCCATACGTTGCATAATTCAGCTTGAACTTCCTGGGCTAAAAATAAACAAATAAATAATAATAAATAGATTTTAAAAAAGAAATAAACTTTTCATGAAGCAAATACATTTTCTCTGAAAAATAACATGTTTATTTTTAGAGTAAAGAAACATTTATATGATTACATACCTCCAACATTCTGTACTGGCTTTTTCCATTCGTCAGCTAGTTCCTAACAGAGTTTATTCACCAGCTTGAAACAAAGTCATTTATAAACCTCAGCCTCAACCACCTTTATTTGGAAAGAAATTAAGTTCTTTAACTTGCTCATTACTAGCCATACATGAAACTGCCTCTTAATAGTTTTGTCTAACTGTAAGGTGGGGGCCATGCTGGTTACACTTTAAGAAAAGTTTATTTTATAAGTTATAGGCTAAAAAATACTAAATTAAATTAATCCAAACTACAAAATGTGCATAAAAATTGGTCACTTACAGGATTTGATCCTGGAACCAGCTTCCCATTAAGCCTCTGAACACATCGATCAACACTGGCTTCATCTGCCAATTCCACAAAGCAATATCCAGCAGAGCCTCTGGAAAAAGTATTAAACAAGACAATACAACTGCATTTAAGAAACAAGACATATAAAAAACTTCACAGGAATAAGCTGACAAAGCAATCATCTTTTCCTACAAATAAGCCTTTTGACAATAATATTAAGAATGTATTTAAAACTGTAGTGTGACAGCTAAAATTTCAAAATAACCGACCATGGACATTGAGAGAGGAAGAACTGTTCTTTAAAAGTCTGCTGGTCTTACCCTGTAACTCGATGTGTGATAATTTTAACACCATAGGCTGTCTCCCCCATAGTGCTGAAAGCTTGCTTGATGAAGTTTTCATCCATGTATGGGTCTAACTGCAAGACAAATCATAATGGTCTATTAATTTGGAATCCAGACAGCATTAAACAGCAAACCACAAATTAATTCACAGAGAATAAGACCTCCTACAGTACCACACATACTCAGAGACATCAGGCATTATAACCAACTGGAATACACTACATTCAGTTCTGTAGAAAAATAATACTTTCACAAAATAGTGCATCCACTACAGACTCTAACCTCATACTGCGGTCACAAACACCCTTCCTTTAGTGAAATTCACTTTGTCAAAACACCTTGCGTTAACAAGGCCAGAATCTGTGAAACATTTTAGAAATATAACTGTACCTTTAGCTGTACAGTTAGTGGTTTTATGGAGAACCATGATCGTAACAAGATGTAGGATTTTTGCAGAACATTTTTTCAAGTTTGGGTTTACCTTAATATAACATAATGGTCCTAAGAATAAACTCATACACGATGCAAAGATTCTTTAAAAATGTTTACCATTATACATCAAACACAACCAGCTGACTTAACTAGATATAGTTATGTGAATAAAAAGCATTATATTTATAGCATGGCAGTATTTTTGTCTGCTTCAACTTGTCAAGTTATATTTCTGCCATGTCAATTCTATTTTACTTCTCTACATTAAGAATTCTGCACTGCCCTATCCTACATCATAACCCTGGTTCACAGTACACGACTGAGTTGGCAGGTCTTTGTGCCATTTACACTACATGACTAGTTGTGCTGTAATAGTGAGTCTTTTAATTGTTGTGCCATTCACACTACATGACTGACCAGTGACACAGAGTCACGAATTACACAATTTTTACTTTGGGTAATCACCAACTCAACTGGCTGCTGTTCAAACACACGTTGTTTTTGTCACAAGAACACACACAAAAACTAAACTTTCATTAAAACTAAACATATGCGAGAACTAGCATTAACATGTAGACAATAAGTTATTTCCAAAACTATTCTGCTGGTCCTTTCCTCAGCTCAAGCTTGAAGGGCCAGCAGAACAGACTGCTTAACACAGTGTCTGTGTGTAAACACTGTTCATGAGTGTTCAGTAGCCCCTACTAACTTGTCTTAACTAGTCTGGGTAAGTTTGTTGCATTCTGTGTTGTTTGGTGACATCAGTGCTTAGTATGATTATAAGATATATTATAAATAAATATACCATCTAATTTAGTATTTTTCATATCCTAACAATAACTGTTTATTACAGGGGTCACCAAAGAAATGTGTTTGAAATTGAAACATGGAGCATCTATAAACTACATACATAATCAAAAACATACAAATGGGTACCCGAAGCATTCAAACTGCCTGTTAAAATAATTATTGACATACAAGATAATCATCCATAACATAGCTTCTTCTGTCAAGTGAAGGTAAAAAGAAGAATGAAGTGCGAATCATTTAAAGTTTTCTGTTTAACTAATTGTTGTAAGTGACTATTTTTACAGCCTAGTTAGCTGAGGTCACCTACTATTAGCATTTACCTGTTGAACTAGAGAACTTCAGACCTTGTAAATAAGTAAAACAGTCATTAAGTGAAATCTAAATGAAAAAGCTTGTAATGCTCAATACGATGCACATTTATGAAGAATATCCCACCTTTAAGCAAAAGAACCAATCAGCTTGCTTGGTGACAGTGCAAGCCAGGAAAGGTTGACAACATTGTAGCACTAGCAGGGAAAGGCCCCCTTGTTGTGGAGATCAGCACAGTGGCCAGACCAAACTGAAAATTGAGATTTAGTGCTTTTTTTTTGTGCATATTGAGCCAAACACTGTAAACCATTTATGACTTTTTTCTTTCAGTGATTTCAAATATCACTTAGAAAGAGTAATCTGACCGCTTGGCCGCTCCCTATGTAAAGATAGGAGTCTGGTCTTGTGTGGCTGGAAATGACTACCCGACGATGTTGCAAAGATGTCCACCAAGTAAACGGATTTGCCTTTATGGATTTTTTTTTTATTATTTTGGTTTAACGGAAAGACTAACTTTACTTTCTTTATGCAATCTTAAAGCCACATTGTGCTCTACTATGGCTTTTCATTGTCTTAATATGGCTTAAATTTAATATGTGACACACTGAGAAACTGAACAGTGTTTAGAGTTAAGATAAACAAGATAAACAATGGTTTCAAATTTTTGGACGCTGTGCTGTGGCCCTGACGGATCTTTTACAGACTGTTAATGATTCAGTAAAGACGTATTTTTCGATTGGTTAGTAAACCAGATAACAAGTCTGCTAACTTAAAAGAACTTAAGAGCACCTAACGTCAGGTCAATAAAAATATTTTATTTCTAAATCAAATAGACTAATAATTGGAAACAGACTAAACACGCATATCGAATGTCTCCCTGGTTCGAAGTATTTTAGCTTCCAAGAACTATACCGGACAGCCATATGTAAGTGAGACTCGTGACTCGGTTGCTGACACGAAAATAACAAACTGTTTCGAACTGTCGCAGTAATTAAATAATAATAAATTATCATATAAAATAGTAAACATTGAATGTAAAGCTTTCAGGAAGATCTCCATATGGTATTGGCCTACGCATAAAATAATGGTGACAGAAGCTAGTTAAGCGAAAGCAAACTAAACCCAAACCCCCACCCCCAGGCGACTACTTCCAGTCAAGCAAGATAAACTACATCTTGAAAAAAATACTTTATTCTCCTGTTGCAACTGTAAAAAGACATGCCAAAGAAACTTGTGGTTTGTTTGCCACTGCTCGGTCTGTACTTGGACTTAGCTAGTCAGCTAACACGTGTTGCAAACCCTTCAAGTAAGCGACACAGCAGTTACTGTTAACTAAGCAAACTATTTAATACTTACGTCGCCCATCCATAGACTTGTCATTCTGTTAAACATCTTGGCGATAAAATGATGCCACTTGACAGGACTTGTTTCGAAAGAGTCTCCAGAAACCACGCCAGAGAATCTCTATACAGTGAGGAAGTACACGCCATTCAAAATATGGCCGAACCTTGTTGTTTTCTTCTTCTCTCGATCTAATAGCGGGTCGCATGCCAGAGAATACCGCCACCTTCCGAATATAGCAGTGTGGTTCCGGAAGTAAAGTTTCCATTCATAATTACTATGGGGATTTTAGCTTTCACCATTTTATTTTAACTAGCCAGCACAGACTACGAGCTAAAATATAGTGATATTATTATATCTGCTCCAGTTAAAGACATTAATCAGTCTGGTTTCAATTGTGTTTTATTTTCTCATTTCTCGTAAAGAAATACATTACCCATACGTACAAAAGCGAGCTCCACCAATCGAAGACATCATTACCCTGTAGATTCAAACACTATAGTTTTTTTCTGGGTGACACAAGTACAGAGGGACACATCTATCTATCTATCTATCCATCCATCCATCCATACATACATACATACATACATACATCCGTCCATACATACATACATCTTTGTTGCACTGTACGGATACAATCCGGTTGACCAATCCAAGTTCCACTGATATGGTTGGAGCCCAAACTTGGAATAAACGTCTAACAACGTGAAAATTTGCTTTTGTTTTTCGAAACAACATTTTCGGTGGGAGTACCGAGCAAACACATAACGTTGTCTGCTTTCTTACGACGTTGTCAAAAGCTGGTGCTTTTAGTGGAACGTATGAAGTACTGATGATGATGGCATTGTCACAACCTTCTGAGGAATTACATTTCAATGTTGTGACAACGTTGTAGGCACCAAACAGTACGTTGTCACAATGTTGTCACAACGTAACTGTGTTTGCAGAGTAGACCTTTAGTATGAAAGACAGGACATATAAGGCTGTGGAGATGTTTTGTAGATACATATTATTCATTAAAATGATATTACACTCCACAAAATATATAACACAATGTAGAGACAAGAATGATATGAATACACATTGTGTTTGGCAATGACAAAGAAAGCTTTCTTAAAGATGATAACACTTGGCTAAGCACTGAAAAACAGAAGTTGTACAAAAGTTGGTAATAAAACAAAATAAACTACAAAAACTCTGACTCTCTTTTATCTTCATCTAACCTGTTAGAAGTGATTTAAAATATGCATGTTATTAAAACCGCAAGTATTTTAACTATATGTACATACAACTAAACGAAATGTATTTATTAAAAACAGTAGCATCTCCAAAACAGTAAAGCAACAGTGAAACAGTAAAGAGGAAATACACATCTGCAAAAAATTTCAAGAAAATGAGTGAAAGTGATTGGTTGTGTTAAGTAAGTAATGACAAAAAATACAATTTAGAAATGTATGTAAAACTCCCATTCATAAAATCTATTCAAGTCAAGTCAAGTTTATTTGTATAGCGCTTTTTACAACAGTGTTGTCACAAAGCAGCTTTACAGGAATTTTAAAGCATGAAAAACATAAAATCACACACTTTATCCCTTGTGAGCAAGCCAGAGGCAACAGTGGCAAGGAAAAACTCCCTCAACTGGAGGAAGAAACCTTGGGAGGAACCAGACTCACAAGGGGAGACCCATCCTCCTCTGGTCGAACAGTACTTGAAGTATAACTAAAGCTGAGTTTGAAGGTAAAAGCTTTAAAAGCTGTACAGGTGCTACATCAGGTGGGTGATACTGTGATGCAGTCAAGGTGGAGCAAATGGCACAAATGGAGAGGGGCGTTGGTTGGAGCCAGGTGACGGGGGGCCCTGGTGGTCTGTCTTTTACAGTTTTCGGCGGGACAGGTGGGTGGTTATTACCTCAGAGAGAGAGAGAGAGAGAAAAACGAAAAACAAAGTTAGTTCTGGTTTGGGTTAGTACAGAGGAGTCAAGGTGTAGCAGAGAGAGGAGAGGTGTTTGGTGCCAGGTGATGAGGAGGCCCTGGCAGTCGGACCTCCAACAGCATTCGACGGGACCGGTGGGCGGTTATTACCTCAGAAAGAGAAAAACAGACTTAGTTCTGGTTTGTGTTAGTACAGAGACAGTTAGTTCTGGTTTGTGTTAGTACAGAGTCTGAGTTAGTTCTGGTCTGGGTTAGTATAGAGGATATGGAGTGTTTAGAGTGCAGCTGGTGACTGACAGATCTGATTATAAACAGAATGAACTAAAAGGAGAGAAGCTGCACACGTGCTACATTTGGATGATACAGTAATGCAATCAAGGTGCAGCAGATGACAGATGAAGAGGTTACAAGGTAACAAGGGGGTACTGGTGGTCAGTCCTCCAACAGTATTCGGCAGGACAGGTGGGCAGTTATTACCTCAGAAAGAAGGAGAAAGAAAAACAAGGTTAGTTCAGGTTTGGAGTAATACAGTGGATGAGAAGCATAGCTCAGTCTCCAAAAGCTAAACTGAACAAGTACGTTTTAAGTCTGGACTTAAATATAGAGACTGTGTCAGAGTCCCGAACATTAACTGGGAGATTATTCCACAATTTGGGGGCTTTGTAGGAAAAAGCTCTTCCCCCCATTGTAGTCTTCTGAATTTTTGGAACTATTAGAAAACCAGCATCCTGTGATCTGAGTGAACGTGGCGGTTCATAATAGGAGATTAGATCTTGTAGGTACTCCGGTGTGAGACCGTGCAGGGTTTTATACGTCAGTAAAAGAATTTTATAGTCGATACGGAATTTAACAGGAAGCCAGTGTAGCGCTGATAAAACTGGACTGATGTGATCGAATTTCCTGGTTTTAGTTAGTACTCTAGCTGCAGCGTTCTGAACTAACTGGAGTTTATTCAGGTTCCTGCTGGAGCATCCTGACAATAATGCATTGCAATAATCTAGCCTTGAGGTTATAAAGGCATGTATCAACTTTTCAGCATCAGACACAGATAACAAATTTCTTAACTTTGAAATGTTTCGTAGGTGAAGAAACGCTGTTCTTGTAATATTACCTATTTGTTGATTAAATGTCAGATCTGAGTCAATTGTTACACCAAGATTTTTGGCTACTGAACCAGAAACTACAGAGAAGTCAGCAAGATTTAACATTAAATCTGAACATTTAGTCCGAGCAGCCTTTGGGCCGAGGAGGAGAACTTCCGTTTTATCTGGGTTTAAAAGAAGGAAGTTCTGTAGCATCCAAAGTCTAATATCTCTTACACAATCTTCTATCTTCTTTAATCTGGATTTATCATCTGGTTTGGCTGATATGTACAGCTGTGTGTCATCGGCATAACAGTGGAAACTAATTCCATGTCTATTTATAACTGAGCCTAATGGTAGCATATATAGTGTAAATAACAGAGGACCTAAAACAGAACCTTGTGGAACTCCATATTTCACTCTTGTATAATTAGATGATACATTATTTATCTTTACAAACTGAAAGCGATCACTAAGGTAAGATGTGAACCAGGATAACGCTGTTCCTGTGATTCCAACCACATTTTCTAGCCTGTCCAAGAGAATAGTGTGATCTATAGTGTCAAAAGCTGCACTTAGATCTAGTAGCACCAGTAGAGATACGTGGCCCTGATCAGAGGCAAGAAGAAGATCATTTGTTATCTTAACTAAAGCTGTCTCTGTACTGTGGTGTGGCCTAAAACCAGATTGGAATTTTTCATATATTGTGCTTTATGTCCAAACAACTAAGACCATACAACACATTGGAATAAAAAAAAATGTAATCAATTATAATATTTATTAGAGAAAGTTTCTCTACAAGTACAGGGATATAAACTAAAGAAACAGATAAAATTCATGCAACACATGTTACCTCACATGCCACAACTTAAGTAAGATAAAAGTTTGAAGAAAATCAGCAAACTACAACAAACTTTTACAGTTTTGAGAGAGTGAGAGGGAGAGAGAGAGACAGAAAGAGAGAAAGGATTGGTGGGGATAAGAGCAGATGTTCTTCCCATTGAATACAGACTTGGTCAAAACATACCTTTATGCAAATTTTATGTAATACAAACAATCTACATACAAAATGCTGTTTCATCAATACAATTAAAACTGCTATAATGCAGACTTAGATGGACTTAGAAGCAAAACTGAAAACAGTGTCATTCAGTCAGGTGATATTCAGTCAGCAAACACACAGTCCCTGTTAATCAGATTGTCAGGCTTTAAAAGCTTCCAAATGGTCACATCTTGCTCATTTATTGCCGCTCAAAGCCATTAAATGTCATAGAGTTTATAAAAGTAAAATAAAAATTAAAAATAATAAAAATTTTAGTCCTCTGAACTGTTTACAGCTTTATACCACATAGAACTGGCATGTGTAGGATATAGAGCAAAGATCACCACTTTGTCACTCAGATAGCTTGTTGTTATAGTCTTATAGTCTGTCATTCTCCTGCAGAAAGCTGTTAACTTCGGCCCAACATGCTTCCCTCTCATGCCTCCCGACACTTCAGTAGTCAGCAGGAACATTCCAAACATCATTTACATTTACAGGATTTAGCAGATGCTCCTATCCAAAGCACTTACAAAAGTGCTTTGTGTTCGGACAGAGAACGGCTAGGATAAACTAGTCCAAACTACCCTTGAGCTCAAACACTGGCAGAACACTGACCAGTGCTAAAACAGAGAAAGAAAATCACAGAGTTAGATGCAGCATAAGTGCAATACCTAGCAATACACAGCCAGTGATCATATATAGAAAGAACAATATAAAGCATTTCAATAATTACTTTCTGATTATTAGGTGTTGATATACATAATCTTACTGTTCTTCCACAGACTTCAGTAGTTTCAGATCATTACCTAATTTCATATGAATTGAGTCTTAGTGAAAATGTATGTATATCACCCCGCTACTGCATGAAGCGTTCAATAATGCCAAATACACCTCAGCACTTTATTAAAATCCTTCCAGATTTATCAACCATAGCTTTTCCTTCAGACCCAACAGAGCTAGACAGACTAACAGACTGCATTGATAAATATGCTTCAACTAACTATAGACAATGTTGCACCTATAAAAGCTAAAAGGATGCAAGAAAAAACTTGCACCGTGGTACAACAATGAAATACGCACCTTAATCTGCACCTTAATACGCACAGTATGGAAATTAGAGCGCAAATGGCGACTAACTAAGCTGGAGGTATTTCATTCTGCTTGGAAGGACAGCCTTAGCAGGTATAGAAAGGCACTTATGAACACACGCTCAGCATACCTGTCCTCACTTATTGAACACAACATAAACAATCCTAGAGTTTTATTTAGCACAATTGCAAAACTTACCAAAAACCAGGCAGGAACTGAACCTCAAATACCCACTAAACACAGCAGCAATCATCTGGTTTGGCTTAGACAGCGCGAAAAGTGATTTTAGATGAAAGACTAGAAACATTTTGTCCACTTCAGCAGTCAGAACTAGAAAAACTTATCTCACTTATCAAATTCTGCTACATTCACACTCAATATGATTCCAACAAACCTATTGAAACAAGTATTACCAGCTATTATTAAACCTATCTTAACTATCATTAACTCTTCTCTTAGTCTTTTAAACTAGCTGTGATAAAACCTTTGATAAAGAAACCTAATCTTGACCCCAGAGAACTGTCCAGTTATAGACCGATTTCCAATTTACCATTTATTTCTAAAATTTAAGAAAAAGCTGTAGCTCGACAACTCTGTTCCTATCTACATAAGTACAGTATATATGAAAAAATCCAATCTGGTTTAGGCCACACCACAGCACAGAGACAGCTCTAGTTAAGATAACAAATTATCTTCTTCTTGCCTCTGATCAGACCCACGTATCTCTGCTGGTACTACTCGACCTAAGTGCAGCTTTTGACACTATAGATCACGCTATTCTCTTGGATAGATTAGAAAATATGGTTGGAATCACAGGAACAGCGTTATCCTGGTTCACATCTTACCTCACTGACTGTTTCCAGTCTGTAAAGATAAATAATGTATCGTCTAACTCTACAAGAATGAAATATGAAGTTCCATAAGGTTCTGTTTTAGGTCCTTTGTTATTTACACTATATATGTTACCATTAGGCTCAGTTATATGGAATGGAATCAGTTTCCACTGCTATGCTGATGACACACAGCTGTACATACCAGCCAAACCAGATGATGAATCCAGATTAAATAAGATAGAAGATTGTGTAAGAGATATTAGACTTTGGATGCTACAGAACTTCCTTCTTTTGAACCCTGACAAAACGGAAGTTCTCCTCCTCGGGCCAAAGTCGTCTCGGACTAAGTGTTTAGATTTAATTTTAAATCTCGCTGATTTCTCTGTAGTTCCTGGTTCAGTAGCCAAAAATCTTGGTGTAACATTTGACTCAGATCTGACATTTAATCAACACATATGTAATATTACAAGAACAGCGTTTCTTCACCTGCGACACATTTCAAAGTTAAGAAATGCGTTATCTATGTTTGATGCTGAAAAGTTGATACATGCCTTTATAACCTCAATGCTAGATTACTGTAATGCATTATTGTCAGGATGTTCCTGCAAAGCCCCCAAATTGTGGAATAATCTCGCAGTTAATGTTCGTGACTCTGACACAGTCTCAAGCCCAGACTAAAAACATACTTGTTCAGTTTAGCTTTTGGTGACTGAGCTATGCTTCTCATCCACTTTATTACTCCAAACCAGAACTAACTCTGTTTTTCTCTCTCTCTCGGAGGTAATAAGCGCCCACCGGTTCCGTCGAATGCTGTGGAGGTCCAACTGTCAGGGCCTCCTCGTTACCTGGCACCAACCAGCTCTCCTCTCTCTGCTACACCTCGACTCCTCTGTACTAACCCAAACCATAACTAACTTTGTTTTTATTTTCTCTCTTTCTCTCTTTCTGAGGTAATAACCGCCCACCTGTCCCGCCGAATACTGTTGGAGGTCTGACTCTCAGGGCCTCCTCGTCACCTGGCACCAACCAGCTCCCCTCTTCCTGCTACACCTCGACTGCATTACTGTATCCTTCAGATGTAGCACCTGTGTGTCTCCTTTTAGCTTGTCTCCTTTTAGTTCATTCTGTTTATAATCAGATCTGTCAGAGTCGAAAACCTGAACTAACTCTGTTTCTGTACTAACCCAAACCAGAACTAACTCTGTCTCTTTTCTCTATCCGAGGAAATAACCACCACCGGTCCCGCCGAATACTGTAAAGGACTGACCACCAGGGCTCCCTGTCACCTGGCACCAACCAGCTGTCCTCTCCATTCGTGCCATTTGCTCCATCCTTGACAGCCTCACTGTATCACCCACCTGATGTAGCACCTGTACAGCTTCTAAAGCTTTTACCTTCAGACTCAGCTTTAGTTTAATAAACTGTAAATACTGTTCGACCAGAGGAGGATGAGTCTCCCCTTGTGAGTCTGGTTCCTCCTCAGGTTTCTTCCTCCAGTTAAGGGAGTTTTTCCTTGCCACTGTTGCCTCTGGCTTGCTCACAAGGGATAAAGTGTTGTGATTTCATGTCTTTCATGCTTTTCATGCTTTTCATGCTTTTTTGTGACAACATCATTGTAAAAAGCGCTATACAAATAAACTTGACTTGACTTTAGTGGTTCACAAAGAAATGAGTCATCAGTCTGCATTTGAAGACGGTGAGAGAGTCCGCTGCTTGTATAGCCAGTGGAGATTCATTCCACCATCTGGGTGTGAGGACAGAGAAGAGTCTTGTTGCTTCTTTTACATGCCTCTTGAAGGATGGTGGGTCAAGCTGAGTTTGAGGTAAAGATTAACTCTTGACCATTGCCATAATTGACCCTCCATGGTACAGAGGGTCAATTGTTGACTTTGGCTATGAGTTTGAGCAACAAAGTTTTAAATCTGATGTGTGCAGCTACAGAAATGGAAGGCAGTGATATTAGGGAAGATTCAAGCCATGACATGTCACTGCATTTTAGAGAGCCTGCATGGAGTAGATATGGGAACCTTTCCATGTTACCTGGTAAGAATGCTTCTCAATGGTGGTCTTAATAGTTAAATAGGGTTACTATGATATTCATTGGTAGGTCTGCTAAAGATCAGGTCCAGAATGTTGCCTGCTCTGTGTGTGAGAGTCAGTGGTGGTTCAAGGCTAGATGACTGCAGTTTGTCTGATGGAATTTTGAAGTAACATACTCACCGCACCTACCGACCATCAAGTCAGTTTCCTATTTGCCAGTTACAACTGGCAAATAAAAAGCTTACTTCGGCTTTGGGTGTTCAGTAAAAGCGAGTATTGTACTGTGAACAGTAATCTGACACCTTGGCTTATTTTAGTGTTGGTAATGATAGACAAACATTAAAAGAAAATAATTTCAGTCTTAGTTACAATGCATTTGTCTTTACTTCCACATCAAAGAGTCAGCTGTAAAGTCTACCTACTCAGATGCAGCAGGTGAAATAAGTTCAGTTCAGTCAATGAAGTACACAGCAATTGTTTTGTAAAAATTGTAATTCTTTATATAATGTTACAATCTTGTCTGAATGGGACTCTCTTACTAGATCAGAACAGATAACCCCACTATACACACACAACATCCCAATACACGTCCTAACTCAGATCTCCTAACTCTGCCGAAGAAATCCGGCCAGCTTTTGTCAGTGGGTGCTAACGTTAGCTAGATTATCTAGCTACAATTAGAACCCATGGCACCAATCTTTTAATTAATTTATTTAGGAATTGCAGCTGTTTCTTTTTCTCTTTCCCATCACAAGAAAAGTGCTAAAATAATAACTTTACCTTTTTTGGACTCAGACAACAGCATGTTGAAATGAATTTTGACCGTTTTCACCCACATTGGTGTCTGAACAAGGAAGCAGCTGTAAATCGGTTAACAATTGCTGTGAATGTCATTTGATTTGGTGTCTGCGGGCAGGTTTGGGCCCAGCTATAGGAATATATAGACCTAACAATCAGATTGACCTTATTTCGTCATCCAACAAAAATGGTCAGAAAGTATTTCTCCTCACATTAATAATCTATTCTGTATCAAAGTGCAGATGTAGACCCTTTTGAACTTTCTGTACATGCAGCGTTTAGTTCTGATGCGGGTCCTGAGAACTTGTTTCGTGAAGAGGAATGTGAATTTGTGGTGAAACTAATACAATGTAAGGTACAAGTTTGAGGTGTATTGGATTGCATGTGAGATGTTTTTTATTTTTTTT
This sequence comes from Megaleporinus macrocephalus, assembly GCA_021613375.1. Classification (NCBI taxonomy): domain Eukaryota; kingdom Metazoa; phylum Chordata; class Actinopteri; order Characiformes; family Anostomidae; genus Megaleporinus; species Megaleporinus macrocephalus. The sequence continues at coordinate 16,385,983 of CM038723.1, read as the reverse complement.
AGGAAGAGGCCCAAGAGTTCCCTTCATTTCCTTGTGACAAAAATAATCTTTACCATATGTCATGTTCAGAAACCAACCAGGGTATAAAAGCAGCAGACTCTGAGCTGGGGATTTAGAGGATCTTCACATTGGCAGAAGTGTCTCCTGGCTTAGAAAAATGGCTGATTGATACAGTTTTTTTTCAAGTAGTTTACAAGTAAGACTAAGTCCAGCGGAGAATTCTTCAGTCATCTTCACAGCATCGCCACAGAATAAACAACAGGCTCATTTATGCTCCTATTACTTACATTTTTTTTTTTAAATAAATACGCTAAAATAAATTTTGCACTTTCACCTATAGACACAAAAATTAAATTTTACCCAGTACATTGTACATACTGTTGTGTTGTAGTCAAAACCGCTACCCACAAAACACATACGACATTGGCACAACTTTGTCTATTTTCTTACATTGGTGCTACAACATTGTCAAAAGGTGGTGTTTTTTATGTTGTCTGAACAAGGTTGTCACAACGTTGTCACAGCGCAATCACTAAATAACCTTGTTTTATGGTATTGTTCCTACCTGTTCAGTCTTGTTTACTAATGTTTGTGATAGCTAATCAAACCTGTTGCACCGTTCAGGTGGAATGGAAAGATTTAAACAAGACACTAACAGATAAGAAGTTGCCTTCTGTCTCATAGCGCTTCTAGTATTTTTGATGAGATTTATACAATAATATCCTACTTAGATGTTTATGTATGTAGCTATAATTATTTGCTGTGGTAGGACATTTAATTCTACATATTAATGCCTACAGATTTTAAAGGGGAAATCATAAAAGCTCATGTAGATGTAAACGTGGAGAGGTCCATATATATTATCCATATAACGAATAGTCTTTTATGTATGTTTAACAAATGTCTAAAAACTCGAAAAAAAACCTATTTAATAATAACTTCCAAGTCTTCTTGGCCCCACAGTTTGTGCATGGAGAAAGGTACACTTACAAGTTGCAACAAGGAGGTAGATGTGTCTAATGGCCAATATGTCATAAAAATGCTGCCAAACGTCTCAGACCCCAGATTCATCAAATTACCAAATTTAAAACTGTATACCAAAGCAGACAATTTAGCTCCTAGACAGTCAGTTCAAGTAATTAGTTTCACCTGCCGCTGCATATGACATCCACCTTGTCAAACATGCATCTAGGACAAGAGCAATAAGTTAGCACCTAAAGGGTTGCTAATAATTGTAATACAGGTTGTGTGACATCTTCCACAATTATTTAGCCTAGATGTTAAATTAGTCATGTATATATGGGGGGACATGAAGCCAGATTTCACCATAATCAAGCAAAGAATATTAAGATGTGTTTTGCTTGTGCCAGTAATACCAGACAGAATGTTTTAGGTAACTGTTTTGCTTTTAGATTAAATCGTTTTATTTGTTTTTTTATTTAAAAATATCCTGCAATGTGACATTAATATAAATAAACACCTATAAACATTTACAAAATAAATCAGTAACACCTGAAATTGTTTATAAATGCTTCTGGCATTATTGTATGCACATTTACATTAGCAATATAAGGTTTTTTAAATGCACAAGACTCCTACAGTAATAATCACAGTATATTAATTTTTGTAATGAAAATGCTGTCCTGTGGTGTGACATGAATGATTAGGTTTTTAGGACAATTATACCAGTCAAACTGGAACCAGGAATTCCCTCAAGTATTTAGCTGTTAATCTTTGAGTTAAAACATTGTCTGAAAGTTCCTTAATTTTAATGTGTGTTATTTATGGCCACATATCTGATGTAAAAAACGGCAGCTTTTAATTAATTTGTCGTTCACAAACAAATCCATATACTGAGAGCAAAATTAAAACTAGTTTTATATTTTGTCTTATATGTAGACAATTTATGCACATTAATTTAATTGTTCCAAAAGCCTTTAATTACTAATAATATTTTAAGTGTCTCATGTTGGTGTGTTTTATAAAACATTTCATAAAATATTTCCACTAGTTTGAGCAATAAAAAAGGCTACAAGTAAAAATTGTATTAAAAAAACAGCTATGAATAATACACATATGCAAGTATTAATTATAGTTTGCAGAAAGGGATCCCTACACTTCTAATACAAGTACAGATACTTAAGATTGTCTTTCTTTGGTTATTTTACTGTAGTGTGATGTCACACTTCAGGACAATTTATGTCTGGTGCCGTGACAAAAGAATCTTAGGTTACATAATAGCTGAATCATGTTTTACTGTTGTCTGTTATCATTAGCAGTTTTTACACATCCAATCTTTGTTTTCCTTTTAATGCCTTGTGAAAGCAACCTCTGAAAGCAAGAAGTGACACCACCACCATCCACCAAGGCTAAACAGAAAAGGTACTATAATTGCAACATTTCAAATCAGTTCATTTATTTTGAACAAACGAGTCATGTTGAACACTGAACAAAAGAACTGATCAAATGATCAGATGAAAATAATTTGGCCTCTGATTTTATTGCAAATTCGCAATGCCCTTAAAGGGCTAAGCTCACAAGATGGCCATTACTTCAAACACAATGCATATCCCTGCAATATCTGACATGGTAAATTATGTTGTTGTTTTTTTTTTTTTTACCAAGTGAAGCTAGCGAAAGCCATTCAATTAAATTTTTTTGTTTTTGTTTTGTTTTTTTTACATCAAAGGCACATTGGTAGGACAAAGGTAGCAGAGCACAGTGTTTGCAAGTCTGCAGCAAACTTCACCGCCTTAACAAAATGGTTTGTTTTCAGAATTAATGGCAATTTCAGGGTGGAGGAATGGGACGGGATGACAAAATGGGATGGGCAAGCGATACATCTACCATCCATGGTGTGTCATATGATCCTGAATGGATCTGTTGGAAGATAAACCATAAAGATAAAGTGATCTGCAAAACAAAGCACCATCTCTTTCATTTAAAATGCATGTTTTACAAAGCATCTTCCTAAGCAAACACATTTAGGTTTTACATGGACTGCAAGAACGCAAAAACTATGTACAGACATGCAGATAACGCACTCACTGTGAGTGGGGGTGGCAGCTATTGACATAAGCGAAAAACTAATGCTTTAATATCCCTGCACCTGCTCCAGCAGCTCAAATTACAAAAAATTTACCTTTTGTTTTTGGCCATCAAGACAATCACCACCTAATGAAATGTTAAGTATAATTCCAACATTTACCATTTTTTGCTTTCCTGTCCTAACATAATGAAGGTGTGGAGTAGTAACCTCTACTGCAATTCTATGCTGTGGGTGATTTTTAAAGGGCATAAAATAAGAGAGACTTTATATATCTTTGACAAATGTACCTCTTACAATTATCTAAGGAAAGAGAATGTTCATACTTTTGTCATCCAAAAAAAAAAAAAATATATATATTGCCTTTGTCTCCTGAAAATCATGCATACAACTGAGAAACTGAAAACAATGTGAACAGCAAGTAAGGCATGGAATGTTCATGGCTACAATAATTAGCACATGAGAAAAAAAACTTATGCACCTCATGTACATCACAAATAAAAGGACTAATGTGTGACTCAATAACTGATAAACCACAACGGTCATTTGCACAGTTGAAAACCTTCTGGTAGGAAAAGAAGTAAAACAAATTTTAAATAAATAGATGCATACAAGATAAAAAAGTATAATTTATTCTTTGTCACATAAAGCTCTTTGTAACTGCCAAACGTTTTTTCAACCCTATCCGCACTGCTTAGTGCTTGATCTGAATCCTATACACACATTGTGCAGTAACTGACCCAGAAAATATTACTGAGCCATTATTTACAACTCTTGTTTGCAAATTATTGTTGGTAGCAGCACATTACAAATAGGACATCGTTTACCTTTTTATTTAAAATGCCCCCTTTTCACTCCACCTATCAAAACTTCAGCATGGAAAATCAAGGACAGAAGCTCTGTCACTGAACTCACAGTGGGGGTGATGAAAACTGTATGTAAAGCTACGAGAGCTCCTGTTCTCAGTCTAGGCAGACATATGGCAGGATATTTAATTTGGTCTCATCACCATGAGAATCCAAAGATATACACTCTGTCCAATCATACCAGTTGTCCTTGGTGTCATGACAACCATTCACCCCCGGCCAGTGCTCCTTATGTATTCTGTGAAGATCTTCAAGCGTCACCTCTCGACTCACCCCAGGGAGTTCTGCAATAGAGACGCTTGGTACTAAAACATGCGTCTTTCTGGGTTCCCGAACATCACCCTCCTCTCGTTTCAAATACTCAGTCATGAAAAAATGTGCTCCATGGGTCTGTGCTCCAGATGAAGTAAGAACGTTACTCTGAAGGCTAAGATACGATTGAATGATTTCATTTCTAGACAGCTCTTTCCAGTTTGTCTGCTGGAAGGGACTGGGGGCGGTCACAGATTGCCTCTGCTGGGGTAACTCAGTTCTTGCAGGTTCAAAAATTGATGGTCTCTGGCACTCCTCCTCATGGTGAGATTCCTTTGGAGTGAGGGGCTTAATTTGTCCGGTCACTGGGTCAAATGTCAACCTGCGTTCTTTTAATCGCACAGGCTTTGTTCTGTCCTCTGAGGACTGTCCTTGAAGATTTACCATATAGTCTCTGGACCTGTACTTCTTTCTTTTTTTGTTGGAGGTCACTCCTTCTGGCCCATCCTTAGTAACCTCATTGTGACTGTGCAGCTCTGAAGGCTCATGTGTTGTACTGCTGTGCAGGGACTGAGAGGTTCTCTCTGTTGATCTGAGCAAGAGCACAGATTCCTCTAGAGGTGAGGGACCATCTGCATGAGACACTTGGGTTGGGGATGTTAAAGGCAGAAGAGAGGGCACTTGGGCAGATTTCTGAGATGGGCTCAAGAGAGTCCCTTTTGGTGCATATGCTGAAGACCTCTTAGCCACTGTATCTTGGGTTACATTACACGGACTTGATGAGATTTGGGGGCTACTGGTTTCATGTTTCTCCGGTACATCCACTAGTCTTGCTTGTTGCTGCAACACTGAAGTTTTAAGTAGGGAGGAAGTGCTGGGGAGCTTGGTAAGGCCAGGGGAGCTTGGATGAGGCTTAACAGCATTGATGGGAATTTTGTTTTGTCTGTCATTTTCTAGATGCTCTAGGCAGTTTCTATCAGAAGGTGCATCATCATGTTTTTCCAGAAGAGGCTCAGGGCTGCCACTAATGCCATTTAATGGAGGAGTGGAAGAAAACACATGCCCTTGTATGAATGTTTTATACATTTTAGTTGGTAGATTTGGACTATCCCTTTGGTCCCTATGTTTTCGGCTTCTTGGTTTTTCTGCAATAGGTGAGTAAGTATTATGGATGTCATTTCTGATTTTAAGTTCTGAAGAAATCTTAGCTGGCTGTGGCACAGACGGGTCTGTTCGGCAGGGATGAGAACCACCATTGGCAGAGCCTGGGCCACTTTGCACTCGAGATGGAGTGTCACTCTGGCTAGGCTCAATTAATTTTTGCCAGTTTCGAAGCAGTTTCTTGGCACGTTTTGCAAGGTCTTCATCTTTTGTCTTTTTCCTTACATCATTGATAAGCTTTCCTAGGCGAGTCTCCTGCATTAAAAACAAAATCTGTTATTATTCAAAGCATTTTCCTGGTCTCTACGCAAGACTGTTTGACCAACAAGATTACTTCATAATATATGTATATATATGGTAACAAATATAAAGTTACTCTAAAAGATGTGATTTTACAACACAATTTTAAAATGGTAGCCAAAGATATCAGATTGCTCAATTTATATGCATCATAAACAAAAGCAAATCTAACACAAAAACAGTCCTGAATTTTCCTGTTTTGCTTCACAGAGTGCAGCAGTTACATTCTAGCACTTGAGGTCAGAGGTTGCTACTGCATCCTTAAAGGTGGAACAGATAAAGTTACAGAATTACATATGGAGTTGTGTAAGTAGCAAAAACAGGAATCTATGAACTACTGAAAACAAAAATGAAAAAAAAAAAAAAATATTCAAAGGATAACAGAAGCTTATTATATTTTTATGCTTAAAATCAACATGCACTTTTTCCTATAGAAAGGATGTATTTAAAAAAAAATCAATGAATGCTAAGTTTAGATTATTACCAACCTCAAGTGCTTCTTTGGTGATTGGGTATTTCTCCAAATTGCTAATAACATCAAGTACTGCAACCATGTTACAGATCTGTTGGAGGGGGAAAAAAAGATTGACACATTAGCTTGTAATGTAGATGTAGAGTGTGAGTAAAAGTGGTTGCATGTTCCAGTGAGTGTAGCCCTCTCGCTCTCATTGTCATCCATACAGCTAGTGTATTCTCACTACAGAGGACAGTAAATGTTGACTTTCCACTTAGTCATTTACATACACTTTTGCAGAAACTCTGCAGGATCACAGATCCTATGCCAACTTTAATTTTAAGAAATTAAAGTTGGCATGGATCATTAAATAGTACACACAAATTCACACACTAAGACACAGCAATAACAGTGCAAAGTGGAAGTCCACATAAGTGGAAGTCCAGTTAAGGTGGCAGTAAATGTGATGGGGTAGTGCATTTAAGTTGACAATCAATAAACAATACACACACTCCCACAAAAATGCACAGCAATAACAGCAAAAACAGTGCATGTCTGGCGGGAGTTAACTAAAGGTGTCATTAATTTCATAGTAGCAATTATTTAAGGTGGCATGCATTTTTATAGTAGCAGTTTATTTATAAGTCCAGTTACATGGCAATAAATGTAATGCGGTAACACATTTTAAGGTAGCAGTTAATTGAATGTTTTAATAAATTTAACGTACCAGTTTTATTATTTAAGATGGTAATTAAATGTAGGTGTCAATAAATTTGAGGTTATAGTTTAAGGTGGCAGAAAATTTCTGGTGGGAGTTAACTAAAGGTGTCATTAATTCAAGGTAGCAATTATTTAAGTTGGCAGGGAACTTCATGTGGCGGTGCATTTAAGATAGTATGGAATTTAAGGAGGCATGGAATTGAAGTTGGCAGTCAATGATCTACACATAGGGCTGGGCGATATGGGAAAAAATCTTTTCACGATATTGATATACATCACGAGATGTGTTCTCTTTGGTCAACCCCAAACAAATAATAGTCGATTACGAAATTACAACGATTAGCATAACGTGCATCAATACTTTACAAGGATGGCAGCGCCTACTGAAAGCATGGTCTGTGTGCCCCCCTCGCCATTTTCTCTTATTTTGTTCTCACTCCTCGAATGTGAACGCCTGCAGTTACGCCTACACTCTGTGCTTCAACCAAACCCTCTAGTTCTAGAACTCTAGTTCAGCCACTTGATTAGTTTGGGGCAGCGCTATTCTCAATTGCACTGGCTATTCGTGTCGTCTCTCAAAACATGAACAGAACTTAATTCTATCAAGTACTCATGGTGTCAGACCAATGTCAATGCGCAAAAGCGCGAGGTGAAAGATATAAAGCTCCATGTTTTAACATTTTGCACACGTAAATGTTTCACTCGTGAGCGTAAATGTGAAACTCGCAAGCACAGAAAGAGAAAGTGCACATGCAATTTTAATAAACACACGCTCAAACTTTTTTTCTTTTTAATGCTTTGTTTTTGTTTTTTTAACCTGAGGGTTTATTAGACAATATAATACACATTTATTTTGTGCCCAAAGTTTCAGACAAAGAGTGTCCTTTTTTTACTTTTGTTTTTATTTTGTGACAGGGTGACTTTAAATTGCAACAGAGGCAGAGTTTCCTATTCTTTTGTAAACAGGTTGAACAATTCTGCGTCAGCCCGGACAAAGAACGTAAAAAGTCTTCATATACATAAAAGGAAAATGACATCCCTGTCAAAAAAAGCAATCCTTTAGATTAGGGGGCCAGATTGGACAATATCAAAATACTAAAGGGGCGATCTCTCTTTTCAAAAGTATTATTCATACATTATATACATAACACTGTATTCAAAATATAAAAAAAAATCACAAATGTACAGAATGAATTATTACTAACTAATTAATTTAATGTACTTCGTTTTTGAAGTAAATACGGAACTACAAGCTGCTCCACCGCCGTCATTTTGGATTTACTCCAAACTGTCATCTACTGGACGTATTGCTCAACTATGTCAACGGAGCTGACGCAGACAAGTATGTGGCAGTGAAATTCGCTTGAAATTCACGTCACTTGACATTTCTGCACGTAGAGGAAGTATAAATGAGCCTTAAATCAGCCTTAAGTTTATTAAACTTTGCCTTGCTAACACAGCAATGAAACGTACTATACATTTATGTACTGCTGCCACCGCCAGGTGAAAGTAACAATTGCAACATACCGACGGTCCATAAAGGATAATTCAGCGGGCCAATAAAAGTCTGGCTGCACCCCTGCCGTAAACAATAAATTTTGAAATACCGCAAAAATTCTATCATTATTAAAACATATCGCGGTAAATACCGATATCGAATTATTGTCCAGGCCTATACACACACACATTCACACTCTGTCTGAGGTAACGGGAACCTGAATTACTACTGAACAATTATGTATGTATGTATGTATGTATGTATGTATGTATTTTTTTTTTCCTTTTTTCAGTTTTTATCTTTTTTGGAAACACCGTTGTGCATAAATATCGACTTAGCAAAGATTCATTTTTTTCAGTTTTCATCTTTTTTGGAAACACCGTTGTGCATAAATATCGACTTAGCAAAGATTCATTTTTGCAACTGGGTGCAGAGGAATCTGTGGAAGATGTTTACATTATCATTTGTGTTTTTAAAAAAGGTTATTAAATTTAAAAAAAGTTTGCTCAGACAAATATCATCTTAAATTATTTGGACAATGATTGTGCCTGGTCATGAGAAATTTTATTATATCTATATTAAAATATAGGGCAATACAATTTTAATATACGTTGTTACATTGTAGATATACAGAAAATCTGTTTCCTGGCCTTTAATAAGTTATCCGAGGGCTAGAGAGGCAAGTGCTCCTTAAGAGGAAGAGGTGGAAACCTCAAGAGAAACCAATATCTGCGCAGCAAGACAAAGCAAAAAAAGCTATATGAGAAGGGTAAGTTAGTTTTTTTTTGGTTTGTTTTTGTTTTTTTTAACGTGAGGGTTTATTAGACAATATAATACACATCTATTTTGCTAAGTTTCTAAGTTTCAGACTGTTTTCAGGCTGTTTTTCTGATGCCTTCAAATTCTTTATATCAATATCAGTATATAAGGAATATATCGCAATATAAATGTTTGTCCTTAGACATTTAGTAGATGTCTACTAAATTAGCAACTTGGATCCTTCTGTACTGATAATTTTGGACCAATTTCAAACGTCCCTTTTCTAGCAAAGACTCTAGCAAAGTTGTTTCAAATGATTAAATGCTTATCAAACAAATTATATGAGAAGATTCAATCTGGTTTTCGCTATAACCAGAGTATTTACACCAAGTACTGAGCAATGATTTGTGGTGTAAATGACCTCAAGATAGGTCTAAACAATATGAACAATAAAATCTTATGAGATTTTTTTTTTCATATCAGTCGATATTGATATATCACGATATAGATCAAACCCCAAATAAATTTTGGTCAACCCCAAATAAATAAAAGTCGATTACAAAATGACTTCAATTAGCATAACGTGCATCAGTGCGTCGCAAAGATGGCCGATCCTACTGAAAGCATGGATTCATCCGGACGTCTAAAGTGGGAGTTCCAGTGTAACTACGGGAGCTTTAAAACACACAAAGCTGCTTCAGACAGCTCTTTGCAACACACAACTGAGAGTCCACAAATTGTCTGTGAGGTGCACAGTCGGAACATAGAATTTTAGTAATTTTAACTATGTATACATTACATGCATTTAATGTACCGTTCATTACATTAAGTCTAGGATGGCAATGTGTTTTCCTCGTGCTACTGAGTCCGACTGTGTCCATTGAGGTGTGGTTCTTCAGGGATGGTATCGCTCATGTGACGTTTTCTGTTATCATTTTCTCTTATTTTGTTCTCACTGCTCGAGCGTGAACACCTGCAGTAACAAGATTACTAACACGTAAATTAAGCTGCCGGCTACGAATACACTCTTTGCTGTGTGCTTCAACCAAACATGAAATGGCTGGAACTTTATTTCAGCCACCTGATTGGTTTGGGGTGGCGCTATTCTTATTGGCTATTCGTGTTGTCTCTCAAAACATGGACAAAACTTAATTCTATCGACTACGTCTTAGTTCTTTCGAGGAATTTTTTTTTTCGATACTTATTGTTTTATTGCCCAGCCCTAACACAGGCTTATATAACATATACATTTTAAATTACAGACAATTGCTCAAGCACACTCTAGTTTATGTCCTACAGAGGGACTTATTCCTCAGAACACCTCTCATGAATTTAGAAGTTAGATATTCCCACTGTAGGTCCTGCCTTAGTCCAAAGACTTGACATTCCCATTTCTCTTTAAGATTATGTCGCTATCAATTCAATGTGTAGAAGCAAAACACCAGGTCCAGACAGATTCGAAATAGAATTTCAGCAAGGTTTGAGATAAATTGTCCGGGCCCTTTCTGGTTGTCTATAGGGAGTCACTTAAAAGGGTCAGCTCCATCCAACTTTTACTAAAGCTACCATTTTGCTTATTGTAAAGAGAGACAAACACCCTTTTCCTGTGGTTCTTATCACCCAATTAGTGTATATTGTAACAAGAATAAAATTTTAGCAACAATAGTACCTTAACAATTAGAACTGGTTTAACCTCTAATCATCTCAGATGATCAAACAGGATTTAAGTAGTGACTGCTCAGATGTGTATATTAACACATTTACATTTTATGCAGTTTTTAGTCTGTATCTAGGCTTTTACAGGCTTAAATTGATTAATGAATATCATTCACAAATATCTCAAGTCACATTATTATGACTAATATCCAAAGTAACCGCTGTGTGCAGCACGGACAGAAGCTAGGTGGGCTGGAAGTGACTCAACAAGGTCCTGGTGGGTCACAGGTATCTAAAGCCATGCTGACTGCAGTGCATTCGACAGCTGCTGGAGAGGGCGTGGGGAGGATCCACAGAGTGAAGACCGCAATCGAGGTGGTCCCACAGATGCTCATTTGGAATCAAGTCTGGGTAATTTAGGGGGCTAGCGTAGTGGCAAAGGAAATTCTTGGGAAATTTCTAGCTAATGTTATAGCCAAGACCACTCTGTGTCCGGTGCAGGTTCAAGTCATGACCAGTGTGTGTGTGTGTGTGTATAAATATTTCCACATCCACAAATGTAAATGTATCTTATTAGGTTGATTTTATGTGGTAGACCAACACAAAGTAGCAAGTAATTGTGAAGTGATAAGAAAGTGATACATGGTTTTCAAAACGTTTTACCAAAATAACTGGAACGTGTGGCATACATTTATATTCAGCCCCCCTAAGTCAATACTTGTAGGACCACCTTTCACTGCAATTACAGCTGCAAGTCTTTTTGGGTTATTTTTCTACCAGCTTTGCACGTCTACAGGCTGAATTTTTTGCCCATTCTTCTTTGCAAAATAGCTCAAGCTCAGTCAGATTGGATGGAAAGGGCATGTAAACAGCAACCTTCAAGCCTTGCCACAGATTCTCAATGGGATTCAGGTCTGGACTTTGACTGGTCCATTCTAACGCATGAACATGCTTTAATCTAAACCATTCCATTGTAGCTCTGGCTGTAGGAATAGAATTGTTTAGGGTCCTGCTGGAAGGTGAATCTCCACCCCAGTCTAAAGTCTTCTGCAGCCTCTTACAGGTCTTCCTCCATGATTGCCCTGTATTTAGCTCCATCCATCTTCCCAGTCCCTGTTGAAGAAAAGCAAGTTTTCTGCCATACGTACCATTTTGCATTTAAGCCAAAAAGTTCAACAGAGCACCCTCTTCCACGTTTGCTGTGTCCCCTACATGTGGACAGATTCTCCCACAACAGCCACACATACACGCACTAATGAACATACACACTAGGAGGCAGTGAGCACACTTGCCCGGAGCGGTGGACAGCCCAATCCATAGCGCCCGGCTGTGTGCTGTTGGTCCAGGGGATCAAACTGGCAGGCAGCAATCCCTAACCTTCAGTTAGTTTAGGTGGACGGCCATGTCTTTGGTAGGTTTGCAGTTGTATCATATTCAATCCATCATCCAAAAATGAAAGGAACAGTGATATTAATGTTATCAAACAAACCTCTGAGGCCTTCACAGAACAGCTGAAGCTATACTGTAAATAAATTACACACAGGTGGACTATTTATTAATTAGGTAATTTCTGAAGGCAATTGGTCACACTAGATTTTATTTTGGGATATCACAGTACAGGGGCTGAATACAAATGCATGTCACACTTTCCAGATTTTTATTTATTACAATTTTTGAAAACCATTATTTTCTTTTTACTTCACAAATACTTGCTACTTTTATCTATTACATAAAATCCCGATAAAATACATATGAAGTTGTTGGTGTAATGTGAAAAATAGGCATGATTTTTTTTTCTAAGCACTGTATACATACACACAAGCCAGGTCATTGGCAGTTGGAAAATTAACATAAGCATATTAAGCAACGTTTAATAAATTATATTCAAAGAAAACAAATGCTAAAACTAAGCAATTACCCAAAGCACAAACAAAAAGCTGACAGCATTAGAAATGCATAAAACAATTTTATTTTATTTTGCTAATAGGCAATGGAGAGCTGATCTATATCCAAAGAGGGGCTACAGGAGGGAAGACTTGAGCTTAGAGATGGAATGATCAATCAGCCATTTATCGGTATCGGATGATTTTTCATCAAAATATGTAGGGCTGCAGCTATCGATTATTTAATCGAGTACTCTATCAAATTTTCCTTCGATTAATCGGATAAAAAATATATATATTTTTAATTAAAAAGCAATAGTAAATATATAAGATAAAATAAGACAGGTTTCTTAACATTAACTGCTTAAATTGCATATAATACCGTTTAAAAGAACACATTTTAATAATTACTATTATTAAAATATATTACTAGACCTGTATATCATACTATAAGTTCACAATACTGGCTACTGTACACTCCTTAACTATCCTGAAGCTTGTCCTACACTTGCTTACCCACTTACTGCAAACAAACTAAACTGAATATTCTCGCTGTAATAGATTTGGTGCGTTTTAGGCTCCAAATTGCTATAAACACCACCTGATATTTATTTTACTGTGTATTTAATGCATCACTGGGAGGGAAAAAGTGCGTGTGAGAGGTGTATGTTCTTGTGAGAGTGTGTTTGTAAATATAATCAAAATGGTAAAGTGAAAGTTCAGGCTTTTATTTTTTGTGGTTATGTTCTTAAGCAAAGCTTAGATCATTTACGGACATAACTCGATATCACACAGACTTGCGTTCTGAACTAGCCATTACATATAACCACAACTAATATACACGCTTTACTAGCCTTCATCTCAACTCTCAATCACACTTATCTCTCTCAATATACTACGTTATCGTTACTGTGTGTCGCTCCGCTCTGTGGACATGCTGAAACACTGAAACTCTGAAGACGTGCTCGGCTAGGGGTTACCGTAAAACTTTCAAAATCAGTTTACTGGGAAAGCTCAGTTGCTTGCTTTCTGAAGTTAGCTTCTTATTTTAATTCTCCGTTCCACCTTAAAAGGTATAGAAGTTACATTCCGGCGCCTGAAACTGCTGCGTCATTTAAGGTGGAACAGCGGAATTCACATAAGAAGCTAACTTCAGTCACGTCTTTCTTCAGGCTTACGTTCAGTAACAACTCCCTCGGCTAGTTCAGTTGTACAGTAGACTTTGGACACTGTGTATGGTTTTTTTGACCCACCTCTTCTGTTCGTCTCTCCTTATTCTCTCTCTCTTTCTCTATTTTGCAATCCCCGCCATCAAATCACGTCTTCTTTGAGTCACCTGGCAACACCGTAAGCGCGCGCTATGCAACAGTAAAAGTCACCCGTGCGAAACAGTGCGCTGTATGTAGTTGTATGAGTTAAAGGAATCTTCGAGGCAAAGAATTTGCTTAGATGATTTTTTTGTAATCGAGTTACTTGAATTACTCGAGGAATCCTTTTAGTCCTAAAAATATGCATCAGCGATCAGCCAATACTTCTCCAATTTAGCCAATCGATGATGTTAAACTAGGGCTGGGCGATAAAACGATAACGGTTGCGAAATAACGTTTCCTCGATAAAACTATAAGACGTAGTCGATAGAAAGTCGATAGAATTAAGTTCCGTCCGTGTTTTGAGAGAAAACCAAACCAATCAGGTGGCTAAAGAAGAGTTCCAGTCATTTCATGTTTAGTAGAAGCACACAGTGCAGAGTGTGGACGTAGCGGCAGCTTAACCCACCAGCTAGTAATCTGGTTACTGCAGGCGGCACAGTCGAGCAGCCAGAATGAAATAAGAGAAAATGACGACAGAAAACGTTAACTACTACTGAAAGAAACATGTTACACGTCCCAGTAATCTTAAAATAATCTGCTAAAATAAGAACAACTAGTAAACAGGTTCTGTTTTGCTGCTGTGTTGACAAGGCGCTATGGGATGTTTGAGCTTCAAGTGCTCATGTGTAGCAGCTGTACTGTTGTGTTGTGCAGAGCTGACAGAGCACCACACTGTTGTGTTTCTGTGTAAAATACTCCCACAACTTTAGATGCACACGAGAGATTGTTTGTAGGATAAATCCATGCTTTCAGTGGGCGCGGCCACCTTTGCAACGCATCGACACACGTTATGCTAATCGACATACTTTCTTAAAAATAAATATATATACTGTAGGAGTTCGAGTGAGAACGCTGAGGCAAAGTTGACTTTATAAACAAAAATCCCGAGAAGGGAAACTTTATTTTCTACCAAAAACAGAATCACTAAACCAACTCCCCATTCGAGCAGACAGAGAGTCGACTCACTACTACGAGTCCTTTCCTCAGCCTGAACTTAAAGGGCCAGCAACAGCCTGCTTAACACAGTGTCTATGTGTGAATACTGTTCATACCAATACTGCCCCATATATGAGTGTGTGTGTGTTTAATACAGTTGTGTAATGTTCTAAAGTACATTTGTCTAAAAATAAATCAGAGGATAAAAAATTGCAAGAAAAAAATTACATTTCGATATCTTCATATCTTACTTAAAGTAAAAAGGAAATAGTGATTTGATCTATATCGTGATAAAAAACGATATCGACTGATATGTAAAAAATTATCGTGATAATTGTGATATGGGATTTTTTCCCATATCGCACAGCCCTACGTTAAACAAAACAGCCTAATTTCTGTATTTCCAGCTAGCGGTTCATCCAGAAAGAGGAGTCCTCCGTGAAACTTCCTCCAGCCAGGTCGCTGCAATTCCTATCTGAACCGCTATGTGAAAACACCCATGCTTTTATTTTTCACAGACTGACAAAAGCAGCGGCCTCACAAGATCAGGATACGGCGTTTACTGCATGTGCAGTGGACTCTCATCCAGGACAGTCTGTAAAGTCTGTAAAATTAGTGAAATCTACGTGTCTCGTGGGGGAACCAAGACAAAGATATTTAAAATTACTAATCCGATACGGCACTTAAAGAGTACACCATGCGGCTGAATACAGTACATATCCGCAAACAGCAGCTAGCACAAAACAAATAACCTAGAACACCGTGCAGACCTGACCGGTACGAACAGTACAGCAGCAACAGCCAAACAGCTGAAGGAATCACAGCCAAAGTGACTGAGTTTAAAGCACTAGATAACCAGCCCTTCTCGGCTGTAGAAGATGTGGCATTCTGCCGCTTAATATTCCACCCGGATCCATGCTATGCCGATTCTAGTAGGAAATACTTTTCAAATGTCGCTCTTCCGGAGCTGTATCAAGCAGTTTACACCCACATAGAACAACTTCTAATTTTTTAAAAAACATTATGCTGTTTCACATGAGCTCGTTAAAAATGGTAACAAACGAGTTTCCACCATGTTTCACGACTTGCTTGGACTAATAATTGCATATTGCCCTGCTGTGGCATATAGTCCCGCCCTCGGCTATCGGCCGTTCGCGTTAAAAAGGCCTCAAAGGCGCTGTTCGGTCCATCTCTACTTCAGCTACCGGGTGAATATCTCTAGTGGCATCCAAAAGATTATACTGGTAATGGAGCTTGTTTTTCCATGAGAAAGCCTACCCAAAATCAACTGTCACATCAGCCACCACTAGCAGCTACAAAATTAGCATGACGAAAAAGTTACACACTTAAACAGCAATAACCTGTCAAGACTGTCAAAGCTCTCTCCTTCCCTTAGCTTATCTACCGTTTAATCCCAAATATTTACCACAAATCACTGCCACCCACACGCATGACTAAAACACAAAATTTTTTACACTAATTTTTTAAAAGAAAACTCTGACTAAAACTTGAATGCCTAAAAACAGTGTACATATCCGCATATGCTTAAACAAAATTTAATCTTTTCAATATATTAAAAAAAAAAACATGACAAATAGGCAAGATACCTCTACTAGTAAATCACACTATGATGTCATATAGTTTCAATGGAATCAGTCCTACAAAAAATAATCAAAAACCTTTATCCTGGGTAATATCACATTCGCTGGAACGAGATATACATATATATATATATATATATATATATATATATATATATATATATATATAAATAAAGGAACAAAAAGTCAGACTTCTAGTAAATTCAACTGTTTTTACTAATAAATAAAGCATTTTGCTTGTTTTATTAAATGCATATTTGAATGGTAATAGACAGAATATACACCATATTGGGGTCTATATGTCTTAACACTCAGGATTCGCTTTAAGGGTAGTCAAACTGACTGGCTGGCTGCACTCACATACAGCCTAACACATCACTTTTTATTAAAGTTATTTGTATCACCCATTATTTATAGAAACACTACAATGTCACACATGATTTTGCCAATTTTCAGCTAACGTTAACGTTATGCCCTTAACTGGTGACTTCCTATATTACTAGCTATAATTAAGACCGAAAAGATGCTGTTAGCTAGCAGCTAACGATAATCATTGTTTAACTCATATGTTCGAAGAAAAACGAACGTTTTGTTCTATAAGTTAATGTAACTATCAAATAAGCAGCTTAAATAATTTCACTGCTAGCCCCTGAAATCACCACTTAATCGAAGCACTAAAGTTACAAGCAACTTTTAATGCCTCGTTTACCAACTAGTAGCTTAACTTCGGCTAAAAATTAGCCAGTGTGCTTAGCAAGTAGCCTGCCATTTTATTTTACGCGAAACCTAGCGATTATAATTACAACCATAATAATCATGTAAAACATCGTCATTTACATTTACTTCTGTCAAATCAAAATGACAACAATGAGAGTACTAAATGATACACATGGAGAATACAACGGCGACAGAGCTCACTGGCTAGCTAGTTAGCTACTCACATTGCTCTGGCTATCGATGGCCTGCAGCAGCCGGTCTCTCATCTGCTGCGGGGTTGCTGAGGCCGTTGTCATTGCCTGCTCGGTGCAAATCGGCCGACGGGGGAAGAATCCTCCGAACACACGCGTACGTACAATGCAAATACTCACAGGCCTTTCTGGTTATTCAAAACGTATGGGAACCGCATGTTTCTAATATGATCCTAAGCTTCAAAATGTATAAATATTTCCAAGTGGATAATAAAGACTCGAAGTCGTTTGTCTCCGCTTCATAGCTTCGTGTACCCTCCCCGATTTCATGAAGTGAATTGGATCAAAACGTTTCCTCGATGCATTATGGGAAATTGCAACTCTGAAACGTCATTACGTAACCGTGCTCACAAAGCTCTGTGTCCAAGGGAAGGCACAGAGCGTCCAAAATCGCGTGCTATATACTGTACATTTGTTCTTATTTAACGTTATGCTAGCCCATTGCTTTCTTACTTAATGGCCTCCACTGAAGTGCGAGTGGAACTTTTCGTACAAACTAAACGTCATGCTTAGTCGCCCCTCCTACCTCTAAACTTTGAACTTTTGATGACGAACGTCCTGCGAGTTGTCAAAATTCTTTAGAAACACAACATAAATTCCATATTAAAATGCTTTCGAGAGATTTAGGCATATGAATAAATATTGCTGTACCTTTCTGTGGTTTCGATAAAAAGAAAATAAGTATCCATTTGTCTTACCACTGTACATATTATGTACGTTAACGCGATGTGGAGACTGGACAAAGGCGGTATATATATATATATATATATATATATATATATATATATATATATATATATATATATATATATATGTTATAGTTTTTTTTATTTAATATGTATATATTGTTTACATTAGCAGTGTTTTAATGCCTTATATATGTCATGCATGATTGATTTCACAGTGCATGTTACATTTTTTTTGTCTCTACAAGAAGCCCTTTTTATTTTTTTTGCACATGTCCTTCAAACAGTCTGAGTCTGGGTGGTGGTCACAAAGAGGGCCCTTTTGCAGTGACTTTCTTTCTGCATGTCCTGCAGATAGGGAACAGATAAAATGACAATTCCATCGTCTGATAAACTCTACACAAGACCATAGGACTTTCCAAGGAACACATATTGTAGGGTGAACAATGAGTGTAGAATATTCCTATGTTCCATATATTGAAACATCTGTCTGTATAAGTCTGTTAACATCAACCCTGTTAACATCTGCTGAAAGTCAATTTGGTGATTTGTTGGTTGTGCATGTTCCTTCCCACAATAAAACATTTTGTATGCCGCTTCTTTTTATAATTCTTTCATTAATTTACATACCAAAATAAAAAAAGCAGTTTCATGTAATTTAAAAAGCCATATTTACATAAGCATTTACATAAGCATTCAGGGCCCAAAATTGAGTTTAGTTACTACTTGCTGCTACTGATCATGCTTGAGATGTTTCTGCATTTCACATATTTGATATAACTGTTTATCAAAAAAATTGTAAAATATACCAGGATTTTATTTTGGTGTTTTTTTCCAATATATTGAATTAATAAAATAAACAATAATCATAATGTGTTAAAATGTGCAGAGGTGTGTTGTATTCCACTTATTTTTACTTACATACATATTTTCTTATGTTGTCGTCAAACTGAAGTGCCAGAAAAAAACAGGTTTGGTCATGTTTTTCCTTTTTTCATTATTTTTTAATTATTTTTTATTAAACTTGTATTTATAAATCTTTTGGGATGTTAAATTCAGCACTTTGGGCACAGACAAGGCTTATGTGACCTACTGACTTTAGTCTGTTTATCTAGCTCGCACACATTCAATATACATGGTTAGGTCCTCTTATATTGTTTACTCATTGTCTTATGGCATGCCTTCGTCAAAGTAAAGCACCTTCTCACTGATCCAATATTTTTGTCTGTATCTGTAATACAGACTAATCTGTAATCTCTTCTTCTTATACTACCTGTTCCTTGGCATCCACATCAGTGAGGATCTCAGCTGGTCCCACAATACACAAATCATCATCAGGAAGTCCCAGCAGCGACTGTACTTTCTGAGAAGGCTGAGAAAATTTGGCATGCCAGCCAAAATTCTCAGCACCTTCTACAGGAGTATGATTAAGAGTGTTCTTACCAGCTCCATCATCGTCTGGTATGAAAACGCTACTGCTCAGGATAGAAAGGCTCTCCAGCGTGTGATCAAAACTGCACAGTCCATCTCAGGAACAGCCTTCCCCTCACTACAGAACATTTACCACAAAAGGGCACAAGGAGGGCCAACAACATAATCAGGGACAGTACACACCCCCAGCACACACTCTTCTCGCTTTTACCTTCAGGCAGACGTTACAGGAGTGTGAAGTCCAGAACCACAAGACTGACAAACAGTTTCTACTCACAGGCCATCAGGCTTGTGAACACCTCAAGCACTACCTCTCCAACCTTTCCTATCCGAACTGTTTTTTTAACTTACACTCACTGTACTGCTGCTGTCAGAATACTGTTTACATTCGCTACTTGCACAAAAACACTATTGTTTACTGTAATGATGTGTGTGATGATGTCATTATGGCGCCAGAAACATCACCTGGTCTACCCCACACCTGAGGTGCATCTGTTAATCTGTTGCTTGTTTCCTGTAGGGTGTCACGCTCTGAGAGGGGGAGGGACATCCTGGTTATAAGGAGCTACAGGAAGGAGTAAGGGGAAGCCATGCCAGGTTAAGGGGACGGCATCTGTAGCTTCAGGGCTAGCCAGTGTGCCCAAGTAGTAGTTGCAGCTGTTAGTGGGTTTTTCTAAACGTATTTTTATCTTTTGAAGTACTCTTTATCTTTTGAAAATCTAATAAAGTTGATGTGCACGGATCGGACATCTCTGGGAATCCTTTTAATGCCTCCAGACGACCACATTACCACATTTACATTTGTTACTTGCAACTTGCACTTTATGGCTGCTGCTCTTCATACTTGCACATAAAAGCACACATAACTTTTATTTTTTAATTATAAAAAAGAAAAAAAAAACTTATACTTTTAATAACTTATAATATTATACTTTTATATATTTTTTTTATAATTTCTTTTTTTGTTATCTTTATCTATTGGTGAATGGAGGAACAGCAAAGTAAGAATTTCATTGTACAGTGTAACTGTCTGTTTCTGCTGTGCATATGACAATAAAACTCTTGAAATCTACCTGAATGCATCAAAAATGGCCAATTTGTTTTAATAGTTAAATTCAATTAGTGGAGCAGCCTATCTATCAAAAGCTCTTCAGTGCATAAACCACATGCATAAATACTTGTAGCCTACTTTGTATCAGTCTTGCAGTGACATTTGTGATCCACTTAAAGGCATACCATTATTTTAAAGTATATGAGAACTGTAAGTACAACCCTAATTGCAAAGAAGTTAGGACACTGTGTAAAATGTCAAAAAATTTAAATAAAACTAGAATGCAATGATTTGCAAATGTAGGTTTAGGGTTGTCCTAACCCTAGGACATTTTAATATTTCATGAAAATTATTAATTCATTTAAAACTTGATGGCTGCATCATGTCTCAAAAAATTGGGACAGGGGCAACAAAAGGCTGAAAAAGTTAATGGTACAAAAAAAAAATACACATGATATAAAAAGAGAGTCTATCAGAAGCAAAGAAGGGCAGAGGTCCATCAATCTGGGGAAAACTATGTCTAAAATTGTGGAACAATTTCAGAAAAATGCATAATTGTAAAGATCATGTATATTCCACCATCTACATTACATAATATCTTCAAAAGATTTAGATAACCTGGAAAAATCCCTGTGTCCAAGGGACAATGTTGGCAGTCAAAGAAGGCAGCATGTAATCTTCAGGCCCTCAGACGACACTGCATTAAAAACAAGCATAGCTCTGTACTGGAAATCTGCATGGGCTCGGGAACACTTCCAGAAATCATTGTCTGTGATTCAAATTAATTAAAATGTAAAATTCTTTTTGGAAACCACAGACGCTGTGTCCTGCGGACTAAAGAGGAGAGGTACCATCCAGCACACAGCTCAAAAGCCTGCATCTCTGATGGTAGAGGGTAGAATTAATGGCTATTGTGGTGGGCAGCTTAAATATCTTCAAAGGCACCACTGATTCTGAACAGTATATACAGTTGTGCTCTTAAGTTTACATATCTTCTCCCACAGGTCTTTTGATAAATCTTTATACACAAACACACTGATTTACAAGCAAACAGATCACAGGTGAGGATGGTTACCTTTAGTAGCCACTTAAACCAGTGTGTGTCAACTTGTGCATATGCTCACACCCAGACAACATCTCTTCAAGGGAAGACCTTGCATATTGCAGCAAGACAATGCTAAACCACATACTGTGTCCATCATAACAGCATGACATAACATGGCAGAAAAAGAGTATGGGTGCCTGCAGTCCAGACCTTTCACCAAAAAAAAAACAACATTTGGCGCACCATGAAACAAACAATCTGGCAAAAAGGACCCAGGACTGTTAAGCAGCTAGAATCATAAGAATCCCTTGACCGGAATAGCATTCTCACTGAAAACTCCAGCAATTGGTCTCTTCAGTTCCCAGACGTTTTACAGACTGATGTTAAAAAAAAGGGAATGCTACACTATGGCCTTGCACCAACTTTTTTGAGATGCGTTGCTGCCTTCAAATCCCGGTGACGTATGGAGGAAGCCGTTTCAGGGTTCCTTGTCCTTTATGATCCAACCCTGCAAAATTACAGGGACTTGGATCAACGCAATACTGCGAGGAGAACAGCAGAGATTGTTGGGGTCTCTGGTGGGTTTTGGAAAATATTAATATATAATTTTATTAGAAAACGTTGCCTTTGTTAGCCTATATGCAACTTACTAGATAATGTAATTAAGCTTAATCAAACATTGGTAAGGAGTAAAGTTTATACAATTATAAGAAATACAGCTTACATAAAATCATGAGCGTTAATCACCTCTGCCCCGTCACCCCTGGAGACGCACACACGTGCTTTAATTGGATGACGCAGGGAACACCTTTGTTAACGCCCACATGCGGCCAGCTGAAGAAGGGGAGTGCAATTACATCTGTTAACGTGACAGAGCAGTGTAAATGCAGTGTAAGAAAAGACCTAGAAAAGACCCTCAAGTTGGACAGCCCAGAACCACGCAGATAGAGAGTCAGATGCAGATAGTCACCGTAAGTTGAAAACGCTTGGTGGTCACGTGATTCATGTAGACATCAGTTCCAGGAAGTTACTGGCAGGATATTTGATCACATGTGGTGCGTCCGAAATCGCCTACTAGTCAGTAGGTACTAGATTGGAGCCAGCACGTACTGCTTGAGCGGCAGACTAGTAGGCAATTTCAGTAGGCGAGTTTTAGTAGCCACACAAGCTCGGACGTACTACGTCCACCATATTGCCAGCGTCCTGTGACGCAAGACGTCAGACCACCAGTTTACTGACAGATTTAGGTAATTTTTGTGACACTGATCTGCGTTTTTGATTGTGTAAGGTTACACACGCCTGTGTAAACTTAATGACTAATGTAAACTTTATGGCCTACAGTTAGGACAGGACATGTATAGGCTTTTTAATTTAAGCTGTAACATAATATAGACAGTTATTAGTGAAAAGAATGAGACATCCATCTATCCATCTATCTAGTCTAAAGTCACAGGACACCCTTTTACCGTAATGCTCAGCGTTACCTGACAATGTACAATGATTACATTTCCCATCTATTCTGACAGAAGATCCGACGAAGAGCGCTGGGAGAAGGGACGCAAGGGGTATGAGGTCGGGGAGGTGGGAGAAGAATGCCTTAGGGAAATTTTGTATGGCAGAGTTGATCTGGCCCGGTAGGGATGTGAGCTGTTGAATACGGGTCGGCTGATGAAGGAAATCTGGGAGGAAAAGAATGAAGTGATCTTGCTTGTCATGAGGGAATGATGCTTGTAAAGAAGTTGAGTGAAGAATAATGCGGAGGACTTGTGGCAGGATCGAGGATTTTCTCAGCTGAGGAAGGAATGCGCTGGCAACGGAAGCTGAATTAGGCAGCATAATGCTACAAGCTGGTGGCAGGTAGGGTTATTGAGTAATTGAGAATCGAGAAGGTGGATGATGTAGGGCAGGCTGTGAAACAATGAGTGGAAATCAGGAAGAACTTGGGTGAGGGAAGCGAAATTTAGGCGACTTGCAGCTACGGAAGAAAGCCAATCATGAAGCTGTCCGCATGAGAAAAGTGTCCAGCAGAGTTGAAGAATTGCGATCATAAGTCAGTTGAAAAAGGATGCGAGACGAGGATGATGGAAAGATGATCGCTGGGCTCCTGTCTGCAGACTGGAGGATGCCGTGGTAGATGTAAACAGCCATGGACTCGCGGGCTGGCTGCAGCACCTACGAAGAGATGTGCGTTAACGGGCTTGCGAGAATGGGAGACAGGGGATGGTGAAATAGGGGTGGGAAGGCACACGGAATCCTTATCGGTTAGGCAGCCCCCTGTGCGAAAAGGGGTCTCCGGACGTCAACTGGACGACCATTTTTTCCGCGATCAAGCTCCTGAGCCAAACTCATTTTCTCTTTTACTCTTCCTGAGATGATGGCTGTCCACCCATCTAGTTGCACGATGTTGGATGTCTGATCATCGGGATCTCCTCCTCGTCTATCACCAACTGGCTCTCCTGCTCAGTAATCCCCTCCATTACATGGCTGTGCCATCCAGATGTACCAGCATTGAGATAGGAAAGCACTGTTTCAGCTCATGTCCATTTTTACGTTAGACTCTACAGGGCAGTTTCTAAGCTTGCCATCCGGACTTCAAAAGGGATTTGGTACTTGGAATAATAAACTTTACAGAAGTGGAAAGGGAAGTAAAGTCAGGGGTAAAGGAGGGAATGAGTAGTAGGAGCAGAGAGAAAAGAAGAGCGGCGAGAAAAATGGGAGGCCGGGCAAGGGGCAGGACCTGCAGGTGTGGGCAGAGCAGCGGCTTGTAGCAAGAATGGCGTGTGACAATCCAGCGGTTGTGGCGACGGCATGAACTGGAGGGGACAGGCTGGAGTGGTTCAGGGATAGGTGGCCTATGTGGCGTGGAGCTTGGGCTGGAGCGCTG
This sequence comes from Megaleporinus macrocephalus, assembly GCA_021613375.1. Classification (NCBI taxonomy): domain Eukaryota; kingdom Metazoa; phylum Chordata; class Actinopteri; order Characiformes; family Anostomidae; genus Megaleporinus; species Megaleporinus macrocephalus. Next base: position 16,361,416 of record CM038723.1, on the reverse strand, counting down.
TCTCGGGCGAGGGAAGCCTGGAGGAAAAGGGGCTTGCTTGGAGACGAAGCGGGAGAACGGGATACCGCGATCCTGTGACTGTGGTCCGATCCGAGTAGGAAATAAGCGATGCAAGTTAGCACAGCGTGAGACCTTGGGCCAGGTAGCAGCGTGCCGAAAGCAGCATAGCAAGGATTTGTTTTATTTTATGTGATTAATCAGACATTTTTTATGGTAACATACCATGTTTTATCTCAATTAGCACAATAAAACAACAACATGAAACAAAATAAAGTACTGGTTCTTTTTTTCATGGCAATCTGAAACCTGTATACAGTAATCCTTTTTCATTTGGAAATGTTTCCCTTATGGAGTTGACAACACAAGAGAGTATTGGTATTCTGTTGTGTCATCCTAGGTATGCCAAGTTCCAACAGAAGAATTATCTGTAAGCAACACAATAAATTTTTCTGAGAAAGAGAAGAGAAATTTTGAGGTCAATTAGGCCTAAACAATGAAAAAACAATTTCGCATTCTTATTGTCCACACTACTGTAGCCTACACTTACTCATTTTGTGTATGTAATTGGTTGGAGCTGGTACTTCAACAATTGCATGCACTTTCTCTGGAGGTTTGTGCAACCCTGTAGCGTCAATTATATGGCCCAAATACTCCAAAAAGTCTTTGAAGAATTCACATTTTTCCTACTTAACTCGCAAGCCAAACTCATCTAGACGTCCAAGGACTGCAAGATGTCATAGGTGTTCAGTGCCAGTACGGCCCGCCACCAAAGTATCATCAAGATCACAGTGGACGTTTGGTAGTTCTTGTAAGATCTGTTCCATGGCCCTTTGAAAAAAAGATCTCCAATACATGGTATTGGATATTGCTGAACTTGGAAAAAAGGTTTATTTTCACTTTAAAATCACAGCAGATGTGCACTGCTCCATTCTTTTTGACCACTGGGACTACTGGATTTGCCTACCTGCAATACTGTACAGGTGACAGTACTTCAATTTTAGTACTCATTTGTTCAATTCGTTCCAGTTCAATTTGATTTTGCGCAACCAATCTTTTCCAAATGGTGGATATTTGCCTTGGACATTATAAAGTGGAAGTACAGCAGATTGTTCATTGTTACTTAAACATGAGTGACCCCTTGTGGACACAGTGCCTCACTCTATGTATATCAGTTGGTTGTAGGGGTAAATGGTTCAGTACCGCTTTGTACTTGGCTACTGAAATCAGTGAGAGTGCTGCCCCTGATCTAGCTCCATCTCAAAAGGGATTCCCTCAACTGCAAGTTTTACTGCATATTCTCCTGCCTAAGAATTTTTATTCAGAGGAGCAAGATCGGAGTCAGTGTCATCACTGGAGATTTTTCCTGCATCCACACAATGTACACATTTATTTTTGGCACAGCCCTAGTTGTTTTTTGTTTGTGTTCCATTTTACCTTATTCTACTTTTGTCTTTTTAGATCTGCAAGCACATGTTATTTTTGCAGTTTTTATCCTTGTACCAAAAATCATCACTGTGATTTTATTTTCACATCATTTGGATTTATTTAAATTCAGTAACCAGTATTTATTCAGGATGCTGTCCAGAGCTGCAAAGAAACTCACAACTGGCACAAATTCAAAATCAGCATGAGGAGGGACCAACGGACATTTACCAACAGACACCCGTACCACAGCTTAGACTCAGCAAACGTAGGTTACATTTAAGAAAGTTTATTAAACTTGAATGTGTTTTTGTACAGGTTTAATTTGTTTATGTTGGATATGCTGAGGATGTATTGTTTTATGATTCTACATCCTTACATTAGCTTTTTAGGCAGTTCAGCTAGCAATACTAGTTAGCCAATGTTAGCTACTGAGCCAAACAAACGCTGATAACTTCAATTTGTTTTGCTTCTCAAACTAACTGCTATGTCTTTTTTTGTAAAATAAACATCTGGATCGCAGGCTCAAAACCTGATATCCTAGTAGTCACTCAAACATGGCTGCGAAAGGCTCAAACCTATCCACAAATAAACCTTTCTGGATATAACATGTTCTAGCAAGATAGGTCGTCTAGAGGTGGAGGGGTGGCATGTAAGAGATCACCTTCATTGTTCAATTGCCTCAGCCAAATCTGTTCCCAAACAGTTTGAATTATTAGTTATCAATATTAAGTTATCAAACAATTTCTCTTTGACAGTTGCTGGGTGCTATCGCCCTTCATCAGTCGCCGCATGCACTTTAATGGCATTAAGTGAAGCTCTGGGACCATACATCAGATCTGAGTTTGTCCTACTGGGTGATCTTAACTGGAACATGCTTAGACCTCCAGAAAAAGTAATCCAGCAGTTTGACTGCTGAATCTTCATCAAATTATTTTCCATTCCACTAGATACGATTCCAACTCCCCAGATAAGGCTACTCTAAGTGGTTTTTACAAACACCCTTATATGTACCAGTCAGGGTTTTTTTGTAATGATCTCAGTGACCATTGTTTCACTGCCTGTGTACGTAAGAGCCAGGTATTAAAACTGCCAGTAAAAACATGCAAAAAAAGACATCTTAAACATTTTAATGATCAGGCTTTCTTACATGTTTTGGCTGAGGTCAAATTGCAAAGAATTAGTCTAATTCCCACTGTGAATGAATCATGAAGTACATTAAGACATCTTTTTAGTGCAGTTATTAACAAACATGCTCCTGTGAAGAACTTCCGTATAAAAAAATCGAATAAGCCCATGGTTTTCTCCTGATCTAGGGATACTGTTACAACAAAAGAATGCTGCTTGGCGAAAAAACTCGCTTATCAGGATCCCAGTCAGACAGAATTACTTTTCGTCAGATAAGGCAACTCAGGCAGTGCGTCAGCATAAAGCTAATTATTTTAACGAACAATTTAAACACTGTGGTTCGAATCAAAAACAGTTTTGGAAGACGGCAAAGCTCCTTGAAAATAAACCATCATCTGTTCCACTAGCACTTAGATATGATGAAGTTTTAATTACAAATAAAAATTAAATGGCAGAGATTTTTAATCAGCATTTTATAGAGTCTGGATTTGGTCCAATGTCTTCAATTTGCAGTACTTTATATGACAAACCAAACAACCAAACAACACTGGGTCAATTTCTAGCTCAATTGTATCCCCAAGGTTAGCCTCACCTCCTTCAGTACACCATTCTAATTTTAACTGTTGAGGTTCTAAGTGAACTGCTAATGCTAGATGCTAAAAAAAACAGCTGGGGTAGACTAATTGGATCCATTCTTCAAATTAGCAGCTCCCATTATAGCAGCTCCTATAACTGATATTCTTAACTTATCAATACACACCGCTGAAATACCCACTGATTGGAAAACAGCTATTGTACGTCCTCTTTTTAAAAATGGGGACCAAACTGACCCAAATTGCTTGAGGCCAAAAAATTGGTCAATAAACAGCTAAATGATTATCTTAATGATAAAAACATTTTATCTGGTGTACAATCAGGTTTTCGACCAGGTCATGGGTGTGTCACTGCAGTTTTAAGAGTCTGTAATGATATTATATCAGCACTAGATGATAGATGCAAATCCACATTGTGCTGCAATTTTTATTGACTTAGCTAAAGGCTTTGACTCAGTTGACCAGAGTATTTTAATAAAAAGGTTGGGCAATACAGGGTTCAGTGATCATTCCTTAGCATGGTTCACAGACTATCTTTCTCTCTTGTATCATCTTATTATACAAGAGTAAAATATGGAGTTCCACAAGGTTCTGTTTTAGGTCCTCTACTATTTATATTATATATGTTACCATTAGGCTCAGTTATAAATAGACATGGAATTAGTTTCCACTGTTATGCTGATGACACACAGCTCTACATATCAGCCAAACCAGATGATAAATCCAGATTAAATAAGATAGAAGATTGTGTAAGAGATATTAGACTTTGAAGCTGCAGAACTTCCTTCTTTTGAACCCAGATAAAACGGAAGTTCTCCTCCTCGGCCCAAAGGCTGCTCGGACTAAATGTTCAGATTTAATGCTAAATCTTGCTGACTTCTCTGTAGTTCCTGGTTCAGTAGCCAAAAATCTTGGTGTAACAATTGACTCAGATCTGACATTTAATCAACACATAGGTAATGTTACAAGAACAGCGTTTCTTCACCTGCGAAACATTTCAAAATTAAGAAATGTGTTATCTATGTCTGATGCTGAAAAATTGATACATGCCTTTATAACCTCAAGGCTAGATTATTGCAATGCATTATTGCCAGGATGCTCCAGCAGGAACCTGAAGAAACTTCAGTTAGTTCAGAACGCTGCAGCTAGAGTACTAACTAAAACCAGGCAATTCGATCACATCAGTCCAGTTTTATTAGCACTACACTGGCTTCCTGTTAAATTCCGTATCGACTATAAAAATCTTTTATTGACGTATAAAACCCTGCACGGTCTCGCACCGGAGTACCTGCAAGATCTTATTTCCTATTATGAACCACCACGCTTACTTAGATCACAGGATGCTGGTTTTCTAATAGTTCCAAAAATTCAGAAGACTACAATGGGGGGGATAATCTGTGGAATAATCTTCCAGTTAATGTTCGGGACTCAAGCTTTAAGTCCAGACTTAAAACATACTTGTTCGGTTTAGCTTTTGGTGACTGAGCTATGCCTCTCATCCACTGTATTACTCCAAACCTGAACTAACCTTGTTTTTCTTTCTCCTTCTTTCTGAGGTAATAACCGCCCACCTGTCCTGCCGAATACTGTTAGAGGACTGACCACCAGTACCCCCTTGTTACCTTGTAACCTCTTCATCTATGTCGTCTGCTGCACCTCGATTGCATTACTGTATCCTCCAGAGGTAGCACGTATGCAGCTTGTCTCCTTTTAGTTCATTCTGTTTATAATCAGATCTGTCACCAGCTGCACTCTAAACACTCCATATCCTCTATACTAACCCAAATCAGAACTAACTCTGTTTTTCTCTCTCTCTCTGAGGTAATAACCGCCCACCTATCCCATCGAATAGGTCCGACTGCCAGGGCCTCCTCGTCACCTGGCACCAACAGCTCTCCTCTATCTGCTGCACCTCGACTCCTCTGTACTAACCCAAACCAGAACTAACTTTGTTTTTCGTTTCTCTCTCTCTCTCTCTCTCTCTCTCTCTCTCTCTCTCTCTCTCTCTCTGAGGTGATAACCACCCACCTGTCCCGCCGAATACTGTAAAAGACTGACCACCAGGGCCCCCCCCCGTCACCTGGCTCCCACCAGCTCTCCTCTCCATTTGTGCCATTTGCTCCACCTTGACTGCATCACTGTATCACCCACCTGATGTAGCACCTGTACAGCTTCTAAAGCTTTTACCTTCAGACTCAGCTTTAGTTTAAAAACTTTAAGTACTGTTCGACCAGAGGAGGATGTGTCTCCCCTTGTGAGTCTGGTTCCTCCCAAGGTTTCTTCCTCCAGTTAAGGGAGTTTTTCCTTGCCACTGTTGCCTCTGGCTTGCTCACAAGGGATAAAGTGTGTGATTTCATGTTTTTCATGCTTTAAAATTCCTGTAAAGCTGCTTTGTGACAACATTGTTGTAAAAAGCGCTATACAAATAAACTTGACTTGACTTGACTAAGGTCACAGAGTGTCAAATTAGAAAATGTAATTTCTTCGTCTCTTGGGGTTACTAAAGGTGTCCCACAGGGATCAATATTAGGTCCTACATTATTCTCTCTATATATCAACAACATTCCCCTTGCTGCTGGAAATGCCTTTATTCATTTGTATGCAGATTATACAATTCTGTATGCCTTTGGTTCTTCTCCTGCCCATGTACTGTCCTTGCTCCAAGATGGCTTTCTCCAGGTTCAGAACACCTTTGCTGATCTTAGATTGTCACTAAACATTTCTAAGACAAACATTATGTGGTTTAATCGGAAGGGCAATCGTACTGAACCCACCCTTAGTTTCACTACAAGGGAGGGAGCCTTGGAACAAGTTGTAAAGTATAAATATCTGGGTATGTGTTTAGACAGCTCACTCTCATTCTTCTTACATATCACATACTTACAAGTGAAAGTCAGAGCTAAACTTGTTTTTTTGTATAGAAATCATTCATCTTTCACTCATGATGCAAAACTGACTTTGGTCCAGATGACTCTACTTCCTTTGTTTGATTACGGCGATATAGTCTACAGACATGCGTGTAAAAGTAGCCTTCAGAAGCTTGATGCCCTGTACCATTCCGCTCTCCGATTTGTTACTAATGCTCATTTTAGAACTCATCACTGCTCCCTTTTTACTCTGGTTAAATGGCCATCATTACATATGTGTCGCAGTATACACTGGTTCACACTCATTTACAAAACTCTGTTGGGTCGGTCACCACCTTACTTACAGGATCTTCTGCAACCAGTATCTGTTATGTACATCACCAGGTCTTCTACTTCAATTCAACTAAAAGTCCACAAAACAAACACCACTTTCGGCTCCTCGTCCTTTCAGGCATTTGCTGCTAAAGACTGTAACACACTCCAGAAAACATTCAAATTAGAGACATTTATTCCAATCGCGGAATTTAGAAAATGCATCAGGAATATTTTTACTGATACTTGCAACTGTTTTGCTATTAATTTAATGTTTTATTTATTTATTTATTTTATTACTATTTTCTCCCCTTTACTCCCTTCCTCGTTCTCTCTGTCTTGTTTTATCTTTTTATACATGTCTGTTCTTGTTATTGTATGTACCCTTTTCCTTTAAGTAGCTTCTGCTACTTGCCAGGCTGTTATTGTAAATAAGAATGTGTTCTTAATGACTTACCTGGTTAAATTTAAGGTTAAATAAAAAATAGAATTCTAGTCTTTCACTCTTTCAGCATAATTTATCCAGCTAATATACTGAATAAATGCATTCTAAGTTTTTGTCTAATGTTTTACATAGAAGATATGTGACTTGAACATGTATTATGTACAGTACTGTACTGCATACTAATCTGAAAACCATATTTAATATATTTTAATGTTTTTTTCTGCTTTGCAATTGGAAACATTGGAAGCACATTAGAAGCACACATTTAAAAAAATGGGGATGTTATTCTAGCTAATTCTATATTTTAACAATGCAGTCAATGTGATTTTTAGGAATTTCTACAATATTATGTCCCAGTTGCCTTGTTTCCTTTGGCTCAGATCATAATGTTGAACAGTTTAAATACGATTGACAGTGTCCAGCAGTAGGCCTGTCATGATTATTGTTACATAATTACCTGATCGCATTTTTAAAGTTAATAGCAATTATTTAAGCTCATAGCAATTCATTTGCATTGTGTTCAGCTTTGGCAGTTGTTTACGCCAAAACCAACAACAAAGAAAGTTTCATCAGTTGGGTTGAGCCAAAAACTTCTAGATAAAAAAGACAAAAATGCTTTTATTAACTGTTGGATCAAGAATCTAATAAAATAAAAAGTTACAGTGGCCAAACAATTTTATATACAATGTGTTAAAAACATTATCTATACAAAAGAAAAACTCAAAGCATACAAATTTACTTGGTCATGTTCAGGTTTTCCATGTTACAGTCCATTTAAAAAACTATATACAGGTTCTCCATAATAGAGAAAAAACATTTTATCATGCAAAGAATTATTTAAGATTGCAAATGGTTCTGTGATTACTCATGTTTCTATGTAAAATCAAATGATGTAACTAAAGAACACTTTAAGAACAATGATTTTGAGCTTTCATTTTAGCATAAAAGATGTCCAGAACGTTTTTTAAAACTTTTTTTTGGTAAGGCTTTTTTTGTGTTGTTTAAGTAAAAACATTACATTTCTTTTCTAAGAGACAAAATGAACAGACAGTAGAGTATTGTTTTAGCTCTGCATTAAGAGGGAGGGCATGGGCTGATGTACATAGAGGCTTTAGGGATATTAGCGATGTTGATGCATCAATTTCTGTCAACACCATTATTAAGTAAGTAATTAGTTCTCACATTTTTTTCCAGTTCAAAAGATTGTCTCTAAAATAAGTTTTCATGCCAGTGTTTATTATTGTAAACTAACAATTGATGTTTAATAAAAAACTATTCTAAACAGCCCTGTTATTGTAACTAAAGAGTCCTTCGTGGACAGTCAGCAGGGTCGGGGAAATATACTGCGCAGTGAAACGTAATAGTAATAGTAATAGTCTTAATAAAGGCACCAGATGTGAGTGACGAGTCCGGGAGTCTGCAGCCGGGAGGCTCAGCTGACTGGAGGTAAGCGTGGAGGCCGGAGCAGAGGTCTGCTGGTTCTCTCGGGTTTCAGGGAGGTTGGTAGGACCCCACTGTAGGAAGGCCAAGCTTGGTGAACCTGGGAATATACCTTGGAAGTGTCCACCAAGTACTTAAGGACTCTGTTCTGAAAAGTGGGTGAAATTTTACAGTGCAAGGGCAATTGCAAGCGATAAGTGACTGGATTTATCTGCTTAACAATTTTGAAAGGACCTACGTATTTGGGACTCGGTAGTCGCAGTCGCAGGTCCCTGGAGGACAGCCACATTTGTTGTCACACCGTGAAATGTTTTTGCGAGCGACTGCACACCGAAGATGGACGTGGGCTTGTTCCCATGTCTGCTCGCTCTTCTTAATCCACTCATCCACAGCGGGTACGTCCAAGGGCTCTCCAGGGAAACAGAGCTGGCTGGTAACCTAGGACACACTGGAAGGGCGTGAGGTCAGTGGATGTGTGGATGAGCGTACTCTGCCCAAGGAAGATATCGGCTCCAGTCGTGCTGGGCATTGGCACAGTAGGACCTTAGGAACCTGCCGAGCTCCTGGTTGATGTGCGTGATGTGGCGACCGTGTGAACTGGGTCTGTAAGTGAGGGAGTAATTGAAACGAGAAAAGAAGGGTGCCCAAAGTGCCTGTCTGGAGTTTAACCGTTTCGCAGCTCGAATGTACTCAAGATTTTTATGATCGGTTAAAATAACAAAGGGGTGTTGAGCTCCCTCCGGCCAATGTCTCCACTCCTCCAGAGCCGACTTCACAGCCAAAAGCCCTTGGTCTCTTCCTGGAAAAGAAAGCACAGGGGAACAGTTTAAGTGGTGAACTGTGCCTCTGTGACAGGACAGCCCCGACCCCAGTGCTGGCAGCATTGACTTCCACCAAGAATGGTTTTGTGGGATCTGGCTGTTTAAGGATGGGGGCTGAAGTGAAGTGAGCCTTTAGATCCGCGAACGCGTGCCTCGCCGCTTCATTCCAGGATAGAGTTTTGGGCTTGCCCTTAAGCAAGTCTGTGAGCGGGGCTGCCACCGCACTGTAGTTGCGAATGAAGCGGCAATAGAAGTTTGCGAATCCCAAGAAGCTCTGTAACCTCTTCACGGTGTTGGGAAGAGGCCACTCCATAACAGCCCTGACCCTCCCTATGTCCATCTGCACCCCTTCCGTGCTGATGACATACCCTAAAAAGGAGATCCAGGACTGGTGGAACTCGCACTTCTCTAATTTAACAAACAGCTTATGTGCACACAGGCGTTCGAGGACCCGCCGAACGTGCGTGACATGCTCCTTCGGATTCCTTGAGTATATGAGTATGTCATCAATATACACAATCACCCATTGATCAAGCATGTCTCTCAACACCTCGTTGATGAATGACTGGAACACGGAAGTGCCGTTTACCAGGCCATATGACATCACCAAGTACTCGTAGTGGCCACTAGTGGTGACGAACGCAGTCTTCCACTTATCACCCTTACGAATCCTGATGAGGTTATAGCCACCACGGAGGTCCAACTTGGTGAATACCGTGGCCTGGCGCAGCTGTTTCAAGGCAGATGGGACAAGGGGAAGCGGGTAGGAATACTTCACGGTAATTTTGTTCAGCCCCCGCTAGTCAATGCAGGGCCGGAGGACGCCGTCTTTTTTCCACACGAAAAAGAACCCCGCGGCCGCAGGAGACGTGGAGGGTCGAATGTAGCCCAGCTCCAGGGCCTCCTGGACATATTGTTCCATAAGCTGCTGGAGATACTGTTCATGGTTCCCCAGCATTCGGCCTTGAGCAGCCATGGCTTCACGAAGGGCATCAAAGCCCGCTGACTCATCTTTCGGTGTGGCGTTCTGTATCAGAGTCAATAGGAGTCAGATGATCCATTTGCAAGGCTTTTAATGCTTTCAGAGCAGTGAAAAACAATAAATAATGTCGGGATAATCGGGAGAGGAGGACTTGGGGAAGCTGAGAGCAGACCCGTGGAGCTGGATGTAAGGTGGAGTAGATCGCTGGTGGAGAGCAGGTTCTCCCAAGCACCTCCGTGGGCTTCCAGGTGGAGCTGGGGAACAGAACCAATACCGAGGGTCTCCCGGTGTGTGTGTGGGCTCCAGGTGAGGCCTGTGTGGACTGATTAGAGCAGCGCGCCTAATGGCGACCTTAAGTGGCTGCGCAGTGTAAAAGAGTCCTTCGTGGACAGTCAGCAGGGTCGGGGAAATATACTGCGCAACGAAACGTAATAGTCTTAATAAAGGTACCAGATGTGAGTGACAAGTCCGGGAGTCTGTGACTGCGACCGCGTGACTCAGCGAGCTGTGGGGCGTACAAATCTTTTTTACTGCCTTAATTTCTCTTAAAATACTATGGTCTGTAGCTAATATCTGTAAATATATTTGAGTGACATACATTTCTATGCAAGGCAACTTGGAATCTTTACTGTATATCAATAATACTAAGAACAGCAGAACTGGATTTAGAGAAGGACAAATAGGACCAGTAGTATTTTTCTCTCAAAGTGTCCCAGTAATAATAATAATAATAATAATAATAATAATAATAATAATAAAAACAAAAATGAAATCTATACTAATCCAAAGAAAAACAAAAGAAACAACTGGTGGAAACAAAGTAAATAACAAAGGAAACAAAAAGGAAAAAAAAGTAAATACTTTTCTTTGGAAAAGAAAGTAAAAAAAAGCTTACCTTCCTAACCAGTTACCCTTACCCTAACAAAAATACAATAATGGTGCCCGTCCCTTACCTAATGTGTCTAAAAAAACCAAAACCTACTGTATAATGTATAGTCACTTTACCTTACCTGCCACCATTGTGTAAACATATCTAACCAACAGAACCAATCACATGCCAAATTCAAGTCTTTGTTCACATCAAAGCAGTTCATTTAGTTCAGGTACAATTTGGTTTAGTTTAGTTCAGTTCAGTGGGGTTCTATGGCCTTTTCCAGCATTCCTACAGGTTGTCGTACTTGCGTCAAGGTTCCCTCTAATTAGTGCCCTGCATGCTGCCATCTATGTCTATGTGCTTACTTATAAATTGAAAGCCGCGTCTCTTCCAGGTAATCAGCAAATCCAAGTGGCGTTTCACATGGAGTCACAGGATTCCACAGTAGCTATTGGATGATGCGTCTTCCTCGTAGGGTACTTCAAGAAAAAACGGCAGCAGGCAGAGGAGCTGTAAAATACACTCATACACAAAACATATTTACACCTCAGTCATGTAACAGTCATAAAACGTGATCTGATCTATAGACAAACACAATGTGCTTAAGCTAATACCACAAAAACAGTTATTTAATGTCTTTATTGTACACAACTGTTAAATATTCACAGTGCTGTTGAAAAAACGTAAGTGAGCCCTTGTATTTAATAACTGATTGAAACCTCCTTTGGCAGCAATAACCTTCAACAAGCATTTCAGGTAGCTGCTGATCAGGCCTGCACAATGTTTAGGAGGAACTTTGGACTTTTATTCCATACAGAACTGCTTAAGCTCAGCCATATTTTTAGAATGACTGGTGTGAACAGCTCTCTTGAGGTAATTCCACAGCATCTCTATTGGATTCAGGTCTGGACTGGGCCACTCCAAAAGGCGGGTTTTCTTTTTTTTAAGCCATTCTGCAGTAGATTTACTTTAAGGGTCATTTTCCCGCTGCATCACCCAACTTCTACTGATCTTCAGCTGGCAGACAGCCACCCTGATATTATTCTATAGGGATACCTTGATAAACCTGGAGAATTCATTTTCCCCTCTATGATTTTTTTTACCTCTCTGAGCATTCTGCTTTGTGCCTTTGGAGTCAACTTGGCAGGGCACCTGTTATGGGGAGAGTATGCAAATCAACAATTCTTGATCGTAGGATCTTCGGAGATCTCTTTTCTGTGAGGCATGGTTCCCATCAGCAGATGCTTCTTGTGAAAAGCAAACTCAAAAATTGAGTGTTTTTTATAAATCAAAGTAGCTCACATCACTCCAATCTCGTTTTATTGATTGGACTCCAGGTTTGCCAAATTCAAAGTCAAGTGTCAAAGTCAAAATAAATTTTTAAATTCTTCGCAATTCACGCGCTGTGTTTGTTGTTAGCAACTGGCTCTGGTTGTTAGGTGGTTTTTAACTTTAAGGTTTGTGTTGAGATGCAAGCAGCTTCACTGACCCGAGCTCTCGCCTCGCTGGAGCGCCAGGGAGCTCGCGCCAGCTTTAAACGCGAGGTCAGTGATGAGAGCAGTGAACAGCAAAATTTACTTTTACTAAGCGTCTTTAGTATAATGTGTTGTTATGGCAACAGACTAGAAGGGTTTGGGTTAGCTAACGTTTATATTAACTTTAGTCAGAAAGCACTCTGGAACGTAAAGTTACATTATTTTCTGACCATGTCCCAAGCTGCAGACCAGGGGCGTAGCTAGCCCTAGTTTAGATTTAAATCCCCCAGCACCCCTAAAGATTATAGTAAAAAAAGCATCTTTTTTCTTTTAACGTTAACTTGTCTCTGAGAAGGTGGAAACCATAGAAAGTATATGGTTAAATTAATTATTTTAACAACCAAAAGACAGCAAAAGACAGCATTAGCAAATGTGTCCCCCCCAATGTCAAGCCCACTCCTACGCCCTTGATCATACAGACTACACAGCAAGAAGTGCACAGCTGCATAAAATTGCGTTTTTCCAGGCTCCAATGTGCGAACCCCACCCCCACCCCCCCACAAAAACACATTTTTTAATACAAAAGACAGTAAACATATTAGACAGCTGTAGATAGATGTATATAATATATTATTCAGATTTTAAAGCATTAAATGAAACAGCATTATTATTATTATTATTATTATTATTATTATTATTATTATTATTATTATTATTATTATTATTATTTTCTTTGTACGTTGTGCTAATTAAAATAACAAGCATAATATTTATTTATTTACTTACTATGAATACCAGTAAGTTGGCTCATTCAGCTACTGTAAGCTATGTGGGCAAAGTAAACTAAAAGGCAGTGAAATCAGGTGTGGAATAAAGATGTCCACATAAAGTTTTTAGAAAGCTCCCTCAATTTTATGTATTGCACCTATGAGTCTGGAGCACCGTGTACACTTTCTGTGTCAGATTCTTTAAAAATACTGATTGTGAACATATGAAAAAGTAATAGAAAAGATATAAATATATTTACTGAGTATTCAGCAAGAATGTAAGATTAAAGCCATGTTAATGCAAATGCAAGGGGCTTTTTAGCAGTCATAATCAGACATCCAGACACAGCACACAGTATCTGTCTGCACAGTGCAACATACAGGTTCGTAATGTGTGCTGAAAGGCCTCTCTGGTCAGTAGCTAATGTTGGCTTTGCACTGGAGACCCCTGCTGATAACATGATGAGAACCATCAACACTCCAGAATGCCAGCACATCACACATGGCTTACACCATGAGCTTTTAAGGAAGCTTTCTATTTTAAAAACGAAATGTCGAAACAGAACAATTACAGTTAGGCCCAGAAATATTTGAACAGTGACACCATCTTCATGATTTGGGCTCTCCATGCCACCACATTGGATTTAGAAATTAAAGAACTGGGATGCAAATGAAATGTAGACTTTCAGGTTTAATTCAAAGTGTTGAACAAAAATATCTGATGAAATGTTTAGGAATTGCAACCATTTTTCTACAAAGCCTCCTCATTTCAGGGGCTCAAAAGTAATTGGACAAATTAACATTACTGTAAATAAAATGTTTATTTTTAATACTTTTTTGAGAATCCTTTGAGAAACCAAATGCTGGGTTTCCTCCTTTGGGATGTTTGCCAGGCCTTTACTGCAGCTGTCTTCAGCCGTTGCTTGTTTGAGGGTTTTGTCTAACGTTTTGTCTAAAGCAAGTGAAATGCATGCTTAATCATGTTGAGATCTGGTGACTGACTCTGCTATTGCAGAATATTCCACTTCTTTGCCTTAAAAAACTCCTGGGTTGGTTTCGCAGTATGTTTTGGGTCACTGTCCATCTGTACTGTGATGTCCACGCTCTTTTTTCCCAGAATGTACCAAACTGTTCATTTGGCCATCCCTAACATTTCCACTATCTTTCTGATTGATTTCGTCTTTTTTTCAGTCTAATGATGGCCTGTTTCACTTCCATTAAGAGCTCCTTTGACCGCATGTTATGAGTTCACAGCAACATCTCCCAAATGCAAATGCCACACCTGGAATCAACTCCAGACTTTTTACCTGCTTAATTGATGATGGATTACTGAGGGAAAAGCCAATGAAATAGCTTTTGAGATAGTTGTCCAATTATTTTTGGTTCCTTGAAAAGGCAGCTACATATTAAAGAGCTGTAATTCCTAAACCTTTCCTCCAATTAGGATGTGAATACCCTTAAATTAAAGCTGAGAGTCTGCACTTTAAAGTTTCTTGAATATGGTTTAGTAAACAGTTAAAAAGCCAAAACTTGTGTTGGTGTCCAATTATTTCTGGGCCTAACTGTGTGCAAATTTCAGCAAGACAATGCTAAACCACATACTGTGTCCATCACTACAGCATGACTTTGCAGAAGAACTGTCTGCAGTCCAGACCTTAAATAGAAACATTTGGTTCATCATAAATCGAAAAATCCGGAAAAGAAGACCCATGACTGTTGAACAGCTAGAATCCTACATTATATTAGAATAAGATAAACATTCATCACCCAAAACTCAAGTAATTGGTCTCTTAACTTCCCAGACATTTACAGACTGTTGTTAAAAGAAGATGCAATGCCACACAATGGAAGAGCTTTTTTGAGATGTATGGCAGCAATGAAGTTTTAAATAGGTTAATAATTTTCATGAAATGGAAAAAGGTCTTACTTTCAGTATCTGGTACTGTACTATGTACTACACTCTATTGTAAATAAAATATGGGTCTATAAATTTGCAAATAACTGCATTTTAATTACATTTATTTGTATTTTATGCATCATCCCAAAGATGGGTAGGGGTTCACCACTCAGGAATGTCACCATCTACATAATATCATTAGATATTATCCAGACGATTCTTCATATGGAAGGAACAAGGCTGAAAACCAGTATTGGATGGCCAAGACCTTCAGGTCCTGCATTAATATACAGCCAATTTTATTTCTGTGAACAAAAAAAAATCAAAATTCCCAATCTTCATTGTGTTCTCAGGACTTAAGCTCATTAAGCTTAAACTCAAAATATATGCACAGGAAAGGCTGATATGCTGTTAAAGAACTGAAAGGTGGTCAGCAATTGCTAAGCAGTAGAAAAAAGGTCAGTTATGTATTGATAACATAAGAAGCCAATGTGATTCTCAGGCTCTCCTAAGCTCAGGGTTTTTTAGTTACAGCACTTTTTTTTATCAAAGTTGGTTATGTCATACATTTATCATAATGTTTTCATATATTTACGATATATTTAACAATATTTAAGAGATGTTCAGAATTTGATAGGGTAAACAAAAAAAATGATAAAACAATTTATTTTAAATGTTTGCTTTGTTTCATGAATTAAACTGTTCCTTCTTGATTTTTTTAATGGAAATCCTTGGCATGACTGACCATGTTCCAGGTGAGCCGTAAGTGAGTGATAGATGAAGGGCCAGCATTCCTGGCTGTCAGCCCAAACACTCAATATGGCACCTCTAAGTGCTACAGGATCTCTGGCTGATGTATTTAGTGAGCATGTGCTGTGGGAGGAGACATGAACAGTTCTGACCTTATAGGGTCAGGGTTGTATTGACTATGTTATAGATATATACTCTTAAAAAAACACAAATTAGAGCTGCCACATTTGACTTTGTGTGAGTTTTCTTAACAGCACCTCTTTCTGCTCTCTACTGATTCCACAGTGTTCTAAATGTTTATTATGTGCTGATACATAGTAACAGTGAATTGATTTGTTTTTTTTACCTTTTTCTTTCTATTTCAGGTTAAAGCACGGAAGGTTTCATCATTCTCTGCATCCAGTAAGGCATAAACAGGTACATTTTTATTCTTATTAAATCTGAAGGAGTACTGATGCCCAAACAGTTGTGAACACATTGAAATATTTATTTCTACAAAAATCTAGCACAAATGCTTATTTTTAGTTCTCATCAGTTTGATTAACACCCTTTCCTTTAAATGGCCTAGAAAATAACTATGGGAGATGCTGAAATGTCAGTATTTGGGGCTGCAGCTCCTTACCTACGGAAGTCAGAAAAGGAACGCTTGGAGGCACAGACTCGTATATTCGATATGAAGAAGGAATGCTTTGTACCTGATCCTGTAGAAGAATTTGTTAGAGCCACCATCACTAGTCGTGAAGGAGACAAAGTGACTGTGCAAACAGAAGCTGGGAAGGTCAGTCCAAAAACTGAATGTTATGCATATTGCTGTGCATATTGCTAAAAAAATCTGTGATTTATAGGTTTTTAAACAATCCTCATTTTATCTAAGTAACATCATATCATTTAGAATATGGATTAACAAATGTATCATTGTAATCTTAATCTATTAATAAATGTTAATCTGCAATTATTTGAATGGTCTGCCTTGCTGGATTTACCAGCATCACTGAATAGGAAAGAGGTACTTATCATGGGTTCTGTGTTTCCTTCTAATATTCTAATATTCTAATATTCTAATATTAAGTTTTGACATTTATTTTAAATTCACAAATAGGACTGCACGAGACTGTAAAACTTTGACATTGCAATATTTTTGTTATATATTGCAGTATGAAAATATGCAGCAATTTTTATCAGACAACTTAAATAGACCTACTTCGGAAGAATGAATCATTCTAAACTTATTGGTGTTATTTTGTATGTTACAGAGTTAAAAATTTACTTTATACTCTGAAGACTATTTTTTGTGTAAACCATTCTTTTCTGAACTTCAACGCTATAGAATTTCAATGCACCAAACACAAAATAAAGTGAGTGCTTTTACTATTCTTCTGAAGTGATTTTGATTGCTGAGAACTTGAGAACTTTTGTAGATTAGATGGAAAATGAGAAGTTTTCCTATTGAGCAAGCAACAAAAAAGTGTCATACACATGTCTAATTTAATTTGCCATGCACATCCTGCAACATGACTTATGCGCATGCGCTCATTGCCATAACAATACTGAAATAATGTCATGCTGCCTATTCACAAACATTGCATTATTATACTGTTCTGTGCAAAAGTCACTATTTAATCTATTAACTGTCATTAAGTACAAGTTATTCATTCTTCAATAAAAAACACCAAATAATAACATTATACATTAAGTATAACATTAAATCTACCTGTAATTTATTTATTCATTTTTTACATTTGTCTACTACCCTACTACTACTTTAATTCTTCTATTCTTTCTAATCAGAAAAGTTTCAAACAATAGTTAAAATAGTTAAAAAGTGTTGCAAAAAATTAACTGTTTAGAAAGCTCATAGGCCACCATCAAGCAAGCAGAACTTAAGCAATCATCTTAGGGAGGTTTAAGAAAATTAAGCTTTGGATTAAAAAAAATGCAGAAGTGTCACTGAGTAAATAAAATTAAGATGAAAATGAAAAAAATAGCGTGATTACTATTTAGCAGAAAATGCAACCGAAGACTGAATTTTTGTTGTTTTGTGATTATAAAAAGCATAAAAAATTATCCATGCAGATGTCTGTGTAAAACTGAAAACAATGGAAGCTGTAACAGACAACCTAAAAAATGCTAAATTATATTTAGTGGTTGAGACCAATGGAATCCTCAGTTGCACATATATATCATGTTAAGAAACTGATATTGAGGTTTTACTGTCACATTCATCTAGTTTTAGCAAAAATAACAAATAAGATGTTGCCATTACCCTTGACCACAAGCTAATTAGATCATATATAGCATAAACACGGTTACGACAAAAACAAGGCTGTAATACTGTAAAAGCTGTACTACTTAATATATTTCTCTATTATTATAAACTAACATATAGTTCACATTTCTTGATCACTAATATACTTGATGCTTTGTAATTTTTCAGACACAAACTTTTAAGGAAAGCCAGATTTTGCAACAGAATCCTCCCAAATTTGACAAAATTGAAGACATGGCCATGCTGACTTTTCTTCATGAGCCGGCTGTGTTGTTTAATCTTAAAGAGCGCTACGCTGCATGGATGATCTATGTGAGTACATGAAGTTGCTTTAAACCCAACTAAACATTTTAATATTATTTGAAAGATCTAACAATTAGCATGTCTTTCTCTTAGACCTATTCAGGGCTGTTCTGTGTCACTGTCAACCCCTACAAGTGGTTGCCAGTGTATAATCAGGAAGTGGTCATAGCCTACAGGGGCAAGAAGAGGAGCGAAGCTCCACCTCACATATTTTCCATTTCTGATAATGCTTATCAGTATATGTTAGCAGGTAAATGAACATCATTTGAATGCCAACCATGCCTACATGTTTTTAACAACATTTGTAAACACAGAAATGATGAATGAATTAATGAAATGATGAACTGATCATTTATAAATCTTATAAAACTTTCAATTATAAATTGTTTCTTTGTCTACAAATGTTAATTGCGATTCATTTTAATATATAGTATGAATGTACACTTTATTAGTTAGTGCCTTTAAACCATAGCAAGGTATTTCAAGATTCAAGATTCAAGAGTTTTATTGTCATATGCACAACAGAACAGACAGTTACACTGTACAATGAAATTCTTACTTTGCTGTTCCTCCATTCACCAATAGATAAGATAACAAAAAAATAAATAATAAAAATATATACAAAATATATAAAGTATAATAATATAAGTTGAAGTTAATTCATAATCGTTGTGGTAGTTTGTTTTTGTAGGGTAGTTGTGTGTAAACAGTGTGGTTCTTACAGTCACATACATTTTAAGAGTTCATATGTAACAATCGGACAAGGGATGGACACTAGTGCAGTAAGGTTTTATGAACAATGTACAAGTAGTTTTAGAAATATTTAATAAAACATCATGAACAAGAGGCCTAGTCACAGGTAAACATTTACAAAGTACCTATCCCTTTACTTGTGTATAAACTAAAAATATTAACAAATAAAAAATGAAGACTTTTTCTACTCTACAACTGAAAGACAAATACTGCACTTTTGACTGTTAAATGAACTGGTACCCATGCACATGTATGTGTGGTCATCTAACCTTTTTCATAGATGTAGTGCTCATATTTGTGCAATAATGTTCACCAAACAGTAGAAACTTTTTTTTACTGCAAATTGACAGAGACAGACAACAACTGCTGCTGTTAACACAAAAATGTGTACAGAACATTAAGCACCCTTGGGTATGAGAAAGGCGCTATATAAATTGAACTTATTATTATTATTATTATTATTATTATTATTATTATTATTATTATTATTATTATTATTATTATTATTATTATTAGAACACCGTGTACATAACACCGGGTCCTGTGTGATTCCATAGATGACAGATACTAATCATGTGAAGACATATTCCGCAAGCTTTTTATTCCACAGATTGAACATGCATTAGAGCATTTAATAGGTTGTTAAGTAATAATTAATTGATGTTAAAAACAAAATGTAAGCTTTAATATTTAAGTATTTTTGAAACAAGAACTCCAATGCCCAAACTGTAAAAAAAATTCTGTCAAAAGTTGTACACTTGTACATATATATACTTTGATTTTTATACTTTGGTCTAGCATACAAAGGCAGGTAGCAGGTAAATGCTCAGCCTAAGGCAAGGGTGTCCAAACTTTTTTCAAAGGGGGCCTGTTTGGACAATATCAAAATACCTAAGGACCAATCTCTCTTAACAAAAGTATTATTCATAAATTATATATAACATATTATTCAAAATATGAAAAAGCACAAATGTACAGAATAATAAATAATTATTTATTTAATCAAATTTAATTCATTTAATTTGACCGTATTGCAGCAGCAGGATATCAACAGAGTAAAAAATGTTACAACGTACTGCAAATTTTGTCTGAACGTGCTGAACAACATTCCTGCATCAAGTATCTTCAGTTTTTCTTCGGTCACTATGCATTACCAAATTTATGGAACTTAATAACAGCAAGTCTTATATTTCACATAATCTATTACATAATATATTATGGAGAACCTTTGTCTGATGGTGAATTTCACTGCAGTGACACTGACGTGGTGGTGGGGTGTTAGTGTGTGTTGTGCTGGAGTGAGTGGATCAGACACAGCAGTGCTGCTGGAGTGTTTAAACACCTCAGTGTCACAGCTTAGTGATTAGCATAGCCACTCACTCTGGTCATGTTCTCCTGCGCCCCACGTGCCCTGAAGAACAGTTGCTGTTGTGAGACCAGGTTTCTCTGCCCCCTCGTCCTCTGAATATTTACTATAATGTCTTTCATTACTGCAATAGTCTCTTAATATAACAGACACACGCATTTGCAGCATCTCTCTACGGATAAATATTCTGATGTCAATCTTGAAATCACCGGTTCTCACCGTCAACTTTGTGCTTTTTGACGTAGCCATCACTTGATGCTGTTCCATTAATCCAGGACGCCCAGTCAGAAAAAAAAGTCTTAATTTAGATAACTTCGATTGCTAACATCGATTGCATGTATGTACTGCTGCCACCATCAGGTGACATGAAAAATTGCAAAGTACTGACAGGCCAACAATAATTTATTCTTACGAGTGATGCCATAAACCAATTAAAATCTGTCTGTGGCCTGCACCCTTGGCCTAGGACCATCAAAAGAGCCAGGGATAACAAAGGCACAGAACGGAACCTATACAGAACAAGAGCCAAGACCAGGAAAGACAAAGGTCTAGATCAAGATCAAGACTAGGCCAACGCTATAAATATAGAAATAAAGTAGAAATAGATAGAACAGAAAGAGCCAGGCACAAGGAAAATGTAAGACAAAAAAATGACTGTTTTGCTAGAATACCTCTGAATATTGGCTTGCTGCCAAGGAGGAGTTGTTCAGGACATCACTTACACTATATGGGCAAAAATATTGGGATACAACTCTTTTTTTCCTAAACTTTAAACTGAAGTGATTCAGTCAGCCCATTACCACAGGTTTATAAAATCAAGAACCTAGCCATACAGTCTGTCTTCTCAAACATTTGTAGAAGGATGAGTCATTCTAAAGGGTTCATCAAATTCTATATTTTATAGAATGCCACATTGAAATATGGAAGTGTTTAGGAACCACGGCAAAAAAAGTTACGTAGTGGGGTCGTCAAAAGCTGAGGCGCATATTGTGTAAAAGTTGGCAATACTCAATACTGACTCAATAACTACAGTATTCCAAATTGCAGTATTTGCAGTACTATCTGGGCTCTGTTGTTAATTGTTCTGCACATTACATAATAAAGTACTGATTGTCAAAGAAATTTCAGGACACATGCTGCAGTTTCAGTTATTTAATTATCTTTTTATTTTCTCAAGGATCTGTCAGTTACTAGTTCATTAATATATGTTTCTTTAACTGCTCTCAAATAAATATATTCATTAGTGAATGTTTTTCCATGCAGTTTATTGAACTACCTAATGCAATGTGTAACTTTCTTTTTGTGTTTAGACCGTGAAAATCAGTCAATCTTGATCACGTAAGTGAAACTATATGATTTTTGGACTTCTTTCATATTCAGGGATATATCAGTGGTAGAATAAACAGGAATCTAAATAGAAATATTTGTTTCACTATACAAGTTGTAGAAAATGTTTTCATTACACTTTTGTAGCCAGTTTTGTAGCATGACAATGCTTAATGCAGTAAATTTTAAAGTTTACTTTATATTGGAAGTACTGTTTGCATTCCACCTACTTATAATCTTTACAACTTCTAAACTACACCTTCTGACTTTTTATGATATTTTTTCCATGTTTTATCTACTTTGTTGTTTAGCATGCATTAGGCAAACACATTCAGTAAAACAGCGTGGCACTTAATGGGTTACTAGCTACATAGTTTAAGTTCAAGTAATTAACGTTGAAAAAAGACCCAGCAAACTAGCTGTTAACAGCAAGAGCATGAGTTCAGGATAACTCTGTAAACATGTGACCAAAAATCAACAGTGTTCTGTAGTAGTTCATACAACAGACCACCATAATGTGCTGATTTGTGAAATATCAGCCAGGCTAATAGGTGTAAGCAGGAGATGTTGCTGTTTAAGGTGAGATATATGGTTATAGACATAGACTTCTTGTTGTGTTTCAGCTGCAGGCATTCTCCTTCTGATAACTGTCTGAATTCTACAATAATTCTGCTAAACAGAATGTGATAGGAGGGTTTGACCTTTTCTTATTAAAATTGGCCTACCTGGAAACTTTCACAGTCTTTTAAACTTTGTTTAACAGAGCCTTGTATATCTGTCACTGCACTTCAGGCACTGTTTTCAACCAGTCAACTGCTGCCCACAGTGCCACAGTGTAGTTAATTACAATCTTGTTGACTAGTCTATGTAAACATACCCTAGTAAACATACAGTATGTCCAAAAAAAATAAATCAACCTTTGTTATAAAGTATGTTCCTTTACACTGCAGCCAAGCAAGTAATTCAGGGGTTCAAACAATTAATTAGATTAAATTTAATCAATTAAACAATGCTAAATTAATGTAAAAATGTAAAAATTATAGAGCTGCATATTCTCTAAATGTTTGTTATGAGTAACATCAGATACAGTGCAAGGGTTAGTAGACATCCAGGGCTTGAGTCTATTTAGCCTGCCAAGTTAACTAAAAACATTTACTTCTTTCAAAGTTCATTTACTTTACTAAGACATATATGGTGTGTCACACATTAAATTACACATTAGCTAGCCAATTAAAAATGTATGTCTGTATGATAATTTTCACTGTCTGGCTGGATAGCAAGCTGTCACCAGGTTAATGTTACATTATAGCACATTATTTATAATTTTTTTCCAACATTCCTTTTGCTCTTTTGACTTGGATTACAGTGGAGAATCTGGTGCTGGAAAGACTGTAAACACCAAGAGAGTCATTCAGTACTTTGCCAGTATTGCAGCAAGTGGCACAAAGAAGGATACAGCTGCTCAAAATAAGGTTTTAAATTATCACTGTAATCACAAAAAAATATGACTAACAATTAATATCAAACTATTGTCTCTGAAGCTACATACATGAAATAATAATTTAATGATTGTATGGACATTTTTCAGGGAACTCTGGAGGATCAAATCATCCAAGCTAACCCAGCGTTGGAGGCTTTTGGCAATGCCAAGACTATTAGAAATGATAATTCTTCAAGATTTGTAAGGATGTGTTTATCCATATGGGTGCACTAGTCTGCAGTATACCACCATAAATACACTAATCCAAATGTTTTCATTTATGCAAATATCTTCTTAAATCTTTTAAAATATTTTGAAAAATCTTTTCCATCAGGGTAAATTCATCAGAATCCACTTTGATACCAGAGGGAAACTGGCATCGGCTGACATTGAAACATGTGTGTTATTCCTCATCCCATTTTCACCTTTTTCAAATTGTAAAATACATTTTACATTAAATACATAGAGAACTTGGTGAATATTTAGTAGAAAATATGTAAAAGTATCATGTAGCCTGAAGCATTTACTAGAATTTTAACGTTTGTTTTGTTTTTACTGTTAAGATCTTCTGGAAAAGTCTCGTGTGATCTTTCAGCTCAAGTCAGAGAGAGATTATCACATTTTCTATCAAATCTTGTCAAACAAGAAACCTGAGATACTGGGTTTGTATATTAAAAATTAGATATGCAACATTGAAATCAGTCTACTTGTGATTGATTATGATCCTGATTGTATATCCTCTCTTTCCATCAAAGAGATGCTACTGGTGACACAAAACCCCTATGATTATGCATTCATATCTCAAGGAGAAACTACAGTTGCTTCTATCGATGACGCTGATGAGTTAATGGCAACAGATGTAAGTCCCTAGCTTTGAACAGTTTTTTACTGTTTATAGATGGATGATTATGGAAACTTGTCTGAAGGTATCTAGGCAGATAGATACTCTCTTTTTTGAACGACATGTACATTATGATGTACATTAACTGCACTAAATTTTCTAACCTTAATGTTAACATTGTAGAAGCCATGGCTTGTCTGTTTGCATGCCTCAACCTGGCACAGGAAGCAAACTTTAGAGCATTATGTAAGCTTTTTTTATTGTAGCCAGATTGCTTGGGCCAAAAGATCACTAATATTCCCTTCAAATGTTTCATTTACAGAATGCTTTTGATGTATTAGGCTTCACACAAGAGGAGAAAAATTCTGTGTACAAGCTAACTGGAGCCATTATGCATTACGGTAACATGAAATTCAAGCAGAAGCAGCGTGAAGAGCAGGCAGAAGCTGATGGAACTGAAGGTGCATATAAAAATTGGTAAATGGGTGGGCAGAAATCTATGCAGACAAATAAAAACAGACCATCTTACTAGTTATATGTAATGTTCCAGATGCAGACAAAGCTGCCTATCTAATGGGCCTGAATTCTGCCGACCTTATTAAAGGTTTGTGTCATCCACGGGTGAAAGTAGGAAATGAGTGGGTGACCAAAGGACAAAATGTCCAGCAGGTAAAAAGTAAATAAATACATGAACAAAACAAATAAACAAAAACAACAAAATGCATTTACATCTTTTTAAACAGCACCTTATTAAACTACCAAAAAACTGAGTTAACTTTTCTTCCAACTATGCGTATGTTGGGTGTTTCAGGTGAATTACGCTATTGGTGCCCTGTCCAAAGCTGTTTATGAGAAAATGTTCCTCTGGATGGTGGTCAGAATCAACCAGTCATTGGAAACAAAACAACCACGACAGTACTTCATTGGTGTGCTGGACATTGCTGGCTTTGAAATTTTTGATGTGAGTGCCTGAAAACAGCATAATACTTTTGTATGATAATCATTCTGTATATTGATTTAGTGAACAGATTTAGTTAATCTAAAATGTGTATGGTGGAAATGTATACTATGCTGGAAAAGCTAGAAAATACAGAATTCAAGAAAAATGAAGTAAAAGCTTGAAAATATTAGGATAGTTGTGATTCTGTGCTGTCACTGTCATGTAGTTTTAGACCCTTGTAGGTAAATAGTCATATTGTGTAGTTAAATTAATAAAAACAGGATATAAAATCATATAACCTATTCTTTTTTATCTTCATACAGTTTAACACGTTTGAGCAGCTCTGCATTAACTTTACAAATGAAAAACTGCAACAGTTTTTCAATCATCACATGTTTGTGCTGGAACAAGAGGAGTACAAGAAAGAAGGTATAGAGTGGGAATTCATTGACTTTGGCATGGATTTGCAGGCTTGTATTGACCTGATTGAGAAGGTGAGTCTTTAGTAATTGATGCAGTCATACTGTAGTGTTAAACTTTGTGCCATGATTTGTTTAGAGATGTTCTGTTTAAAGATACTGTTTAAGATCACCTCTGATAAGTTAAAATATTGTTTTTTAGCCCATGGGTATCATGTCCATCCTTGAAGAGGAATGCATGTTCCCCAAGGCCACAGATGCCACCTTCAAAGCAAAGCTTTATGACAACCATCTAGGGAAATCCAGCAACTTCCAGAAACCGAGGATTGTAAAGGGCAAAGCTGAAGCTCATTTTGCCCTGGTCCACTATGCAGGCACTGTAGACTACAACATCAACAACTGGCTCGTAAAGAACAAGGATCCACTAAATGAAACTGTGGTTGGACTATATCAAAAATCTTCATTAAAGCTACTGGCTTACTTGTTTGCAAACTATGCTGGTGCAGACTCATGTAAGTTGGCTTAAGATTTTTTTCCAATGTCATCTATAATTTTCAAAAAGAACTGATCAAAAACTGATCACATTTAAAATGAATTGCAAGAATTGTACATTGACATTTGCAGCCAAATTTAAATGACCACTTTCTCTTCAAACCTTCCAGACTTTGTATTCATATTATAAATGATTTTAAAAGTATTCTTAGTAATTCTGCAATAAAGCAAACAATTTCTTAGAACCACTCATCCAAGTCATAAAACACTTCTTAGATTAATTCCAGTGATGCTGCTCTAATATGCAAGTCTTCAGTTTATCAACTATTTTGAGCTTAATAAAACATGTTATTAATGGAAGGGAGTTTGTGACTGGAGGCAGACCCTTACGGAGCCATGCAGCATATGTTACTCACAATGTGTTCAGTGTTAAAAGTGCTTTCACAGATGTGCAGGTTTCCCATTAATATTCTCTATGCCATAATAGCCCTTAGCTTCACACTGGTAACAATCTGGATGGTCCTTGTCTTTATTATTCCAGAGAAAAACAGCATCTGCTATTTCCAGTCTGAAGAGGTTGAAAATGAAATTTTATGTTTTTAGGTTTTTCTTTTTCCTTTACACACACTTGTGTACTCCTGGACTTGTTTTTGTGAGGTTTTGCTAATATATTGGCAAAATAGTGAGCTTTTACATCCAAGCATTATTGCATCACCTGCTGGGATGCTTTGCATTTGCATATGGACAAATATACACAGAAATGCAAATACATGTTTTGAAAATTGTACAATTTTTAATTGTAAAAATATCCTAAATATCGCACATTCATATGGGAAATTCAATGTTAAATACACAATATAATTAGCATTTGAAGCAAGTCTGGACTATGCTGCCATAGGAGCATTCTGTATACATGACCTAACAGATGCTAGCATTGCTCTGTATTAAAAGGCAGAGAGAGCAACTAAACCATAGTTCACAGACTCTGGTGATTTTTATGGACTCCAGATTGTTAGGACACATTGGACAACATAATGCAAAAAGTCTCAGACACTGGACACAAGCAACCTGTATTTTCATGTAAAATAGAATCTAGAGATTCATGTTTTAGGTTTTTAGGTGATTAGGATGGTCTATGGACAAACAGTAAAGAATGTGTGGAAAGCAGTTCTTTTAAATCATTTTTTAAAACTTCTGTTAAAACGTATTTTTCACAGTGTATTTTTGAGGTTTATATGTCATATAATTGTGAAAACCTGCTTAGCCATAGTTTCTTGAAGCAGTTGTGGTGTTACTCACGCACAAACACATAGCAAATAGCTATAAATTGTACATTCTTTTGCTAAACTTTTTTAATGATTAAAGGAACTGCTTCCCACACTTTCCTCCCAGCTATCTACAGACCAGTCATAGTGGTTGAGCTTTTGTTCTCCATAAATTTTTAAACAAAGCCCTAGTACAGTACGTTTTTCCTGCTATTCTAAATATAAATGCCGCAAAAAAACGTTACTAAGCATCAGTGAATGACATACATGCTTGTGATTAATTTGTTTTATTGCCAGTGTGAAGTGACACCTTCAAGCTTCTGTTTTTAGTATATTTGATATTTCTTGGAATGCTGTCATGAAAAAATCTGTAGAATAAAATCTTTGTGAGAATGGGAAAAATTGCATGTACCCCCATATACAATTTTGATCTGTTTTAGCTGAAAATTTTTATTTTATCTTATCTTTAATCCCAGTTTAACTTGCTTGGCTACATTTTAAATAAAGGTCAGCCTCAATTCACTTCCAAGTGTAAAAAAAAAGGTTGATCGATTGACTGATTGGTATATATAAGACTATATACCTTTAGCAGCAAAAGATACACACTAGTCTCTTTTACTCTGAGTCATGTTTGCATTAATACTTATATTTTAAAGTGCTGAATATGAAGATGTTGTGTATTTCTGAAGCATACTATTATTATTTCAGCTATGTCGGAAGGTGCTAGTGGCAAAAAAGAAAAGAAGAAGAAAGGATCATCTTTCCAGACAGTGTCTGCACTTCACAGAGTATGTACGACTATCAAAGCCCAAAGCTAACTGATGTTTTACATCTCCTTTTTGATGACTAAATATCCATTGTTGCTTATATCTATATTGTTAATTGACAGGAAAATCTCAATAAGCTAATGACAAACCTCCGCTCAACCCATCCACACTTTGTACGCTGCATCATTCCCAATGAGACCAAGACTCCTGGCGCAATGGACAACCCTCTTGTTATGCATCAGCTACGCTGTAATGGTGTGCTAGAGGGTATTAGGATCTGCAGGAAGGGTTTCCCCAACAGAATCCTATATGGGGATTTCAAACAGAGGTACCCGAATATTACCAAAGTGATATACAATAGGTACTTTAAACATGTATTGATGTTTTTTCCCTCAAATTGATCAGATATCGTATTCTGAACCCATCTGCCATCCCAGAAGGTCAGTTTATAGATAGTAGGAAGGGAGCAGAGAAACTGTTGGCTTCACTTGATATAGATATCCAACAATACAGGTTTGGGCATACTAAGGTAAGAATTTAGTTGTGTTAACTGAGATTTATCATCACCAGAAATTATAGAAATATAACATACTAGACCTTTTTGTTTTCAGGTGTTTTTCAAGGCAGGTCTCCTAGGTCAATTGGAGGAAATGAGAGATGAGCGATTATCCAAAATTATCACTGGAATTCAAGCTAGGTCTCGTGGTCTTCTCTCAAGAATTGAGTACCAGAAGATGGTGGAACGCAGGCATGTAGTAAATTTGAATGGATGTCTTCTGTTAATTGATTCATTGTTTATTTGTTTATATCATACATAAGCCCAGTTAAGTGTATTGTTGTAAAATGTTTTCTGTTTATTTATTCGTTATTTTTGCTCCAAAAAGAGATGCCTTACTTGTTATCCAGTGGAATGTGCGTGCATTTATGGGTGTCAAGAATTGGCCATGGATGAAGCTGTTTTTTAAGATCAAACCATTACTTAGATCTGCTGAAGCAGAGAAGGAAATGGCTAATATGAAAGAGGAGTTCTTGAAACTAAAAGAGGCTTTTGCCAAGTCTGAAGCTCGTAAGAAAGAACTTGAGGAGAAAATGGTCTCTCTTCTCCAAGAGAAGAATGATCTCCAGCTTCAAGTTCAGGCGGTAGGTTTGAAAAGCACTACAAGAAAAATCAACAATATCCATACATTCACACATAATACTTATATGCATCATATTTTCTTGATATGTAAACAGGAACAAGACAATCTCTGTGATGCAGAGGAAAGGTGTGAAGGGCTGATAAAAAACAAGATCCAAATGGAAGCCAAAATCAAAGAGCTGACTGAGAGGTTGGAGGATGAGGAGGAGATTAATGCAGAATTAACAGCTAAAAAGAGAAAGCTGGAGGATGAATGTTCTGAGCTTAAAAAAGACATTGATGATCTTGAGTTGACTTTGGCTAAAGTAGAAAAAGAAAAGCATGCTACAGAAAATAAGGTTTCCGTTTTTTATTGATAAAGTAGTTTTTTTGTTTACTAATATTAATGATGCAAGTCAAGTTTCTCAAAATGTTAATGTTAGTGTAATTATATTATAGGTGAAGAATCTGACTGAAGAAATGGCAGCTCTGGATGAAATCATTGCCAAGCTAACAAAGGAGAAAAAAGCTCTGCAAGAGGCTCATCAACAAACCTTGGATGACCTACAGAATGAGGAGGACAAAGTCAACACCTTAACGAAAGCCAGAGTCAAACTGGAACAGCAAGTGGATGATGTAAGTGTGTAAAAACACAAAGTATGAAACAAACTAACAAATTTGCATATATATATATATATATATATATATATATATATATATATATATATGTGTGTGTGTGTGTGTGTGTGTGTGTGTGTGTGTGTGTGTGTGTGTGTGTGTGTATTTTTTTTCTTTTTCCACAACAGTTAGAAGGATCTCTTGAGCAAGAAAAGAAGGTTCGTATGGATCTTGAAAGAGCAAAGAGAAAACTTGAGGGTGACTTAAAGTTGACCCAAGAAAGCATCATGGATCTGGAAAATGACAAACAACAACTAGAGGAACGTCTTAAGAAGTAAGATTATAAATTCTTCCATGCTGTATATATTAATGTATATTTTGAAAGTATCTTACCCTAAACAATTTTTTCACCAGGAAAGACTTTGAGATCAACCAGCTTAACAGTAAAATTGAGGATGAACAATCTGTGATTGTCCAGCTACAGAAAAAAATGAAGGAGCTGCAGGTAGTTTAAATTCATTGGGAAAAATATAATTCTTTTTGTACAGCAGTGCTTAAGTTCTGCTTTGTGTTAGGCGCGAGTTGAGGAGCTCGAAGAAGAACTTGAGGCAGAAAGAGCTGCCAGGGCCAAGGTAGAGAAACAAAGGGCAGACTTGGCCAGAGAACTGGAGGAGATAAGTGAGAGACTCGAAGAGGCTGGAGGAGCTACTGCTGCTCAGATTGAGATGAACAAAAAAAGGGAGGCTGAGTTCCAAAAACTACGAAGAGATCTTGAAGAGGCCACTTTGCATCATGAAGCCACAGCTGCTACATTGAGAAAAAAGCAAGCTGACAGTGTGGCTGAACTGGGAGAGCAGATAGATAACCTACAGAGAATCAAACAAAAACTGGAGAAAGAGAAAAGTGAACTTAAACTGGAACTGGATGACATGGTCTCCAGTATGGAACATATCGTCAAATCAAAAGTAGGTTTTTCTTAAACAGTATTCAGCATTCATAAGTGCCAATCACAGTCAGTGTCAGTTTCCCCAAGGGCATACTTTCACT
This sequence comes from Megaleporinus macrocephalus, assembly GCA_021613375.1. Classification (NCBI taxonomy): domain Eukaryota; kingdom Metazoa; phylum Chordata; class Actinopteri; order Characiformes; family Anostomidae; genus Megaleporinus; species Megaleporinus macrocephalus. The sequence goes on along the minus strand of CM038723.1, from coordinate 16,330,643 downwards.
CAAGTACAGGATTTATTAGTATGGTTTAGATGACACAGTGAGGAAACATATGTGACTACATACAGAAACTGAAAGTGTCAGTGCTATAAGAAGAACCCTTGTCTGAAACAGGAACATGAGAAATGGGATGAATAATTAAAATAACCTTTACATAATTTATGGTTCTATACCAATTTAAGGTTTGTAACACTTTTTAACAGAGTCTTCACACTCACACCTTATTTGCAAAAAATATCTTTTGAAAGGTTTTTTTTAGAGAATTACAGTTTGGCAGTTATCCCCCAACAGCAGAGAGCTAAACAGTGACAGTGACTATTTTTTTTAGAAGAACAAGAAATAGAACATTTCCTTGTACTTGGATCCCTACTATACATTGTTATGAAATTAACTTTTGATAGACTAACCTGGAGAAGGTAAGCAGGACTCTGGAGGATCAGCTGAATGAATTTCGAAACAAGTGTGAAGAAAACCAAAGATCTCTTAATGATTTTGCCACTCAGAAGGCAAAGCTTCAGGCTGAGAATGGTAGGCTGAGAATTATTTACATTCTATGCATATGACATTAATATATAGCAGTAAAATGCTAATATATTGGTTCAAATACCACAGATGAACTTTCACGACAGATCGAAGAAAAAGAATCTCTAATCTTTCAACTCACAAGGGGAAAACATTCCTATAGTCAACAGCTTGAGGATCTGAAAAGGCAGCTTGAAGAGGAGGTCAAGGTAAAATTCTGCAGATATTTTGTTCTTTCATGTAAACTGACGGTGTCAGCGTTCTGCATTTAAATATGTATTATGTTACTTTTAACTCTAACTCAACATGGCTGCTTAAATTACAACACTGTACAAGACTACACTGTACAGTTAATTGGATAGTATGTTACATCCATATTAAATCCATATTAAATTTAAAATCCATAATAAGTGTGCCTTTAAAAAAGTAATGACTATAAACGCAACTTTAATAAATACATTGCTGTAGAAAACAAAACACAAGTCAATTAAGTGTTTTTGAAGTTTGATTCCTGTAAACTGTTACTTTACATCCAATATATTTATTTATAAATAAAACAGTGCAGAGTTATGCCGGAAAAAAGAAAAATGTTGGCAGAATGTGAAAACTTCTGTGTCTTGTTTTAGGTTATATAATTACAGAATGTAATGCATTTGTTAAAAAAACAAATGAATGAAAGAAACTATTAATATTAATGTAGTGCATTCAATTACTGCTATTAAAAAGTAATTTGTCGTTTCACTGATTTATGTTAACATGTTAATATTCTTATTTAAATATGTAATACTCCTTTTCCTTAGGCCAAGAATGCTCTTGCCCATGCAGTTCAATCTTATCGACATGATTCCGATCTGCTCAGAGAACAGTATGAGGAGGAACAAGAGGCTAAAGCAGAACTCCAGCGTTGTCTATCTAAGGCTAATGCTGAGGTGGCTCAGTGGAGAACCAAATATGAAACTGATGCCATCCAGAAGACAGAGGAACTAGAAGAAGCCAAGTAAGATCTAGAACCTGAAATCTCTCATCTTCACAGATTTAGTAAATCCAGAGAATATTCATAATTGCATCAAATGTAATAATTTTAGAATAAGATTTAAAAATAAAAATAAAAAGCATGATTAAAAATGTAGCATGATTGACCCTGAAGTGAATAATGAAATTAGTGTTACTGCTCATCAAACATAGTGTCAGTGAAATAAACTTTCAAATCTGTTTCAGCAAAGAGTATTAAACTATTTTATCATCAAACATCATGAATAAAAGATCTTTCATGTTCAAAATAATTATGCATATTGTATTGTTGATCCCTGTTTTCTGTCTTTGTTAAGCGTTGCCTAATTAGCAGGCATGTGTACAGAGTGATCACAAGGGGGAACCTCTTTGCTCCCAGCCTGTACAAGCGGCTCCTGGTTAGCATGTATTATAATTGTTTTGTAACATGGTCAGGTTCAGCTCACAAGGCAATAGAGCTAGTGGATCAGTTTAGTCTCCTCAAGCTTCAGTTCTGTCTCTAGTACAGTACCAGTGCCTCTGGAGAAATCACATCAGTAACTTTGAGCTCTCATGCCCTTTTCCACAAATGTATGCTAATATATGCATATAAAAATAAAAACAAACAATCAAGCATTTTTTGTGCTGCACTGTGCACAATTTGTTGTTAAAATAAAATAAAAAAATATGGTTAGTGTATGCTGCTGTAAGCCCTTCTTTAAAAGAATGATACAGCAAACCCAGTCCTCCTCTGAGGCGTCACCAGTGGTGAAAACAAAGGAACAAGAACTGAAAGGAATTAAGATGCCATGTATAAAAATATTATGCTTGATGCAGGGGGAAATGATAGTAGGCTGAGGGAAATAAGGCAGAACTTGGCAGAGAGCATAATAATTTTAATTAGCCATAACACAGTGACAGCGCTCACAGAAAACAAATCAGATTAAATTATCTTAAAATGTGGCATCAATGTTTTCTTCCATTTAATTGGGTAACCCTGATCAATTAGAGGCCTACTCAGGCCCACTTGTGGCTATACCCCTGCACCAAATACAAGCAAGCATTTTATTCCAAATGAGAACCTCGGCGGTAAACCGAGACATTGATAAATTCTGTGGCACTTACATATAATAAATATTAAGCTTTAAATATAATCTGAAACAATATCAGTTACTTAAATAGTTAAGCAAACTGACTGGTGTGCCTGAAAATGGTTTACATGGGAAAGCTAACCCATGATCAGCTACACTTAGAGCAATGACTTTATTAAACTATTGATTTTGTTTTAGCCAGTGAATTTCATCCACATTGCACTGTGTGTTGTCCTTAGCCTGTAAATGTAGATTGCAGAATCCATGCCTGCTATGTATTTGCTTCAGTACCATCAGAGGCCTCCTTTGTGGCCTAGAGAAGTGGCATCCTATTAAGGCATATACTCTCTAAAACCGCAAGAACTCTTCATTTATGCTTAGGAAACAATAGAGGGCAATATGTGAGTGGCTTTCAAATTACGTATGTAACAGTGCTAAATTAAATTAAAGCTATATTAAATCTGCTGACATAAGACGATTACTTTTTTAGGGGCCTTTCCATAGATGATTAGAATGTCTCTAGAGTCATTAAACATATACCATACCATATATAGAGTAGTCATTGCTTAAAAGAATAACAATACATGTCTTCTTATACAGGAAGAAACTGGCTCAGCGTTTGCAGGATGCAGAAGAGGCTGTGGAAGCAGTCAATGCTAAATGTTCCTCTCTTGAAAAGACAAAACACAGACTTCAGAATGAGATTGAAGATCTCATGGTTGATATGGAGCGATCCAATGCAGCTGCTGCAGCCTTGGACAAAAAACAAAGAAACTTTGATAAGGTGTTTCCAATTATTTATGATTTCATTTGTTGCTGACTTTACTAATATAGATCCATATTCTGATAAATATTTAAGTATTCATATTTTCTGTTGGAGTATTAACAAAGATACTGTATCTACCATCTTGTAGTAATGTGTTTTTTTGTGGTAAAATATACATGTCCATTATCTGAAATATGTTGTCTAAAATTAATTGGACTACATTTTATCAGGTCCTTTCTGAGTGGAAGCAGAAATATGAGGAGTCTCAGTGTGAGCTAGAAAGCTCTCAGAAGGAAGCCAGATCCCTGAGTACTGAACTTTTCAAGTTGAAGAACTCTTATGAGGAATCTTTGGATCATTTGGAGACCCTTAAGAGGGAGAACAAAATTCTTCAAGGTGTAAAATCTTATCAATGCCATAATAAGGTGTATTTAATGTATAAAATGGTATCATTTGTTTACATTATACATTGTTCATATCATATTTCTCAGAGGAAATTACTGACTTAACTGAGCAACTTGGTGAAAGTGGAAAGACAGTTCATGAACTAGAAAAGGTTAGAAAACAACTGGAGCAAGAAAAATCTGAACTCCAAGCTGCCCTAGAGGAGGCTGAGGTAGGAGAATACAATTCAAACTTTATAAATATAAATTCAACCATTAATAAGCAACCACATTATAATAAGTGTAAACCTATTCATTTATTAACAGGGCTCTTTAGAGCACGAAGAGGGTAAAATCCTAAGAGCCCAGCTGGAATTTAACCAGATAAAGGCTGATATTGAACGTAAGCTGACAGAAAAAGATGAGGAAATGGAACAGTCAAAAAGAAACTTGTTGAGGACTATTGACACCCTGCAAAGCTCTTTGGAGGCAGAGACTCGTAGCAGAAATGAGGCTCTCAGAGTTAAGAAAAAAATGGAAGGAGATCTGAATGAGATGGAGATTCAGCTAAGTCAAACCAACAGACAGGCAGCAGAAGCACAAAAACAACTCAAGACCCTACATTCTAATCTTAAGGCAAGAAACATAAATGTTATGTAAATATAAGTAAATACATATTAAAACAAGCACATAACGACAAACTTCCGTTTATGTAGGATTGCCAACTTCAGTTGGATGACTCTCTGCGTGGCAATGATGATCTGAAGGAGAACATTGCGATTGTAGAGAGACGTAATGTTCTGCTGCAGGCAGAACTTGAGGAGCTCAGAAATGTGCTAGAGCAAACTGAGAGGGGGCGCAAACTTGCGGAACAAGAACTCCTTGATGTCAGCGAGAGAGTGCAGCTTCTGCATTCCCAGGTGATCCAATTTTTTTATTTATTTTATTCTCTTCAATAAAGAAAAATCACTTATACTAATGACCCTTCAACTTGCAGAATACCAGTCTACTAAACCAAAAGAAGAAACTAGAAGCTGACACATCCCAACTTCAGACTGAAGTGGAGGAAGCAATACAAGAGTGTAGAAATGCTGAAGAGAAAGCAAAAAAGGCCATTACTGATGCTGCCATGATGGCAGAGGAACTGAAGAAGGAGCAAGATACCAGTGCTCACCTGGAGCGTATGAAGAAAAACATGGAGCAAACGATCAAGGACCTACAACACCGCTTGGATGAAGCAGAACAAATTGCCATGAAGGGGGGCAAGAAACAAGTGCAGAAGCTGGAGGCCAGGGTGAGCGTTAATTGTCTACATGGGAGATGATGTAAAAAAAAAATGTTTAGGGGGGCAGGATTGGGGTTCTTTTAAATAATGTTACATTTCTGTTATCTGTTCAATATACAAATCCCCCATAATACTTATTCTAATCAGACAATTTGTATCTATATTGTCAAGTTTCAATCTATATTCTCAAGTTTCATTCAATATTCTCAAGTTTATTCCATATATTTAGACTTTTATTCTATATTCTCAAGTTTCATTCCATATATTCAGACGTTCATTCTTTATTCTTAAGTTTCGTTCCATACTCTCAAGTTTTATTCCATATATTCAGACTTTCATTCCATATTCTCAAGTTTCATTCCATATATCGTCGCTGTCCAATGAAAAACATGTATCTGCATTTTTTGTTGATTTTGAGTTTTATATCCTTCAAACACGCCATTGGTCATAGAATAGAAATTATTTAATGATTATTTCCTTTACTTAACATGAGTCAAGAACAGCAACTGGCGCTACAAAATGTATGAAAACATACCATGCATTCATCCCTTTTCATTCTTAGGGTGTGTTGGATTTACCATTATATATTTCAGCAGTTTTCTCACATTCCTTTGAGAAAAAGGGAAAAGCTGAAAACATTAAAGGAAGATTCTACTTAGTATTGCACACAGCCAAGTGTAATTGGTCTGTTAATGTATTATACACTAGTTCCTGATAAGGCCTATTTGAAAACGAACTGATTTAAGTACAACTGTATACTCTGAATTCTCTATACAAAACTTATCTTTGCATGCATAATTTCATCTAATTTCTGTCAGATAAAAGAGCTGGAGAGTGAACTTGAAGCAGAGCAAAAGAGAAGTGGTGAATCCGTGAAGGGAATTCGCAAATATGAACGTCGCATTAAAGAGCTTTCTTATCAGGTTTGACTAGAATCTATTACAAAGACAACATACTAAAAGTTGATACTGAGAAAGTTATTGTCTTTTGATAAAAATTTGTGCATGCAACACATTTTAAATAAGCAAAGGAATGTATACCACTGTGTTTCATTACCATTACCTCTTGTAACAACACATTTTAAGAGTTTTGGAACTGAGAAGACTGTCATTTTGCTGTAGTTTTGAAAGTGAAATTTTGTTTAATTCTTGCAGAATATAGGATTTTAGCTACTTAACAGGTCAGGGTCTCCTTTGTCATATTTTTTTCTTTTTATAATTCATAAATATATAAAATTTATATATATAATTTTCAATGGGTGACCAATTTTTATAGTTTTTATATCACTGACCAAATTAGTCATGAGATGTTCCACCATGTGTTTTTTAGCATTATACAATCAAATAAAATTGGTCAGATTCAACATTTGATATGTTGTCTTTGTATTATTTTCTATATTAAATATAGGGTTTTGAATAATTTGAACATTATTGCATCCTAACCTTTTTAAGGGTTACACAGAGTAAACATACTGACATTATTTTATCTTTGAATTATTTGACTGGAAGACTGAAGAAGACCAAAAGAACATAGCTCGTCTTCAGGATTTAGTGGACAAGCTGCAACTTAAAGTCAAAGCCTACAAGAGATCTGCTGAAGATGCTGTAAGTACTTTCAGTCATAATCACAATATGTTGTTTTTTTGTTACACTAAGTGAGTTGTGAACCCTTGTTTTTTAGGAGGAACAGGCAAGTGTTCATCTTGGAAGGTTCCGCAAATTGCAGCATGAGCTAGATGAAGCTGTGGAGCGTGCTGACATTGCTGAGTCCCAGGTCAACAAAATGCGTGCAAAGAGTCGTGAAACAGGCTCAAAGGTGTGCTTATGGTATTTTGTAATCCATTTTTCACACTATTTTAACTGATATATTTCTCTGATTACACTGATATCCTTTAATTGAAAACTAATTGGATCTGCCTTTAATCTTTCTACAGAAAGGATTTGATGAAGAGTAAGGCTGTGGACCTTCTCTGAGATCACCCTGCAGCTTTTAATTTCTGCTTTTCCTATACCGTCCTGCCTCTCAAAATAAAAAAACAATGCAGTCAGTTTGTTGTGCTATGTGTATTTTGGAATTTAGAATTTAAAAACATTCTGTGTTCCTGATGAGCGTGTTCAGTGTCCTTGATGAGCATGAACTCAACAAATTTAAATAGGAAAGCAAAATAAGAGAATTGGACTATAAGCAGTCTCATGATCTGGTTTAGCAGCTGATTCCTTAAGAATTTCACTTTAAAATTTAGGAATACCACTCCAAATAATGTAGGAATACATGTAAGAGAAACATGATAAACAGAATAAATGCTTTGAATTCTATATAGTTTTTTTAACCCATTTTGGATATTCCAAAATTAAAATTAAGGAGTACCAAAAATCTGTCAGTGGCTGTCTGCAGTGATGGAGGGATGAAAGAAATGATTTAGATGAATGCTACCCATGTAAAATGCAGCTATGTGCTTTGAGGCAAGGAGAAAATTAGGAATAAAGGAATAAATAATGTAACTTTCTATGTGATAATGAGCTACTATATTTAACTGTTTTTAGATCAACAAAATCTTTCTACCTAGTATACGGTGGTTGTAGTTGCATCAGACTACTAAAACTGAGTTTAATTTCTCAGGGGTCTTGTATGTCTGGCTTTTATTTCGCTAGCCTTTTATTTTCTCTAGCCTTTTTACCTCTGTTGAGTAATGGAAATCTGTTTGCATAATTCTGTCATTTAAATCACATTTCAATGTTATAATGACATCCAAACCAACAAAATTTATACAGGCTAAAAGGTTAAACAGTGTGAACTATTAAACAGAAGGACCATCTTAGTAGGTATATGTGATGCTATAGCAGGCAAAGGCAGGAGAGGTGGATACAAGTGCAGGTTTTTATTATCAGACATACTTGACCAAACAGAAATCCAAAAACACTATCAACTCTAGCATGCTACAACCATATAAACACATAGACACAATGCCGAACCAGGACAGGAACAAACAGAGGGTATAGGTAGACAAAGGGAACAGGGAGCACCTGGGACAGGGAGGAGACACTAACTAAGAGCAGGTGGGGGGAGGAGACTAGAGGAGCACATGATGTCAACAGAAGCACATGGGAATGACAGTATGTAAACATTCCTGTTTCTTCAGTAAACAACAGAAGAAACACAGGGCATGACCGGGACAGAACCTCCTCCCCTACGCACAGCTCCCGAGGCACAGAAAGGAACACACCTAAAGGAGGGGCCAGGGAACAAGACCAACAAGAACTGAACAGAACGCTGGAGGGGAATCAGACTGGGAACTGCACAGGAAAGGGGACAGAAGACTGGATGGGACCATGGACAGGAGATTGGACAGGGGGGGCACGACAGGAGACGGGATAGGGAACTGGACCGGGGGCACAACAGGAGTCGAGACCGGGAGCTGGACTGGACTAGACTGGACTGGGGCCATGACAGGGGTACAGGAACAGTTACTAGCACGGGGACAGACAGACTAACAAGAATGGGGACCAAGACACCAAAGAAACATGGACAGGAACATAGACAGTGATGGGAACAGGGACATACACAATAACAGGAACTGACACAAAACTTGGAATGGGGGACGCAACAGACACAGGGCGAGGAAACAGAAGAGGAGCAGGGCGAGGGGCAGGAGCAGGGCCGGACGAAGACCAGACCGGAGAAACAGGAACTTGAGCAATCCTGATGCTTTACAACTTAATGAAAAAAAAAATCTAAGAAAATGATTTAAAAAATATTAAGTATTAAAAAATATTTGATGATGGTAGGAGAGGAAATTGAAGAAAGTAGGGAGTTTGAAAGAGTGGGGGCAGCAACAGTAAAAAGCCTGACACCCATAAAGGAAAGCCTAAACCTAGGTACAGGCAGAAAACCAAAATCAGGGGACCTTAGCTTGCGTGATAGGGCATAAGGATGTAGAAGAGCAGATAGATAAGTGAGTGCAAGGCCATGCCATGCTTTAAAGGTCAACAGCAAAATTTCATTCAATGAATGTTCCTGCACACAATTATTTAGGTGTACAACAGGAAAGAGTTATCATTGATGCTTTATCTATTTTTAAATATGACACACATTTTCAGGACTACAGGCATTCTGAAAAGCCTGGACGCACCTTTCTTCATGATTTTGTTATGGGTGTAGAATGTAGTTTTGCATGGTATGTTGAGACACAAGGCATATGTGGCTCATGAAGCACTTTGAGCAGTTGCTAATAAAACACAAAAACAGCTGTCTTCCCTTGACACTAGATACATTTCAGTTCACATGTCTGCTATTCACACTGCTGACTCATGACTGTGCTGCAAAGAAATAAAAATTGATTCTTATGATAGCTTTGCAAATAGATGCCAAATCAAAGATCTTTTCAGAGAACAAAACCATGAATTACAGAGAGCTGTCAGGAATGACCACATCATCTATAAAGATGATTGCCTGATCTGGGAAACAAAGATCGAAAAAAATACAATTCTGAAGATTGGAGAGCTGAAATAAATTTCAACCACAAAAATGGTATACTCACACAATTCTCCTCATATCACACACTAGTAGAACTATGCTTAAGATCATTTATTGTAGACTACAGCCTTACACTAAAATAGAGCTGCCAGACGTACAAGCAGGATTCAGGAAATTCAAAGGAGCAAGAGGCAACATTGCGGATGCACACTGCATCACTGAAAAGGCTATGCGTTCAAGAAAGATGTGTCTTATTCACTACAGCAAAGCCTTCAACTGTTTGCACCACATACATTTATGGAATGTCATCAGGACATTGGATATACCAAAATATCTTTGCTCTAACAAAGAAACTTTACACTGATCAGCAAGCTACACTCAGGATGAAAAATGGACAAACAGACATTGGGCCAAAGAAGTTAGGGCATCATACCTGTTAAACCTGTATGCAGAATGCACAATGAGAGGAACAGGACTGGAGGAAGATAATGGACAGCTTTTGCTTACTGGAATTAATTATTAACAAATAATAACACTGAAGTAATACGACAGAGATTGGTACTCCTCATGAAGGAGTTTAAAAAGATCTTCAGATGCAACAATTTGTCTCTACAAAGATCAGAACTTTTATGTGGGTCTTTGTGGATGTTATAGCTGTACAGCAAACAAGCAAGTCTAGAAAAAAGCAAAAGCCTTTACTACTTTGGTGTTGGTAAAGAAAACAAATGGATCCTGGACCAAAGCAAGCCTTGCCTCTCACTTGCAGTGCAGATAACCAAATTAATGAATGGATTAAATCCAAGGAATTATTAACCAGCCAATTAGAAGCCTGACAACCCAAACAGAAGACAAAAGAATTTGTAGGAACACTATACATATCATCACCAGAAGTCCAAAACAACCATCAATAATATTAATAAATGTATATGAACTTTATAGATGCATAGGTGCCTAGAGTCAGATGGTTCAATCAAATGGTTCAAGAACAATGGTTCAAGAAGTGTACAAATAGCAGAAATTCCACACAGTTGTTACCCTTTCCAGGAGTGGTCATCCAACAAAAAGACTACAGAAGTAAGGCATATAATATCATGGGAGTTTACAAAGAATATTTTAGGATTATCAGCCAGGCTTCTTTTACACTGGTATTGCCAGTGTGCATAAGTCTACGATCAGGCAAACTTTAATAGTGTGTATGGAATGACAGCATTAAGAAAGCCACTACTCTCAGCAAGAAAATTGCTCCCTGATCAAATCTTCCTAATTAGCACCTGTATTAGCCAGGGACAACTGGAGTAATGTTATTTAGATGAACAAGGCAAAAATAGATTTTTATCGAGAAATGTTTGTCAAAATCGAATACTGCATTCCACTTTAGAAACCTAATCCCAACTTTGAAATACTGTAGTGGCAGAATCAAGATTTGAGGCATTGTTGCTGCGACTGTATCAAGACAACGTTTTCATGTGATGGAATTCTGGATTTTATCTATAAATTCTACAGGAAAATGTTGGAGCATTCATCTATAAACCAAACCTTAACCGAAGGTGTTTTATTAGGTTCTAGTTTTCTATTGCTTAAATGACTTAAATGAAGATCTCATCACAGTTAGGTTACAAAGGTTTTAGGCACTTCAGGGCAATATATTTAAAAAGCTATACTTCCAGACGACTCAGCAAATAAAAACACTTTATTTTTTTAAATAGTATTATTTTTTACATGTCAGTGAGTTTATTTAACCCTATTTTAATGAATATGGTTAACATAAGGCTTTGGGTATTTGTCAAGTATTTAAGTGCTTGACAAAGATTTGCCAAAATTATCCTGAGCCTATTTTTTTTACATGTTTTGCCCCATACAGGATGAAGTATCCCTTTTTATCTTTCTTTGATTACATTTCAATAAGTGCAAGAACATTTTTAAACATTCCAATAAGTGCATGCATGTTTTGCCAATCATCCGCCCATCTTTTCTCCTAAAGGGCTAGGCCTTTCCTGTATACTACCTTGATAACAAATCCTGATAACAATCAACTATTGACATCACTTGTTTCAAATCACATTCTTTTATTAATTAATTAAATTAATTTACTTTAATAGTTACCATAAATTCTGCCGGTCCCAACAATTTTTGGAATGTGTCACCCCAGCAAATACTTTAAGTTGTCTACTTTTTTACAATGTTGCTACAACATTGTCAAAAGGTGGTGTTTTTTACGTTGTCTGAACAACATTATCACAACATTGTTACAACGTAAATATTAAATAACTTTTTTTCTACATGTTGGCAACTTTACCGAATTCTATGGAGTTCAATGCAGATGTAATAGAACATATGAATAATTCTAGGAGGTTGTGAAAACGTACTGTTATCAAAACATTACATTTCAATGTTGTAACAACATTGTGAGCACTAAAAGCGTATGTTGTCACAATGTTTTCAAAAAATAACTGTGTTTGTAGGGACAGACCTAAACGGATGGATGGATGTTTATTTACAAATGAAATGATGTTGACCAGACTCATAGCGAGTTCATACTTGCTATCCCTTTGCTGCTGTAACATGGTGAATTTACTCACTGTGGGATTAATAAAGGATTGTCTTATCTTATCATACCCTTACCTAAAAATGAAAAAATACAGCTAAATACTGATTCACCTGTTTTATTTTTATTTAATTGATATGATTGTTCCTTAGGTAAAATATATTTATTTTAAAATAAGGACGATCAAACATGCATGATACATGTACAGGTTACTATTGTTCTTTTTGTTTCTATGTTTTTATTTTAGCATTTTTTTAGCTATTGCATTTAAAGCTGCTTAACAAATTTGTCTGTAAATCTGTTTGTTGTTTCTTAACGTACGTTTGTTTCCATCTCTTGTAGAAGACACATTATGATCGCGGTAACTTTTATTTTGAAATGCTTAACCAAAACCGGAATTCAACAGCGCTGCCGAGGCTCGCCTCTTTTCACATTGCTTTGCCTTTACAACTGAGCTGATCGAGTGAAATACACCAGTGACTGACTGATTCGCTGTAATAGAGCAAGCCTTTTTTCAAGGGAAATGAACATCATACGATCAGCATATTTACGTTTCCCAGGAACGAGACTTTTGTGTCGGTGAGTCTAATTTCTAATAATCTGAGTTTATTTTCAAGTTACAGGTCCAGTCGACCTTTTGCTAAGGCATCGTTTTTTGATGGTTGGCGTAAGGTTAGGAGATATGTTTATAATTATAGTAAACCTCCGCGTTTTTTATAGACTTACTACTAAGAATTGTTTAATTGTTCGTTTAACAGTAATCGTCAGATGTCGATTGATGAAACTAACGCTGTTAGAATAATGCTCTACGTCACTAGCCTAGCTCGTCCTCTAGATGGCTAGAATCAAGCTTACTTCAACTAGTTGCAATTTCTCTTTACAATTAACAATTTGTTAGCTATCAGGAACATGTTGAGAAGTTGACCTACAATGCATAGCTATAATTTTGTGAAACTAAGGATATATATTGTGAATAAGAAACTACAATGTTTCTATATCCTATTTGTACAATAATTCTACTTTTATGCTATTATTAACATTATATGTGCCATAAAATATTGTGCAGTCACATGATGAAGAGTAAATTACATGATGTAATACTTCAGAGAAGTGTATAGTAACTGTTTCACCACAGGATTTTGTGATACTATGGTAAGTGGACCTCACTGTGACCCACTTACGCAGTGGGCCACATGTGGCTCTTTTACTGGCCTCTAGCGGCTCCACAGAATTAGAGTTTTAGGTAACAAAATTTTCTGCTGAAGTAAAGTAATTCCTTGCAGTAAACTAATAATTACAGGAAAAAGAGTGCTTGTATTAACAACTGTTCCTATTGGGGTATTGTAGTAGGTTTTAATAGCAGGAAAAAGGGTATCAGTTAATCCAAAATGTAGTCTGTAGTCTTTCATGTGATGAATCATACACACCCATACATCTGACTAAAGGTGATCAATCCTGGCAAAAGATGGATTATATTTAGTGAAGAGGTAAGATCTTCTTCCTATGTGTTTTATCAAATTAAATTACTGATTCTTTAAATAAAACATGTCCATTTTACAAAAAAAAAAATAAAAAAAATGGACATATAGATTAGGGTTGGGTGTATATATAGACACTTTTGTATACTTATATATATTTACATACTAAAATAATTGATACAGTTAAATAAAAAAATGAATGAACAAATGAATTTGATTTTAATTAGTTTAGATTACACAAAAATAGTATGTTTGAAAATATTTATAAATCAATAAATAATAAATCAATACATTTTAGATGTAAACAAACAAATTAACAAAACATACACTTGCGATTTCTGTATAATTCTGAAATATTTAATATAAAAGAGCTAACATTGTCTTTGACCAATACACATGAAAATGAAAAATAGGAAGCCTTCACAAAAAATAACACAATGACGACTGTAATAAAATTGCGCTATTGTTTACTAGAGAGGAGTATACTCTTTTATTTATTACATGTTTTTTGCCAGGAAAACTAACAAGCAGTGCTAACAACATTGGCTTTTTTGCTTAACAGCCGCTCTGATGGTACACTGCGCACAAGTATTTTTCGGCCAACTTCGACATCATTAAGAATCGGGTTTCGTTTGTTTTCCACCAAATAAGCGGGTCTCCATCCCCACTGGTTACAGGCTCACTACAATAAGGAGAAAGCTCAGATGCTGCTTGATCCTCTGTAGACCTCTCAGGTGCGCTGGCTGCCACTGTCTTCTGCAGGAGGCTTCCAAAGTTACTTTCTTTTTAGGTGGTTCAGACCACTTCACGCGCAGCTGGTTCAGCCTCTATTCCTCTAACCAACATTTTGTCTCAGCCAAAGAAGTCTGCTTCATATCCACCACGGTATCGAGGGTCGAGAAAGGTGCACTTGCGCAGTAATTTTCGTCTTCATTTTCGTATTTGGCCTCAAACTTGCAGATGATCCAATCTTTTATTAGCAGCATGTCGTCGTCCGAGGCAACTAGCATTTCTTTACTGCACAGCTTAAGCATGGGGAGTAAACATGAACACGATTTTCTTCAGATAAAATATCAGTGAACGCGCTAACTCACTTTAATGCAGCATTGATAGCCCGTAGAACATCTGTGTCTTGCCATGTGAGGGAGATACTGCATCGGCTTTCATCAGCCAGAACATGAAGGATAGCTTGTGCCTGTTAGAGATCCGCTCAATCATTGCCTGCTTGGAGCCCCAACGTGTAGCACAGTCCTGTCAAATTTATAATAATTGACTCTTAAATGATTGACCAGTTAAATAAAATATCAGTCTTAACGTTTTTTTCAATATAAACCCTGGCTTGAGCTGATTAGTCTGATATTACCACATTACCTTCACCAAAATATCCAACTAGTTAGTTAGCTTGTTCTTACTCACTTGAATTCACAACTCTATGGGAAGACTGCCAGAGATGGCATGGTAGCAGTTGTTGTGCTGTTCTTGGAATATTGAAATAGATGTAGTTCATTCTTTATTTACAAGTATTTGCTTTAACCAGTAGATGAAAACACACACAATATGCATTCTGTTGGTTCCATAGTTTATAGAAAATGTTTGTGAACAACTAAAATAATCTATAGCTGCAGCCGTAGTTGAAGCTATCCAGCAGAGCATTAACAGAATCACGTGGTTTTGAGTAATTGAGCATGAAACTATTTGAAGGTGCTCATCTTAATTGAAATGCCTCAATTAAAAAATAGATCATTTTGAAGCTTAGTTTTTGAAAACATAATTTTATTAACTAATACATCAGTAACAGAAAAGAAAGTCACAGTCATATTTATATTGCAATAAACAAAATGTGAATTTTCATCAGTTGTGTTGGTGCAAATTAATGTAAATAAAACAAAGCAAAAAAACACATTGAGTTATGTCATGGTCTTAGAAGCACTTAGAAGCATAACTTCTAAGTTGGTACTATAACACATTTAAAGAGCAGTGGTGAGTAAAGTTTGTTTATTTGAACTGTGTATGTTGTCATTTAAAATGTATTATTTAGTAGGTATCAATAACAAGGGCGTGAGATGGCTAATCAGCTGTTTTGGCCACTTTAGGTTTGTGCTAGTTGTAGTAGCTGCATATAATAAAGACAAATTGTTTGACACAATTGTATTTATAAGCCTATTGTTAACAAAAGTATTATGATCGTAAAAGGCTGGCATTTGTTGTAGGAACTTGAACAAACCCTGGTATGTCATAAAAAGTTAACCTCTCTTGTATATCCAAGGTAGTAAATGAATTTTCCTGATCTTGTTTTTCCCTTCTCACAAGAACTTTGCTTGCTAATGATTAATTAAAGTCAGTCTGAGAATGACAAACCATCTATACATTTTTAATATAAGCCACAATAAAGTCTCACAATGTATTTAATGTATTTGTTTTTTAGTAATTTAGTAGTTTTTCATGTCATGTATTTATTCTTTCTTTCTTTTTTTTAACTCATGTGCAGAAACAAATTGTGTAAGTAGAAAATATATGTGCATTTGTGATGTATACGGTTCTTACTAACTTTTATTATTTGTATTTTTAATTTCCAGGAGTGATGGTCCATCTTCTACTTGCAGTCAACTGCAGTATTTCAGCTCCTGGGTCTTATTTGCAGGGCAAGGAAAAGCAAGTGTTAGGCTTTTTCCTTTACCATCATGGAATTATCAGCAGGTGCGCACTGGCAAAAGAGGCACTGAATATCAACCAAAAAATATCAAGCGAAAGAGGACCCATGGTTGGATCAAAAGAATCAGCACACAGGGTGGCATCGAGGTGATTCTGCGCAGAATGCTAAAAGGACGAAGATCTCTCACACACTGACACTGTACAAATTACTGTTTAAAAGCAGTGACATTGGGTTGAGGAACTCTCTTTGTTTGTCTCATCTGTAAACTGATCAGAATAAAGAGAGTGTTCAAGTTTTAGCTTGAACTGAAAACACTGAGCATTGTGAATACAGAGATATTGTCTTGTTTTTATTAAAACTGACAGTCATATTCCCCACAAAACACCATAATATCAAATATAGATAGATTTACTTTTGTCCAACCTTTCACTGACCAACTCAATTCTAATAAGGTGACAAAAATTTTGCTCCGTACAAGCTTGTCACAAAACTGAGTACTGCAAGAGCTCTATTTTCAAATGCTTTGCAAACACTATTACAAAACTGTTACACTTAATTTCAGAACAGTATAATGAAAATGTAAAGCATGTACATTTGATAGATACTAACAAATACAATATCAAACAGTCAAAAGCCCAAAATGTTATAAGAAACTGCTGATTGCGATAAGCCAGATAAGAATCAGTTGTAACTGGCCTAAGTCTACCTCAGGTCTTGATCATTGAAACCTAAAGAATAATAAATTATTTACAATGTAAAATAAAACTACAGAAAAATAACTTTTTGATATGTTAAAGACTTGCAATGAATAGTGGATCTACATTTAATGTGAACAGTTATTAGTGTCAAGATGACTTATATAGATGACTATACTGACTAGACTGATAAAGTAATCCTGTGATTAGAACGCGAGTGTTGATCTTTGTATGTATCTGTATGTATTTTTTTGCAGTGTTTTATTCCTGTTGAGAACTTTAGGAATTAACTGATCTGTTGTGTCAAGCGCTATGCCTACAGAGAGGAAGGGTAAAGATTAAAAAATGTGTTATATAGCGTTATATAAAGTTCCTGGACACACTAGCAGCTAGGCTATAAAAAAACAACTGGATAACCAATCTGCTACAAAACCACCCTGAGGTGGATCAGTGCTACAGATTGAAGACAGAAGCTTGACTTTTTGTATGTAAAGCAGGCTAAATTACCTTTCCTTGCATTTGTATAGGGTGTGTACTTTTTAAGTAACAGACAACATGATGTCAGCATTTCTCCTGTTTTTGCAGGAGATTTAAATATTTAGAAACTTTCACAGATGGATGTTAACTAGTAACATTTTAGTCAATACCATTTTGCTAGTAATTCCTTTTTGTGTTGAATTTAAATCTTTTTCATTGTTGACAACATCTGTACTGCACTTTGGAGTTGGTAGCATTTTAGACAAAAAACAGAGAAGCCGAGACATGCAAACTTGCCGGATTTACTAAGACGTTCCACTGCTGTTCTGTAAATTACTTTTGTACTTTTACTCAAGTTTTTAGTCTTTTAAGGGTTTTACCCTATTATTTCTGTGTCTACCCTGTTGTTTCAGATCGTATTTATCCACTGATTTTCTGAATTACTGTCCCATAATTAGCAACCTGCTTCTCCCCAACAATAACCTCTCTTTTGACAGGTTAGGTATTCCTTGGTCAGCCTTAGCTGTGGATTCCCCCCTCTGTCTTTCATTAACCCTCAGAACATCAGCTGGATGTAAGAGCTTGCATACTCAGTTGTCTACTGGATGTGAGAGCTTGCAGCCACCGAACAAATTACATGTTTCTGAAACTTTTAAACGTTGTACATTTCACACAATAAGTCCTTCATTCACCTTTTACTCTTACTAAGGATAGGGGATTCTTAAGCAGGCTACAATATTTAATTCTTTCCATATTTGTGTTTGAGGCATTTTTACATGATGCAGTAAACACAATTGGCTATTTAATAATGAAGTCCTTCGGTGTTTTCACTGGGCTGTAGTTGCTTGCAACCTCTCCGCTCCATCTTTAGAAACAGTGTTCAAATGTTTACCCCATAAAATGTCCCATTATGGCATTATTCCAGATAGTTTGTTCAATGAGTTACACGCCAAATAAGAATCTGTACCCCTCTCCAGTCAAACTATATAATAAACATTGCCTATGGCCCCGTTCATGCACATTTGGATATTTTTGAAAACAGATTTGTTTTCTGCATTTTGGCTTCCAGTCCACACAAAAATGGCATAGACATCTTGCAATACGTTGCTTAAATAAGAAAAGAAAACCAGAAAGTGTACTTCAATTTAAGTATACATTTATGAGAATATGAGGCTGTAATGCTGTTAAAAAAACAAAACTTTTAATAAAGTCTGTTTGTTAAACATAGTTTAGGCTCTTGTAGCTAATGGCTAGCAAACAGTATACAGGTAGCTAGCCTCACAGATTGAAGAACACCATTATATCAGTAGCAAAATTTATTGGACTAGCTGTTTTAGTGGTCTGCTAACCAGCATCATACTTTTAGTTTTATTACAAATTTTAAAGCAGTACTAAAGATTTTTTACTGCTTCCTTAAAACTTCTAACTTCTAGCTTGTATCTTAGCATCAGGGTTATTGTGACATTTTGATTTCCCTTTCACAGATATTTGTAATGTAGGAGAGCCAAGCTGTAATTAATCAACAAATAAATGTATTAGTCCCTCATTGCCTGCATGTGCAGTGAAAGGCAGGAGAGTAGTCCTCAGAAAAAAGTGAGTAAACTGCTAAAGGAACCCACTAAGCATTCTAGGGCCTAACATACAAACATACGGCCAAAAGCAACTCTGAAGTTCAGTGCACACATGAAATGAAGCCAGCCTTCTCAGAAACTAAAGCTGTCTGTGGTTTTTGTTGGGAAACCCTAGGGTAGGGACAGTTTCTGATGGTTATGAAATGCTTCATTGTTTGTGACGCGGCCAGAAAGGGTCGAGCAACCAGGTGGAGAGACCTGACGCCCTGAACCTGCTAAACTGAGCACAACCCAGACATTGAGTGATTTCAATTTCTTTGTGTGTCATGTTCTATGAGTAGAAGTATTCTACAGTCACTGCAACATTTCAACATCACATGTTTTTAACATATTTCTAGCTGCAGAAGAAGGCTTCATGAAGGGTTCATGTAAGCTCAAAGGCCCTAATCATGTTGAAACAACACCTTAACTGTTCAGTTACTCACTAAGACAGGACATGATTTAATACACAAGGTACTATGTTACTTAAGCTGATTTCTCTCTTTGTATGTGCATAATAACTGGATTTTTTTAGCAATATTGTCCACAGCCACTGCATTAACTTTTAAGTAGCATGTGACAGTCAGCAGCTTTCACGCAAGTATATGATCTGGGTGTTGTCAAAAACAGGACTTTGATCAGTGTGAACAACAGTCTTTTGTCAGTAGTGCTGTGAACCTGCATTACATTAAGGACAATGACGAGCACAGAACAGAACTCCTAAGGTAACTTATAACTAAAATTCTCTTTTATTTATTTGTATTTCTTATTTAATGCATATATGACTTAGTAAGGCATGTATTAGCTGTAGTAGCATGTAACCATGTGTACAAAAACTAGTAGTTTATATTTGTACCTAAAATTGATAAAAACAATTATCACAATATTTTTCTTGCTTGATTTTTTGTTGTTCAGTAAAATATATCTATAGCATCAAATAGTTATTAGCACAATAGTTTTAACAATACACCAAAAACTGTTCTAAACAAATGGGAAGTAAACATTAACAGAGTCACATGAAAGTTGCAGTGACCCAGAGGTGCAGTATCATGTGCTTTATGTTACCTAAAACATTTTTCAGTTATGAGAGCAATCACAATAAGTGCAAGAATATGTCTGTGGATTTTATACATACATTTGTGGATGAAAAAGCATGAAAAGGAAAAAGGTAAGAGAGTTTATGTAAACATTACAATGTAACTGGCATAGTAAACACCTGATAAATAACTGTCTAAATGATACATATGTATGATAGGTAACAGCTAGTCACTGCAAATGTGTGAGAAATTGTGTACAAATAGTTTTTTATAAAGTAATGTATATTTTTTAGTACACATAAAAAGGATTTTTATTTTTTATACAACCTTTACTTGGTTTATTTTGATTATATTTTAACTGCTTTGGTGGCGGTATTTATTTTAGTGTTTGTTTGAACAAATTAAATAGAGGACTTTGTTCTTTGTTCCAATAAAGCATAATACATTTTTTTGCTGTGTATGCTACCAGTCTTGAGTGTGCATTATTTATATATAAAAAAATTGTCCTACAGGGAGGATTATTTTCTATAATATAACCTATTCCATGAGTACCATTAAAGATAATTATTTTAAGGTTTGTTTGTGTATGTGACAAATAGCTTGCCAGAATGTACTTTAAACTCTGAGAACATATAGTCTTAAGAATCTAATGTTTGAGTTACATATATACCAAAAGGATACCTGATTGACCTTTTTCATGACTATTTGCAAAGTCATGAACTTAAAGTCATACATTAAAGCAATCCCAAAAAAACATGAATAAGTGTCTTGTTGTGGGATTTACATTGATAACACAAGGGAACAACTGGGATATATTTTACTGCAATGAACTGGGGTTTTCTAACCTTTAAACGGTGTGAGACCAATGGAAGGCAGCAGGTCTGAATTATGGCATAAAGAAGAAAATACAGACAGCTTGGAGGAAGCACCACAAACTTCAAAACTTTATTTCCTTCCAGGTTTTCAAGATGTTATAAACTTTATATCTAATTGCAATGGGCTAGGTTAATCTTTTCAAAGTGGAGAGATTTTAAAGATATATGGTTACTAGACTTAATTTTCCCATCCATCCATTGTGCATCTATACACATATTGACCCAGCTAGTAATACTTGGCAGGTCAGGTACTCCAAGTAATTGGGGAGGTTCCTAAAAATGTGTTAGACTGATTTTAATAAGACTGATAGACTGATTTTCAGTAAGATGACATCAGCATATAATGGAATTCTATGTGTTATTTATAATCAATTTTGAGTTCTTGGTCTTGTTTTTTTTACAAGTTGTGTGTTTACAAGTACACCTCGAAGAGCTTGTCAATCAAGCCATCTTCACCAGCGTCATGTGAACCCAGGTTACTGAGTATTAGCATTACTAGTCATAAAAGATAAGGTTACTGTATTTGATTTCCACATGGAGCGCATGCAATAAAAATTTTATTAAACCTTGGAAAGCAAACCATTTTTTCAGAGATTGTTTTCATACGAATTTCCTGACAATAAAGTAAAATTATTTGTGCCACTGTACAATGTCAAAAACTATGATTGTTAATTAGAAGTGGATATGAGTACTGAAAGCATATTAAGGAATGAAAACAAAAGTGCCTAAATATTTTCCCCTTCACAGTATGAGTCAAACGTACACCAAATCTGTTGCCAAATTTTTTTTTGTGTGAAATTCGGTGTCAAAACATTTGGCTGTCTGACCATTTCAAATGTACCTTAGCTACCACATCATTAATGAGGCTATGAAGAGCACTACACGTAAGTTGACTGTGATGTGGCTGTGGTGGTGCTATACTAGTACATGTAAAAAGCTGATGTGGTATTTGTATTATATGTGAACACTATTTAAATAATAATAGATGTCTAATGTAATAAGATATTTACAACAAAAATAACATTACATTATTGTTATATTGTCAGGCCTTAAAAAAGTCTTGAAATTGTTCATGGGATGAAGTGGATTAATTGGAATCATGTCAACATGTCTCTTTTTCCCATTAGGATCAAGGCCAAACACGTTTTTGGTTGTTATATTGTCGCTGTTAAGATGAGCAGTAGCCTAACAAGAAGTTATTCCTTAAAGAACCTCGCTGGGAGTCATAAATCATGGGTTACATCAGTTGGCTCCTTGCAGGACAAGAGGACAGTTTCTCAACTTATCCAGAAGTAAGTTGAAACAATTTAACAAATCTCATAGTGTTCCAATACAGTTTTAAAGATCCCACCCAGTCTATATTCTATATTGGTCTATATCTGTATGAGTCTATTTGCAGTGCAATTACCAAAAACGTATTGTGCAGAACCTTGTGCTTAAAGATTTTTTTGGAGGGCTGATTAGCTGTACTGAATTTTTTTAAACAGAATGCAAAATTGTGGTATTACAAATGATCTTGTGATGTTGACTATGTAGAAAATATATGTCTTCTTGGTGCACACATTTATTTAGTCATTGTGCTGTGAGCATCATGTGCTATATTCTGTAATTTTGACAGGTACCAAAGTTGTGCAGACCTCAAAGATGTTGGTACAGAAACAACATGTTTCAAGGTATTGTGAGCAGTAAAAGAGGGTAATGTTTTAAAACATAATGTTTGTTACAGTTACTTCCCTAATATGTGGCTATGGTTGCAATTAATAGTAATGTATACATGTATAATGATATAACACATTAATCTGACTTCCCTAATTCCACAGTCATCTGTTTGGTTAAGAACAAACCATGATCAGATTCAGGATAAAAAAAACAATAACTCATGGAAAAGGTCCCAAGATTATCCTAGGCCTGTCAGGGTTTCCTCTTTGACCAGAAGTCTCTCCATGGACACATTGTCTCACAAAGACCTGCAGGGTACCAGAGCACTGAGGACTCTTTTTGAGTCTAAGATAACCTTGCAGCAGGCCTACAGAAGCAGCCCAAGACTCAGTGTGACACCACAGACCAAAAACAGCCCACCGAGCTGCATTACCTTATCAAGTCGAAAGACTTTGAGACCATCTGACAAAGACCAAAGACTCTCTGTTACTCCAGCGAAGAAGGACACAATAAATGAGGTGTGTTATTTTAGTATGACGTTCTTTGCATGTGTGTGTATAGCTGACAGGAATACACTAAGTTGCTCACTGGCCATTTAATTAGGCACTAATTACTTTTTTGTAGATATAAGATTGCAGATTGTAGCCTGTACTATGCACAAATTGTAAGCCACCTTGTACTCCTCTGAAGAAAAGTCTGGTTTATTTGAGTGGTCTAGGATTTTTCTGGGAAAGGAAAGAACATTAGCAGCACTGTCTAACAGTCTCTTATAGTTCCTAATTAAGCACTTTATCTCAATTAACCAGACAGTATACATTGTAACACTGTCCTGTATTTGGATCAATATAGGAATCATGAAGTATATTCAGATGATATTTAAGTATCTTGTAAAACAGCTTTGATATGTATGAACAAAGTATCCTGTTTTTAATTAGTCATGTTTACTAAGTTTGGTTGTCTAACACAGGAATGATTCAAAGTCAATTTATATTGAAAGTCAACAAATAGTTGTGTCCTTAACATTTCTAAAAGGGAGATACTGAACATGCTTCCACTGTATCTTATGAAAGTCTTTTTGAGGGGCAGGCACTGGACTAATCTTCAGAAACATGGCAGGTGTCAGAATAGCAAGAGCTTCGGATTTACTAATATTGTGATAAAGCAGTTGAGAATTCATGATTGCTGTGATTTCTGCTAGTAGAGTGGTGAGCACTTAATGAGTGAGATGAATGATGCCTGATATTTGTACAATATTTATTGTGTAAGCCTGATTGAGTGAGGGTTGTTGAATGTGCCGGTGCAACCGTTGTCATAGATGTATGTCTTCAGCTCTGTGTCATCTTGTTTCATCCTTAATTCTTTACAGACTTCATCACACTCTTTGTATCACACTCTGAACACAGGTGTCTAGATGATCCCTAATAAATAACTACCAACCGCTTGTGTAAGCTTCCTTGGTGAAATCTGACCAAGATTGATGGTATAGTGTTTATAGTGAGTTTTTTTTTTTTAGAATGTTCAAGAAATGTAATTGACTATTTTTTTGTCAGTTTCAAGCTCTTATTCTAGTGTTAAAGGGTTTCTTCCTAAACACTATGAATCACAGTTGTTTCAGCTTGCCATGATACATCACTGATATATTCAGTTGTATTTTTGACTGCAGTTTTTGCTACCTTGATAAGATTTACCATGACACACATCAATCACTTGCATTTTAAAAATATATCTGACTCGCAAGGGGAGACCCATCCTCCTCTGGGCAAACAGTATTTACAATTTAATAAGCTAAATACCAAATAAAAATTCTGGATGGTAAAGCTTTAGAAACTGGTAGAGGCAGTCTCTGTCTGAGGCAATCTTCCAACAGCATACAGCAGGATGGGTGCGCAGTCATTATCTTAGGAAGAATAAAGAGACAACACAATGATACATTTCCCTTTCAACACAAACTGTATGTATTGTTAAATCACAAAAATAAAAAAAGAAAATCACTGTACATACATCAAAAAGGGCCTAACCCAACAAAAAAATTAAATTTATATTAATAAGGAAAAGTAAATAAAACAATAGTAGAGCTCTTTGTTTTTTTCCCTTTTTTCCTTTTGAAAAGAGTCAAGAGATCTCACTGTTCTTAAAAAAATATATATGACAACCTGAACTTATTCAGTTATTCAGTTGCTTTTTTTGCACAGTCCAAAATGTGTATATATTCTCCAAAAAATGTGTTGTTTATGAATGCATATGAATAGCTGGGTTGAAGTTTTATCTGTAGCTCCGGCTCTGTCTTATCCTTATACGAAAGCAGAATGACTCATGCACACGGGGTTCTGGCTCGCCGTTCCGTTCTCCTAATAGTCGGCACACATGTGTTTGAGAATCCAGATCAGTTTGACAGGCAGAAAAAAAAACAATATATATGCAACAAACAAACACAACTATTACTGCTCACTTCACATTAGATGCTTTTCTTCTACAGACTTAAATCTGAAAGCTAGTATAAAATCACCACAATTCTCACATATAAATAAAAACAAGTGAATTACCTAACAGACATGTTTCTCCCTTATGAACAGTAAAAAGAGCTTCAAACTTTAAATTTCCTTAAACCTCTATGACATATGACAACCTGGGGTCAAAGTGGTATAAAAATAGGTACAATGTGAGAAATATTTGCAATATAAACTATAATTTACTATTATTAGTTATAAGTGGACATATCATGACCCTGCCAGATTTAAAGACTGAGAACAAAATTTCACACTAAAATAGACACACATACAAATTTATTTTAACATGAAAAAAGTTTTCAATTTTGAATGAGCATTTAAAGAGCCGATGATAATATTTTGTTTCTATTTTATTTTTGTTTTTGAGGTTAACTTATTACCTTGGTCCAGTTTATGTACCAGTTTATGTGCCACAGTTAATTTTACACAACTATTTTCCAACCTCTCTTTATCTCTTAAAAATAATAAATGTTTTTGTAAGTGTGCCTTCATGGCTGATCTAAGAAAAATAAGCTCTGTTGTGATTGGCTGTTATGTAGGCTAAATAGATAGATAGATAGATAGATAGATAGATAGATAGATAGATAGATAGATAGATAGATAGATAGATAGATAGATAGATAGATAGATAGATAGATAGATAGATAGATAGATAGATAGATAGGGACGCAAGGAGGTATTTTAAATTGTGAGTGCTGACATTTTATTTGAAATATGCAACATGAAAGATGAATAATGTTAAATGATTTGATGTTTGTCAAAACAGCGAGTTTCAATCTCTATCCTTTACTTTCAGTGCAAATGAAACAGGTTTCAACTGAAGTTAAACATGATACTCTGGGAGACTGTACAAGAAATGACAGTTGGTGGTTTGTTGTACAGTTAATTTTCAAACTATGTTATTCATAGCTACAGACGATGTTAGCCTGCTGTATGCTGTGCACCAGAGCCTAGCAGTGTTAATAACGTTATTATGATGGACCCTTTTTTTAATTTAACTTGCACGTTTCTTTGAAAAATAACTTTTGTCGATAAAAATTAAAGTTTGTCGATCCGCCTCCACAGCCATTTGGTTGCTGGCTGTCCACAACAAATGGTGCTGAAGGATGTGGGTCACCTTCATCACCTCGGAGAGCGGCCCTTGGCTGTGTTGGCTCGGGAAAACAGGTCCGGCAAGGCAGCCAATGGCCACATCATTGACTAATTCACATCAAAGCCCACGTGCTATAGTAATATAACGAGTAGAGCAATAAGACGTTGTATATATATTCGACACTGACACATCAGACCACTAACTCACATCAGTGTGGTCACTTGATCTGTAGGAAATGCAAATTAATTATTGAGCGGCTGATATAATGCTCATAGCCATGCAGTAAGATTGATCAGTGAAAGAGTGTGAGATGTAATGTTTTCAGGTTAGCTATAGTGACAATAACAATACAGTCTTCACTTAAAGAATGTCCGACTGCTGCAGATTTTGAAAATAAAAACGGCAAGAACCACAGGTAGCACCTCTGCAGCAGTATAAGAGACCTAAAACAAGTAAATAATTTTAACTGTTAGATAGGGTATGTGTATATGTGCTGTGTGTGTTATTCTGTACTGGGGTCTGGTTTAGTGGGACGGTTGTACTGTGTTAGTACTTATTATCACAGACAGCTGTGTGGCTGTTACTCTGCTGGTTCAGGAGCGCTGGTCAAGGGTGTTAACTAACGCTGCCATGTTAACTAAAAGAGCACTTATTAATGTTTCCTGCAGCATCATCTTTGCCACCCATAAGGATATATGTAAGAAATTTGGTTCAATAACCCTTTAAATAACATGTGAAGCACATTTAAACTGTTAATGTTAAAATAGAATTTTATTGTGTAAGAAATATGACAACGTGTCTGTGTTTTATGATAGAAGTGATTTGTTCAAGACACTGTTCTCTGTTTATGCTGTCTAGTAATGTAAACTACAAAAACTGTGGAATGCAATGTATATGAATATACTGTGTGTCTTTTGTTAGTTATAGTTTGTGATGATACTGTACAGTGCATACTGTAATATGTATCTCTAAAGAGCAAGTAAAAATCTTTAGCTTGTGGTTATCTTTACAGAGAGACAAAACTGAGAAGTGGAGACCCAAAGTTCCAAGATCTGTGGAAAGAGGTACCATGCACCTTAGTGGTGAGTAATAGAGGACATTCTCAAAACATCTGAGTTTCACAATTTTAGTTTTCTTTTTAAGTTTAGTTTTCTTTCTTCAGTAGATTTCCAATGATGACAGAAAAAGGTTAATATTTGTAAATTTTCATTATTTGTACTAAAGCCTGTCAGTCCTAACATTTTCTGAGTTTTGGTGTGAATTTTTTGTTATTGAACTGAATTACCTGCATAATTAGTCTTGCCATTTATTTTTTTTTGTTTTTTATTCTGCTTTTTATCAGCTTCTATTGTTCCAACCTTCTTTGTAGTTCTAGAATAACAGTTATCCAAATATAAGTACAAAGCAAACATAAAGAGCATACAGTACAGCAATAAAACAAGTAACAAAAATAAAATGGAAACTTGCTCAGTACTAAATAGTGCAAAACAAGAACATGTCAAAACCATGTTAACATATGATATGATGATGATGAGTGAAGATGACATAAAACCCTTTTCAAAGAAGTGCATTTGCTGTACAAAATGTAAATAAAACAGAATGCAATGTGTTAATCATTAAACCCATTATTTAATTAAAAATAGTACAATCACAAACATATTCAATATTTAAACTGAAGCATTTTAGTGTGTTTTCAGGACAGGGTTGGGTGGTAGGACGGTATTTCAGTATACCATGGTATTTAAATACGGTGACGTATTGTAAAAAGGTGAAGTATATTAACCACGTTGCCAATGGCAATTGGATAAGAATAAACTCGCTGCCATAACTACGGATAATGGAGCTAACATTATAGCCGCGGTCAAGCTTCTACATTTTTTTCATTTTTTCATAATCTCATGTTTCCATCATGTTCTGGCTGATGAAAGACGATGCAGTATCTCCCTCACATGACACAACTGTTCTACGGGCTATCAATGCTGCACTAAAGCCAGTTAGCGTGTTCACTGATATTTTCTCTGGAGAAAATCGTGTGTCCAGTTCATGTGTACTCCCCATGCTTAAGCTGTGCAGCAAAGAAATGCTAGTTGCCTCAGACGACGTGCCGCTAATAAAAGCTTGGATCATCTGCAAGTTGGAGGCCAAATACGAAAATGAAGACGTCCAAGAATTGCTGCGCAAGTGCACCTTTCTCGACCCTCGATACTGTAGTGGAAATGAAGCAGACAATGCTTCTTTGGCTGAGACAAAACGTTAGTTAGAGGAAGGGATGTTGGCGATGTGAGCCAGCAGCGCATGCAGTGCACAAGCGGGAAGTCGAAGCATAAGAGCAAGACGCAAGGTCTGAACCGCCTAAAAAGAAAGTAACTTTGGAAGTCTCTTGCAGAAGACAGAGGCAGCCAGCGCACCTGAGAGGTCTACAGAGGATCAAGCAGCATCTGAGCTTTTTGCTTATTGTAGTGAGCCTGTAACCAGCGGGAATGAAGACCGGGTTATTTGGTGGAAAACAAATGAAACCCGTTTCTTAATGATGTCGAAGTTGGCCGGAAAATACTTGCGCGCAGTGTACCATCAGAGTGGCTGTTCAGCACAGAAGCCAATGTTGTTAGCCCTGTTTGTTAGTTTTCTTGACAAAAAACATGTAAAAGAATATGCTCCTCTTTAGTAAACACAAAGCGCAATTTTATTACCGCTGTCATTGTGTTATTTTTTGTGAAGGCTTCCTATTTTTCGTTTTTGTGTGTATTAGTCAAAGATAATGTTAGCTCTTTTATCTTAAATATTTCAGAATATACAGAATTATACAGAAATCACAAGTGTGTGTTTTGTTAATTTGTGTGTTTACATCTAAAATGTATTGATTTATTATTTATTGATTTATATTTATTTTCAGATATATCATTTTTTGTGTAATCAAAATATAATATCGAATGCATTTGTTCATTCATTTTTTATTTTATTGTTTCAATTGTTTCATATGTTCCAATAGAACTAAAAAGGGTGTGAATTTATTTAAGTATATAAGTATATGTAAGTATATATAAGTGTCTTAAGTGCCCCCCACCCGCAACGGTATTAGCATATACCGCCATATAATGTGAAGACGGTATAACGGTGTGCAAAAGTTTAGTACCGCCATTAGGGTTGGGCAGCAACACATTTCAATAAAGTTGCCATGGAGGTTTATTTACCACTGTGTTGCATCACCACTTTCTTTAATAAGTCTCTGTTTGCCAACTGAGGAGATCAATTACTCTAGCATTGGAAGTAATATTTTCCAATTCTTGCCTAATATTGGATTTTAGCTCAATAGTTCGGTGTCACCTTTGTCATACATTTCCCATACATGCACCAAATGTCATACTTGTTGTAATACATGCAAGAGTGTGGCTTGGCATTTTTGCTGAAATAACCAAGGTCTTTCCTGAAGATATGCCATTTTATGTTGCTCCAAAAACTATACATAGCATTCAGAATTAATAGTGGCTTCACAGACGCACAGATGCAGGTCACCTCTGCCATGTGCACTAATGCACACCCATACTAGCACAGATGCTGGCTTTGAACTGTGCACTAATAACAAGTGGCATAGTACCTTTTCTCTTAAAACAGGAGGATGCAGAACACTTTTGCACTTCATGCCAGTCCATCTTAAATGAGTTTGAGTCCAGAAAGGGCATATATATATATGGTTTCTTGTAGTCTGGTGTCATGTTCTGCTGTTGTGTGTCACACCATGGAACCTGAAGCTTGAAATTCTGAAAATTGTAACCCCATTTGTCTTATTGTGTATATTTAAAATCAATCAGAGCATTGTTTTAATGTAACTTATATTCTGCATTATAAGTTACATAATATTCTTCTTGCTACTTTCAAGATTTTAACTATTTTGCAAGTTTTATTTTAATCCAAGTATGACTTAATTTCAATCTCAATTCTTTGCAGATGAACAGAGATCTTTACAGAACAAAGATCTTTTAAAATCTGAACAAAGAGTAAGCAGAATTTATTCACCAGTCTCTTTTCCAACTGTGAAGGACAGATCAGCTCTCTATCTGTCAAAAGTAAAAGCTGGAGACTCCTCAGGATTCACCACACAGCAAGTAAGTGCCCATCACTTAACCTGTTTTAACAGAGGAGTTATCCTGTGTTAGTTAATAACCGCTGGTGCGCCCCTGGTCACATTACCGTCAAGGAGCGTATCTGTTGTCCGGACATTGAGCTGTTGGCCTCAGGCCATATTATTTGCCGCGGGAGTTTTCCCATGTTGTTGTCGTGGCTGTTTATATCCCCCCCTCTGCAAACCCGACGTCGGCGTGTGACGTCATTCACTCCACCATAGCGCGTCTTCAAACTCAACACCGACTGCTTTCACTGCCATATCAGGTGACTTCAACCATGTCACTATGGCCAGGACATTACCAAACTTCACTCAGTATGTGGACTGTCCCACCAGAGAGGAGAGAACACTGGATCTGCTGTATGCTAATGTTAAGGATGCATACAGCTGCTCCCCCCTCTGGGTGGATCTGATCATAACTTGGTCAGCCTTAGCTCAAAGTATGTGCCTCAGGTGAAGAGTCAGCCTGTGACCACGAGGACAGTGAGGAGATGGTCAGAGGAGACTTCTGAAGTGCTGCAGGACTGCTTTGAGACTACAGACTGGACAGCACTCTATGAGCCTCATGGAGAGGACATAGACGGGCTCACAGAGTGCATCACAGACTACATTAACTTCTGTGTGGACTCCACTGTCCCAACCAGGACTGTTAAATGTTACCCAAACAACAAGCCGTGGGTAACAAAAGACATTAAAGCCCTCCTCAACAAGAAGAAGAGGGCTTTCAGAGCTGGAGACCGGGAGGTGAGAACGATTCAGAGACAGCTGAAGAGAACCATCAGGGAGGCTAAGAACAGATATAGGAGGAAGCTGGAGTGGAAACTCCAGCAGAACAACATGAGGGATGTTTGGAGTGGTATGAGAACTATCACTGGCTTCAGATCCAGCAACAACAGGGGAGTAGAGGGCAGTGTGGACAGGGCCAACCAGTTAAATTTGTTTTTTAACAGATTTGACACTGTAAGCCCTGACCTCCCCCTCCCTGACTCCTCTGCTGCCAGGCCTCAACAGCCCACTCCACTCCCTCCCCCTCCTGATAGCCTCCCACCCTCCTGTGATAGTCCACTTCACACCTCCTCTCCTCCCCCACCAGTCACCTCTACAGTGAATCTCACAGCTGACCAGGTGAGAAGACAGCTACAGAGGCTCCACACGAACAAGGCTGCAGGCCCTGATGGTGCCCCCCCCCAGGGTGCTTAAAGCCTGTGCCACCCAACTTTGTGGAGTCCTGCAGCATGTCTTCAACATGAGCCTGAGTCTCCAGAGGGTCCCTGTGACGTCCTGCATTGTTCCTGTGCCAAAGACTCCATGGCCCAGTGACATCAAGGACTACAGGCCAGTGGCACTGACGTCCCACATCATGAAGACCATGGAGAGACTTGTCCTGGATCAGCTCCGGCCCATGGTCCAGCCACTTCTAGACCCCCTCCAGTTCGCCTACCAGCCTCATCTGGGAGTTGAGGATGCCATCATCTACCTGCTGAACCAAGTCTACGCTCACCTGGATAAGCCAGGCAGCACTGTGAGGATCATGTTCTTTGACTTCTCCAGTGCATTTAACACCATTCAGCCTGCTCTTCTGGGTGACAAGCTGAACGTGATGCAGGTAGACGCCCCCCTCGTGTCCTGGATTGTTGACTACCTGACTGGCAGACCACAGTATGTACGTCTGCAGCACTGTGTGTCGGACAGAGTGGTCAGCAACACTGGAGCCCCGCAGGGAACTGTCCTCTCTCCCTTCCTCTTCACCCTCTACAACACTGATTTCAACTACTGCTCAGAGACCTGCCACCTTCAGAAGTTCTCTGATGACTCTGCACTAGTTGGATGTACCAGCAGGGGTGAGTACAGGGCGACGGTGAACGACTTTGTTGCGTGGTGTGAGCTGAACCATCTGCAGCTCAACCTGACAAAGACAAAGGAGCTGGTGGTGGACCTGAGGAGGGACAAAACACAGGTGACCTCTGTTTCCATCAGGGGGGTCAGTGTGGACACTGTGGAGGACTATAAATATCTGGGCGTGCACATTGACTTTAAACTGGACTGGGCTAAGAACAGTGCCATTCCTATACGCTGTTGCATGCTGGGGCAGCAGGCTGAGGGTAGCAGACGCCAACAGACTTGATAAACTGATCCGCAGAGCCAGTGATGTTGTGGGTGTGGAGGTGGACTCACTGACGGCAGTGTCTGAGAGGAGGATGCTGTCTAAGCTGCAGGCCATCATGGAGAATGGCTCCCACCCTCTTTATCACACAGTGATGAGACGCAGGAGCACGTTCAGTTCAAGACTCATTCAGCCAAAATGCACTACAGAACACCACAGGAGGTCATTCCTACCAGTGGCTATCAGACTTTATAACTCCTCTCTTAACGTACGACACCTCTCACATGTACAGTGATACCAGTAAAACAATAATTTAATTATGTGTGTAAGAACTCAAATGTGCAATAACTTTTCTACTTCTAAACTCTTACTGCTGTATACAGTATATCTGTACTTATTACTATAGCCACAGTCACTTTACATTTTATTATTCTATTCTATTATAAGACTTATATATGTGTACATACTACAAATTTCTTTTATGTTGTAAATTATTATTAGAGTGTATATTCTTCTTCTGCTACTGTAAAAACTGCAATTTCCCCCTGGGATCAATAAAGCATTTCTGATTCTGATTCTGATCCCCATGCTTATAGTGAGTGACCCTGGATTTGAGCAATATTTCCTCCACATAATTTGTACACAGGAGATCAAATTCTGTTTAAAGGTTTAATTTTTTTTTAATATATCTGCGGAATCCTGAGGAATATACTGATTAGTACTGAGTCATTATAAGAGGGGCATGGTCTGATATAACTATGGCATTGTACATACAGTCCTGGACATAAGCCTATATATCTACTAAAAATAGTCGAGTTAATGTACTGTGGACATGAGAGGTAAAAGAAAACTGTTTAGTCTGCGGATTGAGATATCGCCAAATATCTGTTACACCAGCCTTTGGGTTTAACTAACAGTTGAAATCCCCTCCCATGACCACCTGGCTCGCAGATAGGTCTGGAAGTTTGGCAAAAACATAAAAAAATGTCATTATCCCAGTTTTTTTTTTCCCCATAAGGTGATAACAAAAAGGCGCTTCTGCGTCAAAGCTACATATCCCAAACATCACACAGGTACTTTTGACTAGGGCTGGGTATCGTTTGAAAATTTTTGATACTGATACAAAAAAATTATGTATTTAACAGAAAACATGAGTAATCTCAGTTTCATACTGTCGCCCCATAATCTTTTTATTTTATATCTTTTTATTTGGATCTTGTTCAAACAATTAGCATCTTTGTGCTGCTTTATTAAGAACAAACATTTGCATGCTTACACTATAAAACTATGCAATACTTTAAGAATAAAATTGGTTACTGCTCTGTGACGTTCATCCCTTCTCTCAGCCTACATCCTCAGCTTTACAGTGCTACAGTACTGCTACAGTGAAAGGGGTTGCTTCTACGTGAAATCGATCTGCAAGTAACTGTTAGTTAATGTTATACTTACAGAACGTGAGTGATACCTAACAGTGTTACATGTATGTTCATACAGTGACTGAATGTTCGTCATCTTGCTAGCTAACTAGCTAATACGTGCTGGTATTGTGCTAACGTTAGCTGAAACATAGCTGCCCTTCAGCGCTAACAGACAGCGCAGTAAAAGTGTTAGTTTCTCTCGCAAAACAAGAAAGAACCACAGTAAAACTGTTAACTTGCCTGATGACATTTTATCACGGGAAACAGCCGTTTAGCGTATTTAGCCCTGATTTAAGTAGTGTCTGACTGGCATAGGCCACCACAACCTCTCTTTCAGCATTTTCACACTACATAAGGACTGCCCCCAATTCCATGTGACATCATAGGGATGCTTGTGACATCAGAATCAGAATCAGAAATACTTTATTGATCCCAGGGGGAAATTACTGTAAAAACTGCAATTTCCCCCTGGGATCAATAAAGTATTTTTGATTCTGATTCTGATGTCACAAGCATCCGTATGAAGACAAAATGGACGATTAAAATCGGGGAAGCTTATAATTGGGGCAGAGGTGAGGCAGCTTCTCAGATAGTCCATTGCCTGCTGACAGTCTGTGTTCCACACAAATGGAATGGGGTGTCATGCCGGGTCAGGGCAAACAGAGGTTCCGCATGCTGGGCATAGTTGTTAACAAATCTCCAGTAGTAACTGGTAAGACCTAGAAACTGTCTGACTTGCCTCACGTCTGATGGCACAGGAAATGCCAACACAGCGCTAATCTTAGTGTCAGGGAGGATACCTTCGGCTGTGACTCTGTAACCCAGGAATTTGAGATCATGACGACAAAATTGACATTTCCCTAACTTTAAAGACAAGCCTCGAGAACAATTCTTGTAAGTCAATTAGACGTTGTTCAAAGCTTGGAGAAACAATCACGATCATCCAGATAAAGGGCACAGCATTTATAGATTGCCTGTTTCATCCCCCTAAACTGTTTCTGAATTACACTCAGGGCAAGTTCGGGATGTATAACCAGGTCTTGAGCACTTATAGCAGACCACAGCCTTAACTGACTTACTGGAACCCACAAGAGAGCTATTGGAGTCTCGGTGACCTAGTGCTGCATGAAGTTCATGGGCCTGAAATAGGAGATCTGTGACGGACGTTATGCAAGCCATACAAAGCAATTCGGTACTTCTCTAGTGCATGCTTGCAGATCAGTTCAACCTGATCTGGTTTAGGCAGAGGATGTCTGAGCTAGGCGAACTCACTTAACATGTGGGTGACAAAGGTTTGAAAAGGTTCATCAGGAGTTTGAAAGTGGTCAAGAATTCCCTTCAAAGTCCACTCTTGATTATCAGACGGTATAAAGGCCTTCTGAAAAAGCTTGAAGAACTGCACCCAACTATTAATATGTGGTCTTAGAACTTGAAACCAACGGCTTGGCTCACTTGTTAGGAAACAAGGCAGTTCAGAAAGCATCCGACAAGCCCATATGATGCTTAAAGTCTCCTACAGCATGTAGCCACCAGCCACCAGCATTACTGAACTTGGGAGGTTCAAACTTAGACTGTTGCAGTAGCAAAGTAAGAACACATGACATGCTACTGAGTACAGTAGTACTAGGTGTTACTAGGAGTACTGTAATCTGACTAGTGATCATTCCTTGAGCAATGACCCACCTCACAAGACGTGTTTATGTTGACTCTAGCCCCAGGCGAAACACGCAAGTCAGCTGCACTAGATGAAGGACTAACCTGAGCCCCATAGGAACTTGTGACACACCTAAAATCAAGCGAATTGGATTAGATTTGATTAAACTTTTTTGTCATTGTGCAGAGTACAGGTGCAAAGCCAGAAGTGCAAAATACATTATTATTTACATAAAGTGCAAAACAAAAATGACTAACAATTTGAGATTATTGTACATGTGGTGGTATATAAATAAATATATAGAATTTAGGTGTACACAGAATGTGAGATAAGGGGGTGGTATAAAAAATAAAATATAAATTACTATACATATATACAGTTAGGAGTGAAATGCAAGATTGCACAGAGCAGCATATGTTGAACAAGTTGTAACAGTGTAACTACAGATATAAATAGTTCAATATGAACAGAATTGCAAATATTAACAGAACTGTACAGGTATGAAATTACAAAAAAAGGTGCTTCAGCTTTTAGCGAATTCAGTTCACCACAAACAAAGGTAGTATAGCATTTAACGGCTAAAGCTACAGCTAATGGCTCTGTAGCGACACAAAAAGGGCTTTGTTATTAAAACTTACGAAGCACCGAAGCTGAACACAGGCCACAGGGTATCAGAAGAAAAGCTTGGGTGCCATATTTGTAACGAATTGAAATAACCTATTTTATAGGTGCTCTTTTGGAGAGACGGACATGTCCATTCCCCCGTTCCTGCTGCTCTCTGCCTAACATTTTTCTTTGGCTCTCCCCACACACATGCGCACTGCACCAAATCTTAAAGTGACCGTTACAACGCGTATCGCTTTCTGGAAAGATCGTACACTGCCCTCCCGGCCAACATCCTCCAGTTGTGGTGAAATGGAACAGTCAACTGCCGTGGTCCTACCGCGGCCTGTGCAAGATGACTCTGATTTTGGTGGAGTGGCCGCCATATGACGACACTACATGCACACTGTGATGCTGAAATATATGTTGAGGATAACAGAAACCAAAATAAAAAATTGTGCAAAAGTGGCCAAATTGCACCCCTAGTGCCCCCCTCGTCTATTTGAATGGATTTCCACAGTTTACTTGCAAACAGTTATGTAGTGACAGCGTTGTGAAAAATGTAAAAATGTAATTTGTCACAATCTCCTAGAATCATTTATAAATTCCATTATATCTGCATAGAACTCCATGGACATTTTCTAACGTTTTAACAGGTAGTCATAATACTATAAAACAACCTTATTTAGTAATGACATTGTGGCAACATTGTGACAACCTTGGTTAGACAACGTAAAAGCAAAACTTTTGACAACAGTATAGCAACATTGTGTGTTTGCTGGGCAGAAGTGTAATAAGTAGTATCTTCTATGCATTTTCTATGGCTCTCCCCGCACACATGCGCACTGCACCAAGTGACGGTTACAACGGCGGAGCAGACGTACGCTTGCTGATCTTCGGCTGGCGCCGGTTGCACGGGCTTCGCACTGGTCACGTGGCCTGGCTGCTTCGTGCGAGTCACGTGGTTTGACTGCTTCGCACGGCAAACAGGTTTCGCGCGCCTTGGTTAAATGAATGAAGCGCGATTCACGTGAGCTTGAATGACGGATTTATGCAGGCAGTCTCAGGTGATCTTCATTCTCCGTGAAACTCCAGCCTTGTGGAGCTGTTGCGGGTTGACCTCAGTTCAACCCCTGTCGGCTTTCTTGTGGCGGCATGGTTTCTAGCTGGCCAAATCGTGGGTTCTGGCGGTTCTACAGGTCGGCGAAGCTTGTCAGCGCTGACCGGAGCTGAGTTCGAGTGTCTGGTCGCAAGGCAAGGGAGTTTTTTTTTTCCAAACCCCGAAGTAGAAGTCTGTCTGTTTATAGGACTTCTAAGAGGGGCGTGGCCAGAGATTGAATATTCTTCAATTCTGATTGGCTGATGCAAAAGAAGGGCATCTTTTGAAATATCCCACTTATACACCAGAGGAGAAAGCCGATTTAAACAGAATTAAAGAAAATAAAACAGAAAAGTATAAGAAAAGTACACAGTTACAGATCCCTGGGTTAATCTGAGCTGATGTACATCCTTTGGTAGACTTACAGAATTTTAAGTTTACTAAATAAGAAACATTTTAGCACACTGATAAGTTCTAACAATTCACTCATATTTACCAAAAAAAACTCATATGTTTGGTTATGAATAAGTACAATTCTGCAAAGATCAATTAAACTTGACTTAAATCAAACTCAAAGAATTTCACTTGAAAAATCAAAGGTCTTAAAGAGAGAGAAAGAAGGAACTTGAACAGGCATACAGATATACAACGAGTAACACTAATAACCATTTTAACACACCAATTTGTAATAGCGCTAAAACGATTCCTAGAGGAACTCGAGTAATTTGATTACAAAAAATCCTCGAAGCAAATTCTTTGCCTCAAAGATTTGTTTAGTCCATACAATAATATACAGCTCACTGTTTCGCACGGGTGACTTTTACTGTTGCATAGCGCACGCTTACGGTGTTGCCAGGTGACATAAAGAAGATGTGATTTGATAGCGTGGATTGCGAAATAGAGAAAGAGAAAGAGAATAATGAGAGGAGAAAAGAAGAGACGACCAAAGAAAACCATGCACAGTATCCAAAGTCTACTGTAAATTAGCCGAGGGAGCCGTTCTACTTTAAATGACGCAGCAGTGACAGGCACCAGAATGTAACTTCTATATCATTTAAGGTGAAACAGGGAATTCAAATAAGACGCTAACTTCAGAAAGCAAGCAACTGAGCTTTCCCAGCAAACTGATAGTGAGTTTTACGGTAACCACTAGCTGAGCACGACATCAGTGTCCCAGCATCTGAAACAGTCAGTCAACACGTCCAGTCCACAGAGCGGAGTGACACACAGTAATCATAACATTTACCTTAAATCAGTGTGATGGCAATTTGAGATGAAGGCTAGTAAAGCGTTGTGGTTACATGTAATGACTAGTTAAGAAAGTGAGTCAACGTGATGGCGAGTTAGCTCCGTAAATGAGCTTTATTAACATTATCGTTTTGATCATAGTTACAAACACACACTCACAACAACATACACCCCTTACACACCCTCTCCCCTCACAGTGATGCATAAAATACACAGTAATCTAAATATCAAGTGGTGTTTGTAGCAATTTGGAG
Organism: Megaleporinus macrocephalus; assembly: GCA_021613375.1. Lineage (NCBI taxonomy): Eukaryota > Metazoa > Chordata > Actinopteri > Characiformes > Anostomidae > Megaleporinus > Megaleporinus macrocephalus. The sequence continues at coordinate 16,292,007 of CM038723.1, read as the reverse complement.
CCTAAAATGCACCAAATCTAATACAGCAAGAATATTCAGTTTAGTTTGTTTGCAGTAAGTGGGTCAGCAAGTGTAGGACAGTAGACAGTCTTGTGAACTTATAGTATGATCTAGTAATACATTTCAATATTAATAATTATTTAAATGTTTTCTTTTAAACTGCTTTATATGCAATTTAAGTAATAAATATATATTTTATCAGATTACTTGATTAATCGATGGAATAATCAATAGAATACTCGATTACTAAAATAATCGATAGCTGCAGCCCTAATTTGTAACCATTTATACAAAAAGATCAAAGTCTTTGTTTCTGCTAAAAGCAAAAGTTTGTTCACGAGGCCCTTCAGCTGCTGACAGAAGCGCTTTTATCTGGAAAGCCATCAACAGAACACTGGCCTATGTGCTCAGGCTAGGATGTGGAACACTGCAGGATTTGCAGGAGGCCATTGGTATTTTTATGACCGAGAGGAAGACATCAAGCTTTCTCTCTGCCAAATCAGACAATGTATGCATTTTTATGCATAACACGTTACAGGGATAAATAAATTATCTATCTATCTATCTATCTATCTATCTATCTATCTATCTCTCTATCTATCTGAAAAAGATCTCTTTACATTTTCTGTAGTTTACGGAAGGTATGTGCAGATCTAAGATCACGAGTTAAAACAAACAGATGGGCTAGATTATTTGGTGCTTTATAGACTGGTAGCAGTTCTTTAAACCTTATTCCAAAAGAAACAGGTAGCCAGTGCAGTTCTTTTAAAAAAGGAGTGATATGAGCTCTTTTTGTGCAGCTTTGTTGTGTTAAAATTATAGGGGATGGATTGTTTTCTTTGGAACCTCAGTAAGAAGAGCATTACAGTGATCAATTCTGCTTAAAACAAATGCATAAACTTATTTATTTGCATCACTCTGGCAGAATTGTAGCTATTTTTCTCTACTGATAAAAAAGCTACTTTACTTTTTACATGTGGGATTAAACAGAGCTAAGATCACACCCAGGTTACGTAGGTTTGATATTAGTAGCTAAAGCACAGAGTCGGTCATAAAGGATTTTTTCCTACGTTTTAGATATGGAAAAACAACTGTTCAGAGTTCACAGAGAACAGTTTCCAATGGTTAACACACCATTTTGACCACAGTCTGACACCATCTTAAGAAATAAAATAGGAACTGGATCAAGATGGTATGTGAATGCACTTAATTTTTTTCTTATTGACCATCAGTGTCTGACCTCACAAATGCGCTTCTGGAAGAACAGTAAAAAATTCACATAAACACACTCCTAAACCTTGTGGGAAGCCTTCCAATAAGAGTAGAAATTGTTATATCTGCAAAGGGTGGGCTGACATCATATTAAACCCTATAGATTAAGAATGAGACATCACTTAAGTTCATATGCATGTGAAAGCAATATAGTGTACTTCATCCAACTTCATTTGACCCATTAAGGAAAAGGTGTGATTCAAGTCTAATTAATTTTTTTTCTTTCAACTTTCAATCTTACTGTCAACTGTTTTGTCTAGTCTACTGTTCAGTACTGTTTCTGTAGTTTTACAATGTTTTCTATAGTCTATTGTCTGTCCTAATTGTTATTTATGTTTGCTTTATTTGCTGCTCATCTACCAGTTTGACATTGTCTTTGATTTGATTTTAGTGAATAAAAGCATTCTTACACATTTCTGTCAGCAATCCTCTCATTTTACTGCTCTTGCAGTGTTTAATGTATTTTTAGAATGGGGAGGTCCTCTTCCTAGTGCTTCTTAATAAGTAAAGTTGTTGCTCTATGGTAGGATTTTCATAATGTTTTAACCAAACAAACAAAAATACTGATTTATATGTTACATTATCTTGTATATAAAAGAGCAGGTATGCTTACTTATACAGGAGTGCTGAATTGCCAGTTGTCTAATTAAATTGTAATTTGCATTTGTAAATTAAATTTATGATGTAATTTGCTAGTTTGTCCTTGATGATTTAGACGACTTTAGGTACACTAAGGTTTAGGGAAAGTTTTTTGTTTTGAATATTCTCTTCCAAAAATTGAAGTAGTGTTTTCCTTTTCAGAGTTCAACGAGACAAGACCATATATTTGACTTGAGAAAGAAGACTAAACAAAACAAGGTATGACCAGCATATTTAATACTGTAATTACAGGAATATAGTATACCCACATAACATAGGTTTGTTCTAACAAAGGACCAAAAAACTAACAGAGCGCTGCCCTTCTGGCTGCGAAAAAACAGTGTCTGCACAAATACCCTTACTAGCCAGTAATTGCTAAATTTGTACTAAATGAGATCACCATATTATCCAAACTTTTATTAGACATGCCTGAGTAAATAAGATGAGGCAGCTCAGAGACTGAAAAAAGGTGATGCAAAATTATACTTCCTGTTGTGACATTGTATCATACAAACTTTTAGTTGATGTTGGGTCTTTTGAAGGGAAATGATTAACAGTAAATGTTATGAGTATTGGGATTTTCTGTGAATCTTGACATATGCTCCTAAGTAACGTGCAGTTCATGATCAGAACAGCTAGAACCATGTGGACCAGCAGGCATTCTGCATAATGCAATGGGTCACAGTGAGAATTTACTATGTCAGTTTTAATTGTTTCCTACTGCTACGTTAATGTACTAAGGTTGCACTACTTAGGAATGCTGATGGATAAATAGGGCAGTCTGTGTACATCCCTGCATCTATATGAACCATTCATATCTTTATTATATTTATGATTGTTTATTTCCCCTCACAGTTCTTGCCATCAGTGAAGGAAATGTGCTCTTCCTGTCAAACACAAGTTTATCCTATGGAGAAAATTGTAGCTGACAAGTGCATTCTCCACAGAAACTGTTTCTGCTGTAAACACTGCAAGAAGAAACTGAGGTGAGTGTTTAAACTTACAAAATAATTTTTGATAATTTAATGTATTGAAGAAACTATGTATATCAATCTGATTTAATATATTTTGATCAGTAATATTTGTCAGTATTAGTACTGTTTATGAAAGCATGCACCTTTACTGTATTAGAAGGATAAACCAGAGAGAACATGTAAAGTGAATATTAACATCTAATCCCTTTTTCTAGACAATATTATTACCCAGTTAAATTAAATTTGTGCTTTAAAAAATTTTGAATGCTTGTACAATATCTGCTTTATTGCAGCATTCATAGTTATTCTGCTCTTTATGGAGAGTTCTACTGCACTTCTCACTACAAGCAGCTGTTCAAACGAAAAGGAAACTATGATGAGGGATTTGGATACAGACAGCACAAAGATTCCTGGCTTCAAAAGGCAGAGAACACCAAATCTGAGACCAAAATCAGTCCAGCATCAATACCATTAAGTGTTGATGTTGGTGTCACACATTTACAGAACAGAGACAGAGATGTTAACACTAAAAACTATCCTAATGCCATAGACAAACTAACTATTACCTCGCCACCAGAAAACAAGACAACCAAACATATTGCTAAAATAAAGGACATAAATAAACACAAAGATTTCTCGAAAAAGTTTAGCTCCAGAAATGTGCATAATAACATTACATCTGATCTCTATCAAATGGACAGAGTAGTCCAACCACCAGCAGCGCAGCAAAAGTCAGAACTATCCTCTACTACTTTTGCAACACAGCACACGGGTGCACCACTGCAATCAATAGCAATTGCAGATTCTTCTTTTCTCCAAGAAATAACAAGCAAACATCTACAAGGCGGTGAGGAGAATGATTTCTATAATCCATATTCTGCAACAGTCACTGAGACTGTTAGAAACAGAAACTTGGTGGAGGCAAAACATGTGCCATCAGGACAATCAAGGCTGTTAACAACTTTAACAGATATCACAAGTCCTAAGAGCACAGAGAAAACATTAGTCAGTGAGGAGAATATCGCCAAATGTCCAAGTACATCATTAAATACTGATGAACATATTGGTACAAAAGACCATGGCAAAAACACAGATGAAAAAAAACAAACTAAAAAGGGGTCCTTGCCTAAAGGGAAAAGCCCTTTAAAGAAACTTTTCACCAGTGGTCCAAAAGAAAATTACACAACTGAAGAAAAAGTGAGCAGAAGTGAGCAAAGGATGGAAAACAAGAAAGCTGACTTCAAATCAAAGAATCTGTTAAGCACATTTTTTGACACTTGCACAGAAAAAGAAGCAGACCTGAACAAAACCCAAGAGGCCAAGGCAAGCACACATGAAATGGCATCTGAAAAGAAAAACAAAGGCATTGAAACAGAAGGGGATGATGCAACTTCTCTATTTAGAACAGATAGTTTTGGAGATAAGACAGCATCTTACCAAAATAATGTTCAGGACGAGGAGAGCATTTCTGTTACACCAGCAACCAAAGAAATTAATTTGATACCTTCTGTTCAAATGGGAGATGTGTCTTTTTCTGATTATTCATTAGAAATATCCACATCTCAAATATTAACCTCAAGTTCTGTTCATATGGCTTTCTCAGAAGACAAGGCATCCCTGAATACAGACAGTGGAATTATGAAAGAAATTGTACATTTTGAAGTAGCTTTAACAGAATCATCAGCTGAGAAGCATAGTTCAAAAACTGGCTTTGAACAAGGATATTTGTTTGGAGCAGCAACAGAGAATGAACATATTTCAAATATTACACTCAGTTATGACACAGATCCTGTGGAACTGAGTGTTAATACTTTTAGATCAATAGAATTACAGATGGAAAAAACTGGAAAGAATTTCAGTGACACCGTATTCTTAGTTCATGAGAGTAATAGCACACCCTTGGATATCCCAGATGTCTTTGCTGTGGAGGATACATCTTTTGATAAAGACAGTATTTCAGTGGCCTCTGCCCAAAGACATACTCAGAGTGATACATTTGAGGTAATGACAGCCTGTCACAATCAAAGTCAGAATGCTGAAGGAAATGTTCATACTCAGCCTTCTCAAAATGAGGTTTTTGACTTGTTTGGCCAAGAGAGTAACCCATCAACACAACTGAACATCTCTGATGTGTTTGACCAAAAGGTTCCAGAGCAACAGCAGTATCAGTCAGTACAAGATGACGTTTTTGACATATTTAGTTCAGAGCAGGAGCCATTAACACATATGTCACACAAAAACAATTCTACACCAGAAAAAGATCAGTTAGACCGAGTTCTTGACCTATTCAGTTCTGATAATGCTTCATGCTCCACTGGACTAGAGAAAAGTGGTCTTGATCGTTTTTCTGACCCGTTCCAAAATGATATATTTGCCAATAATGGGAACGAAGCAGAAACCCAACAAAACCCAACAAAACCCAACTCAGGCTTATTTGATGACTTTATTGGATTAGAGAGTAAAAGTTGCGGTTATGAGATGAAGGAGAGCAGTCTCTTTCCAGATGACATATTTTCTTCATGCTCCACCATGCGTACAACACAGGCACAGGACAGTGTAAATAACAATAATGACTGGATGTCCGAGTTTTTGGGCTAACCATCTGTCTAGTCCACTGTATAACAAAATAATATAACAGAATAACAATCTGTTGACTAATCATTTATGAGCAAATTATAAACTACTTAATTCCTGTTGGATTAATTGTATGCATTAAAGATAACTAAGCATATCATGTAACAATTTCTACTATAAAAACTGAGAATTTTCCAAAAACAACATAGCTATTTTGGAACATGTGTAATTCTATGTTTAATACAGCACACTTTATACTTTAGTTAAGAGTGGCATCTATAATACTATATAGGAGTTGTAGCCACATTTAATTTGTTTACCTGGTATGTTAAATTCAAATTAGATTGTAATTGTGACAAAAACAGTGATACTAGGTGGTAATTTGAACAAACCTAATAATTTCAGAAAGATACTCTGCAGAATCTCCTACATAGCTATTTTTGACAATTTATTGTACAATCAGTTTATATTACACAAATGCTTTCAATGTAATTATATATTTACGATTTTCAGCTGTATTTACTGGGGAGTACATTTTGTTTTAATAGATCTGTATTGCCTATATTGTACATCAAACAAAAAAATCCACTGTATGTGTCCTTTAAATCCACAAATGTTCATGAATCTGTCATTATAGTGTCATGGAATTGCAGGAGGAATACATCAAATCTCATAAACAGTGAAAGAAAATAGCCACCGCATTGTAATCACTGTCATGACCGTCAAATGCCAAAGCCCTTACAGTATAACAGTGCTGCAAAGTATTTTGTTTCATGTAATTCATTCTTTTTCACTAAATGCCAATTACAAGTACAGAGTGTGGTGATTTCTTTGCACATTTTCAGAAAAGGGTGCATTTTCTTTCAAAAATGTTTTCAAAAATATTGCTTTTGCATTTATCACATTAAAATACTAGAAGTATGCCGAGCTACATATTAATTTGTCATAATGTCATTGCAAAATGTCAAAACTAAGGCCAAAAAAAAATCAGTCACTTTAAATAAAAAAGCAAACTCGCCTAGCTTGTGACAACATCAAGAAATCCTATAGTTTTGGTGCTTACAACATTGTCTCAACATTGAAATGTAATTCTCAAAAAGTTATGACAATGTTATCAGACAACATAGGCTGTGACAGTACATTGTCACCAACTAATAGAATCCTTCATAAATTCCATTATGTTGTTGTTGTACATGGAACTCCAAGGTGCAAAACATAGTAATCATATTACCATAGGGCAAAGTCACCTAATAATGAGATCAAGACAACTTGAAAGAAAGAAAGTTGTTTGTTGGGTGAAAAGTTGAATTTGGATATTTTCTGTAGAATTATAATTTTGTGTCTATTAGAAAATGCTCCTAGTTGGAAAGGGAATACATGTCAAGTCAATAAAAGTTAGATCATAATCACTATAATTAGTTTGATGTTTCCATTCTATTCTGTTGTTTTGATTCCAAACACATTTATAACAAATGTGGACTTCTCACTTGATGCAGTTAATGTATTTATGCAATTGATTGATATACAATAACAAACTACTAATTTACTAATTTTTTATGTAAAATTTGATACACATGTAGCACAATTCGTACCTCATCTTAAGAGACTACCTGCATATGAATTGACAAAAATTATTAAAAATTGTTCTATAATAAAATTGTATATGTAATTCAAAGAATTACCTTCCTGAAGTTTTTAATAAACAAATGAAATGAACAAAGCTGTCCACTGTTAGGAGCTACAATTATCCAAAATATGAAATCAGCAACGAGTAAAACTGAGGCTGGAGATCGAGATGAACTACAAGAACGATTTATGTATGTACTGTTATGATTGAGACCGCTAGATCCAAGTCCGCGTCAACATCAATTATCAGTTGATTCTAAGGCAAAATTAAGACATTTGTTTCACATTACATTTATTTTACATTATATACCAAGACACTATCATTTTTTCTAATATATTTAATAAAATGTAATACTGAATAATATTTAGCTTAAAACATTATTAATTATTATTATATTGTAGACTTGAATTATATATAATTCAACTAGTAAACCAGTTACATGCTTAAAGGGAACCCGGGCTGGTAACACATGTAATATGTTGTAATGATTCTAAATTATTAAGACATGTTGTAAAAATCACAAAAAGTAGCAGATTTATTTAATTTTCTGTAAAATCCCGCAGCACGTAGGTCACCATTGTTGTAACTACTGACATTGCACAGCGGGAAGTGACGTCAAATGGTTGTAGTAACCGGCCGTCATGCTTGAGCACAGCTAGCTAGCTAGACTACTAGCTAGTAGTCTAGTAGTCTACTGGCTACTGTTCGGCCTTTGCAGTTTGAGCCAGAACGCAAAATTCATCAGCGGCGACAACACACACCAAGTTATTCAAAATGATGCCGAACAGAGAGCCATTAAAAAATTTGGGGAGCGTATTCATCTTGGCTGAATTAATGCATCCTGCTAATGACCATTGTTTAAAATCCTCTTTTGCACGTGAGAGAAGCGCAGAAAAATTAGCTTCAAATAACTTGCTATACTTATCACTTATCTTTCACTTAAATTATAACTTAATACCCAGGTATGTACATCCGCTCTGAGCTAATTCAAAGGGTAATGTTGATAAGACATGACAATCTGCCACTTTATTAACAGGAAAAAGTTTTATTAAAATTTATTTTAAACCCAGAGAATGAGAAATCTTTTAAAAACTGACATAGCTACAGGAACAGACAGGGAGGGTTCAGAAACAGGGTCAAAAGAAGGACATCTGCATACAGAGACACTTTTTGCTCCATGTTACCTCTGTATATTCCTTTCACCCTGGATAATTGGCGTATTGTCCTAACCAAGCGTTATTCGTTCTAACCAAGGACAGGCCATTCTTCTAAAATTCAATAGCTTCTACTAAAAACTTTTACGTTTTTCAGCTTTACTTCATGTAAATATGTATGTGCAATTCAAAAAAGTTATATTTATCTGAACTCAAATAAATACATTGAATGAAAGAATATTTTTGAGTTGTTTCAACTTATGGTCAAATTCAAGTTCATCCAGCGTCACCACAGTGAGAGCCAATGCACGGCATATCCTTCATAAGCATTTTGGCACTGACTTCAGGCATTTACAGCTCCTTCCAGGGCGAACTTCAGAGCCTCTTCTCAAGTAAGATAACGTGTAAAACTAATTCTCATTTCAGTTGGATGTACTTTTATTAATGACCGCCATGTTTGAACACTTAATTGTGGTAGTGCTTTTTTATTGTTTTGTAGAAGACTCGGCTACGAGGCTAACAAATGACGGAGAAAGACATGGAAAGTGGATTGACATGCTTTGGAAAAGAGTGGAAAACTTGGGAAGCTCGAGTGGGAAGGATGCACATTGTCGATTTTCCCTGATATGTCCAAGGAGCTGGCGGAAAAAAGGAAGATGTTCATCAGAGCTAGGAGGCTACTTCGCAACATCAGATTTACACTGGCGTACCCGGCGACCTTAAGGTTTAGCTTTTTCTGAAGTAGAGGAATTTATTACAAAGCACGTTGGTGAACAAGGCTAATTGGCCAGTCACATGTGTGGTTGAATAGCATACGGAGGTGGGTATGGGGAGATTGAAAGGCTGCAGAAAAGGTACCTCATGGACCAGTGTTCCAGTTTAGATCGACTTGATCTAATTTGGACCGTTTTCTGTGTTTCTTCTTTCTGTTTCCTTTTGTTGTTCCCGTGGTTTGGTTTGTTTTGTTGGTAATGATGAAAATATCACACTTTGCAGATTGGACAGTTATGGAAGAAACATGAACAGAAAATTGATCAGCCAAGTCCCAATTGCCATTTTTATACCGTATGGCTAATAATTTTATTAGATTTGTGATACAGAATTGAAATGGGCACGGAAATGCGATGAAACAGAAGAAAATTCTGACGTTCTTGAAGAAAAAACAGAATGATATAGCGTTTCTAAAGGAGACGCATTTGGTAGCTGGAGAGGCAGTTAAGATAAGAAAAGAATGGGTTGGACATGTTTTTCATAATTCATTTTCATCTTAACAGGACAGAGTGATAATCCTGATAAATAATCCTGTCCGACTAGCTATGTGTAATGTGTATGCACCAAATAAGACTGAACCTAGTTTCTTCCATGAGGTGAATAAGATTTTGGGGGAGGTTAATGGACAAATAATTCTTGCAGGGGATTTTAATCAAGTAATGGATGCTACTCTTTACAAAATCCAATTAAAGCAACTGTTAATGACAAAAGATAGGGCTTTAATTCATATGTTAACAGTGGACATGGGACTGATAAATATATGGAGATTGATAAACCCAGTCGAAAGAGAATATACATTCTTCTCTAATTGTCATAAAACATACTCCAGAATAGACTAATTCTTATTATCTAAATCTATGATAGCTGGAGCGATAAATTGAAAAATTGGTGCCATGGCTCTTTCGGACCATGCTCCTGTAGAATTAGATTTAGATTTAAGCCGAGAGAATAAATGCAAGGAAAGGTGGTGGATGAACACAACCATTTTAAATGAGGAGAGATTCAGTACATCACTTGTAGATGTAGATCACTTGTTTTCTTTTTTGAAATCAATATAGGAAGCACAAATAATATTTCAAGTGTTTGGGAGGCTTCTAAAGCATATATAAGCGTGAAAATTATAGCTCACACTTCCAAAACAAAAAATGAGAATATAGCGAAGATACAAAAATTGGACGGTGAAATTTGTATACTGGAAAAAGAATTAGCAAAGCGTTATACAAATCAGTTGTCTCAGGAAGTGAATAGGCTGAAATTTGAACTACATGAAATTTATAATAAAAATGCAGAATTTGCATTATTTAGGCTAAAAATAAATTATTATGAAAGTGGGGAAAACTCCTTGCACGCCAGTTAAAAAAACAAGAGATGTCCAATGTAATTCCAGCAATTAAGAAAGACCAAGAAATGGTTTATTCATCTAAAGAAATAAATGAAGTATTTCTACAGTATTATTAGAAATTGTACAGCTCATCCACAGATGCTACTAATGAAGAGATTTAAACGTTTCTCGATAATATAGATCTCCCAAAGTTGTCCTCGGGCCTGGTGGGAGCACTGGATGCCCAGATTACTCTAGAGGGGGTTAGGGATGCTATTATGTCAATGAAAGCAGGAAAATCACCAGGGCTTGATGGGTTCCCGGCAGAATACTACAAAAGGTATATAGATATTGTTGCACCTGTGTTAACTGAGGTGTTCTTGGAGACCTTTAAAAATGAAACCCTCCCCGTAACATTCAATGAAGCCTTGATTTCACTGATACCAAAAAAGGATAAAGATCCTACTGACCCAGCTAGTTTTAGACAAGTTAGCTTAATAAAGGTAGACTCTAAGATCTTAATCAAGGTCTTCGCTACACGTGTGGAGAAGGTACAACCAACAATTATACATCCTGATCAAGTGGGCTTTATTTGTAACCGTAGCTCTACTGACAATATGAGAAGACTGTTACATTTGTTTTGGCTTAATAGCGGATGCACTAGTCATAGCTGTTTCCCTAGATGTGGAAAAGGTTTTTGATAGAGTCGAGTGGGGGTTTCTGTTTGGAGTATTAAGAACGTTTGGATTAGGACCTTCCATAATTAGGTGGATAAAAATTTTATATGCAAGCCCTATTGCAGCAGTAACAACCAATGGGCTAATATCAACTCTCTTTAGGTTAAAAAGAGCAACACGTCAAGGTTGTCCTTTGAGCCCGTTGTTGTTTGTAATGGTTCTAGAACCGTTGGCTGCCATTATCAGAGCTGAGAAAAAAATAAAAGGAGTGTATGGAGGAGGAAAAGAACACAAACTGTTATTGTATGGGGATGATATTTTATTCTTTCTAAGGGAACCACAAGATTCTATACCAATTTTAATGCATATTGTTCAGCAGTATTCAGAGCTATCTGGTTATAAAGTTAACTGGTCCAAAACAATGCCGGTATCAAAGAATTGTCATCCTGCGGTAGTTAGAAATTTTAACTTTAGGTGGCTACAGAAAGGGATGACGTATCTGGGAATCAAACTGAGTGGTGAAGTGAAGGATATAATAGACTTGAATTTTGAGCCATTACTGCAAAAAATTAAAAAAAATCTAGAAAAAAGATTGAATCTTTCTTTATGGGGTAAAGTTAATACGATAAAAATGGTAGTAGCACCTATAACTATAGCACCAACTATATCTCTATGATGTTCCCCCTACCAATACATCTTCACACATTTAAACAGTATAGTAACGTGGTAAAGGAGTTCCTGTGGGATAAGAAAAAGCCAAGGATCAAAATGAGCAAGTTGCATATTTCAAGAAAAAAGGGTGGTTTGGGCTTACCAGATATAGAATTATATAATGCCTCTTTCGAAGTGTCTAAACTAGCTAAGCACTGGATAGGTGAAGACAAAGAGTTGGATTGGCTAGCAATAGAACGAGAGCTGGTCGCTCTATTTCAAACTATACAAGTTCTATCACAGCGGTCAGAAAAGGCAGATACCTTAAACCCCATTATAGCACATTCTAAAGAGGTCTGGAATGCATTGCATAAAAGGTTCAAAATGTCACAGCATATTCAAACATTTGCATCATTATGGAAGAATCCAAAAATATGTATAGGAAAGAAGACAGTGTTTTGGAGAAATGGCTGGATAAAGGGATACAGAGTATCGGAGATGTATATAGGGAAGGGGTGTTTATGCCCTATAAAAATTTAACAGAAACATATAATCTTGAAGGTAAAGAGAACTTTTGGAAATATTTGCAGTTACGGAGTTTTATGGCTTCCAGGTTCCAAAAGGTTATGGGTACTCATTTCTTTGTGGATTATGTAGAACAATATAAGGAAAATGAAAAGGCATCTGTATTTTACAGAATAGCCAATGATGTTGGCAGTAACAATGAGACCAACTTAAAAATATTGTGGCAGAGAGATCTGGAATGTGAAATAGAGGATGAAACATAGTTAAATATTATATAGAATTCTGGGAGGTACATTAGAGAAGTCAGGGGCAAATGTATTCAGTATAAAATATTGCATAAGATATTACTGGACACCCTCGTGATTGTTTAGAATGGGGCTTACTGATAACATTTGTGCATTCTATATGGGAGTGTGTATCTGTACGTCCTTTCTGGGAAGAGGTATTACAGCTGTTAGGAAACTGGATTGGGAAAGCTATTCCAGTTTGCCCACTGCTGTGTTTACTGGGTAGCAGAGAGACTCTGCCAAATATAAACAAAGAAGAATTTAGGATTATTATTACAGGTCTGATATCGGCTGCGAGGATAATTCAAAGACATTGGAAATCATCTAAAATACCAAGCTTGAAAGAGTGGGTAGATCTGTTGATAAAGACTGATTCATACGAAAGAATGTTAATTAGGATATATGATCAATGTAGAAAAGATAGCAAGAATGTGGGAAAATGTGTGGGTTAAGATGACACTAGATGTATGATTTGATTGTACTCTCCAGCAGCCCTGAATTTGAATTTCCATGTCATGTTTTGTTTTAAGTATGTTTTTTTTTTTTGTATTATCTCGAAGTTGTAACTCTTTTGTGGGACTGGATTACTGTTTTATTTCTCACTGTCTATGTGTGATAATGAAAACTTCAAGTACAAAAAAAGACAATCTTTTGAACAGGACAAAAAAGTAAGAACTAAATACTTGCTTAATACTTAATTAGTATCCATAAAGCATCCATGTGCATCAGACCGCCAGAAACATCAGTTTCTTAAAGCAGAGCTAAAACAATACTATACTGTCTGTTTATTTAAACAGAAAAGAACGGTAATGTTTTTACTCAAATGGTGAAAAAAGCATTACCTAAAAACAGTTTAAGGTGAAGTTCTGGACATCTTTAGTGCCAAAATGCCAGCTCAAAACCATGGTTCTTCAAATGGTCTTCACTAAAATCATTTGGTTAGACATAGAACCATGAAAAGTCACATAACTTTTGTATGTAAAATTGTAAGCTTTGCAAAGCAAAGAGAAAATTGTTTTTAACTTCATTAACTTCATTAAATGTGCCATACAATGAAAAAATTCATAGTTACAATGTGCCATAGAATGCATTTATACAGTAATTAAAACTGTTCTCTGATGTTCCACAGAGACGTAGTGACACTCGTCTGGTTTAAAAATGACCAGATATTATTTACACATTCGTTTCTATGGTATGGCCCTAGAATGAAACAGCTGGTTTCTCTTCTTTGGGGGCATCATTCTGGGTGAAATAGAGACTGTTGGCTAATATGTGGATTTGGGGATCAGTTTGTTTTACCATCACTGTTTTGTGATGGCAAGATTTATATTTGAAGGAGGAACAACAGTGTTTGAGGTTTACAGTATGTCAGTTCTACATACTGAACACTTATTATTCAAGTATGACAGTTTAAATATAGGTTTTACATTCAGTAAGCAGTACAGTACTGTACATAATGCATGTATAAGTCACAAATCTTCTATGTAGACTATAAGAGAACAACTTAGAATGCATCCATTTAGTATTTTGTGGCCCCAGTATGTAGGATGAAAATATTAGGCTGTGCAACCTATGAAATAGAAAATACCATTCAACATGGTTGATGGTTGATGCAACAGGGTTAATTAGGTGGCCAGTCCAATGAAACAGTCCGTGCACAGGTCACAAAAGTCAAATGGGGAGTTGACGTCTCATAGTTCAGCTGTGTGGCATGACTCTGTAATGGTAGTGCACAGCCCTTAAGGTCATAGGCACTGCTGGATAACTTAGCACTGCTGGTTAGTTTTTTAAGCTGATGATCATTGACTATAAAAACAATTGCTTCTAAATAACTTACTTGTATTTTTCATTTAATGTATAACTATTAAATTACACCTCTAAAATAACTAAATTGGCACATTATGAACTGAGCCAAATGAAACTCAAAAAGGGTTATAAGGCACTCTATCGTCTGTCAAAAAGAAAGCCACCACTCGGCTGTGAGGAAATGGCACATATTGGCATGCATGTCTCAGTAAAATGGAACTTTTGATGGAGCTTCTTGTTCGAATTCTCCAGTTCCACCTTAAACAGTGCCTGAGTGGTGATTTTTCAGCATGTTCAATTTCTGCTGAACATTAAACACAACTCTTGTTTTGTTATAGGAATTCATTTAATGTCAAAAAAAGACGCAGCAGTGCGTCTGAGAAGCAAAATGAGTTAAAGTTATCAGTGTTTGCTTGGCTTGGTAGCTAGCTAACGTTGGCTAACTAGCACTGCTAGCTAAACCGATTGCCTAAAGAACTACTAAGGAGCTGAAAAATTATAAAACAAATAAATCGCCAACATAAACATGTTTTGTGTAGGTTTAACTTGTTTAAGTTAAATAAACTTTCTTAATTGTAACCTACCTTTGCTGAGGTACTGCTGTGCCCGGTTGAATGTGTCCGTTGGTGGATCCTCGTGCTGAGCTAGAAGTAGTGCCGGTGCTGTATTCCTCCGCTCTGGACCGTAGCCATGTAACAATTTAGAGCCGCTTTGTGTTGCTATCACACTTTATTAGTCTTATTTTATGTGCTGAAGCGTACAAATAAACTGCGGCTAAGTCTTGCCCTACTCTGACACCCCCAGTTGTTAAATAAATTAGTTAGTTTATGTGTTTTACCAAAATTTTGTCTGAAATGGCAAAGATCTAACGTTGTTTGGTAAGGTTGTTTTGACATCGCTGAGATGCAACGATGATGCAACAGCAATGAATATGACGTTCTTGTTCTAAATCGCACGTCTGATGTGCAGATGACACCCATACGATGTTCGAAAATGGAACGCAATGTTTTTATGATATACTGATTTTAATATGATGTCTCTGGGACGTACCTGTGCTGTCTGGGAAGTTGAGTCTTTTATCGATGTTAACCAAGCAAGTCTCAAGTCCCTAAAATCGCGACTTGAGTCCGACTCGAGTCGAGTCTGGTTATTGGTGCGGTGGAACGTGCTGTGTTTCTCATCTCTTTCTCGTATCACACGCGCTGTTTCTGTTTCTCTCTCTTGCTCGCTGTCTTTCTCCGAGTGGCTCATCCTCCTTAAGGATGCGATAAAAAGCCGAGCATGAACTGAAGCTCTCTCTGTAACTGCAGTAAACATGTCGGCTGTGTGGAAGTATCTTTCAGTGCTCTTCTTAATAACTTGTTAGTTATGGTTATGAAGAGATGTATGTTACACTCTTTCAGCTGTAATGTGGTCACACTGTATTTTTTGGGGGGCAGATAAAATCAGATTAGTGCTGTAAAATCTACCTGCAACTATAATAAACTGTTTAAAAAAATAAAGGGAACACTTAAACAAGACTATATAACTCCAAGTAAAACTTATGTGAAATCAAACTCTCCACTTAGGAAGCAACACTGATTGACAATCAATTTCACATGCTGTTGTGCAAATAGAATAGACAACAGGTGGAAATTATTGGCAATTAGCAAGACACACTCAATAAAGGAGTGGTTCTGCAGGTCACAGACCACTTCTCAGTACCTATGCTTTCTGGTTGGTGTTTTGGTGTTTACACACTTGTGGAAGCATTAGACGGACTCTACAACCCACACAAGTGGCTCAGGTAGTGCAGTGTTTTTTTATTATCTTTTGTAACAATGCGCTGTTGGTGGCTTAAAGAAATCTCTGCTGACACTAACTTTAATTGTAAATATGTTTATTATACAAAAAAGTATAGCATCTTATCTGACATCCGACGTCCAATCTTCCTCTGCCAGAGAGAGGCCTTCTAGCCAAGATATGAAAGTCCTCTAAAATCTCTACATTCAGTGTCGTGCTTAAGTACATAATTTCGGACACCCAAACATATGGTCCAAATTACCTTCCCATACCGAACGTGCAAAACAAAGAAGTCAGTTCTCATGGTATAGAATTGCTAAGCCAGATGTTTTCCCAAACCTACCATACATTGACCTCTGACACTTAGCTCCCTCCTTCGCATGCAAACCCTTTCGAAATTAAAAATACACTTTAGCAGCTCATCCAAGATGGCACATCAATGCGAGCTGTGGCAAGAAGGTTTGCTGTGTCTGTCAGCGTAGTTTCCAGAGACCGTAGAAGCATGGGCGGAGCCAAAGCAGGGGCCGGTGAGGCGCTGGACCCCTCTGAAATCTGATTGGACCCTCCAGGTGCCACCCCAGATGACTGACATGTCACGGCACCGCACGTCTTGTTGAGAGCCCGTTGTCTTTTGTAATCGGTAATACCTGCTGACTGATAAGTCCCTCCTGTAGTTAGCGCTATGTAACTACGTAACACAATTCTAAAGAGAAGGAGGAGAAGAAGTGAGTCAAACGCTCGGGAGAGATACCACGGCAGGGAGCAGAAAAGCAGCCTAGTCGATGATGGATGGTGAAATAGTGTAAATTGAGTGATTGTTCAAAGTCACTCTTATGTTCAGATAAGAGATCGTTCCTTGTAGTTTAACTTTGCTGATGTTACAGTGTGATATGCTAGTTCACCCACAAGTATCAAGATAACGTTAACATTACGTTACATCTCATTTTGCCTACAGATGACTATCAGCTTCCAGCGCACACTTCACTTTAACATAGGTTTCACTCCGGGTGTTTGAACTGGGCAGAATGTGTTGAGCTTTGACTCCGTGCTGGCCTTTTTTCTCTCTCTTTTGATTGTAGAGGAATGCAGTTAGCTATGTTAGCTGATTTAGCTGATTCATGCGCTGTTGGCTAAAATTAAATGTAATGTGAAGGTTGTGTCTAGTGAAGTCTTAATCTTAAAAGTTTGAATATTAAACTGTACAGTGGTGTCTTTGCCCCGACGTCAGTTTGTAAGACACAGTATCAGTGATGGGTAGAGTTACTGAAAATCTGTACTCAGGTACAAGTGAATACTTATACTCACAATTAATTATGCTCTTCTGAACTGGGCATTAGGTAGATTGTCACTTACTCAGACAGAAGTCTTAGTCTTGGTGCTTGCTTAATTAAGCTCTGCACTATGTTCATGTCAAGAGGGCATCATTGATAGTTTTTTTTTAACAGATTTTGAGGAGTTTTTGTTTTTGCACGTGTTTTTACATTTACATATTACACCCTTTAGCCTCCCCAAGGATAAAAGTTTAGCTCCACCATTGCGCAGGAGGGCAACAACCCACCAGCAGGACCGCTACCTCCACCTTTGTTCAAGGAGGAACAGGAGGAGCACTGCCAGAGCCCTGCAAAATGACCTCCAGCAGGCCACAAATGTGCATGTGTCTGCGCAAACGGATAGAAACCGACTCCATGAGGATGGTGTGAGGGCCCAACGTCCACAGATGGGGGTTGTGGTCATAGCCTAACACCGTGCAGGACGCGTACCATTTGCCAGAGAACACCAGGATTGGCAAATTCGCCGCTGGCGCCCTGTGCTCCTCACAGATGAAAGCAGGTTCACACTGAGCACATGTGACAGACATGACAGAGTCTGGAGATGCTGTGGAGAGCGATCTGCTGCCTGCAACATCCTTCAGCATGACCGGTTTGGCAGTGGGTCAGTAATGGTGTGGGGTGGCATTTCTTCGGAGGGCCGCACAGCCCTCCATTTGCTTGCCAGAGGTAGCCTGACTGCCAATAGGTACCGAGATGAGATCCTCAGACCCCTTGTGAAACTATATGCTGGTGCGGTTGGCCCTGGGTTCCTCGTAATGCAGGACCATGCTAGATCCATGTGGCTGGAGTGTGTCAGCAGTTCCTGCAAGATGAAGGCATTGAAGCTATGGACTGGCCCGCCCGTTCCCCAGACCTGAATCCGATTAAGCACACCTGGGACATTATGTCCAAGATATGGCGGATGCTTTAATCCAGGTCTGCGAGGAGATCCCTCAGGAGACCATCCTCCACCTCATCAGGAGTATGCCTAGGCGTTGTAGGGAGGTCATACAGGCACGTGGAGGCCACACACAATACTGAGCCTCATTTTGTCTTGTTTTAAGGACATTACATCAAAGTTAGATCAGCCTGTAGTGTGTTTTTCCACTTTAATTTTGGGCGTGACTCCAAATCCAGGCCTCCATTGGTTAAATGTAATTTCCTTTGATTATTTTTGTGTGGTTTTGTTGTCAGCACATTTAACTTTGTACAGAACGAAGTATTTAATGAGAATATTTCATTCATTCAGATCTAGGATGTGTTATTTGAGTGTTCCCTTTATTTTTTGAGCATTGAGTCAGTTATGACCCTAAACTTATGAATTAACACCCATCCCCTCCTCAGTCTATTATGGTCCAGGGTGTTCAGGTGAGTTTCCTGTAAAAATGCAACTCATGTGTCTAGATCACTTAAGTGATTGAGTATTTTTTCCCCCGAAGAGTTTAAACCTTTCACATTCCAACTAGTGAATGTGGAAGTTTCTGACATTGTATTAGCCATATGTTCTAGAGATCCATAAATTGATATGTGAGTCTGATTTGTGAAGAACTAATGGTATGAGACCGAATTGCACTTGGAATTACGCAAAGGACTGTGTTGTGCTCTGAGAACCATACAATGTAAACAGTAGACATACAAAAGAAAAAAATATATACATTGACATGCAATAAACAAACATCAACCCCTCCCAATGACGCATCTTCCCAACCTTGATGCACATAGAGCCCACTAACTGCTACTTCACAAATTTCTGAAACAAGTAACACAGTGTTATTACCGCCCATGGGGTGACAATTTAAATATTCAACAAATTTAGAAAGGGCACCAACATTAAAAACTTGATAGCTTCAAAGTTATACAAAAAACGCCTGTTGTATTCAGAAACCAGAAACAAACAGCATAGATTAACGTCCCCTTTTTACCTTGGTGAAAGTTTTGAGTCCATGCTGAAAGAATTACCTGATTTACCGGGGCCAAGTTTTGGCCAAGGTGAGGAGTTTAGGTAATGGTTAATAAAGGCCACAACCAAATCAGATGGGGATAGGTGAACTGCGTTGAAACAAAACTAGCAAAAGGTCAGGTCCAAATCAATAAATCAGAATAGTACATAACAAACAACAATTACAAAATGGAAATCTGTCTGAAATCTGACATTTTTAAACAGGGACGATGACCAGAAGGTGTAGGAGGTAGGCTGGAAAGGGGAACTGACTGAAATCTGGATCGGAAAATGGGTAAACTGCATAGGAACTGTAATGAAAAAACACAGCAGACACAAACGGACACATACAAACAGAGACAGGAAAATCCGCTGCACATAACACCCCCACCCATAAGTGTGATCCTGTATCAAAGGATCACAAACATATTTAACACTATTACTCTCATGAACCGGCATTAGATGTGCGCTGTAAGAATATCAGAATGTTGTGGCTGGTATACACTGTGACTGAAATAAAGCTGCTGCCAATATATAACTTAAAGTTTTGTAACGCAAAAGGAGAGCAGATGCTTATTTTTCAATAGTACCTTAGGGCAGCTGATGTTTAAGGAATTGACAGGAAAAAACTAATGGGGTGTTCGATTCTTTGGGCATCTGTTTGCAAAAGAACTGCCCCAGCACGTTCCGCTGGCATCTACCTTCAAACTAAAGGGCTTATTAAAGTGAGGTTTGGCAAGGACAGGGGGTCTTTACACATTCAAATGTGTACTGGCACGCACTAGACCAAACAAAGTCATAGCGTTTTGTAGGAGAGAAGTAAGTGGCAAAACATCAGAGATGTTTTACAAAAACAACAGTAATTACCAGCCATATCTGAAAAATGCTTAAGTTCACATTTCGTTTTTAAAATGGGGAAACAAATAATAGCGTGGATCTTGGCATCCATGGGCGAACTGTACCGTTTACCTACTGTTTTTACAAGGTAACTTCACTCCAAATTTTTACTTTCCAAATTTTCACTTCTCAAGGTTCAGCACAAGCGAAGCTTTTTGTAATTTGGAAGATACTGTTTCCAGCAGCTGCATATGATGTACCCATGTGCCCATTTTTAGAAGGTAATCTGTCTTAATTTAAAATGGAATGTTTCTATGGATTAACATGATATGGATGTTGGTTAATAGGTAGGTGGCCAGCAACATCAATATCATGTTGTAAAACTGAGGTGCAAGATGGGACATCGGAAAAGAGTGAGGGATATTTATTAATCAAGTTTTTAAGGTCTGACTGGATGGCTTACGGTAAGTATGACGGTAAGTTACGGTAAGTTGCAAAGCTTACCATTTGGGCAGACAAGCACAGGGTAAGCAGTTTCTTCCTAGGTTCAGATTGTCATTCTCAGGTAAATATTTAATGAATAAAGCTGTAACGACGGAAGGAGACTGAGAGTGAGCGAGAGAAGAAGCGGCACAAAGTGAAGGTGAGCGCGCTACAGCCCCCGCTGTAGCAAATTAATATAGCACATGCAAGACTGCCTGCAATCAGAGGTTGGTTGCACATAATTAGTACAACTTTTATTTTATTTTACAAAGGCCAGACAACCATGTTTGTAGAGAGGACCAGTATGCAGAAGGGCTAAAACCTTATTATTCACGAGAGAGGACATGAAAACAAACTTACATACGTATACAAACAGATATAAAAGAAGATAAGAAAAAAATCCCAACAACTAGCAAGCCAACAAGGAGAGAGAAAAAGACACATGAAATATAACCAACATATGAAAACAGATAAAGATAGCATTAAAGGTATTTTAAAGTGGAAAAAAATGCATATGAATTTATGTGTGTGTAAGTATGTGTGTGCATGTCTGTGTAGAGAGGGTTTATTTGTTATGTATAGAGTTGTGTTAAATTTGGTACTGGATCTCAGTATATCTGTGTTTACAGTGGAGTTGGTTTGGCAGAATGGTTACTGTTAAAGGAGGTTAATAATTGGTGTTCAGATTGAATTGTATTTGGGGATTTTATTTTTGGTGGAAGCAGTTATTTTGTTATCTATTAGTAGATTTTTCAAGTGATTGACAGTAATGGTGTTTCTTGATTTCCAGTTCATGAGGATAGTGCTATGAGTAGAGCGGTGGTGATTTCTTTTGTTGCCCTGATTGCTGATGTGGTTCCTGGCAGACATAATTCTAGAGATATGGGGATGGTGGTATTTAAGCATGTTGCTTATATACTGATACTTTCTTGCCAGAAGTGTTGTATAGGTGTGCAGTGCCACATGGCATGGATATAGTTGTTTGTGGTGTTCTGGGTGCAGTGTGAACAGATTTTAGAGCTGGTGAATTTCATTTAAAAAAAAATGTTGTCCAGTGTAATGTGTTCAATTGCATTGTATGAGCTGTAGAGAAGTGCTTGTGATGGTGTGAAAATTAGTAGTGCTTTTGTCTGTCCAGATAGTAGGGTGCATTTTCTCTGAATTAGAGGTCAGAGTTGTTCCAGATGGGAGAATTGGTGCTCAGTGACAAAGTGGAGTTTGTTGTTTTGTGGGATTTCCACCAAGCTGTCAGGTTTGTTGCGATTGTTGGATTTTTGTAGAAGGAATGTTTTTTACGTATGTGGCTGATAAATGGCAGGTCTGCTATCTTGATATTGCATATTGTTTGTTTGACATCAATCCATGTGCTATCTGTCCGATTAGGATTTAGGTATATATTGTAATTGGGTTGCAAGAAAGTAGAAATTTAGGGCTTCTAGTCCTCCACATATTTTTAAATTCTGTTATGTGGTAGGTTTGATTATGGTTTATTTTTCCAGTAGAATTTCGAGATGGCGGTATCTAAAGACGTAAACAATTTTGTTGGTGGTTCAATAAGTAGAATTAAAAATAAGTAATTGACTTGGAGTAATATGATCATCATGTACACTTATTAAGCGGAAGTTGAGAAGTGAGACATTTGTTTTGTTTGAGAATACACCTTTGAGGGTATTTTTGTCACTTGCCCAGCAGGTCTTAAATTTGGGAACTAGAATGGCTACAGCTATCAGCTCTGGATGGTGGGGACCAACCATCCCATCTGCACACTGGTTTCTCCCTGAAGAACATCAAGTGCCTTTGCAACTGGGCTCATTGTCTTCAAATTTTCTGCAAGGAATGCAAGTTCCACCAGAGTAAACCTGTACATGTCACGCTTCCCTTCCCGGCTGGTGAGTCCGCTCAACCTGCAGACTACACTACACAGCTGGAGGACATCACCATCACATGCCCTCCCGCAACCTATACTTGTTCGTAATCACCATTATGTGTATACAGACTCCTACCAGTTCCCTTGCTGTTTGCGAGGTTTTGCATTTGTATTTTTATAGCATTTCTATTCTATTTACTATTGCCTGTTTCGTGTCGATCCCGTTTTTGTTTTTTTACTTTAATGTTTGGATTTGCCCTTGTATTTGATTATCTGGTTTTTAGACGCTGTTTTGTGCTTTCGACCATCCCTTCTGTGAGACCCTTTTGCAAATAAAACCTTTTGCTGGTTTTTAATTCCACAACCGTCCACTCTGTCCTCCACACTCTGACAGTACAAAAAAGAAAAGACAAACAGAACATGGAACACTTAGCCTACTTCATGTACCAGCTTCAACTGGAGGAACTGATAATTAAAAAGGAAAAATATTGTCATCTGAGACTTTTAAAAATGTAGTTGTGTTGCTACAAATCAGATCCATGGTAAATATTGGGACTGCATAATGGCATAGTGCATAAATATGTTCTACAGCTTTCAAAGTATTCAACTGTGACTTAATCTATTGTTAATCACTTCATTAACTGAAAGACACAAAAAAAACGAACTATTACTTAAGTGTATCTAGTTCACTGCAGACAGCTGCAATGGCCCATTTGCCTTGTTCACTTGTTATTCTCACTATTCTTTCTACAGCTGAGAAGAGTGAATTCCACCTTTTAGGCCATACAAGTTGGAGCTTGTAGTGGTCTTTAATTACTTCAGATGCAGTGCTTTATCTTGAACTTTTGGCAAATGTGGACCTTGACACATGCTTGTACAATGTGTTTGACCTCTGCTGTTGAAGCATCAGCTGTGTACACTAAATTAAGGATGTGGCAGCAGCGGCAAAATTGCTTGGGAATCTGGTACTCCAAGTAGTCATTTTTGTCCAACAGGGCTCCGGCATCAACAAATTCAACACCCTCACCTCTTTCCTCTTCTTCATCATAGTCATCATTTGGCCACTATCACCCTCTTCTCCATTACCCTCTCCTACAGGTTCAGGATTGTTGTTCTCGTTAGTCTGCCCATAAACTGTGAAGGCTTTCAGGAAGTTTGTCCGTTGTCAGTTGTAGTGTGAACAGTCTTCTCTCTGATATTGATTTCTGTATGAATATCATTTAGGGCACAAGCCAGGGCAGAAGAGGTATGTGACCCTTTAAGTTGCTTGCATCCCAGGGCAGAATAGGATCTCTACATGGTCTTGGGGTTAAACCAGTGTGCAACTGCACTAAGGGAAGGGCTTTCAGTTTTCTTTTCATTTCAAAAGAGGTCTTTATGACTTTGATTACAACTGTCATGACATTTGTATTTGGCTAAAGATGTTGGCTGAAAAGTAGCATTATTGATGAGATCAGGGATTTACAAGGGTTTATTTTATGTTTATTTACCACAGTTATGAATGATTTCATAAAATGGTTTAGTGGCAAGTCAACATTTAGCTTTTCAAGTTTATTTGTCATTTGCACATGTCAGGACATAACATGCATTGAAATGCTCAGGGTGAGGCTCAGATAAAGCTCTACAGCAGGGCAGCATTATATATGTAGTAAAAACAGTGCAAACGTAAGAATAAATAGACAACAATGAAGTAAAAAATAGGCTGGAATATATACATTTAGTAAACTGAAATATATAAGGGAATATACAAAACATACACAAGATATATACAGGAGGACATATGTAGAAACTTTTGCTTAAGCAGGTTATCTAAGAAGATATATTTATTTTCTAGTGTAAAGTGGATTTCACTTATTGCTAAGTCAGAAATAAAAGCTTTTTTTTTTATTTTTTTTTATTTCTTCTAATCATATTGTGAGAGCCTGTTGAGAGAAGTGATGGACCCTGTCGTCTTCTATCGGCATGGCCTAGGCCTTGTGCAGTGCCTCGCGATACCTCTGCCAGATGCTACTATCAGCTGAGCCCTGGTCAGGCATTATGTCTGTGGAGAAACTGTGGACCCTCACCACCTGGCGCAAAAGCAACATGGTTGTCTCTTTAGCCAACGGAACTCTAGGCACCATAATGAATTTAAACGCCTTTGAGAACCAATCAACGATAACCCATAACTCAGGCAACCCGGTGATGAAGTCTAAGGAGACATGGGACCATGGCAAAGATGGAATAGGAAGGGAATGGAGTAGTTCTGCCGGTTAAGTGTGGGGTTCCTTATTTTGGGCGCAGGTCTGATAAGCCGCCACATAGGCCAAGAACATCCCTGTCCATTCCTGGCCACTAGAAGCGCGTTTGCTGCAGCTCTCCAGGGTCAGGCTCCACCCCAAGAGCCTCCTGGATTGAGGCCTTCACTTCCCCCCGCATCGGTGCCATGATACGATTCCCCCAGGATGAGGGGTGAAGGGGGTCAATCCAGAGGGGGAGCTACTCACTGCCTGGAAAGAGCATCAGGCTTAATGTTCTTCGAGTCGGGCTGATAGGACAAGATGAAATCAAATCGACTGAAGAACAATGCCCACCTGAATAGTAGGCAAGTGTCCAAAATCTATTCTATAATCTATAATCTATTCAGTAGGCGAAATCAACAGGCGAGCGTGGCTAGTATGTCCGAATACTCAGTATGCATTGAGTACTAGGTGAACGGTAACTGGATGAACTGCTGAATTGGCAGCCATTTGTATGTATGCAGTTGCAGCACACTGTGGTATCCCATTATTCAGCTGGATGAATTCAAAGCAGAGGGAAAAAAAGCAAATGTTAGCGCTACTTCTGAGGTAAAAAAAATATTAAATTCCTTTTTTTCCGAGCTACAGCTAGAGTACATATTCAGACAAAAACCCCAGATCTGCGTCGCAAAAAGTGTCTAAATCTTTTAGTAAACGGGGCTTTTAAATGAATGATGGGACTTTTATGGTGGTGGTCTGACTTCTTGCGTCTAGTACCTACTGACTAGTACTGACTTTATGGTACCGGCTAGTGAGAGACACATACGCGTTTCAGCATGAACTCAAGACAGCATGAACTAGAGGCCGGGAGTGGCCTAACAGGGGCTCGGGGCATTACATGTTCCTGTTGTTGTGTTATTGTACCTAAAGCACTGTTTACTGCATCTTCCTCTATGCTAATGCCACAATATTAATAAAAATAGAAAAAAGAAAAATAATATATCTCAATATCTAATTGTCTATATTTGCAAAACAGAAACAATCACTGCGCAGCAGCGTCCCGTGTTGTGTTAAGACCTTGCAAGGCCATGTGTTTGTCAATGTCCTTTATATTCTTGTCCTTAATAAGCAGGTGTGCGAGCGGGTGTGGTCTGCTCAGTGAACAGGTGAGTCAGAACGAGGCTGAGCTGAAGGAGAAGATCTGACATCATGTGACACCCTCGACAGAAGAAATGTATACATACATACACAATTTCCTGGAATTAAACAGTTGAGGCATGCTCTACCCAAGAGCATTATGCCTTATTGCCAACTCTGGTTCTCGGGATTTATAAGTTCTAAGTCGAGGAAGTCATCAAAGCTAGTTTTCAAAAATAATTTCTCTTGACACCCCTGTATTATTTTAAATAATCTTGAAGTTACTTTGTTACGGGGGTAAAAAAAAGTGTATATAAATTAAGTCATGGGTTAATGCCTAATATATATAATGACTCTTACAGATGGCGAGGGTGTTATATAACCTGTTAAGAGTTAATGAGAGGAACCCAATTTATTGGGTGATTAATGGCTGCTGCATAATCTTCTTCATATGCTAATATGGCATTTTAAAAGTTTTTGAAGAGGATTATCCTTAGTATTTTTCAGCATTCAAAAAGCTTGTCAATTTTGTACAGTGCTTCCATGATATTCATATTCTTTTGCAATAAAGGAATGTGGATGATATGGAATTATCACTCATAAAAATATTACATTCATAAATTGTGAAATGTAAACCACATATTACAAATTTGTGTATAGATTTTGTATTGTAAATTATAAAATTGAAAACAAAAAAGCTATATTTCCTTGTATTTTTTCTACTAAATAAGTTCTTTTAAAAAGCCCAATCCGATCCTCTTAATCATATTTATTAATTTATCCATTAATATCTTCCTTCAAGTGCAAGGACTTGTTATTTCCCAGCCTGGGGAAAGGATTTGAAAGGATTCGCATGATCCCCAGCGTATCTAACAGCGCAGAGTTAAGTATTCTGGGACTTCATTCAGGCACGCCTCAGACTCTGGGAGACCGGACAGGGACGTGGCCCTCTTTTTCAGTTGTGGGCGTTTTAGAAGGGTGCGTTTCCGGCTGAAATCACGGCACAGAATGCGCGTGTATTGCAAAAGGAGAACCGGCGTCGCGCTGCTGCGAAAGTGCTGAAGCAGGGAACACGCTAGCGAAACGAAACGAATAAAAAAACTGTAGATTCCGTTTTACGTACTGAAAAAGCAGGAAGCAAACGAGAGTTGTCACCTGCGCAGCACTTTTTCGACAGGAATAACAGTAGTAAAAAGTAAACGTGAGGCTTACATGCATACACTTTTTCTATCTTTTTCGCAGCATATGAGACATTTTGGAGTCTGTTTGAAGCAACTTTTGGCTACAGGCTTCGAACTGTACTAACGTTTCCGACATCTCGATCGAGCTGCCAGAGGGTGAGTGCCTTCCTAGTAGTACACCTATAAAAACATGTTGATGCGGTATCAAACAAATCTCCTTGATTTTGTCGAATGTGTTAACTTTGGATTTTTTTATTTACAAGAAGCCTGTCTCGTTGCTCGTCTCATTATTGCCTACTTCTTACAAGTCTCGGCCGAATGTTGTTGCCATTTTAGATTGTGAAATTGCTATGACTATGACAGAAATGTTTCACTGTTTATTCAAGTATAATTTACATTTAATTATTAGATAGTCTATTAGAACAGTGTTCATTAATCTAGGTATAGGTTCTTTTTGTATTTCATGGGAAAATAAATCGGTTATATCCACCATGAGTGTACATCTTAAAGTTTTTACTGAAGAGTCACCAATCCTTTCTATCTTAGCTAAGTCGGAATTTATTCTGACACAGTAAGTCGGCCTAATTCTTAGTGTTTTGTTGTTTGGCCGTGGGTTAAAATAATTAGACTGACACCTGACACTGCGACAAGACAGGTCGGCATGCTGTTGATTTCTTGTTTGCTGGCCAGTTTTCCGAATAGAGCGCGACATTAGTTTAACAAGCTATTTTGACGTTTAGCAGATACGCAGTAAATATGGAGCATGGCGGATCGCTACTTTCTCGTCCTGGTTTGTAGCTAAACCTTAGCCAGTACAAGTATGACGTGATCGTGCTATGGAAGCTACGGACCGGAAGAGAGCATGCCAGTACATGAGCATTCACAGTGATAGACAAAAAAATCAGTGGGGCGGTGGGTTTATCAAGTAGCCATGTCTTGTTGGTTGTGAACTATAGCTTGTACTTACTTTTCAGTGCAAAGAACAAAAATCCTCACTAGAGACCCCTTCCTATATTGTGATTAGAATGCCCGTTTGTTTAGAATAAAGCTCTTTGTATGTTTACTTTTTTTTTGTTTTTACTTGTGGCGGGGTGGTATTGAAGGGGGTGAATAAGAAGTTTTGTTTACTTGTCACCTTAGAACTGTCTGGTGGCAGTTATTAGAGGCATTTGCTCGAGGTAACATTAATTGTTTGTCAGTAAGTGACTACCAGCAAACAATCCTGTACAATTAACCTGCCTCTGAGTTGACTTATGTATAAGCCATATTAAAGTGTACTGAAGAATAATTTTTAGCAGGAAATAAGAAAAAGCATCAAATCAAATTTATTTATATAGCGATTTTAACAACTGATGTCGCCTTTACAGTGGTGATGACTGTTAATAAAGGTAGAAGGTTAGTGGAAACTAGTTTGAGTCCATGTTAATTTCAATATAGTCTATGATAGAGGTTAGGCAGCTAGTCTGAGGATAGGTTGCTGGTATGAAACAGGTAACAGCAGGGACCGACGATCAGTCTGGTGGGTGACTTGGGTGGCAGGAGAACCTGGTGGTCAGTCTTCCATCAGTGTCAGTCAGGACAGTTGGGCAGTCATAATCGGAAAAGATAAAGAGATAGTCTCAGTTCTGTTTGGATGTACGGAGAATGTACAACATTATCAGAGTGTGGCTAACGATTCCGGCAGATCTGACTGTAACAGCATAACTAATAGGAGAGAACCAGAAGGTAACACAACAACGGGGGCACCCTGAAACACTGGCATCCCACTGCTCCATCGTCCACAAACCTGAGTGACCGCATGCAAGCGTTGGGACGACAGTACCATCATCTCAGTTTACCACAATTCTGTGTCCATGAACCCCTGGAACAGAAAACATTAATTACCAAAAGCTAAACTAAACAAGTACGTTTTCAGCCTAGACTTAAAGATTGAAACTGTGTCTAAGTCCCAGACATTATCTGGAAGACAATTCCAGAGTTGCGGGGCTTTATAAAAAAAGCTCTTCTCTTGCTGAGGATTTGTATATTCTGGGAACTAATAAGAAGCCAGCCCCCTGTGATCTAAGTAATCGAGATGGTTCATAATAGGAAACAAGGTCTTGCAGGTACTCAGGAGCGAGATAATGTAGGGCTTTGTATGTCAATAGAAGAATTTTGTACTCAATATGGAATTTAATTGGAAGCCAATGCACCACTGATAGGACTGGGCTGATATGATCAAATTTTCTGGTTTTAGTAAGGACCCTGGCTGCAGCATTTTGAAGTTGAAGTTTACTGAGGTTCCAACTAGAACATCGTGACAATAGAGCGTTGCAATAATCTAGTCTTGAGGTAATGAAAGCATGTACTAGTTTTTCAGCATCATGCAGGGATAAAGCACTTCCTAGCTTAGCGATCTCACGAAGATGTAGAAAAGCTGTTTCAGTAATATTAGTTATATGTTGATCGAATGATGGATCTGAATCAATAATGAAGCCAAGATTTTTTTTCCTGCTAGGCCAGGAATAACAGAAACATCAGCCAAGTTTAACTTTAAGTCAGATAATTTACTTCTTGCGGCTTTTGGTCCCAGAATAAGAACCTCAGTTTTATCACCATTTAGAAAGAGGAAGTTTTGTAACCTCCAGCATTTCACATATTTTACACAATCCTCGATTTTCTTTAATCTAAGTTTGTCATCAATGGTTGGTATATACAGCTGTGTGTCATCTGCATAACAACGGAAGACAATGCCATGCTTGCTTATAACTTAACCTAGTGGCAGCATGTATAATATAAACAATAATGGCCCTTAAATAGAACCTTGTGAAATTTCATATCTTACTTTTGTATAATTTGAGGATACATTATTTATCTCTACAAACTGATAACGCTCAGATAAATACGATCTGAACCATGAAAGAGCTGTTCCTCTAATTCCAATCATGTTCTCTAATCGTTCTGGTGTAGGATGGTGTAGTCTATAGTATCACTCAGATCTAGTAGCGCTAATAGGGATATGTAGCCTTGATTAGGCTAGGAGAAGATCATTTATCTTAACTAGGGCTGCCTCAGTACTATGATGTGGCTTAAATCCAGATTGGAATTTTTCAGATATGCAGTTCTTTTGCAGGTATAAGTAAAGTTGATGGGCTACAGCTTTTTCTAAGATCTTAGATATAAATGGTTGGTAAGAAATAGGCCTATAGTTAGACAATACACCAGGATCAAGATTTGGTTTCTTGATCAAAGGTTTAATAACTGCTACTTTGAAAGCTTTAGGTACATTCCCCAGGCTAAGGGATAAATTCACTATTGTTAAAAATGTATAATTATATCTGTAACTAATTCTTTTGGAAGTTTTGAGGGAACTGCATAGAGTATGCAGGTACTACAGATTGCAGAGGAGATCATTTTCTCTAGTTCAGACTGTGGAAGTGAGGAAAAAGTTTCTAGTCTTTCTTCCACAACTAAATTTTGTTCTATATCCGCTATACCAGGTTACATACAATAATAAAGGCTGGATATGTTGTCTAATATTTTTAATTTTATTATTTAAAAAATTGGAAATTGCAGTAAAAAGTATTCTAGAGTTGTGCTTGTTGTTTTCGATTAGTGAGGCCAAATATGCTGAGCGAGCATTTGAGAGAAAAATGTTTTTTTCATATGCAGAATGTGAGAAAATAAGCACTTCATTTTTATAGGTCAGTGAGAATGAAAAAAACTTTTAGTAATTATTTATTTTATTGGATAATTTATTGGATATTATTCAGTTATCAACTTAGCAAAGTATTTTGGCTGCTGCTGCATACACCTGTGACAGCCTCAGCACCGTTAGAGGTTCTATGTGCGTGAACACTAATTTATTTCCTTTGTGGTGCAACCAGCAACAGGAAGCCATATTTCCCTATGATTTACTGTAGTATATTGTTTTTTCACAGAATCCTAGTGTTTGTTATATGAGCATCAAAGATGACTATAGAGCTGTTCCAAGTGACTTGTTATGACTAATTTACTGTTTATATATAGCTGTGGTTCCCCATGCAGCAAGTTTGCGGCAGATTTCCTACCAAAAACAACAAACTTATTAATTAAAAGTAAAACTTTACTGTGGTGCTTGTATTTGAAAAGGCATTGTTTGGGCAGTATTGCAGACTTCCTGTGATTTTTTTTTTAAATTTTATTTTAATTTTTTAAACTAAACTCCAAGTGTCATCATGGCGATGTCCTTTAAAGAATGAGTATATACTATAAAGTAATTTTTTCAAGCATGTAATAACTTGTAAACATGTAGTAACATGTAAACAATTGCAGTAATAAAGCAAATGTCTTGTGACCCAATGACAAATCTATGGGACCATGAGCAGCTGATGTATGCTGTCAGTTTAGAATGAACTTATCCACAATGCCTACAGTCTTAAAGTATTGGAACAGCAAGGCCCGTTCCTTGTTTTGCTATACACTGAAGATAATATGGTTTGAGATCAAAAGATGAATATGAGACCATAGATCAGAATAACAACTTGGAGCATGATGCCCATGGTGGCATACCATTGAATTTTCAAGAAAGCAAAATTATAGGAACAGATAACTGCATTAAATGTCACCTGTTATGTTCTTTTATGTGATGTTTATCCAGGCTTTTACTGCAACTTGTAGTTTGTTTTGGGAATTCCATTAGTCTCCTCTTCCGGCTGTGGAATGCATACACAATTGGGTTAAACTCTAATGATTCGCCTGGCCAGACTAAAACTTTCCACTTTTGTCCTGTGTTGCCGTCCTTTATATTGACAGTGTGTTTTGAATAGTTTCCTTGTTGCATTTTGAAATCCATTTGTATTAGGTAGGGTGCTTTTCTCTAATGACAGACATTTTCTGTAATGACAGACATAAGGTTTCTGTAGACGTTTGGGCAACACGTGCCAGTTATGTTTTAATATTTTTGCTTATTTGGAAATTGGTGAGTCAACATATGTAAATAAAAAGCAATAAAAGCTTTAATTCTGATTTGTCATCTCATATTCTCATGTCCAAATGTCTTTATTGTACACCAAAACAAAATAATTGGCCTTTTACTGTTCCAATACTGTAAAATCTGTTTATGCAAAAAAAGGTTAAAAAAAAGGGGCATGTTTGTTGTCCAGTTTTAAAGTGCTGTCTGTACTCTGTGATAATTTTTAATGCTATAGATTTGTGTTTTATAGCAAATATACTTATAAATGTTTATTTATCTCTGTTCAAAAGCTCTGACATGATATGGCTGTTCTTTGCTGAAGCAGTTTATATGCATTCTGTGTGTGGAGTCTTCATTTTTAAGACCGTTCCCCAGGATACATGCTGGAGTTCATTTCCACTTTCGGGGTTTTGCTAGGAATATCGCTTCTGGTTAGCAAAAGGTTGTAAGCAGTATTAACAGTAAGAATTTATTTGTAATGTGTACAAAATTTGCAATATATAAAAATGGATGTTGTGTGTGGCAGGGTTTGTTCTGCCAGGCGGAGCCTGTTGTAAACTTTATATTTTTATAAATTCTTTGTATGTAGGCTGAATAAAATGTTGATTGATAAATTATAATTCTATATAGATAGATTTGACAAGACACAAGATACACACTAGATACCAAGCTTTCTGTCAATCAATGACAGTTGAACTTGAGAGACTAGATAGCTTTGTTTTTCTGGATCTCAACATTTACAGTACTTAGTGTGTAATACAATTGCAACCATATATGACTATTTGCTTATATCTGCAAGAAGTCTGAAGATTATTAACTGCTCTATTTTTGATAAAGTTTACTTTTACCATGTTCAGTTTGCTTTTCAAGTTTGCAACATTTTACAGGTTTTGAACACATCTAAACTAAACACTTATTCACACTTCAAAGTGCAAGCCTACTTTTCACCCAACTTGTGCATGAGTGAAACTTAAATTTCATAAATAGGTAGACAAATAACTAAAAGTGCTTCCATATGTTTTTCCTTTTTGAGACATCAATGCTCTTCAAATTTTACCGGCCATGTGAAATGTGCTTGGAGGCAAGGTGATGCAGTCAACTATTGAAGCTGCAGTATAATTTTAAACATTTTCCATATGTAAGGTGTAACTGTTTCATCTAAAGTACTTTGCTGATAGCATTTACTTTAGGGTCAAGCTTTCAGCCATTGTACATTTCATGTTTACAATAACAAGTAACATTCACCCTTGATTTTAGTGAAAGTTGCTGATGCCACTTTGCAAATATAAGGAGTAAGTAACTCTGTGACCATGATGTACAATTGCATTTTCATTCATGAATTTGAGATTAGTCTTAAAGACAGACAGCTGAATATTGCAAAAAATAAATATTGTGTTATACTCTTTACTTGTATGTTGCAGTTTCTGTTTACCAGGCAGCCAACATTTGTTCGGCTACTGACTTCTGAGCTATTAACCCATATGCAAGAATATATTTAACCTAACATTCTCACATACTGTCCTAAGTCTTACACATCCCATATTTTTTCAATTACATTTTTAATATTTTATTTATGTAATCTGTGTTCTGTTCTAGTGGGCACAAAAAATACCTAGGGTATCAATATCTGTATTTGTTAAGTGCCAGTTTTAGCACAAATACTGTATAGATATCACTGCATCACTATAGAATCTTTTGTCCAAATAATGCAGGTAAAATAGGATTCCTTGGGAATGTGGCTGCACTATTCGGCATACAAAAAAAAAAGAAAATATTAGATTTTAATACTTATTGTCTTTTTATGTTTAACCACAGCATAAACTAAACTCTGCTATGTCAGTCTTAACACCCGGTACTCTCTGAAAGAATTTCGGTCTGCTCTAAGCATCTTGCATGCCAGCACACTCTCGTTTATTATTAGTAGTAAACAACTGAGCGCATGCTAGCTAGGGTATTTGTTGTGTTCCATCAGATAACAAGGAGTTTACAAAGTGTCTGGTATGCCGAGCAGGCAATTGTGGGCTAGTTATGACAGGCTAGCATAAGCTTAATGATCTGATTTACCATGGAAGTGTATGGTTTGTAAAAGTTGTTCGTCATTTAAGGGTATTTACCATTTTTTATTGTTTTATTATCTATGTAGGAAAATACTATGCCACTCTGTTCATGAAGAATTAACTGTTATCAGAGCAATCAAATATGCATAGCCAAGCACCATAACGCATTTAGAAGTTAATGTTTAATTTACTAAGTAACTGCATAAGTGATGCATGCATGTATGTGTTCATGTGTTGAGTGTTTACATGTAATGAGGAGAATCTTTTACAACCCATACATTTTAATTACACATTACATATACACATATTTTGTAGATTTTTGGAGTGAAAGGAAGTAAGGAGAAACTCTGCACATTTATGGCTGCAAGCAGGACGCTGTCTGGTGCTTGGTGTTTGTGTAAATTTACCCTTACCACATACCGGTTGCTAGTTCTGTTTTTGGTGTATGGATTGGCCTATCCGTAGAGGTTTTTTTTGTATGTTCCCGCACTGTGCTCTTTGGAGCGCAGTCTGGGGGTTTTTACTTTTTTTCCCCCTCACCTCTCTCATGTATCACTCTTATGTTCTGACTTGCCTATCTTCCTGTCCTGTCTCCCCTCCCACTCTCCCCATGCCTTGTACTTGTATGTTATGGACGG
The DNA here is from genome assembly GCA_021613375.1 of Megaleporinus macrocephalus. Lineage (NCBI taxonomy): Eukaryota > Metazoa > Chordata > Actinopteri > Characiformes > Anostomidae > Megaleporinus > Megaleporinus macrocephalus. The sequence goes on along the minus strand of CM038723.1, from coordinate 16,257,346 downwards.
GTTGATGAGAATTTTGCCAGTTCTTGTACTTGTATTTGTGACTGTGTGACAATAAAGGCCTGATTGATTGAATGAATTCGCTGTGCATTTTAAGTTGTTTTGTCCTGTTGTAGAAGTCTGCCTCCTTTTAGTTTCTTGATTGACTGTTAGGTTCTTTTCAGAATCCACCTTTAAATACATGATATCATAAACTTTATCAGTTCAGTGACTATACCAGTGACTATGTTCAGAAAGGCTCATGCTTGTGTGGAGATGAATGAGCAATTACTTGATTTCAGCTAGTACACAGCTTTACAAAAAGTTGTTTTTCTTTCAGACCGATAAAAAATGAGCATGGAAGCGTGAATGTTTGAGATTCAGTATTGCAAAGTGTTTGGTAATTTGGCATGCATTGTTGTGTGTGGGAATTGATTGGTATAATATTGTGAACTGTGTCAACTGTGGTTTCATGATATAAATTAATGCCAGGTATTCGTATTTTATTCTAAAAATTGCAGGTTAGTGTTTAGTTTTTTTTTTTTTAAATAGAAGAATTTAATTAGAGATGGACCGATCAGTGTTTTTGAGGCCGATTCCGATCGCTGAAACAGCATAATATTTTTAACAAAATTAGCAGTAAATAAACAAAGTAAATCAAACAAATATCCCCAATACTGCAATCATTCAAATTAGACCCTTCATTTCAAACTAAAAAAGATAATTAAATAAATGCAGTAAAAACTGCAGTCATTAAACCCAGACTCTGGGTCATTTTAAACGACAATCTACAATCATTAAATGTAGATCTTAAATTGTTGCTGCTGTTCTGTTCGTACCAGTCAGATCTGGTCTGCGCGGTTCTCTGGATTATCTGTTTTGTGCTAGCTGCGCGTGCTAGCTCTGCTGTTTGCTGATACTCACTGTATTCAGCCGCGTGCAGTGTCGTATCAGAGTAGTAGTGTTAAATGTCTTTGTCTTGGTTCCTCAATGAGACACGCTGATTTTACAAATTTAAAAACGTCCTAGATGAGCCTGTCATGTACGGTAAACGACTGCGACGTCGCTGCTTTAGTCAGTCTGTCAAAATGAAAGGTTATGAAACTTTTTTTATAAATTTTCACCTAGCGGTTCAGATAGGAATTGCAGGGAGCTGGCTGGAGGGGGTTCTCCTCTTCCTGGATGAAACGCTAGCTGGAAATACAGAAATTAGGCTCATTGGTTTAACGGCATCGATCGCCTCTCGGGATCGGCTCTAAATTGGAGAAATATCGTCCGATCACCGATCGCATATTTTGATTAAAAATCGTCCGGCACCGATACATAGCCGATCGATCCTTCCATCTCTAAATTTAATCAGTTGTTTTGTCAACCCCCTAGATTGTGCAAAGTTTCTTGGGTGAGGTCTGCAGAGGTGACCGTAAAGTGGTAGCAATACGCTCAAACACGGCAAAATGCATATCTGGCTGAGCTTTTTAAAAAGTGGTACCAATGCAATGTGTTTACTCACATTAAGTACAGGTGGGTTAATAGCTGAATGTGAAGGGGCAGATGCCACCAGAGTAGCTGCTGGAGAAGAGAAAGAAGGAGGAGGCGGTGTATTGTCCAGCTGGACAGCTGGATTATTTGTAATCTTCATTGTTGATATCTCCAAATCCCATGGTCAGACCTTTCGATCAACATCAAGCTCCAATATCTGGATGGCCAACTTCCAGCTCTCCTTTATGGGCTTCTGCTTTCTCCTGAGCCTCCAATTGGAGACGTGCAATAAGCACCTTAGCACAAGCCTCATGAAGTGATCCTGAGGACAAAGGAGAAAGAATGAGGCAGTGTTGCCATGTCATCAATTTCAGGCTTAGCTTGCAACTCATGCATTAGCAACAGGAGTCACTGCCTTCTCAATATCACTTTCCACTACAGGCATCCTTAGGACAATTCTTTTTAGGCTAGGCAAAGCAACAACGTCTGCAAGTCAAAGGCTACCATACCGCAAGCATATGTAAAGTTGCCACACCAATGCCAAGCCACCCACAACCACCATGAGACAGTTAATCAATTCAATGATTTATCGACAAATTATCAACAATTTAAAAAGTTACGTTCCACAGAAAAGCCATACAGATAGATTAGGTAATAAACACTATAAGACTATAGTATGTTGTAGAACACCAGAATGCTGGAGAACTGGACCAGCCTAATGGAGGACGCAGAAGTCACCAAAGAGAAGGAAATAACAAGAAACTACACTGGGCTGTATTTTTAGAACTAGCAAAAACAAAAAACTGGAGCTAAACTGCTACTCTAGACTAAGCTATATCAAATATACGTGGGGTGGTACCTGCCTCTAAGATAGTGTGTGTAGACGGAAGTGTAAATGGAAGTGTGCAAACGTTGTAATTTGTTCTTCCTCCCAGAGGGAAAACACTTTGGGAAAAGGGGAGACACTAACACCCAGTAAATGAAGAGTAAACGACGACCACAACAGTTAGAACAGCATGGCAAAGGGCTACTCTATAAAACAAAAAAGTAACCAAACAGGTCAGCTTCTTCTAAAGTGAGCTGTGCAGCATAAATATAGCTGAGGGAGTGAGCCAAAAGGCTGCCACTCTCTTGGGCCAAACATGCTCTCTGATCGGTCAGAAAAACACAGGGAGCGAAGAATAAAGGATGACATCATAATGTATTTTTTTGTAATTCCCTCTCTTGTACATTATACATGAGGTCAATTACATAAAAATGCTCCTATATATACAGTGCCTTGCAAAAGTATTAGGCCCCCTTGAACTTATATTTCCTTTTGCCATATTTCAGGCTTCAAACATAAAGATATGAAATTGTAATTTTTTGTGAGGAATCAACAACAAGTGGGACACAATCGTGAAGTGGAACGAAATGTATTAGATATTTTAACCTTTCTTTAGAAATAAAAAACTAAAAATAAAGTGGGGCGTGCAAAATTATTCGGCCCCCTTGTGTTAATACTTTGTAGCGCCACCTTTTGCTGCGATTACAGCTGCAAGTGGCTTGGGGTATGTCTCTATCAGTTTTGCACATCGAGACACTGAAATTTTTGCCCATTCCTCTTTGCAAAACAGCTTGAGCTCGGTGAGGTTGGATGGAGAGCAGCAGTTTCCACAGATTTTTGATTGGATTTAGGTCTGAACTTTGACTTGGCCATTTTAACACCTGGATACGTTTATTTGTGAACCATTCCATTGTAGATTTTGCTTTATGTTTTGGATCATTGTCTTGTTGGAAGATAAATCTCCGTCCCAATCTCAGGTCTTTTGCAGACTCCAACAGGTTTTCTTCCAGAATGGTCCTGTATTTGGCTCCATCCATCTTCCCATCAATTGTAACCATCTTCCCCGTCCCTGCTGAAGAAAAGCAGGCCTAAACCATGATGCTGACACCACCATGTTTGACAGTGGGGATGTTGTGTTCAGGGTGATGAGCTGTGTTGTTTTTACACCAAATATAACGTTTTGCATTGTGGCCAAAAAGTTCGATTTTGGTTTCATCTTACCAGAGCACCTTCTTCCACATGTTTGATGTGTCTCCCAGGTGGCTTGTGGCAAACTTTAAACGAGACTTTTTATGGATATCTTTGAGAAATGGCTTTCTTCTTGCCACTCTTCCATAAAGGCCAGATTTGTGCAGTGTACGACTGATTGTTGCCCTATGGACAGATTCTCCCACCTCAGCTGTAGATCTCTGCAGTTCATCCAGAGTGATCATGAGCCTCTTGGCTGCATCTCTGATCAGTTTTCTCTTTTTTTGAGTTGAAAGTTTAGAGGCACGGCCGGGTCTTGGTAGATTTGCAGTGGTCTGATACTCCTTTCATTTTAATATGATCGCTTGCACAGTGCTCCTTGAGATGTTTAAAGCTTGGAAAATCTTTTTCTATCCAAATCCGGCCTTAAACTTCTTCACAACAGTATCTTGGACCTGCCTGGTGTGTTCCTTGGTCTTCATGATGCTCTCTGCGCTTTAAACAGAACTCTGAGACTATCACAGAGCATGTGCATTTATACAGAGACTTGATTACACACATCAAGGATTCTATGTATGGATTCTATTTATCATCGTCATTTAGGTCAACATTGGATCATTTAGAGATCCTCACTGAACTTCTGGAGTGAGTTTGCTGCACTGAAAGTAAAGGGCCGAATAATATTGCACGCCCCACTTTTCAGTTTTTTATTTCTAAAAAAAAGTTTAAAATATGCAATAAATTTCGTTCCACTTCACGATTGTGTCCCACTTGTTGTTGATTCTTCACAAAAAATTACAATTTCATATCTTTGTTTGAAGCCTAAAATGTAGCAAAAGTTACTAACAAAATGCCATTTTTTCCCTGTTAACTATTGTAATGACAACTAATTCTGGAAAAGTAATTTTCTGGTTAAAAAAGGACATTTTATGAAATGCAATAAAAGCAAACAAGCGTATAGCCCTACAAAGTGCACATGTAGGAAATGTGATGGCATTATATTTGCCATCCACCATCCACTAAACTACTAGTCTATTAAAAAAACTTGGTTATGGTTCATATTTCAGCTTTAATGAAACAGCAGCTCTGTCCTTATCAGAATGCAGCCCAGCTTTAACTGTTAGCTTAGCCCAGCTTTGTAAGTTTGTATTTTGCTATTTGTTTAATGGCGAGGTTATTTGTTTAATAGGCTTTTCTGTTTACAAAGCCCAACAAAAACTTTGCACCACATCCTGTCAGAAATTCACTATTTTAATAATGATTTATTGCTTTTCATATTGTCATACTGTTGTCATATCCGACAGCTTTATTAAACATTGCATTTTATGTAAATATCTAGTGGCCTTACTGACTCATCATTGAAAAGTGCAAAAGACAACAGGTCTTGTGTTATGGGGGGCATCACTGCACATGGCATGGGGCTTGCAATTGTGATGGTGCCATGAATGCTGTATCTTGGGATTTTAGAAATACAGTTAGGTGCAGAAATATTTGCACAGTGACCCAATGTACATGATTTGGTCTCCATGCCACCACATTGGATTTGAAATTAAACAACTGGGTGTAGAAAGTGTATAAAACATTTTTTACAAAGCCTCCTAATTTCAGGGGCTCAAAACTAATTGGACAAATTAACATTTACTGTAAATAAAATTTCATTTTTAACACTTTGTTGAGAATCCTTTGCAGGCAATGGCTGCCTGAAATTTGGAACCCATTGACATCACCAAATGGCTTTGTGATGCTTTTACTTCAGCTGTCTTCAGCCGTTGCATGTTCGAGGGTTTCGAGGGTAACTTTTGTCTTAACCAAGTGAAATGCGTGCTCAATCGGGTTGAGATCTGGTGATTGACTCATCCATTGGCGAATATTCTGCGTCCTTGCCTCCTGGGTTGGTTTCACAGTATGTTTTTTGTCACTGTCCATCTGTACTGTGAAGCACCCATGCCATCACATTTCCTCCATGTTTTACAGGGGATGTGGTATGTTTTGGGTCATGAGCCGTTCCAAGCTTTCTCCATACTTTCTTCCTCACATCATTCTGGTTGATCATAGTTTCATATGAATATAGAACGCTGTCCCAGAACTAGGCTGGCTTCTTTAGATGTTTTTTGGCAAAGTCTAATCTGGGGTTTCTATTTTTGGAGCTGATTAATGGTTTGCACCTTGTGGTAAACCCTCAGTTTTCTCTTTTATGGTAGACTTGTAGACTTAGATACTGATACACCTGCTTCCTGGAGAGTGTTCTTCATTTGGCTAGATGTTATGAAATGATTTTTCTTTACTAGGGAAAGGATTCTGCGATCGTCCACCACTGATTTTTTTCCAAGGACGTCTAGGCCTTTTTGAGTTTCCGAGCTCACCGGTGTGCTCTTTTTTTCCCAGAATGTACCAAACTTAAATTGGCCACTCCTAACATTTCCGCTATCTCACTGATGGATTTATTCTTTGTTTCAGTCTATTGATAGCCTGTTTCACTTCCATTGAGAGCTCCTTTGACTGCATGTTGTGGGTTCACAGCAACAGCTTCCAAATGCAAATGCCACACCTGGCATTAACTCCAGACCTTTTACCTGCTTAATTGATGATGGATTGCTGAGGGTAAAAGCCCATGAAATAGTTGTCCAATTACTTTTGGTCCCTTGAACAAGAGGCAGCTACATATTAAAGCTCTGTCATTCCTGAACCCTTCCTCCAATTAGGATACCCTTAAATTAAAGCTGAGAGTCTGCACTTTAAACCCACATTAATTATATAACAGTATCTTAATTATCGTTTAGTAAACAGTTAAAATGCCAAAATGTGTCACCGTCCAATTATTTCTAGGCCTAACTGTACATATATATGATTCCAACATATAATTAAAAGGAAATTGTGATGTGACATAGTGGCAAACATGTTTCTGTCCCACTTTTTTGCAGTGTAAAGAGAATGAACAAACCATAGATTCTTGTTTTACAAAATGTCCCACCTTTTCCAGCAATGGGGTTTGTAAGTGACTATTTAACTAATAACAATTAACATACATGCAACCACATATGTGCAGTATTGCAGCTGCAAGAAATGCTTGGGATACAATGCAAATAGTGGCAAAAGTAATCCTTACAGTATAGCGTAGTACCAATTCAGACTCTACAACAGTGTGTAAGTGTTCCAGAATGTATTCACAGTGTATTCAGAAAAATATAACATAATATGAATTAGGACTAGGCGATAAAACGATAACGATAATTATCGCGAAATAACATTTCCTCGATAGAACTTTAAGACTTAGTCGATAGAAAGTAGATAGAATTAAGTTCCGTCCGTGTTTTGAGAGACAACACACACAGCAAATGAGAATGAGAATACCGCCGCCCCAAACCAATCAGGTGGCTGAACTAGAGTTCCAGCCACTTCGTGTTTAGTTGAAGCACAGTGTAAGCGTAGTGGCAGCTTAACCCACGCGCTAGTAATAAGTTACTGCAGACACCACAGTCGGGCAGAGAGAACAAAATAAGAAAAAACAATGACAGAAAACGTTAACTACTACTGAAAGAAACATGATACATGTGTTAATAATCTTAAAATAATCTGCTAAGATAAGAACAACTAGTAAACAGGTGCTGTCTTGCTGCTGTGTTGATAAAGCGCTACGGGGTGTTTGAGCTTCAAGTGCTGGTGTGTAGCAGCTGTACAGTTGTGTTGTGCAGAGCTGACGGAGCACCACACTGTTGTGTTTCTGTGTAAAATACTCCCACAACTTTAGATGTAGGTGAGCGATTGTTTGTAGCTGCAGCTTCCGCTCCGGATAAATCCATGCTTTCAGTGGGCACGGCCACCTTTGCGACGCATCGACGCACGTTATGCTAATCGACGTAATTTCATAATCAATAAATGTAAACATGTATACTGTATGAGTTCGAGTGAGAACGCTGAGGCAAAGTTGACTTTATAATCCAAAAACCCGAGCAGGGAAACTTTTTTTTACTACCGAAACAGGATCGCTAAATGAACTCTCCATTTGAGTCGACTCACCGCTACAAGTTTCCTCAGCCCTTAAAGGGCCAGCAACAGCCTGCTTAACACCGTGTCTGTGTGTGAATACTGTTCATACTAATACTGCCACATATACACAACATTACACAACTGTATTACACACACATACATACATACATACATACATACATACATACATACATACATACATACATGTGTGTGTGTGTGTGTGTGGTTAATACAGTTGTGTAATGTTCTGTAGTACATTTGTCTGAAAATAAAAAACAATTTAAGAAAAAAATTTAATTTTGATACCTTCATATCTCACTTAAAGTAAAAAGGAATTAGTGATTTGATTTATATCGTGATATATATCGATATCGACTGATATGAAAAAAACTATTGATTGATTTTTTTCCCATATTGCCCAGCCCTAATATGAATACAGTGCTATGCAAAGGTCAAAGATCACCTAGATTATTTATTTACATTTCCTTTAAAATGACCAGAAAGCATAACAAAAACAAACAAATTAACAAAAATTTTAACAAAAAAACTGCACAGAAGCCAATATTTACCCTTTGCCTTTATTAAAGCTGTCATTCTTTTTCTGGGAGACTTTCAGTTTGTAAAACAGATTTGCAGTGATTTTTCCACACTTCCAAATTTCAGTCTTGAAATTTGGTAGCATTTTCTGTTTCTCACCAGCCTCACAATCCCAAACTCATTCAGTGTACAGCTTTATTTTCTCTCTAAAATCTCCTCTGTATTAGTGTATGTTTGTATATTAGAATGCAATAAACTTTAACTGCAGAGCATTGCCTGTTTTAGTTAGCCAGTAACAAATTGAATGATATTGTGGCCAGACTTGCACAGTCCTGCTGAATTTGATTTGCTAATCTCTCAAGGCTGAAGTTAACTTATTATTTGAATTTTTACTCCACCTTAAATAGTGCTGCCCTTGGCATCCTAGCATTCATCCATTGAGTTGTAATGGGAAATCAGGATTAAAAAGCATTAGCTTCATCCAAACTGTAGCTGTAAACAGCGGACTGCTGGTTTAACCCTCAAAGTACAGATATGCAATTGGATTTACAGTTTGACAGTTTTTGTGCTGATATATGCCATTAATTGGCTCACTCAGACACTCTGAGTGTAATAGTTTGTTGTAAAGTTGCTATGGATGTGTGTGGTGACTACAGGGAATACATCCCAGAGGTCTCTGGTACTTGAACAGCTGCATGCGACCCTAGTTTAGGGAGACTGATGGGCTGATGTCATCTGTTAGGGAATACAAACAAAGTTGAACGCCCAGCCACACACACATGCGCGCACACACACACACACACACACACACACACACACACACACACACACACACACACACACTCAGAGCTAGAGGGGAGGTCAGAGTTGTGACAAAGCTCATGAATAGAGCAATTCTCCTAGTCATGTGAGAACACTGTGTGTATTTGTGTAAACACCAAGATTTTTTCCCTGCCAAATTTTATACTAATAGCATCATGTTAGTGTGCCACAAGAAATGCGTTACCTAGAACAGCTATGTTGAATTTTGGCCAAGAACAAAGTTAAAGTTAAACAACACCTCATAACTGATGTTATTAATATGGTAGATGAGATCATGGATGAGAATTAAGGATGTGTTTTGTTACAATACTGAATACTTTCAAGAAGGCACAATAGTGAAACAATGGTTTAGTCATTAAGTTCCTCTCTGTCTCAGTTGACTTCTCTGTTTGTGAGTACATACCAAGATAGGCTTATGTATTATTTTAGTTACTTGCTAAACAGAGAAAGAGTGTCTGATTAGAGGACCCATAGCGGTAATTCCTGCTTTAGTTCTTGAAGATGCGATGAGCAGTTGCTGACTGTATGTTTCCCCCTTTGGTTATTTAGGTTTTTGCTTCTTTTACTCAAGTTACTCATATTACTCTAAAATGTATATCACCTTTAATGATTTATCTCCTTTTAATTAAATATGTCACTTAATGAATTTTTTTTGTTTCTTGTGTACATGCAGTAAGCCTAGTGACTTGCAATACTTTTTAATATACCAACAAATGCCTACAATGCCTAAATGTTTTAGGTGTTCTCAGTATGCCTAGTACAGTTCCCTTTTTGTAGTGTTGGTATAAAATAAGAGAAAACATAAAATTGTTTACTTAAAATAACCTTTATTTAAGGTGGACATTTTTAAGCCTAGTCTAGAGATACATGTATAGCATAAATGTCATTATTGTAATTTATTTCCATCATATCATGACACAGTATAGTGGAAATACTTGTTTGATTACAGAGAGGGCATAACTTGTCTTTTATTGTTTGTTCCAGGTGTCTATTTATCAAACCTTAGAAAAATTTTCCTCACACGTATTATGTCTACGCTCCATGCTGCATAAGCTTAGCTATTATCCTGACTTTCTTCCCTTTTAGCAACTACTATACTGTAACTTCTTTACACAGTTTCTAGCTGATTGTAACTACTGGTAATGGCATACGGCGAACTGCTGGTACCTATCTCAGACACTGGGAGATTCAGTTCAATACACAGGTGCAGTTAAGGTTATATTGTTGATTGAGGGTGTCTACATACTGGAGACATGTGCTGCAACAGAAATGCAGTCCCCCATTTTACTTCAGTTAGGACTCTTGAGTTAGCTCTAGAAATGTGCCTGTATGCAAAGAAAAGACACTCACCAAACGTCAAAAAAGTTAAAAATCATAACTGTGTTCACAGCAATAGATTCTGACATGAAGGCACAAATAGAAACATGCATGGGTGGGCAGAAGATGGAAGAAAATCCAAGACAAAATTGCTTGTTTTTCATTGGATTTCAAACTGTACAAACTCCTCCAGCTGTGTGCACACCTTTTAGACACCTGGTCACTTCATGCATATTGAGTATCAGGATTATATCTGGACAAGGCTAAACCAAGTCCTTGCAGTACATCACTGGAAATGTGATCCATGTAGGGCTGGGCGATATGGGAAAAAAATCTTATCATCTAATTTTTTTTAACGTGATATATATCACGATATAAATAAAATCACTATTTCCTTTTTAATTTAAGTGAGATATGAAAGTATCAAAATTAATTTTTTCTTAAATTGTTTTTTATTTTCAGACAAATAGACAAATGTACTATAGAACATTACACAACTGTATTAACCACACACATATATATGTATGTATGTGTGTGTGTGTGTGTGTGTGTGTGTGTAATACAGTTGTGTAATGTTGTGTATATGGGGAAAGATTATTATGAACAATATTCACACACAGACACTGTGTTAAGCATGCTGTTGCTGGCCCTTTAAGGGCTGAGGAAAGGACTCGTAGTGGTGAGTCGACTTTCTATCGGCTCAAATGGTGAGTTCTTTTAGCGATTCTGTTTCGGTAGAAAAAAAAGTTTCCCTGCTCGGGTTTTTAGATTATAAAGTCAACTTTGCCTCAGCGTTCTCACTCGAACTCATACAGTATACATGTTTACGTTTATCGATTACGAAATTACGTCGATGCGTCGCAAAGGTGGCCGCGCCCACTGAAAGCATGGATTTATCCGGAGCGCAAGCTGCAGCTACATTTTCATACAGCAATCAGCTTTTAGTTCACAAACCAGAGATGCATTTGACAAGTGTGACAGGTTACACTTGACAAATGTAAATCTGTAAAACCACTCATACATGGAGTCAGACACAAGCGCTCGCTTCCAACTCTTAATTATGAAACAGATTTTAAAGTGAATTAATCTTCACTTGCAACAGAGCTGCAGACTGCACAAGCTAAACATGTAAAAATTAAATAAGAAGAAATGAGCAGTATGTCCAACTTTGCTGCTGAGGGCGAGCATTTACTACAGCTCAGTTAGCTGAAGCACGTGTCTGAACAATAATTCGACAATGTTAGTGTCTAAGACCAACAATATACTCTGACCAAAACTCCATACATTCATGTGACCTAATAGAACATTATATTAAAGTTTTGGCTCGAAATAGACTGAATTGTTACAAATAAATGATGAATTACAGCAGCTGCGTAAAAAAAAAAAGTTTAAACCTTTTTATAAAGTAGAAATAACTTTTTACACATACACAATTTCTCTGTCCTTTTTACAATAATACAGTAAATTTGATGAAACTCTATTTTATTAACTATGTAATTTGAACTCCTTTACACCTGCATGTTAATAAAATTTTATTAGGGGTACACTTCAGATACAAGTCAAATGAACTGACCAGACAGCTTTCTGAAATTCAAAACCATAAGCAGCATCTTTCCTCAGACTGTAGTGGTGAGTCAGGGGTGAAATTTGACCAACTTTTGTCATTTACCATAGTGCCAAACATGGTGCTGAATTCTAGACTAAAGGTCTGCTAAAGGTTTCCTCCGAGAATCATCATACTGGCAACACTGTCACCATGACGAAACTGGCATGAACTGTAGATAGCGGGCAGGAAGTTAAGTAACCAGAAAACACAAGGACCTTTTGTCAAGTACCATGTTTTTGTTCATAAGGGGGGGAAAAAACAGCTGCAAAACTTATAACTTGTGAGCCTTCACCAGCAGCTTCCTCTTCACCAGTTTCTTGTTTGAATTTAGTTGTGTTTATTGTGACTATTGTTTTAAAGCGTTCACCAGGGCACACTCACAGCATCCTTATACAAACTGTTCAAAATATTTACTCCTTCCGGCTGCACAAGGGTGAATTCAGCTTTTTCTTTGCCAGTTTTCCCGTTCTATCTTAAGGATGCATCAGAAAGTACAGCTTAGGAGCAAAGATTTTATTGTGCTGTGCATTGGTGATATATATAAAACTTTAGAGATAGAAGGCTCGATCGTCTATGTATCGGTATTGGTCGATTTGTAATCAAAATATGCGATCAGAGATCTGCCGATATTTCCACTATTTAGCTGATCCCAAGAGCTGATCGATGGCATTAAACAAATGAGCCTAATTTCTGTATTTCAACCTAGCATGATTGCAGTTTTTGTTTAAAATAACCCAGAATCTGCATTTATTGACTGCAGTTTTGACTGCATTTATTTAATTTGCTTTTTTCGTTTTAAATTAAGGGTCTAAATTTAATGATTGCAGTATTGGCGCTATTTGTTTGATTTACGTTGTTTATTTACAAAAAATGTCTTGCTGTTTTACATGAGCTCATTAAAAATGGTAATAAACCAGTTTCCACCATGTTTTTATGACTAGCTTTCGCTACTAACTACATGTAGCCCGGCCATGACACATAGCCCCATCCTCGATCAGTATCGGCCATGGCGGATCGCGCTGAAAGGTGATGGGCAATTGGAATCGTCCTATTTAAAATCTTATGGGTTTTTTTTTAATCATTTTTAGAAATATTTTTTCTAGAATTATGCCAAATTTGGGTGATATATATTTTGTAAATATTGTTGTTTTTTTTTTATTATTCATTTATTAATTCTAAAAAAAATTAAACCCGTATTTTATTCATAACGGAACATAAATACATATCAGATGCTGAAAGTAAGACATTTTAACATTACAATATTATTAACTTTAGAACTTGATGGCAACAATGCATCTCAAAAAAGTTGGGACAGGGCCATGTTTACCATTGTGTAGTGTCCTCTCTTTTTTTAACAACAGTCTGTAAACATTTGGGTGAGGAGACTAATTGCTAGAGTTTGGCAGAGGAATATTGTTGCATTGTTGGATTCTAGGTGCTTAGCAGTTCTGGGTCTTCTTTGGCAGATTTTTTGGTTTATGATGCGCCAAAAGCTTTCTATTGGTGACAGGTCTAGACTGCTGGCAGGCCAGTTCAGCACCCAGACTCTTCTTCTGCAAAGCTATTATGTTGTGATGTATGCAGTATTTGGTTTAGCATTGTCTTGCAGAAATATGCATGACCTTTCCTGAAAAAACATTGTCTGGATGAATAGTACCTTTACAGATGTGTAGGCTGGCCATGCCTTAAGCACTGATGTGACCCCATGCCATCAGAGATGCAGGCTTTTGAACTGTGCACTGATAACAAGCTGGGTAGTACCTCATCTCTTGAGTCCACAGAACACAGTGTCTGTGGGTTTCAAAAAGAATTTAAAATTTTGATCCATCTGACCACAGAACAGTTTTCCATTTTGCCTCAGTCTATTTTAAATGAGCTTTGACCCAAAGAAGACAGTGTCCGTTCTGGATTGTGTTGACATATGGCTTCTTTTTTGCATGATGTAGGTTTAATTTGCATTGGTATTTTGCATGGTGAACCGTATTCAATGATTTCTGGAAGTGTTCTTCAGTACAGAATCAGGCCTGTTTTTAATGCAGTGCCCCCTGAGGGGCCGACGAACATAAGCATCCAGTATTGAGCATCTGCCTTGTCCCTTTTGCACAGGGAATTCTCCAGATTCTCTGAACCTTTTGATGATATGCACATAGATGGTGGGATATAATTTTTAGACATGGTTTTTCGTAGGTTTGTGAATCTCTGCCCATCTTTGCTTCTGAGAGACCAGTCCATGTGGTCTTGTTTTGCAAGTATACAAAAATAGCATACAATAAATTATGTGGGGTTTTTTTTCTTCTGTATCAAAAATGCGTTGCATTGTGATGCAAAAACATATTGTGAAACCCATCCAGATGAAACACTGGACTGTCTGAGACTGCTGGACCAACAGGACCACAGTTCACTGACTGTCCAATTTCTACATTCAGGTAAAGGTAAAATTGCACACGTAGGTAAAAAGACACATTCACATCTAAATATGAGTGCAAATGTTACTGATAGGGTTAGCAGTTAACATACTATAGTGCAGGTATAAAAATGCTGTGTGGGCTCAGCTGCATCTGTTAATCTGCTGAAAGAGATTCATGTAAAAGCATGTTTATGGGAGAGAGAAATTAAAAGAAATAGCTAAAAGCATATAAAAAATTTTGGATGATGTGATTGTGTTAGTGAGTCTACCCCATCACCAGGTTGGTGAAAGGACACTGGGGCACACAAGATATTTTTTAAACTTTAGGTAATTTAATTTCAATTCAAATAATAGTGCACGTGTGATACCTGTGACCTTGTCTTTTATGCTGATCCTTGGGCGGGGTGCAATCGCCTCGGGCTTCCCTTATAACGGCTGGCAGAGCCCATGGTCTTGTGTAGAAGGGGAGAGGTGAGATCTGGGAACAGGTTGGAAAAGATTAAAGAAGGGTTAGCCTTGTAAAATAAATTGTATATACTTGTATATACCAGTATACGTAATTGTGTATTGTATGTTCTAGGTATTAAATGTCTATTGTATTTTTTTTTTTGTTTATTTGTTTTGTTAGTTATGACAGCCGTCAGCCCCGGCGAATAGTAGGTTAATGTGTTGGGTGGGGATTGGTAGTTCTATAAATGCAGGGTTTTATTCTGGAGGGGTATAGACAGTATATGGTTGTGTCTATGTGACCTTGCGGCCTCAGACACAAACTGGCTGCTGATACGCCAGAGGGGATCAGCTGGAATGGATAAGTTGTAGCAGCAGCTGTGTAAAGAGTTCCTAAATAATTCTAACCCTTATTCGTTTGTTTGTTTTTTTTTCTCAGTTTTTATTTTCTCTTTTTTCACTTGATCTTGCAAGCCTTCCAATAAACATCACTTAGTGTGAAATCCAGAGTCTGACATGATCCATGCTGGGCAAAACCTGCTCTCCTTAACGGTGCACTACCCAAGCTGTGAACTTCTTAATACCCCACAACATTTCCACAGATTAATACACAAGATATAACATAAGATCCAGCCTCATTGTTCCTGCTCCAATGCCGATATTAGAAAGCAATAGGACATAGCTAAAAGCATATGTCCCGCATAGGGACTGCATAGGGATAGGCCATAACTGCTTAACAGAATGTTACCCATGAATGTCCTCCTATATTACTATTATTATGACAGGGTTGTAACAAGGTTCTGCACTTTCTGGGAGTTTGACTGCACGTTGCCCCATACGCGTTAGGTTTAGGTGTTCCTTTTACATTTTGTTAAATAAGGTACAGCTGCATGGATACAGTCTTGTCACTGGTGCTAACCATCTTATAGGGGGAGAATCTTTTATTTCCCCATACAGGTAAAGACTTTCTAAAAAAAAAAGCCTGGATGATGTGCACAACACAGTGAACAGTTATGCATTAAACAATTAAAACAAGTATTTTGCTGTAGTACATTGTCATTTCTGTGTAAATTGATACTTGAGATGCGATTCAGGCATATGTATCATCAGTACTTAGAATCTCCTGTGCAGCTATCAAACAATTATGCTATAAATATTAACTTTACAATTAATTTAATATAAAATAGGACAAGCACTACCGACTATGACAACTTCAAGGCAGATGTTACAACAGTATTTTTTGTACTAAATATAAATAACCTGGCCATTTCTTGCTGCACTGTTGTCTGCTGCTGACTGTCTGCTCGTATCTTTTTACTTATTAAAGTAAACCGATGACACGTTGCTCTGTAGATGGAGCCAGTCTGTCAAAGTACAAAGTATATTTTAAGCTAACTATCGACCAGGAACAACCCATAAAACATTTTACTTCAGTCACGTCTTTACCTCTGATTAGGGCTGCAAAATGCATTACAGTTAAATAACAAATTATCAGCTTTACTTGAGATCACCAAATGATCTAGTTTTTCTGTGAGGGTTAGTTAGATGGCACATGATAAAATACAAAAACATTTTACACTGTGGTCTTGATATTTGGCAGTAAAATAACGCCATACACCAAAGCTGTGTTTTTTTACCCTAAATATTACATTAAATATTAGGTTAAATATTAAATTTAATACAAAGCCAAAAAAGATGTCTATTAGCTTTGAAGCACACTTTAAGCACGCATCCAAGTGTCTGGTGCCTGAAAGAATGAACGTTCAGTGGTGACACTTCGTTACCATTCATACAGATAACGTGTGTAATACAGCAGGTATTCCTTTTTATAGAACAATCACGTGTAAAATGGGTGTAAAATGATTCTGATATTGCACAATATATGATTATTGATGGATCCAATGTGTTGCTTTAATTTATTTTCACTATTTAATTCCTGCCTCCCTTTTTAGCCTTGCAAACTCCTTCTCTTTCAATACTAAATTCGTTAACAAGTCTCAGCTTGTAAGCAAGAAAATTGAGAATTCCATAAGCTCTTTGCTCTTCCATTTTCTCATCAAAACTTTGCACATTAAATATGGATTTTTGCATTATACATGGTGTCTAAACTTGGAAAAAGTGTTTAAAGAGTCAAAAATGCTTCAGGGCTAGGTCGATAACACATCACACTCTTTAAAAAGATGGCGTCTGTATTAAGTTAACCATGTGTATAACTGCAGGGGTAGCTTCACAGTTATCTAAATGTAGGACTTTTATTGTGTGGGTAATATTGTGACATAATGACTATGTATATAGATACTCCAGTGTGTTTTTAAAACTCCTCTTGGCATAATATTAAGTTAAGGATATAATAAAGTTGTACCTTCATTTTTACTATTTATATTGTCAAACTTATAACTTGTAAAAAAAACTTGTTAAACCTATATATATTTAATCTTTCTCTGTTTCAGATGCAGGATTCCCTCCACTCCCCTATTCCTTTCAGCAAATAATTTCTGGCTATAGCAGGTAAGTGTATGCATGTGTATGCGTGCGTGTGTGTGTGTGTGTGTGTGTGTGTGTGTGTGTGTGTGTGTGTGCGTGTGTGTGTGTGTGTGTGTGTGTGTGTGTGTGTGTGGGAGTGAATGTGTGAAATGTAGTTAAGATTGTAGATGAATATACAGCAATCTTCTTATTAGTAGTGGTAAAGATTCAGACGTTATTTTGTTATTAATGTTTTGGGTGCTAGTATAAAAAATTCAGATTGAAAAGTATGTTTTTGCTAGCACTAGCTGGCATAAATACCTCCTATGAAACCTTATGTATATATTTACACTATTTACATATATATTTACTTTGGCTAGCCTGAATAACTAGAAGATAAATGTTTGTTGCAGTATTTGTTAGAATACATCTACTTTTTTTAAGCAGGAAATTGTACCCTAAAATACAGATCTGCAAAGGACTTTAGCCAGTGATTAATATATAGAAAGTTTTTAATCAGGGTTTATTTATGATTTTTTCATATTATATCACAGAAAAAAGAAGAACACACCGTATTCCCTGTCCCCCAACCCTCACAATACCAGACATGCTAATATAATACATACATTCACAAAAGACACGTATACGTAAGAGAGAAATGATGATAATAATAATAATAATAATAACAATAATAATAATAATAATAATAATAATAATAATAATAATAATAATAATAATACATTAATTAAATAATCATTAAATAAATTACATTGAGACACTATCAGCATCCAAATTCCCAGTGGATCCTCTCAAAGTATATCTAATCTTTTCCAATTTAAGATGGTACAAGACTTCTCTGACCCAGTGATTGTAAGTTGGAGGATTAGTGTCTTTCCATTTAAACAGAATTAATCTCCTGGCAAGGAGAGAACAGAACTATTAAGGAGAGAACAGAACTACAGAACTAACAGAACTATTAAAAGCGATAAAAGCTGTAAATATATATAAAAATGTGATCTAGTAATATTATATGACTGTATAAGCTGTTTAAAAGAGGCAAATTTACCATCAATGTAATGGTCAGGGAAAGAGATCATGCCCTTTTTAGCCCAAATAGCAAAGGCGTCATCCAATGTTGATGGGGGAAAAATATGATTATTTACAATTGGAGCTGCCTGTGATAATCTCCTTAGGGAGAAGGACCTCCTATACTGATTTCAGATTTTGATTGACAACAGGATTTGAGCTCAAGCTAGTAATAGATTTGTATCAATGGCAATTCAGAACACAATAATGCGGCTAGAAAGGTAGACAAAACACCTCCAGGGTTGTCCAAACAGGAGTGCTAACTTCATCCCTCATCCAATACAACAGTGCTCTTATATTTACTGCCCAGTAATAAAAGAGAAAATTGCCAGACCCCCTGAATTCCAACATCTCTGCAGTGTTCTTTTTATTCAGGGTGTTTTATTGTTCCAAATAAAAGACAATATTAATTTATTTAGTTTAAGAAAAAAGTTAAAAATACCGGAAGAGACTGAAATATATATATATATATATATATATATATATATATATATATATATATATATATATATATATATATATATATATATATACCACTCAATATCTTGTTTCAACTGGGATAATAGAGGTTGGTAATTAGTAATGTATAAATCATTATCATCATGTGTAATCCAAATTCCAAGGTATCTCAACTTTGTAAAGCAATATTTAAGTGGCAAAGAGGCTGAAAAAGCCAGTTCCAACAGGCATCAACTGAATGGAACATATGCCCTACCCATCCCTTTCTTAGCCGAAAATGATCCACTGTGTGTAAGTGAGTGTCTTGTAAGAATGCAATGTCTACATTAAGCTGTTTTAAATGTGCACATACCTTATTATGCTTTACTGGGTGGTTAAGTGATTTAACATTCCAACTTAGAAAATTTACTAAAGAGCCTTCTGACCTACTAGACATATTAATATGAACCATTTAGGTGTACCGAATTATAAATGCATGGCACAAAGGATTGATACCATGGCAACAACTGAGGAAAAAACAACAAAACACACAACCAAGACAAGATAAGACAAAACAAAGCCCCACCCCCCATCACCTGTAAAACAGAGGTGAACATAGGACCCCACAAAAAGAGAACTACACATTTAGTGTTATCTGAGTCAACTGCTCAAGCTCCAACCGAGCATTCAAAGAAAAACTAACAAAATTAGTCAGAGACCACAGAGAAGAACAAAAGAAAATTGGTGACGTGAATAATAATAATATTAACACCATAAATGAAGAGATCACAGCAAATTAGCAATACGATACCAAGTAGGGTATATTCGGACTAAGTGCGGCTCAGGAGCCCACTAAATTTAGTCTCTTACCCCTCAGTTTCTTCTGCCGAAATTATGCGGAGCATCCTCATGACTGCCATAAACGCAGCCCTGGCCTTGGCCACATTGGTGGAGTAGTCCGGATATATCATGATTGGATCTTTGTTGAACCGAAGTGGGGAGCGGGTGCGTGCACGGGTTAGCACCTCAACACAGTCCTGATAGTAGTGCAGTTTAGCTATAATGGTGTGCGGCTTTCCATATGACCTCTTTGAAACTGGACTTCTATGTGACCGATCCACAAGCACATCTCTATCAAACTGCAGTGTTTCACACAACATCTTTGAGACCGAAGCTATAGAGCATGAGCCACTCGTTTCTGGTGTTGTATCGCCTCATTCTCCCCTCCATGTCCACACATCTCGCAGCTCCACTCTTAAACCAGTCGCTGTTGTCTGCAAAATAGTCACCTCATCTGACCATGTCGATAGTCCATCTTCCACATCTTTTAGCGCAGCCTTCACCTGGTCTACCTCGGAGTAGATTGCCGCCATGTTTCTAAAAATCTCAGCCTTAACCTCCTGTATCTCAGCTTTGAGGAAGTCAAAATCCTCAGCAAGTGCATTTTTCAGTTCTGACTCTATCACCACCGAGATGTCCTCTTTTACCGCATGAAGAATCTCGGATTTGAGAGCTGTCACGTCCATCACCTGGGTATCTGGCGGAGGCAGGATCAACTGCTCTGAGGGGTCTGTGGAACTTGACGTCGAGGTGGCACTGGGCCTCGTGCTAGGTGGTCCGGTGTTCTTATATTTGTGCAAACTAGTCGCCATAAGTCTACAAAACTCTACTGTCTTACTTGGAGAGTGCTTTCACCAGACTTTGCACAAAATTCTGTAGTCTCAAGCGTCCAAAAAAAGTAATAAACCAAAAGCTTGGCAGAAGCTCAAATTCAACACGTCTTACTTCATTGCGAGCTCAACAGCGCCCCCCTGTATATATATATATATTGTGGCCGGCGACTACGTCACTATCCCTGTGGCATCAAGCCCACACCGACAACGGCCGCTCTCCAGGGTGCCAAACACAGTTCAGCACCCATTGTTGTGGATAGCCAGCGACCGCGTGGTCGAGGGAGCGGAGCGGCGAACAATGCACGCCGGGCCGCCACTAACAAGCGCAGCTGTTCGCACTCAGCCAGACGGAGCCGCGAACATAAAAACGCAGCGGAAAGACTCAGTGGGGTGAGTGAAACTGGACACCGCAGACGACCTCGCGAACAGCTCGGCGTTTCGCCGTGTTCTCTCTCTCCCTGCTCTGCTCTGCTCTCTCTCTCTCTGCGCCTTACCAGGGGACTGAGCCTCGTCCGTTGAAGCTCCAGCAGCCGCTGCTCTCAACAGCACCGCCCCGCCTGGAGCTCCGCAAGCCACGCCACCCGTGAGTGAAACCGAGAGACCTGCTAGGACCCACGAGGAGACCACGCAGAGTCTAAAGCCTTCGTTATGTCAGTTTTGTTTTTTTCGTCGACCTTGTTTGAACTGGATTTAATAAAAAGGACTGAGAACTGAGACTTTTGTTTCTCTGTGGTCCCTCCTTTGCTCTTGAGCGCCCCACAGTGGTGGAGAATGTGGGTAGCTCTCGGATGACTGTCTGAGGGATCCAGAAAAATACTGCTAATAAAAGTCCTCCTTTGAGAAAAAAAAAAAAAAATTTTTTTTTTTGCCCCTCCCTTTCTACAACGGCTTTTTTTGGATATTTTTTTACCTCTTTAATTTTTTTTTCTTTTTTACTCCCTTCACGTCTGTGTCCCTAGTGTGGGCTGACTGGCTCCACAGGAAAGATGGACCAGCTCCTCCAACACCTCCTCGAAGCCAACCTCCAGCAGCAGACTGCAACCCAGGAGTTGGCGAGAGGGGTACGAGCCCTCACTGAAGACCTACTAGCCACTCACAGGGCTGATGCCGCTCCACCTCTTCCCCGGCCTGAGCAGACAGCCCACCTCCTCCTCACCAAACTAACTCCAGAGGAAACTCCTCTCGGCAAACCAAGCCAGGGACTACGATGAGCTGAAAAGGGAGATCCTGGCACGAATGGGGCTCAGCCCAGCAGCGGCAGTGGCAGAACACCACCGCTGGACGTATAAGTCCAACCAACCGCCATGCCAGCAGATGCTCCAACTTCTCCGCATCACACGGAGGTGGCTGCGTCCAGAAGCCCGGTCCTCAGAGGAGGTGGTGGAACAGGTGGCTATGGATCGTTTCGTGCGCGCCCTGCCCCCAGAGACCCGCAAGGCCGTCGCTATGCAGGACACAAAAGACCCCCGTACCATGGTGGAGGTCACAGAGACCGCTGAAAACGTGCTGGCCCTAGTGCGGGCTGAAAAGCGGGAGCCAACCCCCCCATTCCGCCGGGATGGCTTCCCACCACGACGTTTCTCTGGGAGAGAGCCGGAGCCTCTGAGAAAAACGCCACCTGTACCTACACCAGCCCCTCATAGCCCCCAGGACGAGCCGATGCCCACCGATCCTGCCGGATCTCTAAGAACCGCGAAGGCCTGGCTCGCCGGCTGTGTCCTACACACGGCTTCCAAGACCGACGGCCCCACCCGCCTCCTGCTGGTGGACGGTCGCAGGGTCCGGGCGCTGATGGATTCTGGGAGCACTATCACCCTTCTCCGACCTGAGGAGTTTCCCTGGCTCCATCCCTCTGGCGATACACTCCCTGTCTCCTGCGTGCATGGAGAGGTGCGGCACTTCCCCACTGCCCGAGTCCAGGTGGGGGACGAGCGACTCCAATGGCCCCTCATTGTAGGCCTGGTTCCAGACCTTCCCGTACCGCTGCTGGTGGGATGTGATTTCCCGGGATTCGACCGGAGTCCACGCCAGCCAAGGACGCGAAGGCGACGCCCGAACCGTCGCGCCCCCCTGAGGACCAGCACGGCCCTGACGGCACAGCTCGCCGAAGAGAGTGGAGAAGCCAGCGGTGAAGGTGAGGGCCCTGGTGTCACTAACCCCCTGTCTACCCTCTTCCAACAGATCCAGGCTGAGGGGGAATTCGCAAGGGAGCAGAGGGAGGATGAACGACTTAAGCGGGCTTGGGAGAACGTCTTAGTTATCGATCAGGTACCCCACTGTCGAGGGCCCCTCCCTAGCACCTACTTCTCAGTCAAAAACAACCTCCTGTACTACGTGCGCCACCTCCCTGAAGGCATACAGGAGGCGTTGGTTCTTCCCAGATCCCATATAGACGCAGTCATGCACCTGGCCCACCATCACCCGCTGGGAGGGCACCTCGCCAAGGAAAACACGCTGGCCCGAATCCTGCCCCGCTTCTATTGGCCCTCTATCCACGCAGAAGTGAAGAACTTCTGCCAGCGCTGCAGGAGATGCCAACTCACCTCCCCAAAAAAACCACCTCCGGCACCCCTCATCCCTCTCCCCATTATCGGGGTGCCGTTCGAATGTATTGGGATGGACATCGTTGGGCCACTGCCCAAATCTGGCCGGGGGCACGAGTACATCTTGGTGATGATGGACTACGCCACCCGCTATCCAGAGGCTGTGCCCCTACGGAATGCCACCTCCAAGACCATCGCCAGGGAACTATTCCTGCTCTGTAGCCGGGTGGGGATCCCCAAGGATATCATCACGGACCAGGGCACCCCCTTTGTATCCAAACTCATGGCGGACCTCTGCAAGCTCCTCCAGATCAAGCATCTCCCCACGTCAGTCTACCACCCCCAGACCGACGGACTGGTGGAAAGATTCAACCAGACCTTAAAACGCATGCTCCGCAAGGTGATCGCTCAGGACGGGCGGGACTGGGATCTATTGATTCCGTACGTCCTGTTTACGGTTCGAGAAGTGCCCCAGGCCTCTACAGGGTTTTCGCCCTTTGAACTCCTATACTCCCGCCGGCCTCGGGGCCTACTCGATGTGGTCAAAGAGGCCTGGGAACAGCAACCCTCCCCGCACCGATCTGTCATAGAGTATGTACGAGAGATGCAGCAGCGGATCGATGCAGTGTCCCCCATTGTGCGGGAGCATATGGAGGAAGCCCAACGTGCCCAGCAACAAGCCTATAACCGCCCGGCACAACCCAGAGAGTTTCGCCCCGGAGAACGTGTCCTGGTCCTCGTCCCCACGGCTACTTGTAAGTTCCTGGCAACCTGGCAGGGGCCCTACACTGTCAAGGAGAAGGTAGGCCCCGTTAACTACCGTGTGGAACAGCCCGGGAAGAGAAGGACACACAAACCTACCACATCAACATCCTAAAGAAGTGGATTGAGCCCGTCCCGGTGCTCTCCGGGTTTGCCTCCATTGACCCCCCTGCCCGGTCCCTGATCCAGTGGGGTGAAGAACTCACCCCTCCCCAGCGCCAGTGAATAGTGGAACAGTTCCGAGATGTCTTCTCCTCTGTCCCCGGCCGTACTCACGTCGTCCAGCACATCCACACCCCCGCTGGGGTAGTCGTGAGACAGCGTCCCTACCGCGTCCCAGAGGCACGCCGCACGGCCATAGAGGAGGAGGTACAGCGGATGTTGGCCGCCGGTATTATAGAGCCATCCAACAGCCCCTGGTCCAGCCCCATCGTGATGGTTCCCAAACCGGATGGGTCGTGGATGTTCTGTAACGACTTCCGAAAGCTAAATGAAGTCTCACAGTTCGACTCGTACCCTCTTCCTCGGGTGGATGACCTGATCGATCGTCTAGGTAAGGCCCGCTTTATTTCCACTCTGGACCTCACCAAGGGATACTGGCAGGTGGCACTCACGCCCGAGGCTCGGCCCAAGACGGCGCCTGCCACCTTCCAGCGTCTCATGGATGTGGTCCTACGGCCGTTCCAAAAGTTTGCGGCCGCCTACCTAGATGACGTCATCATCCACTCGACCACATGGGCAGAACACACAGCCCATGTGAGGAGGGTACTGAGAGGCCTCCGCGAAGCTGGACTCACGGCCAACCCCAAGAAATGCCACCTAGGCCTCACTGAGGCTCGCTACCTGGGCTACCGAATTGGAAGGGGTCTGCTGAGACCCCAGGAGAAAAAAATTGAGGCAATCCTTAATTGTCCACGGCCAAGGACCAAGAAACAGGTACGTGCCTTCTTGGGGTTGGCCGGATATTACCGGCGGTTTGTCCCTGACTTCTCCTCTGTAGCCTCTCCCTTATCAGATCTCACCAGGAAGGGGCAGCCGGACGCCGTGGTGTGGACCCCAGCGGCCGAAGCGGCCTTCGAGCTCCTCAAGACCCGCCTAACATCTGAGCCAATCCTCCGCAGCCCGGATTTCAACAAACCATTCCGGGTGCAGACGGATGCCTCGGAGCAGGGTCTTGGGGCAGTTCTAGGATTTCGACGGAGAGGAGCATCCGGTCCTTTACATCAGTCGTAAGCTAACCCCCGCAGAACAACGGTATGCTGCCCTGGAACGAGAAGCCTTAGCGATCAAGTGGGCCATCGAGGAACTGCGGTTCTATCTTACAGGTAGGCCATTCATATTGGTCACGGATCATGCTCCCCTGCAGTGGCTTGCTAAAGCCATAGATTCCAATCCCAGAGTCACCCGCTGGTTCCTGTCGCTGCAGGATTTCTCGTTCCAGGTGCAGCATCGAGCGGGGGCTTTGAATGGCAACGCGGATGCCCTCTCCCGTCTGCCGGCCTGCTGGGCGTCGAGCGGCCCCGTGCCGGGTGTGTCTCTGAGGGGGGGGGTGTGTGGCCGGCGACTACGTCACCATCCCCGTGGCATCGAGCCCACACCGACAACGGCCGCTCTCCAGGGTGCCAAACACAGTTCAGCACCCATTGTTGTGGATAGCCAGCGACCGCGTAGTCGAGGGGGCGGAGCGGGGAACAACGCACGCCGGGCCGCCACTAACAAGCGCAGCTGTTCGCACTCAGCCAGACGGAGCCGCGAACATAAAAACGCAGCGGAAAGACTCAGTGGGGTGAGTGAAACTGGACACCGCAGACGACCTCGCTAACAGCTCGGCGTTTCGCCGTGTTCTCTCTCTCCCTGCTCTGCTCTGCTCTCTCTCTCTCTGCGCCTTACCAGGGGACTGAGCCTCGTCCGTTGAAGCTCCAGCAGCTGCTGCTCTCAACAGCACCGCCCCGCCTGGAGCTCCGCGAGCCACGCCACCCGTGAGTGAAACCGAGAGACCTGCTAGGACCCACGAGGAGACCACGCAGAGTCTAAAGCCGACCTTGTTTGAACTGGATTTAATAAAAAGGACTGAGAACTGAGACTTTTGTTTCTCTGTGGTCCCTCCTTTGCTCTTGAGCGCCCCACAATATATATATATATATATATATATATATATATATATATATATATATTTGGAAAGTTTAAAGGAAAAAAATAGATAAATGCTTGCATTGTGTGCATGATAAATTAATTCCAGAATTGACAATTACCAGTTCTTGAATGTAACCAGTCGAGTGCATGCCACATCAATGATAGATGATGTTTTACAGTATGTAATCATTCACAGAGAAACCCTGAAGTTCATATGCCGTGCTAATCTGCAGTTGCTGGTTTGTTCAAAAACAAGACGGATGAGAATGGGGAAAAAAAATTATAATTTTGAAACAAGCATTTGTGCTTTTAACAGAGCATAATATATATTGTCGTCAATAATATGCTGTGTTTAGGGTCCCATGGTTCGACTGGGGTGTGCTCTCTACCATGCCTCCTGCCATGACGGATCAGCTGGATGTGTGGGCAGATCCAGGGCTGGATGGAGACGACCAGGTGACTGTGGACTTCCTGTTGCCTACTGGAGTCTACATTCAGATGGGCGTTTCTCGAGAGAGCACCATCCAACAGATCAAACAGGTGGGTGGCATGTCAAAACCACTGGAATATGAAGTAGAACTTGCCACTTTTTTTATTGTAATCATATGTTAGGTTCTTTTGCATTTTGATAGTCTTTAAAGTAAATATCAGGAAAAAGGGTTAACGAAGACAAGCCAGCTGATTTCCCTCTGTAATTCTGATTAGAAGAGCAGACCAGTTGCTTTAAAAGGGTAGGTGGGTGGGTGTGAGTGAAACAAATGTTAATAGTTTCTTTGGTGTTTGCCAAATAAATATTTAAAAAATATCATACAGTAAATGGGCATCGTAGGTTTTTGCATGCAGGTATGGCCCCGTGTCGTGTACTTTATGTATGGCATCACATTAAGGTCAAAACTCGAGCAAGCAAAACGCGAGGTGAAAAATATATTCCTGCATGTTTTAATATTTTGTGTAATTTTTTCACTTGTGAGCGCAAATGTGAAACTCGCGAGCACAGAAACGGCACTCTATTTTTTTAAATACTTGAAGCATACTGAAATACAGAGATTATGTCAAAATCTACTACTTTTACAGAGTTGTGGTTAACAATGCAGACATGCATACAGACTAAACTAAAACCTCCTAAACTTTACTGAGACACATGGGCATGCTGCAAAATAAAATCACTTGTAGGTTATTAAAACACATCTTACACACATACTACAATCTTTACTTTGGTATGATATGCTTTGTTTGATATTTAGTTATTTATTAAAAGTAATGGATTGCTATTATAATTATTATTATAATTACATACATCTGTATGATATACAGATCTCCAACAGAGACTCCATATGACAGCCATGTGATGTAGAGATATAAAGTTACTCTCTTTACGCTACAAGCAATTTTAGATCTGTATGTCATATGTATAAATCA
This sequence comes from Megaleporinus macrocephalus, assembly GCA_021613375.1. Taxonomy (NCBI): domain Eukaryota; kingdom Metazoa; phylum Chordata; class Actinopteri; order Characiformes; family Anostomidae; genus Megaleporinus; species Megaleporinus macrocephalus. The sequence continues at coordinate 16,230,237 of CM038723.1, read as the reverse complement.
TCATGTTGTACGTTATTGAACAGTACTGCACTTTATAGACGGTCCCTTACTGTCTTCAGCGTTGCTGTGGTGGTTCGACCTATTTAGATAGAACTCCTGGGAGAAATGGGAACATCTGGAACTATGAGGAGATGTAGTGATTGTACTTTGTTCTGTGGTTCACCACCATTTACAAAACCAGTTTTATCTAGCTATCTAGTGAGCAGTCAGTCACAAAACCAAGTGACATCAGCCAATAGCGTTTGGCCCATGTCCCACCCCCAAATTATCAAAACCGCGTCCTCTGAAAACCTGAGCGCAAAACTATCAAATCGCAAGAGTAAAAAACATTAATGGATAGAAAAAAAGACATTTTAAGGGCGTGTTTATGAAAACTGCACGCACAGTTTTTCTTTCTGTGCTCACGAGTTTCACATTTGCGCTTAGAAGTGAGAAGTCTACATGAGCGAAATGTTAAAACATGCAAGTTTATATAAGAAAGGCAGAAATAGAATGACAGTATTGTCCTAGGATTTTTGTTCAGTTCCTGCTGAACTATGGTTAACCTTGTTATTTTAGATATTATGTCATTATAATAGAACCTGAACCAGGATAGGACAAAGTAACAGCATGCAAAATTTTAAGTTTTTCCCAAAACATTTTTTGTTGGTTAAGATTCCTTTTTTTTTTTTAATTCTGTTGTAAGGAGTTCAGTGTTTTGTTTGTTTGACAGACTTGAGAAATGAAAATCAAGTGCTTGATTGGTGTACTATTAATGTTTAGTTTGTACTGTGTTAAATTTGACATATGAGTCAATTATATGGGATACAAATTAACTGACTTATTAACAACTTCAAATCTGTTATGAAATATCTATTTAAATGTGTTCTGGTCTACTTACTGGTAATCGTCATTCAATAATGTGCTGAATTTAAGTCAATCAGTTTAAAAATGGATTTCATAACAGATTTGAAGTTGTTAATAAGTTATTTCAAATCCTGCAGTAAAGGGAATTTATTTTTTGATATGTTCATCTTATGGTGGAATTTAAAGCAAAGTGTACGTGTGTTTTGGTCTGTTCACTGATAATAGTTATTTTATAATGTGCTGAATTTGTTGAGTCACTCAGATGGTTTAGAAATGAACTGATTTGTTAACTTTTGCCTTCAAGTACTTTAAAATGCTACAGTAAACGGACTTCATCTTTGATACGTTCATAGTATGATGGACTTTAAAGCAAAATTGACTCATTTAGTAACCTTGCCTGCCAGTTACTATAAAATGCTTCAGTATTTACTTTAAAATGCGGTAGTATTTGGTTTGCGTATAATTTGATGCTTTGTGTGCGTTGTGTTGGATTTGGCTCATGAGTCATTTTAATAGAGTTTGAATTTCTAATGTAATTAACTATTTTGGTATTTTTGGCTGCCTTTATTTTAAAATCCTGCAGTAAATGGTCTTAATCTTTATGCTCATAGTAAGACAGGTTTACACCAAATGTGCTAGATCTTGGCCTACTTATTAGTAAAGGAAAGTTTATATTGTGTTAAATTTGTCTTCAATCAATCAATCAACCTTTATTTTCACTTGGAAATACATTAAGGGGGAGACCCTCAATTGCAGTGTCGCCGAGCATTACAATTATTAAACAAAAAGGGGTTGAAAATAAATTAAAATGAATTTTAATGAGTACTTAAAATGTAAAAGAAGCAATAAGAACAGAGACAAAATTAGCTAAGATAATAGTAAAAGAAAAAAAAGGAAAACTGAATAAGAAACTAAAATCAGGAATAAGACAAAGATAAAAATAAGCCAATAAAGTAAATATAAGTATTTAATAAACATAATATACATAAACATAATATATAAACATAATAACATAATAATAAACAAGAATGAGTACAAGTAATAATAATAATAATAAAAGTAACAATAAAATAATATTACTAATAATGATGGAGTAATTTAAAAAAATAAAAAATAAACAAAACTAAAATTGAATAAAACACTGGCAGGTCGTGCGGAGGTGGTTAGAAAACCACTCAGTGACACCAGCAGGCTGAGCTTTAGTGTTTTCTGCAGTGAGTTCCAGCTCGCTTTTTTACCTGCTGTTTAAAAGTAAATTTATCATCTAGCCATTTGCCAAGGTACTTATATTCAGTAACTCGTTCCACATCAGGGTTGTGATTTTAAAAGTATTAATATCGATGTTAGGTGATCTGGAAATTAGCATGAACTTAGTTTTTTCAGCATTTAAAACAAGTTTATGATTAAAAAATGCAGACTGTAAGATGTTAAATGAGTGCTGCAGTTTATTCACTGCAGTATTAATGTTTTCAGCTAAGCAGTATAAAATAGTGTCATCAGCAAACAGATGTATTTTGCAGTCAACAATAGAGGTGCCAATATCATTTCTATATAGATTAAAAAGTGTTGGCCCAAGAACTGATCCTTGGGGAGCACCCTTAGTGATTGGTAGCAATTCCGATTTTCTTTGTCCCAGAATTACACACTGCTGTCTGTCAAATAAGTAATTTCTGATCCAGTCAGTATCACTGTGATCGAAAACAATCTTTTGAAAACTTTTTAAAAGTAGAGAACGGTCAACTGTATCAAAGACTTTAGAGAGATCAATAAAAATGGCTGCACAGTGTTTCTATCAATGGCAGTTAGAAGATAATCCTCAATGAGCATGGTAGCAGAGATTGTACTGTGCTTCTCTCTGAATCCTCACTGATATTCTGACAGAACTGAGTTCACACTGAGAAATTACTTCAGTTGATTGTTCACTAATGATTCTAAAATTTTGGCTAAGCAGGACAATTTTGATATTGGTCTGAAATTGTTGAGCTCTAAAACGTCACCGAGTTACTTGTGCTGTTTTCAAGAGAGCGTGTCTTTTGTATGCTACTGTTCCTAATGCATCCGATAGGACAGTGGTCACTAATACCCAGTTCGGACACACCTATAGCCGAGATTTTGTCAGTTCTGTTAGATAAAATTAAATCTATTAGAGTTGACTTAGTGGGGTCATGCAAGTTTGGTCTCGTTGGTTGAGAGAGAGATTACTACACACCTCCATGTGATCAGATGCATTAGTTAGCCAGTTTAGATTAAAATCACCTAGGACCAGCACTTTAGAGTCAATATATATGAATAAAAGTCCAGCTAACCCATCCATAGCATGAGAGGGTGCTGAAGGAGGTCTGTAAACTCCAACAACCACTAAACTATTATTGTAGACTTGTAAAGCTAGATATTTAAAACATTTTTCTTTACATAGTGTGTTTAATACTTTGATCTGAATACCTTCACATAAATAGCCACACCACCACCCCTTGTATTCCTGTCTGCTCTGGAGGGATATTTTTTTTTTAGGGCTGCTTTTTGATTATTTATAGAACGTTTCAACCAGGATTCGGTCAGTACCAATATATCTGGATCAGACTGTGCAATCAAGATTTTTATGTGATGGTTTAATGCTAAAGAGATTTGCTGGATTGATAAAATGATTAAAATTACGTTTGAAAATCTAATTTGACTGGTTGATCCTAGGTTAACCATTGACTACTGGAATAGGTAAGAACTTATTTCTGTTGTCAAATGTAAGTCCTGTGAGTCATTTGGGTAAAGTACTAACTAAATTGACTGCTTTTTTAAGCTATGAAAGAGACCATTGACTTACTTTCAGGCAGTTAAGAAATAAATGTACTTCCCACATCAGAAAAGATAAAACCGAATACTATCTACATCAAACTCAGCTTCAAACTCTGTCAAATTCTGGAAGACAATTTACTCAAAAACAAATCAGAGCTCCAACACAAGTCCTGATAAATGATAAATTAATTTCTGATTAGAGTGAGCTATGCCAAGCATTCAATAACCATTTTGTAGCTTCTGGACATTTATTTGACATTGCTAATACAGAAGTCCTCCCAAATGAAATACATACTCCGCTTGCTGTAAGCCAAGGTCTCTTTAAATTCCACATAGTCTCTTCTCATATGGTTGCTAAATCTTTAAGCACTATTAACATTAAAAAAAGCACAGAAGAAGACAAACTTGACCCTTCTTCCTGAATCTTACCTTTGTGGTCATTTTAGGGCACAATACATACATTTTTAATCTGTCTGTTATAACAAGCAGAATTCCCAGAAGCTTACAGGTAAGCTGAGGCAGCTTGGCTTCCTGTATCGAAACAAATCATGCTTTCCAACACACACGACCTTCCAGTGTTTTATTTAATTTTAGTTAACAATTTCATAATTTTAATATTCAGTTTATTTATTTATTTTATTTCCTTTTAGCATTCTTTTATTGATTTTATTTTTATTACTCTATTATTATTAATATTATTATTTTATTCATTATTATTATAATTATTATTTTACTATTATATGTTTTACTACTATATTTATATCTACTTTTATTGACCTATTTTTATCTTTGTCTTATTCCTTTCCTTATATTTTAGTTTCTTATTAAATTCTTTGTTTTTCTTTTATGATTCATCTTAGTCTCTGTTTTTATTGCTCCTTTTACATTTTAAGTACTCATAAAAATATATTTTAATTTTTTTTTTTAATCACTTTTTGTTTAATTATTGTAATGCTCAGCGACATTGTAAATGAGGGTCTCCCTCAATGTATTCCTGAATGAAAATAAAGGTTGACTAATTGATTTAGCTACTTTAAAATGCTGCAGAAAAATCACTTCAAAGTGTTACAGACTTCAGACTTCAGTTTGCTGTTTTTGATCTGCTTATGAGTAATGCTCATATTCTGATGTATATGAGATATGATTAAATTTAACTATTAAATTTAACTTAGAATGTAAATTACTAACTTTTTTGGTAATTTTGCTTTTTATTTAAAATTTGTGCAGTAAATGGACTTCATCTTATGTTCATAATATGACTTTAAATCACAGTTTGCTGTTTTTGGTCTTCTTATTAGTAATGGCCACAGTTTGCATGCTTATTCTCTTTGTCTGTACCATGTTTCATCTCGGTCAGACAAGGTATTGTTTTAAGATCAGATTTGAAAATTTTAACAAAATATTTTAGGATTTGTCTTTTTTCTGATCTTGTTTCCCTGGCCAGATTGTTACAAGTTCAAATGGCAAGAGTCGCATGGTATTAGTTTATATTGTATTGAAGGACTTCAATACAATACAAAGGTGCCTGTGACATGAAAAGTTCTTGAGACTTGGAGGTCGGGCTGTCATAAAACCCACCTGTCATAAAGCTGAGCATGTTTGTACAACCATCTGTGTCTGGTGGACTAAATTTAGCTGACCTCGTATGTAAAAAATATTTACAAAGAAGATATACACTGCCCTCCATACCCCCATTTCAGTGCACCATTTGTTGAATTAATAATTGCTTCATTAGCGCAGCTATAAGAGAGCATCTATGCTTCTGGTCACCTTTGGAGTCTGCTTTTGATGTTTGTCAGCATAAGGACCCACCCTTAGGCAGCCCAATATCGACTGTTTGGTATCTTGTTAAGAAGAATAAGAAAAAGGGGAAGTTTAATAACCATGAAAGAATTAGTAGACCAAAAAAAGCTCTCCACAACTGATGACAGAAAAATTCTTACCATAATGAAGAAACATGCCCAAAAAACTTGTCTGGCAGTTTAAAAACACTCTTCAGGAGACAGGTGTAGATCTGTCAATAAATGCTGTCTGCAGAAGACATGGTGTGTAGGACCACTAATGGTTGATCGCACTATGACTAAAACATTTTTGCCATGTCTGTGTGAACTTTCCATTTTCCATAGCGAGGGTGGTGCCAATAAAGTAGATCCGCTCCCTGGTTCATTACCCCTCTGCACATGCATTGCCCTGCATGAGAAGTGGAAAAGTTGGAATGGTGCTAGGCGGTGTGTATTTGCAGGGAGTGTAAACCCTCCTTCTTGTTGATGTAAGCCACCAAAGTTGAGTGTTATGTATGAATCATTAATTAGAAATTCTCACATATGGGAGAAAACGCAGCACTAGGTATACAGTCATAAGCTTGAAGACATTTATATGAACTGAGCATGAGCCCAGAGCTTTACTAAGCTCACTTTTTGGGTGGCACCGCATTCCCATACAGACACATTGGTAGTTTCTTGGTGCATATAAGGCCTAGTGGTAAGACCTGTGACAGGAAGTGCAACTCTTTCCACTGACACAGGGCCATTGCACAATCTGCTGAAACAGTAATGCATGAACTTATGGCTCCGGACAGAGTTTCACAACCTAGTGCTGGAAATTCCTCATGTGCAGGTATGTGTGAAGCTATTCTAGCTGCCCTGGGTCTTCTTTTCCGGATTTTTTGTTTCTTGATGTGCCAAATGTTTTCAACTGGTGAAAGGTCTGGACTGCAGGCTGTCTCTTTTGCAAATCCATAATTTTATGATGGATGCTGAATGTTGTTTAACATTGTTTTGCTGAAATTCACAAGGCGTTGCCTGAAAGAGATATGTTGCCTGAAAGAGATATGTTGCCTGAAAGAGCATATGTTGTTCTAAAACATTAGATACTCTTGATATAACTTTAGTGCCTTTCCAGCTGTGTAAGCTGTCTGTGCCATAGGCATTAATGCCACCCCATACCATCAGACATGCAATTTTTGAACTGTGCGCTGACAACGAGTTGCTCTTGATGGAGCAGGTCACATTACAAAAAATGTAATTTTGATTCATCTGATCACAAAACAGTTTTCCATTTTACCACAGTCCATTTGAAATTGACTTTGGCCCAGAGAAAATGACCGCATATCTGAATCATGACATACGGCTTCTTCTTTGCATAATACACCTTTATCTTGCATTTGTGGATGTTGCATAGTGAACTGTGTTAACAGACAAAAAAATATGAAAGTGTACCTCAGCCTATGCAGTGATTTCCAGTACAGAATCATGCCTGTTTTTAATGCTGTGCTGCCGGAGTTCCCAAAGATCACGAGCATTCAATATTGACTGTCAGCCTTGTCCTTTGCATACACGGATTTCTGCTGGTTCTCTAAATATTTTGTTGATGTTATGTACTGTAGATGGTGGGTTATTTAATGTCTTCACAGTTTTACACTGAGGAACATTTTTCTGAAAGTATTCTACAGTTTTTAGACACAGTTTTTCACTGATTGGTTAACATCTGTGAGACATTCTTATTTTGGGAGTGTAATGTAATATAGTGGTTAACGTGCTTGTGTACCTTTTGGAATATGGTTCAGGAATCAAAAATCAGTTCATAGTAGTAAACATTAGATCATGTTTTTGTACAGTTTTCAGTTTAGTGCCGGTTAAACTGAATTTACTGATCAAATCAAATCAATTTTATTTGTATAGCGCTTTTAACAACTAATGTCGTCACAAAGCAGCTTTACAGGAAGTTAGTGATAAGAAAAGTTAAATAGAGCATACATAAGCCTAGGAAGAAAACACAGAAGAGAATCATAGAACAAACATAGGAAACCCCCCTGTGAGCAAGGAAAAACTCCCTCAGAACTGGAGGAAGAAACCTTGGGAGGAACAAGGGGGGACCCATCCTCCTCTGATCAAACTACTCAAACAGTACTGATATAATGACAGTAACAACTTGTACTTCTGTTCAGTTGAGAACAGTGAGAGTGATGATGACCGTAATGAAGGTAGAAGGTTAGTGGAAACTAGTTAGAGTACATCTACATTTCAGAAGAGTCTATAGTGAAGGTTAGGCAGCTAGTCTGAGGCTAGGTAGCTGGTATGGCACAGGTAACATCAAGGCCCAACGATCAGTCTGGTGGGTGACTTGGGTGGCAGGGGAACCTGGCGGCCAGTCTTCCATCAGTGTCAGTCAGTCATAATCGGAAAAGATAAAGAGATTCAGTTCTGTTTAGATGTATGGAGAATGTACAACATGATCAGAGTGTGGCTAACGATTCCGGCAGATCTGACTGTAACAGCATAACTAATAGGAGAGAACCACAAGGTAACACAACAACGGGAGCACCCTGAAACACTGGCATCCCACTGAACCGTCGTCCACAAACCTGAGTGACCGCATGCAAGTGTTAGGACGACAGCACCAGCATCTCAGTTTACCACAATTCCCTGTGTCCATGAACCCCTGGAACTACAACCTTTATCAACAGGAAACATTCATTTCCAAAAGCTAAACTAAACAAATACGTTTTCAGCCTAGATTTGAAAATTGAAACTGTGTCTGAGTCCCAGACATTATCTGGAAGACTATTCAAGAGTTGGGGGGCTTTATAAGAAAAGGCTCTTCCCCCTGCTGAGATTTGTACATTTTGGGAACTAATAAGAAGCCAGCCCACTGTGATCTAAGTGATCGAGATGGTTCATAATAGGAAATGAGTTCTTGCAGGTACTCTGGAGCAAGACCATGTAAGGCTTTGTATGTCAAAAGCAGAATTTTATAGTCAATATGGAATAGACATGGAATGATAGGACTGGGCTGATATGATCAAATTTTCTGGTTTTAGTAAGGACCCTGGCTGCAGCATTTTGAATAAGTTGAAGTTTACTGAGGTTCCAACTAGAACATCCTGACAATAGAGCATTACAGTAATCTAGTCTTCAGGGTAATGAAAGCATGAACTAGTTTTTCACCATCGTGCAGGGATAAAGCACTTCTTAGCTTAGCGATGTTACGAAGATGTAGAAAAGCTGTTCTAGTAATATTAGTTATATGTTGATCGAATGATAGGTCTGAATCAATAAAGACGGCAAGATTTTTAGCTGCTGAAGTAGGAATAACAGAAAAATCAGCCAAATTTAACGTTAAGTCAGATAATTTACTCTTTGCGGCTTTTGGTCCCAGAATAAGACCCTCAGTTTTATCACCATTAACAAGGAGGAAGTTTTGTAACATCCAGCATTTCACATCTTTTACACAATCCTCGATTTTCTTTAAGCTAAGTTTGTCATCAGGTTTGGCTGATATATAAAGCTGCGTGTCATCTGCGTAACAATGGAAGATAATGCCATGCTTGCTTATAACTTTACCTAATGGCAGCATATAAAGCAATCTAAACAATAATGGCCCTAAAATAGAACTTTGTGGAATTCCACACAAAAATTACTTTTGTATAATTTGAGGATACATCATTTATCTTTACAAACTGATAATGCTCAGATAAATACGAATCTGAACCATGAAAGAGCTGTTCCTCTAATTCCAACCATGTTCAATTTTTCCAGAAGGATAGTGTGGTCGCTGCGACTAGTCACTGCTTTAGATTTTTAATAGTTTTAAAAGTTTGATTAAACAAAGCATTACTGCTTCAGTCAAATTTATCATTCACTTTGTCCATTGTAAATAGAATTAGAGGTATTACAGCTTTGTTCAAAGAATTGTTTTTTGTAATCCCTCCCCCTCAGTGTCTTTTATTGATGATAATAGATGGCAAGTTGATGGCAATAATGGCATAAGGTCACAACTCATAACATTATTCTGTGGAATGTCATGTCATCAAGTTTATTGGTGCGTGTTAGAAATGGGCAAGAATTATGTGGCAGAAAGAAAAATTGAATAAAGCTGAACTTAAGGCGCTGACATGTCCAGACTAGTATGGGATGATCTGGGCCAAAGAGCAAAAGCGATATGCACATGTTAGTTCATTTCCTGCTGAAACATGTTAACCAAATGCCTTAGGTTTGTGAAACTACTTATATACAGTGAAATGATAATGTATACCTACAGTCAAATAAAGTTTTGTTGATTTTCTAAGTAAAGAAACATAACATTTCCTGCAAATCTTAAAGCAGGACATCCATTTTCTTCAAACAATGTAGGACATAAAAATAAAAAATACGAAAGGCCACACTTTTTTATAATGAGCTAAATTCTGCTCAAAACATTTACCCAAAATTTGCATAGATACATAATACATATAATTCATATATATGCTTGAGTTATTCACTGAACTAATCTAGATATGATTCTATCAATTTGTAGTTCTGTACGGTTAAGAATGGTTAATGTTCTATACAAATTACTTCTCAAACTTCAAAGCAAACTTTTACTGCAAAGGTTGCTTAAAATCTTCATAGTGCATGTTCCTTTGAAGAACCATTTTTGGAAATGAGATGTGAGTGTGGAGATACTTTTCACAAAATATAATGATCCTCCATGTAATGTAAAGGTACTAGCAAGGCAATTTCATAGCATTTCTAAATGCGGTTCTCTAATGTTCACATAAAATGTATGTGACTTCAGTCAGGGTGAAAAATGCCCAGATGCAGTTTTACACACCCATTTACAATCCTATGATTTGGCCCTACAAGATTACAAGAATCTCCGCTGTGATTTGCTGACACAATGAAAGACACCATGGTGGCTTACATAGAAACACACACAGGCAGATGTGTTACCTATATTATCTACTTGCTTGACCTTGACATCAACACAAAGTAAATCAAAGTTGGCTTGAAATTTAAGATCTTGCTTCAATCATCAAAAAGTGGATACAATTTACAGGTTTCGGTTGGGGTTGTGATTCTAATCTCTTTAACGTTGAGCAAAACCTGCTCTATATTGTCTGAGGTTTGAAAAACTGTCGAGTGAAATAAGCTGAGCAAACTAACAAACTTTATTCAGTGATCTTGTTAAATATGTGGGAGCTGAAGTTTTCGCCAGCTTGTTTTGCAAAGTGTCCGTTTCATTTTATGTGTACAAGCTGTAGAATTTAAACAGAATTATACAAAGCTGGCTAATAAGCTTAAAGACCATGTCTCTTGACAAAAGGATATGAAAATGCTCTTCATAGTCCAGAATGATGATTTCTCCACATAGTCTGCCATTTTCCATTGTTGTTGCTCAATTATAATTTCCCTGGGCTAGAACATTAGCTGGTGTATGTAAATTTTTGGGTTCTAAATTTTAATGAATTTTTACTTAGCAGTTTAGAATTACGGAAAGTTTTATATTGATCCATATGCAAAAGCAGAAGCTTTTGTTATTTATTTATGAATTCACTATAAGTACACTATACAGAACTTCCAAGCTTTTTGAAGGGGTTTGCTGTTTTTGTTTTCTTGTTTTGAGTAACCGGGAGAAAGCATTAGTGTTTGTGAGGGTAATGAATGTCAAAATTATTGTATTGTCTGTGTTTTGTGCAGATGTTGTGGAAGCAGGCACAGGCATACCCCCTCTTTTCCCTGCTAGGGGAGATTGATGGTCACATTTTTGAGTGTGTGAACCAGGCTGCAGTTCATGAGGAGCTGGAAGACGAGAGCAGACGGCTATGTGATGTTCGGCCGTTTCTACCAGTCCTTAAACTTATTACACGCAACTGTGGTCGTGCGGAGCGGCTGCTTGATTCCAAGATTGGGGTACTTATTGGAAAAGGTAATGCGCATTACATGTGTATGTGTGGGTGTGGGGCTGTGTTCTTCACCACAAATCCCATTGTTTTTGTTTGTTTGTAGTTTTGAAAGTTTTTTATTATTATTATTTTATTTTATTTTTTGATTTCTTAAAAAAGTTCCTATAGTGAATTTTGGATTTAAGGAATATGTAGTCGACGATAAGAATAAAACGCGAATAGCTGCAGGGTCTGCAGTTGTAAAATCAGTGACACGACCACAACAGCAAAATTCATTCGTCACTTGAGTGGGCACAGACAGGTCAGTTGAGAGGACAAATCAATCAATATTAATACAATTTGACTTTAGTAAAATGGCAAAGGGATATGATGTGGGCGTGTGGTGCTGTTAACATGAACATTATGAAAAGACTTTATAATTGAGTCCTAGTGAGCTAACGCTAGTGCTAGCTATACTGTCTGCAGTTCCAGCTTTAATGTTTAATTTAATTCTCAAACTATGTCTGTGTCTAAAATAAACCCCCATTTTTCCCATTAGTGTTTTCATTTAAAGCTGTAAACCATTTTGTTTAACTTCTACTAAATCGCTGTAGCTAAGTTCTGTATTAATAAGTTCATTCAGACTCCCTCTCATAATCACCAACGTCTGGTTACCATTGAGCGAGACAGAAGTGTCTAATGAGAGCTCACTCTGTGAAGTTTGAAAAGTGCAGAGAGGAGAAATATTAGTCTCCGTGTTTAAACCTTTAGATGTTGGTAAGTAACAGCGCTGGCTTACAGGTAGCGTTTCTGCTGTATGATAAGCAGCAGGTAACGCAGTACACATCTGTAACTGTACAGCACTGCAGCTGTTTAACCAGAGAAGAGTGTCAGATCAAATCTTTACTTATTCTAACCCAGTTCAGGCGGACTGCCTGACTGTGAATTCTAAATAATAAGCATGTTAGTGCTGAATATGTGTACAACTAAGTGTACTGTAAAGTGGACGCCGAGTCTCTGATGTGAAACGCGACTTTGTTGCTGAACTGAACTTTACAGAAACAGGTCAGCAGAGCTGTGTGAGATGAATACACACATAATTTACATATATAGGTTCGACAACATAACGTAAGCAAATACAAACAAGCACAGGTACACTAAAATAAAAAATCTTATTTTCACATGAATATTTGATTTCTGTATAAATCTATCTAGTATAAAGCTTTGGTACCAGATTTCTCCCAGTCATAGCATAGACTTATCCAAACCCTTCACTGCACACTATTCACTCTAACACAAGCAGATAGGATTGTAAACTACAAATAAAACTGGGCTTCATGAAAGAGAAGTTTGGTTATAGGAGATGGAAACATTTAACACTTCCGTATAGACCAGAAGCACAGATGGTTAAAAATAAGTATGCTAAGCAAAGCAGTTGGGCTTAGCAAAAACAAATTCTTGGGGCTCAGACTATCTGTGTTTAAGTCAGCAAGAGGTAAACCATGATTATGGTAACCAAATTAGAGATGGGCAAAAAACATTTAAAAACCTTTGCAATTCTGGAACAACAGATGAGACAAAGACCAACTTATACCAGAATGCTTGAATAAAAAGGGTTTGTAAAAGAAGAGGAAGGTACTGCAGTGGCCAGGTCAGTCACCTGACCTTAATGCAATCAAGCATGCATAGGTAGAACCAAAGGTAAATCGCTACACAAACAAGTAAGTTGTAGGAGGTCAGACCAAGACACAACACAATTACAACGTAATGTATTCATGTTATTTGTACTTATTGTAATATTAGATTTTATATATATATATATATATATATATATATATATATATATATATATATATATATATACATTGTTTCTAATTGAATAAATGCTGACTGCTCAATCATATAGCTTTTTAAATCTGTTTTTCCCAGGTGCCTAAAACTTTCGACAGACCAGCCACTTCATCAAGTACACCTCCTTCTATTTACACTACTTGTCAATTTAATCAGTACCACTTACAAAATGATGTGCATTTTGTAGTTCTATGATTATAGAACTTCGTCAGTCTATTTCTCGGCATACATTATTAGCCACATCACCCCTTTAAATGGTCCGAACCCCCCACCTAGGTGTGTTACTATCTGTGTCAAAGCAGTGTTGAGAATGGTCAACCACCCAAATTATAACTGCTTTGTGGTGGTCTTGTTGGGGAAGTGGAAGGGGTTATTACCATTGCAGAACAGGGTGAACTAACAAATTATGCACAGAAAACCAATGCAGTAGTTACAAAGGGCACCTTTATGGTAAATAGCCTGATAAAATATAGAGTGTAGATACAAGGAGGTGTATTCCATCAGTTGTTTCTGTGTGAATAAAAAATAAAAGCACCATAATGATTCTTTGGAGCAATCTGTATTAAACAGACACAGTTTAATAGACACACTAAACTTTCTCCTCTGTACTGTATTGTCTCATTTATTTCATTGCCTACATGGATGCACACAACCACAGACATACAACATATATGATAATAATGGCAAATTGCGATTTTATTTTTCCTTTAAAAAATTCCTTTCAGAAACAGAACAGAAGTTTTGTTTTAAAATGATTAAATTCCGAAAATAGCACATAAACCAGTTTCTCAAAATCAGTATAACCATTAATTGGGCAGTTCGCTGCTAGTTGTATCATGTTTGACTATTAATGTGACAAACTTTGATTTGATTTAATTAAACATGCATATTTTTGTACTTGATCACTTGGAGGCTATTATGAGCAGAATTGCTTCTGAAAAAAATAATGTGTGAAAAAGTACTTTACAAAATTGTACAATTATAATACACACACACACACACAGTTAGGCCAGATATATTTGGACAGTGACACAAGTTTTGGCATTTTTAAGATACATGTTATATAATTCATGTGGGCTTTAAGTGTCAACTCTGAGTATTAATTTAAGAGTATTCACATCCTAATTGCAAGGGGGAAAGGGTTTAGGAATTACAGCTCTTTAATATGAAGCTGCCTCTTTTTCTAGGGACCAAAAGTAATTGGACAGTTCATGGGCTGCATGGCCTATTCCCTCATTAATCCATCATCAGTTAAGCAAGTAAAAAGTTTGGAGTTGATTCCAGGTGTGGCATTTGCATTTGGAAGCTGTTGCTGGGAACCCACAACATGCGATCAAAGGAGATCTCAATGGAAGTGACACAGGGCATCATTACGCTGAAAAATAAAAGAAATCCATCAGTGAGATAGCAAAAATGTTAGAAGTGGCTAAATTAACAGTTTGGTACATTCTGGGGGAAAAAAAAGCACACCGGTGAGCTCGGGAACTCAAAAACGCCTGGACGTCCTCTGAAGACATCAGTGGTAAATGATTGCAGAATCCTTTCCATGGTGAAGAAAAATTCACCCAAGAAAACACTCCAGGAAGTAGGTTTATCAGTATCTAAGTCTACTATAAAGAGTAGACTTCATGAGAGCAAATGCAGAGGGTTCACCACAAGGTGCAAACCATGAATTAACCCTTAATCATAAAAAAGCCAGATTAGTTTTAGCCAAAAAACATCTAAAGAAGCCAGCCCAGTTCTGGAACAGCATTCTTTAGACAAATGAAACTAGGATCAATGTGTATTAGAATGATGGGAAGAAGAAAGCACCAAAGCACACCGCATCCTCTGTAAACTGGAGGCAGTGTGATGGCATGGGCATGCATGGCTTCTAATGGCACTGGGTCACTGGTGTTTATTTATGATGTGACAGAAGACAGAAGCAGCTGGATGAATTCTGAAGTGTACAGGGATATACTTTATGCTTAGAATGAACTAAATGCAGCAAGGTTGATTGGACAGCGCTTTACAGTACAGATGGACAGTGACCCAAAACATATTGTAAAACCAACCCAGGAGTTTTTTAAGGCAAAGAAGTGGAATATTCTGCAATGGTCGAGTCAATTACCAGATCTCAACCCGATTGAGCATGCATTGCACTTGCTGAAGACAAAACTTAAGGGCCTAAAAAGACCTACAAACAAGCAACTACTTAAGACAGCTGCAGTAAAGGTCTGGCAAAGCATCACAAAGGAGGAAACCCAGCATTTGGTGATGTCTATCGGTTCCAGACTTCAGGCAATCCTACAAAGGATTTTCAACAAAGTGAAAAATTAATTTATTTATGGTAATGTTATTTTGTCCAATTACTTTTGAGCCCCTGAAATTTTCAGCTCACACTGTTTTGTAACCACCTCAAGCAGAATATTAGCCCTTATTTTTTGTTTGTTTGTTTTAAAATGATATTTACAGCAATTTTAAAACTTACTAGCACAGAACATAGCTCTGTTTATTGTATCAGGAAAACAGTTTTTACACACATACACATGGGCTGCTCTGCAACCACCATAACGTCATGAATGTAAATTATTTATTTTGATTTAGGTCAAAGTACTTCAGAAGGTGAGAATGTTTGATTTGACTGGAGCTCTTTGGAGTCAACTGATGGGCAACTGATGTGAACTGAACTTTTTATCATATCTACTCTCAGACAGATGATGAACACTTTAAATATGTCAATTAAGTGGTAAATTTAAGATTGGGTATTTGAGAGTTCTTTCTGACATATCAGCAAACAAAAAGTAAAAAAAAGCCTTTTAAATGCTGTTGTTGTCAACATTATTAAACAATTTAAATCACAATAAACAACTTGGAAATAGTAACAGACAAATAAATTCAAGAACAAATAAATTATTGCCTTCCATTTTAGTGTAACATATTTTATGTTCTTGCCCATAAGGCTTTAAAGAAAAAATATTATTACATTTTTTGTTACATTTTTGGTGTGCTCAACAGTTTTTTTTTAAGTAATTTTACAAATAATGTGGTAAATGAATATAGTGTTTTTGGCATCTCTGTGCTTAATGATCACTTGTTATATTAATTTGGTTGTGATTTATGTTTTCATAAAAATCTTTATGATTATTGCAAGGCTTTAATTAGTTATGCCTTTTTTTAGGACTGCATGAACTGGATGCTCTGCAGGACCAGGAAGTAAAGGATTTTCGGACCAAGATGCATCGAATAAGTGAAGAGAAAATGCAGTGTATGCAAATGATGTCATGGGGGGAATGGCTTCAGAGCTGCTTCTCTCCACAGATAGAGGTGGGCCCACTTGAAGGATGTTATGACCGCAATGAGGGTGACATCAAAATTACTATGCACTACAACCAGTCACAGGTAAAAACTGCACTTATCCTCAGTCAAGCAGCAAACATCGAATTTATATTTTTATATTTGCAAATATCGTTCTCAACCACCCTCCCCCCACGAACCACAGGACACTGCAAGTCTTAAAGTGCCATTGAGCTGTACTGTAGCAGAGCTGATGGAACAGGCTCTCCGAAAATGGCTGACCACCCATAGCTCGGAGGAAAACAAAGGTTGCCTTGATGACTATGTCCTACGAATCAGTGACAAACTGGAGTTCCTGTTTGGAAAACATACACTTATTCACTACAAAGTAAGCATCAATAAATATGCTCACATGCTATTAGTTATAAATGTATATGGCTTATAAAAAAGTGTTTTTTATACATACATAATTTGTCACAAGTCACAAGCTGTTTTACATACCTACATATGGTAGGATATAAAATTAGTATTACAAATCTTGCACCATAAGGAGTGGTTTACATCTGTAGATCCTATATAAGAGTACTGCTTAAGTGATATATAAAGAAGACAGCAACTTGGTTGGTAACTTTGCTGATAAAGAAGATTTGTACTAATTCTGCATTATATGAATTTTGGGTGTGTGCTATGTATATATTGACAAGGATGTTTTATGGGTGTCTAGCAAAATTAAGAGGTTTGCTTAAATGCAGTAGTACTACTGATTGAAATAAATATAAACTTCTTAAATAAATAAGAATAAATGACAAAAAATAATTAATCAAATATAAACCATTATTTGTTAAAATGTTGTTTTTTTGTTATACCTGTATGCATGGACAAAATAAGCATACTCATCATGTATTTATTATTATCAGTAATTCATTATAAACCAGAACGTAAAATCATATGAACGCAGGGTAAACATGAGGATGGGAAGAATCTAGTTTTCATTATTGATATCCATCATGTTCCAGCTCCTTTGTAGCATCAGTGCTTTTTGCTTGTAAACAATACTTTGTACTCAGTGTTCTTCAGTGATAAACAAATTCCTGGCTTGACAGTAGCTTGAAACTATTTTTTATAAGGAGAGTCATAACTGTAAAATGCCATTTCAGAACTATGATTGTGTCTTTATATCAAGAAACACCCTATAAAACCCTATAGTCTATATGAAGGACATTCACAAAGGGCCAGTTTGGCATTTACTAGTGGGTGCTAATATTATTACTAGAGTAACATTAGAGCCCTTTACTTTTCTTCAGTGGTGTAAGAATTGTAACTCACCTTATCAACTGCAGACATTTTCTCTTCTCTTTCTCATCACATAAAAAGTGTTGCAATAATAACTGAGTAGTTTGTTGGACTAGATCTATTCAAACCAGGCACTAGGACCCAGACAAGAAGGTTGACACATCACATCACACGTGAATAAGACAAAATTTTCTCAGAAATTTGGTTGCAGTGAATTTTTTGCCTGATTTTTTAGATGTCTTTATAGATGGTGCATGATTGTATTTAATGTAAAAATGAGGTGCTGCATTTAATATGGAAAGTGGGAGATCTGAATTATGATTATTAAATAAAACACATCATTTATGTTATGTTATCTTAAAAATCAACCTGATATTATTTGAGGCAAGTGTGTGGCAGTTAGCACCATGCTAATCGGTGTGGTATAAGCTTCTGTAAGCCACATTAGCCTCATAGCTCCAGTGTTAAACTAAAGAAGCTAAGTAGCTAAATAAGCTCAATAGCTAAGCTAATATCTCAGTTCATATCTATTTTCTAAAATCTGTCTTTAAACATACAACTTACTTTCATAATATTTATCTTTAACCCTAATCAGCATATTTGTCTTTATACATGCCACCTTTTTTATAATATCCATCTTATAAAAATCAGTCTCTCTGTATTTATACTTACCTGCTATTTTCATAATATCTACCTCGTGAAAATAGCTGGTATGTTTAACTACAGAGTCTGATTTTATAATACATACCTTATAAAATCAGTAGAAAATGAAACTTGTTTGTTTGTGTGTGTAGTACATCAGATCATGTTTGCTGGCTCAGGAGATTCCCCACTTGACAATGGTGCATTGCAATGAGGTGAAGACCATGTTCGAACATGAAATTAGCACCATTGGAGATGTGATCACAAGGAAGTCCTCCAATCCTCCTCTCCCCCTTCCCCCAAAAAGGAGAGGTCTATCAGTAAGTTAAATTTTTAACAATTTATTAAAAAGTGTCTCTTGAACTATCCAACTGGAGTGGAGAACTTTGCCAGGCATTTCAGTTGGATAATCATAGCACTAGATTCCTAAATCTACTTTAAATATCTTACCTTTGTACTGTTTGTGTTTAATGTTTTACCTTGTCAACTTAATAGTTTTTTGTAAAAAATATGCTCATTTTGAAATTGATGCCTCTAACATTTTCCAAAAAAAGTTGGAACAGGCCTGGATGCTCCCTTTATACATAACCAAGACTACATTACATGTGTGAACATTTCACGTTTGTAGTGTTAAACTGTACCATCAAAAAACCCAACAGTTTGAAAACAATGTTACCTAATCAGATTTTAGACATTGTATCAACATAAAAAGGTAATCCAGAGAAATCTTCATAAAAGGAAATAGCAGACCTGCCAACCTTCAGATATGCATTTAGACATCAAACAACGATGCTACGATTTGTCACTTTAAAATACGAGAAAAGTCTGGAAGGCTTTGAGTTCAACTGTCTGTGCACTCGGTTATGGGTGTAACCGCATTGGGCAGCAGTCCATTGGTATAAGAAGACTTCGACCAATCATAGCGCTAGTTTTAAACTACAAACATGATACAAGCGGAGATGCAAAATATAAACTTGCAAGTTTTAACAATTTGTGTGTGTAAATATCCCTCCACGAGTGTAAAAGTGAAACTCGTGAGCACAGAAATAAGTCCTGCGTGCGTATTTATCATCATATCGTGCTCAAATGCCTTTTTTCCATTCATGATTCAATAGCTGTCCTAGCGTGCCATGTGAATCACCTTTGATTGTTTTCTGTGCTCGAGTATTGGATTGGGGTGGTTTTGTGTTTTATGAGCATGTGATCACTGATTCCCTTTACTCACTTGCCTGTTCCCCTAACAACTTTAAACTGCTGTTAAGTCAGCCGCCTATCGCCAAAACCCAGTTAAACTAGCCACACGTGAAGTGTGTGCGCACGCGGCTGCTATACACTTGTTGGTAGAAGTCATTGCACATGCAGACCTGAGAAAAAGCCTTTAGTTCACAAATAAAATTCACAGCTTTATAAAGCAGCAATTTCTAATGGGTAGTACATAAAGTCAACAGATATCAGTTCAGATTCCAGAATACTGTGTACATATGAATTATGAAGTGATTCTACTGTACAGTTTTTAAGTAAATGGCATCCAATATCACCAACATGTTCAAGTATATTTTAGTTACAATTGTAATTTAACACATTGAATGTCATTAAATGTTCATAATATTAACATATATCAGTCCAGGGCCTATTCAGGCAATAGCTAAATTTAATATTAATCACAAACTTTTTTTTTTTTTGCCAATGATTAATGCAACAAGTACTGTTTTTGAAAATCTGTCAGAATGTTCCAGAGTGACTGGGCATAACTAGATTGAAATATGGCAATGAAATATTCTCTGTACATTGACTGCAGGATTATTCTAATCAAATAATGTACATTTCCTCTGTGAGTAGGGATTATCAGGATTATTTATGCTGCAATGTTTTGTAATTTAGAGTGATATTATTTTATTGTCCTGAAAGAACAGTTAATATCTTCTAGAAAATCAATCTTTATTGTTATTTATAACAATATTGTTATTTATAATGTCCAATGTGTTCAAGACACATAATATGCTATAGGCCAATAAAATTTTCAAGTATGTTTAGGGACATTTTTTTAGGGATTTTCAGTTATCATATGCCAAATGTCTTGGTAAAAGAACATGTTCCAAAATTTGAAGTGTATGAAAGCATGGAAAACTAAAATATATTGCCTTTTCATTGTTCTTGTATTCTTCATATGAATGAAGAACTAGATATGGTGGTTAAGTAGGTGGGTACTATGTGTTTAGTAATAAGTTGTGGTGAGCGTGCATGTAAACTCAATCAATACTGATCAGCACATAGACCTGACCTTGCACCTCGCCGTAATGTGCTGCGCCGCCCCACAGCAAAAAGATGCTATTAAAAAAAAAAATCCCAGGTTGGCAGGTCTGAAATAGCTAAATACCACAAATTAAAGCTAATTAGGTTTGACCCTTTATGGCACTGCTCTGTTTCTGTGTTTAATGAGCCTGAAGTCTGGAGGCAATATATAAAAAAAACAACAACAAAGACTGTAAGGTTCTGCAGTTAAGAACTTGGAAAAGCTTAGAAGAGGAAAAATGGCAAAAATTATGCTTTTAAAATTGAATCAGTTTGTGTTTGTGTGTGGGGGGGGTTGTTGTAAATTCCCTTTTGTAATTTTCTATTTTAAGCAACAAGGGGTGTGTATGTGAGGTCACCAACAGTATGTTTAGGCATGGATGTACTGTAAATGTTCAATACTATGCTTGTTTCACTGCCATCACTTTGCTTGTTTGTAGCAGATGCATACATGTGTTTGGGAGGTCCAATCACTGTTTAAAATAATTTTGGTGAAGGGCATTAAA
This sequence comes from Megaleporinus macrocephalus, assembly GCA_021613375.1. NCBI lineage: Eukaryota > Metazoa > Chordata > Actinopteri > Characiformes > Anostomidae > Megaleporinus > Megaleporinus macrocephalus. Next base: position 16,209,099 of record CM038723.1, on the reverse strand, counting down.
GTCAACGCAGAGGAGACTGCAAAGGTAACACTTGCTGCTTATAAGCTTCCTTTTCTAAGCTTCTCTTAAACCAGTAAAAGTAGCCCTTAGCTATACTATCATGCTATATATCGGCTCAGTGTTAATGGAAGGGGTTGCACCTAAGTCTGCACTTACCTTTAAACCCTTCGCTGTCTCTACATAAGTTATGGGTGGGTGTACCTAATGGTGTGACAGCTCAAAAATATGAAGTCTTTTATTTAAAATTTAGCCGAGGGAGTTCAGTCATTTATTTGTGTCAGATGAGTAGTTTGTGATACAGCCAGGCTACCTCTCACTTCTTAATAATAGGTTTAAGGGCTAATCAGTATTTGCACATATAAAGAAGAAACATATAAACAGCAATCTTTTTTAACTTCGAGACCAGTGTTGTGCAATACTAAAAGTAACATTATAAATGCAAGTATTGGATGTGGTTTGCCAGTGTTTTCTCAAAAGGCTTACTTTTCCTGTCTGAATTTTGCCTTTATACAGTGCTATATTTTATGCTACTTTGTGTACTAACCATTGTGTCCTAACCACTGTTTACTGGATCATTGTTTATTTTATTTGGTGGCCGTTAACGGTCAATATGTTTACCTTTAAATCCTTCTCTGTGTCTCTACATAAGTTAGGCGTGTGTGTTTTAAATAATTTTAAAATTCAGGGGGGAAAAAAAGCTTCAGCCAAAAAAATCCAGACTACATTTGAAGGTAATTAGGGCTGTAAGCACACCTATCTGTGTGACAGTTCTCAACACAGAAATGTAGCAGCATTCTAAGTAATTTATTTGAAAACATATTATATAATAACATATTATTCAAATATAGCTAAAGGAAATTGGTCAGTTATTTTTATCAGATAAGTAGTTTGTGATACAGCCAGGCTCTGACATCTTAATTATGTATTTAACAAGGTGTCCTTGGCAACATGCTTATGTTAAGGCAATCATGTTTCAGTGCACCATTTATACATACATATATACACATAAGCACACCACATTTTACTATAATGTTAAAACATAAAATTGCCATTTCAGTGTTTCATTGGACTGTTTGTTTATTATGAAGAAAACCTGCATGGTGATTTCTGTATTTAAATACTGGCACATTGAATGGTTAACTCAAGTATCTATGGACAGTCTAAGAGAAGTATAAATCAGGCACAAATGACTTGACCCAAAATTTTTGTGCAGTCGTTGGGTGAGCTGTCCTAACTTATTCGCAATACTCACAAAACAATATATAAAACTAGATCAGATCAGGATGAGCTATAGGCATTTTCATGTAAAAAAAAGATTAATGAATTATGTGAATTATTAATAGAATCACATCTTGTCAAAATGATTATACGTTCACGTAGCCATTTTCCCTCCCTCCCCTAGGTTCAGGTCCGTGCAGGGCTGTTCCATGGTACAGAACTGCTGTGTAAGCCAGCAGTGAGCAGTGAGAGCAGTGGCCGCTCTGAGTATGTGTGGAACAGGACCCTGGAGTTTGAAATTTCCATCTGTGACCTGCCCCGCATGGCTCGCCTCTGTTTTGCCATCTACGCTGTGATGGACAAAGTCAAAAAGCAAAAATCAACCAAGAACACACAAATGAACAAATATCAGACCATACGAAAAGCAGGCAAAGTGGTGAGAAAATTACAAAGGAACTCTGAGTGGTAGCAGAGTATATGGAGAAGAAGGAAAAGTATTTGTATTGTATTTATTGCATTGCATTTTATCGCACTATATTTCTAGCATTACCCAATAGCATGGGTGAACACAATGGTGTTTGACTACAGAGGACAGCTGAAGACTGGTGATATCATCTTACATACCTGGTCCTCTTTTCCTGGTGAGACAACTTGCACAATAACCTTATGTGAATAATTAAAGAACCTGTGCTGACAGTTTAGTGAATATTAATTAGAATCTATATCCTTCTGTATAAGTTTGAGGGTGTTATTAATTTAAGTTTTAGTGCCTAGAACGTTTGTTCTGTGTGAATCGTAGATGAGCTGGAGGAGATGCTGAACCCTATTGGAACGATCCAGACCAATCCGTACACTGAGAATGCTACAGCACTTCATATTCGTTTTTCAGAGTATTCTGCACATCCAATCATTTTTCCACCTTTTGACAAGGTATGTATTCACAATTCAACATAAAGTACTATGCAAATGTCAAAAACCACTCTGCCGATACGTAATTTTCAGTCAAAACAGCCAAGAACAACTTAATTTTCATTTTCAGTGTCAAGGAAAAATGTATATGTATATTTTTAAAAATTAAAAAGAATATTCAACAGCTATTTTTTTATTTAGCTTAGTGTGTCCACCTATTACCTTTACAGCTTCCACACATGTTGAGTTCACATATTCTTCTCTTGCTTTCAGTTTTTCTAAGAAATCTTTTCCTCCAAGCCTCCAAAGTTCAGTTGTAGAAGTTGGTTGCATTTTCCTTGGTGTTGAGGTCTGAGTAAGATGCACAGAAACATATGTGGTTTTTATTTACATCTGAGGAGCTTGTTTTTGTTTATCATCAATGAAAGCATTGTTTATGTGGCACTGGCAGTTTTGTGGTCTAGCAGGTTTTGCATGGTTATGAGTCCTATTTTCTGTATATCTTTTCTCTTTTAAAACTTCTGTTTATCCACTTATTTTCCCTTTGACTCCCCTTCCTTAGGCAAGTATATTTTCTGATATCTCCTCAGAATGTCGCATCAGAAAATTAATCTGATGCGACATGCGTCTGTAAATAATGGCTGTTATTACTGTAAATTAATTTATGGAACTTTGCACAATTCAGTGCAATATAATGTAATCATTTGAATTGGATGTCACTGTTCTTGATTTTACTCTTTCTGTTTTTCTTTTTTGTAGATTCTTGAGAAAGCTGCAGAAATTGCTGGAGCTAGTGACTCAATGTCAATGGTTGGTGTAGATACATCAGATTTAAACATCCCATTAAAATTATTAAAATGATGTGAAATTGTGCAAACCTTAGACACATTTAGCAACTTCTGTTAAACAAAAGAATTTGTTTGCAGCTTGATGTTTTAAGATGTTTTTTAAGATGTGATCCAGAATTTGTTCACACAGAGCTACTATAAAATAAATTATACACAGCCATTGCTTCTTTATGAGCTGTTTTAGAATCAGCACACAGCTTCTTTACAAATACTGTCCTCGCTTAAGCTTGTGAAGACAAATCAATGTCAAGATGCATTCTAAATATATTCTGAATACTTTTCATTGTAACAGGATATAATACTGAATACATTTAGGACAGTGTGTTCAAATTTCTATTATTTATGATGGCACTGAATACTACTGCAAAAAAAAAACAAAGTTCCAACTATTATAGGCATATTGTATGTTGGTGACACATTTCTTGCAACTATGGCTAATAGATCCAGGTCTTCAGTTTATGAAGCAAAATACACCTCTTTGACCATTGTTAATGCAAGAATCAAGTTACTATGCATTCCTTTTTCTTTTTTTTCTTTTTTTGCCATTCTAGGACATCACAGACATTTCAAGCTTGTAAAAGACATTCCATGTTAACATGTGTTTTACTTTTTGTTTCTAACAGCTGCCACTAATTGCAGTGATGTATTGATGTATTCTGTTAGACATTTGAAGAATGCAACACTTTTTTGTTTCTAGTCAAAAGTAAAAGTATTTCCAAAATACTTGTAGCGTTTAATTACAAGCATGATGATTATATAAAATAAAAATGTATTAAAAAGCATTAGGTTTTTGTTGAAGGCCTAGAAGACTCTAAGACATCCCATTATAGTTGAGAACAAACTAAATATTCTTTTGATTGTCGTTTTGTTGACATAGTGATACTATTGTATCTGTAAGTGGCAGTCTTCAGAAATTTTGTCCCAGAGGCGTGCACAAAATAAAATTATGACTATAATTACAAATTTGTCGTAAGCATTTTATCTGTGTGTGTCTGTGTAGGGACGTGGAGGAAAGAAGTTCCACATTGAATTGAAAGAGATCATGGAAAGGGATCCACTGTCACAGCTCTGTGAAAATGAGAAGGATCTGATATGGACTCTGCGGTATGACTGCCGAGAAAACTTCCCACAGTCTCTTCCCAAACTGTTACTTTCCGTCAAATGGAGTAAGCATGAAGATATGGCTCAGGTACACAAAAAAATAGACACATTCAGTTTTCCTCACTGTATTTCACTACTGAGAAGTCCCAAGCTTACTCTTGTTTTTCTCTAGTTGCAGGCTCTGCTGCAGATCTGGCCAAGGCTAAGTCCTCGAGATGCTTTAGAGCTACTGGATTTTAACTACCCAGATCAGTATGTCAGGGAGTACGCAGTCAGTTGTCTACAAGACATGAAGTAAGAGTTCTACAGTTTACACCTTAATCATATCTTTCCTAAAATGCTCCTTTTGTACATACTTATTTATGTGTTTCATTATGAAGAATATAATCCGAGAAATTTGTGCTGTGTTGCTCTAATACTCTGTTTAATTGAAGCCAAATCACTGGTTGATGCAAAAAACATAATTTAATAATCCTTTGTACATTTGGGCATGGCCTCCCAATTTTAAGTAATTTAAGTAATGATTGCAGTGAATTTAAGTTCAAGAACTGGGATCCAACATCAGCTGTCAACAGGCCAAATCTAAGGAAGCACTCACTTTAAAGTTTTTAGTTAAAAATGTCTATCAACAAGCAACAGTTTTGCAAAATTCTGTTTGGAAAAACAATCATTTATTGTCAATGCTTGTGGTTAGTTTGGACGATCATACATTAAAAATGGAAGAAAACCAATTATTTCCTCATATTTGTAATTATAAATATTTATTTTTTTCTCATTTTCAGTGGAAATAAATAACCAGGGGATATTTGTATGTGTGGAGTTTACTGCACAAAATACAGTGCCCTACACAAATATTGGCACCTTTGGTAAACATGATGCACAGCAGGCTGTAAAAATATCCTTTTTGCTAATCCTTTTTATCTTCATTTAAAAAAATAGACATTAACTTCTATTTAAAGCACAATGATTGAAAAAAAAAACCCACACAATGATATTATGAAAATATTTTTTATTTAAATTTATATGTGCCACAGTTGTTGGCCCTTTCATAGTTCAAGAGTTTGTGCTTCTCCCTTTTTAAAGATAACAACTTTAAGTGTAATACTTAAAGAAACTGCCCAGTTCTTCTGCATTTTTAATGGGTTTTTGCAATGATGGCCAATGCTTGACAGTGAGCTATGTTTGTGTTGATTTTAAGACATTGGATAATTGTCTTACTGTAAGACTCAGCCATGTTCCAGTTTAAGCTTCTTTGCTTAGGTACTTGGGTCCAGATTTAGAATCTACTTCTGCTTCATGGAGTCTATGACATCATGTATCTAAATAAATTGTTTAAGGCTTTTGGAAAAAAATAGGATCACAATATTAAATGGAAAAAAAATTATCTTCTCTACCAGCCTTGAGCTTGCCCTAGTTTTAAAAAGCCTTCTTTGTTTGATTTACAGGCTAGTATTGCTCAAATGTTACTTTTCTCTGCTTTTTGATGGTACTTTTCCAGCTTGGACTGGATCCCTTCATAGACACCGGTATAGAGCACCTGCTGACACAGGGTCAACTATCTGGAATTTTTCACTTGGGCCTATTGAAAGGATTTGCCAATAGGACTTATAGGTCCAGTGCAAAACAGCAAAGAACGAGTACAGATTGAGGCTTTTCCAGAAACCCTGTTGTGCTATATTTAGAACAGACTGTCATCCTACACTCAACTCCTTGAGCGTCATTCAGTTAGTCATAACCACGCACCAAGCCAGATCTTAAATAAAACATACTTTAGCCCAATTTAACACCCAGAAACAAGGCTACAGATCCCATTAAACATAACATTTGAGAATAAACAAAGTATAAAAATAAGTAAAACAATAAACTGCTAAGAGATTATATGAATTAAGCAAATTAAACAAAGTGAGAGAAAATAATAAACTAAGGCTATTGGAGAATTAAAAACAAACCTAAAAAAAGCATATAGATAACCAATCAAATGTTCAATACTGAGATACATGACAATCATTTTTTCATAGATGTTTCGGTAATTGTGTAAATTTAGTGTTGTCACATTCTTCATGTCTCATGTGTTTGCACACCACTTTAAGAGGCTTATTGAAGGGCCAGGTTACTAGCATTTCACCTAGAATCCATCAGTTGTCTTTAACTGTAGTTGACATAGTTCAAGTTCAAAAGAACAACAAGCAAAATCATTCCCATTCAGAGTAAAGTTTTCTGTTGACAAGAAAATAACATGTCAAACCATCCTCAACTCTTTGTTGATCCCCCTCCAGTATTGGTCACTGATTCTCTTTCTTGAATTTTTTTTTTAATTACCATCTTCCGCTATGTGCACGTTCAGCATCTGTCACCAAATAAGACACAAACACTTTCTGGAGCATTATTGTGTCAAATCTATTCTTTAGTCTCATGCGAGATGAGGCATCCAAATGCTGACCCAATATTTCTAAGGTTTTAATATAATAATTTATAAGCTTCTGTTGATTGTACCAAAGATATTTAATCCATATAGCCTGAAACGTAGGAGTAACATCTGGACCTATTCAAGGTGGTTTCTTATGCTCCCAAATAATTGATCTTTTCTGTCTGGTTCTCTGTCTCTGCAAGTAAGAAGACATTCTCACTGATTGAGACTGCTGCATTCAATCCAATCATCACGGAGATTAAATCAATTGCTTCCCGTCATTACAAACCCCAAAAAATATCAGCCAAGAGATATCATCCTTCTTTGATATGTGTCTTAAATGTGGCGTGTCCCTTGTTAATGATCACAAGTAGCATTTAATTTTTGATCACTAGTCATGATGCTCCACCTCTGCAGAAACAAAATGGATAATGAAGTTCACTGTTACATGACACGTGACCAGGCAGTGGCAGGCCTGCTCATTTCTGCACAGTTGTCACAATTGAAACCTTTGTTTCTGTTGGCTCTTAGATCCAAACTAAACAAAAGGGGCATGGGGTAACTCTATTCCAGCAACCCCCTTATAGCCACTATTGATGGAACAGTATTGTCATGGCAAGCAATACAATCTTCATTAATGCTGGATTGTGCAGTGTGTTGTAAGTAACGATATAGCATATTTTGTGAAGCATACTGTGTAAACACCAACTGATTTTGTTCTAAGTCTGTATGACATGTGGGCTCCGTGTCAGCATCCCAATTTTACTGATTCTGTATCAACCTGTGCAACATGTAGTTGTTTTCTGTCTTTGGTAACCCAAGTACAGCAAAATCACACAAATCCTAGGTGAATATTACATATCTATATTCACCTAAAGCTTCAGTTGGATTAATAACATCAGAACCACATTTAGGCCCATTAATTTTGCAAGTGCCACCTTATTGCGCTAGAAGATAGTCCAGAGTCCAACGCAATTCTGCAGTATCATAAAACGATGGGATTACAAGTGTAGTGGAAAGGAAACCTAAAGTTTGTGCAGCATTATTGGCTAATAACGTATCTGATCGAGAAGTTCTCCTAAAAATCTGTAAATGGTTATGGTCTTATTGCTGGTAGTATATAAACTAATGTACAGCATTGTTTCAGGCGTGATGACTGGTGGTTGGTTTTGATGACTGTTGCTCATTAGCTTGAGATGTACCACAAAACCCACATGCTTTTGGTATTTCGCCTAGAAATGGTGACATGATTTTCTATACACCAAGGAATCCTAAATGGTGGCATTGGTGATTGGTAGTCTTTGAAAGCAAATGATAAGAGAAGTGAGTGCAGCAAGCCAACTACCCCATCTTTGGGCTGTAACTGTTATTATAAAAACCACAGACAGCCTATTTAACAGCATGTTGAAACCGCACTGTAAGTGATTGTGATAAGACCACTGGAGCACAAGTAGCGACAACTGAATATGTCACTTGCACAGCATACACACATGGACCAAACCCATTAATATATCGCACTAATATATCGTTTTGCTGAACAGTACTTTATCATGACTGAAAACAATGATCCTGCATGTGACAGGCTGTCACGAAACCATCTTTTCATGGACCTATAATGTGAAGGGCAATCCAGATTGCCAAAATCTTTGTAGCCATTTTTATGTTCAATAAAGTAGTTTGTGCTCCTGTGTCAATCAAAAAAATCACGTTCATGTTTATTCAAATTGGTTCTTACATACAATCTTAGATCTGAAAGATTAGCTGCAAACACCTGCACAGCTAACATCTCCAGTTTGCATGTTCCTGTCATCCGGGCTTGTGTTTATAATCTCAGCCTTTTTTTTACAGCCATATGCACAGTAACCCTGTTTCTCACAAAAGTGACACATATGCTCCAGTTCACTTTGTGAGTCCTGGCTACTTGTTTGCTGAAAGACAGTTTCACATGGGCATCTCTTTCACATGAAGTTAGGCACTCTGTCAATTCGTCCAGCGTGCTAGTTTTCCAGGTGGGCTTTCTTTGTCAAACCATCAGCCCACTGGGCCACAGACACACTTGAGATCAGTACGTCCGCTACTGAATCAAACTCTGACAATCCCCCATGCAGCAAAAACAGCTCAGCAAACTTGTGTGTATCGACAGGGTAATGTTTCCCCTGATGACACTCTACAACATCCTGCCAGCACACAGGCAACCCTAGACTGTTCCGAAGTACTGTCAATAACCCCATATTACACTACTGTACTGCTCTCAGAGATTAAGTTCTACACCTGATTCTGAAAGTACTCTTCCATGGTTTCACTTTCAGCTGGTATGTGTATTTGTGAGCTCAATGAAATTACATCCAGTAGATGGAGTGAATACAGTTTAATTTTACAGGTCATGAGCGTCAAAAAAGGACCAATCCCCATTTCCTTCAGGTGCCTAAACTCTTTTAAAATGCAATATGTTTGTTCCGGGTTCAGTGGGTTGTGCTTAATAGAGGTTTTAGGCTATCCCTCTCTGGATCTCACCTGTTTGACCACAACTGGGGGTGCTTCTAACTTTGTTAGATCATACCCTTCCCTGCTTTTACTGGTATCTAAGCTAAACTGCTCATCTGATCTTGGCTGCAAGTCTGTAAGAGATGGCTACAGTACCATTTTTTGCTAACTCCTAACATTCCCTTTTCATCCCCTTTTCATCAGGCAGGCAGGCAGGCAGGCCATTGATGTAATGGACTGGGACTTCGTAGTATAGGCAGGTGCAGATGCACCTTTCTCCTGTTTGCACTCGACTATTATAGAACCATAGCCTTTAGTAAAAGCTTCAATTACTCTCCTAAAGTGTTCTATAGAGATTTTTTTTCTGTTACTATCCTGTCATGCAAGTTCTGTTCCTTTGTGTCAGCTGTGGGTTGAGATAATATAACTACCTGATCCAATGGATAGAATTTATATGATTTTACAGTGCAACATGCTGATGAAAGGAACAGTGCCTATAATTTAGGGCTGTTTAAAATTCCTAGTTATATGTTGTTCTTCTACACATACTTCTCTTGTGCCAGATTCCTGTCTTTAGCAAACAAATCTCATTATAGTTCAAGTAGTTCATTATTACAACCTGATTCTAAATCATTAACCTGTCTTTTATAAGGCAGTTTAGCCCACAAATGTTGATATTGTTTTAGGCGTTTTGGTGTTCATTTACGGGGGACAACAGCTTGACTTGATTTCAATTTCTCTTTCTTCTAATGTTCCTGATGCTTTTGTTACAGTTTTTTGTAAGTGGGCCCTGTTTTAGGCATGTTATTGCTTATGACAATTAAACTCAGCCTTCCGAATTTTCCTTGCGACAAATGCATGTTTAACACTAACATTATTGTGAGGAGGTATATTACCCATTTTAAGCCAGATGTCTGTAGAATAAATTTTTATTTCTTCTTCACACAGTCGTACAGACAATCGGACCCACAAAAATCCATTGACAGACTTGTGGTTATGCAGGCTTCAACACATAAGCTTTTGGTCAGTTCCAACAAAAGAAACAACAAACCGCAGGTGTGACTGAATGGACCATATAAGGGAAGCCAGAAATAGAGTGACCTGAATGTGCTAAAACGTCCTGGGATTCAGATTCACAGCAAACACGTTCAATACACACACAATTTAGATACATTTTAGGTCAGAGTGAGTCATTTTTGTACCTGAAACCTGATGAAGAAACTAGTATATATAAGCTTCAGAGAAAGCTACAGTATACATATGTACAGCTGACACAAAGTTACAAAGGGGGTTTAGAATGACCCACATCCACAAGGGTCTATAAAGCCATGTCCCACCAACAGAAAAGCTCTGAGAGAACTCTGGGAAATCTATCCTTTTTCTTTATTCTGGAAATCTGGTTCTCATATAAAACGTCTTGTGTATTAAGAATTACATTACAAGATTAAATAGCTGGAAAATTGAACAGGATTATAAAAAATTATTTGCAGTTATTGCAGTGTGAGACACACCTACATTCTGAACAGTTGCCATTTATACTTTGCTTTTTGCATATTTATTATACTGTACTCTTTGTAGTGGTCATTCAACATTTTCTTTCAAAGTATTGCATGTGTAATGGTTTTTCTTTGAAACCAATTTACTTGTTCTTTTATACCATGTGTAAAGTCACATGCTGCTTTGTGTAGCAGTGAAAGCAATATCTATGTTATTTTTACTGTATACACACTTAGTTATTGTATTTTAATGTTTGAAAATCATTGCAGTTGTAAATGCTTGAAAGTCTAACTGTCTCTTTCTCTCATGTCAGTGATGAGGAACTGTCACAGTATTTGCTGCAGTTGGTGCAGGTGTTGCGTTATGAACCATACTACGACTGTGCACTCACCCGTTTTCTATTGGAACGGGCACAGACCAATCGCAAAATTGGACATTTCCTCTTCTGGCATCTTAGGCAAGTGTTTGTGTAGAAATGTGCATGTGTAACATCTGCAACTTTTCTCAACGTACTAGAATAGATTTACATGAATTCATTTTTCCAAAACACAATATTTTTTTTCATGCTGTCTGATCTCTGTTTGAAGTGCTCTCCTTACGCTCTTGTGCCCCACTGCTGATAAATAATTTTAAAAAGGTCATACATCTTCAATAAAACAGAATGCAATTGATGTTGAAAGAATGTATGACTATTTCGAATTTGATGCTAGCAACACATTTCGGGATGTTGAGACAAGAGAACCAAGTTGTCTAATGGTAAGAAAAAACAACACCTGATGGAACATCTCAGTACTAATAAGGTTAATTAAGCAACAGGTGAATAAAATGATTAGGTATAAAAAGAGCATCTCAGAGAGGCTGAGTCTTTCAGACATGAGGATGGTAAGGAGTTTCAGTTTGTAAAAGACTGCACCAGTGAATACATTGCAACAAATAACTTTACATCAGGCCGTCACCCATTTAAAATGTTTGTGCATTATAAAATGAAATAGGTCAAAGGAGACCCTAAAATTTTGAGCAGCTGAATTTTTATATTAAACAAAAATGAGAAATATATTTTTTAAACTAAAGCTATCACCTCCGCATTTCCCAAACGCTTACAAAACGAAGGTGATGTAACACAATAGAAAACATGAAACATGACATAAAATTCAAAATGTTTAATTCATAGATTGAGTAACTAAGTGGGCATTTTTTAACAGGGCTTGTTGATGTTGGAGCAAGTTTTTCCTTTAATGAATAATCATTTATTCAAAAACTGTATGATGTGTATGTTCAGGTTGTCTTTGTCTTGGGTTAAGGTATTTGTTTGAAGAACAATAAGGTTTCATGGCACTGCTGTAGTTTTAAGGTAGTATAGATGTATTCCACAGAAGCATTTGGTAGCACTTTATATTTGAAATACTTGAGGAATAAACAAGCCAATGGAGTCATTTCTGGTATATGTCTGAAACGGTTTATAAAACACTGTTTGTGTGCTTCCAGGTCAGAGATGCACATGCCAGCAGTATCTGTACAATTTGCCCTGATATTGGAGGCGTACTGCAGAGGCTGCATCCCCCACATTGAAGTGCTAAAAAAACAGGTGCTCTCTCCATCTGTGCATCAAACTACATATATATTTATTTGATACACACCATTACTAGTTACACATGCCTTGGATCTATACGCACTGTAAATTTTAACAGCTTAACGCATAGGTACACATATTCACAGCACTGCAGTGACACTGACACTGATAAGAAGCGATCAAAAACTGGAATTTTCTTTTATATATGCCCCTGTGGGCAGCGTCCTGTGACGACTGATGCAGGATTAGAGGAAGACCAACACATAATAAAGTACACCTATATAGTAAATGTAGCTGACAAATAGGTCCTATTTGACTATAATTTTTTACATTTTTGTCAGTGTGACAATCAGCTTTGATCTGTCTTAGGTTTTCATACTGTTTATATTACAGTACTACTACATGGGGTTTAATCTTCTTGAAATTTTACAGAAATTAAAGGTTTTGTGTAGAAGTTATTTTCAAGATCTACTGAGAGTCATTCTTGGACCGTATTAACTTGTGAAATAGCCTTAGTATGATCAAGGGGAAAACTAAATACTAGTGTTTTGGCATCTAAACTTCATACCAGAGCCTAAAAATATGCATGCTCTCTCTTTATGCATCCCATGCTTTTTAAGTGAGAAAAAGGGCCTTTTAGTGATATAACATTTCAGGGAAATTGTCATAAGTCAACTTTGATGCAACAAATAATCATGTTTTGTATGTGATATAAGAAAAAAAAATAAGAATAGGAAGAACTGAAAAACCTGTGAAAATCTGAATCCAGTTTAGGTCCCATCAGGTACAGATGAAAATTTCAAGCTTTAAAATCTGCCTTTATGGTAGCTTGTTCCAACAAGTCTTTATAAATGTCTAAGCAGGTTTATGTTAACTTTAATTTTTAGTAATGAAAGGCTTCATGTAGCCTTATGAATACTACCCTTTAATAAAGTTTTACCAAAAACTTTAACACTTATATTCACCAATGTATATCATATGTGTATTTTTAGATGTGAATAACATGCTATGGCACTTCTGTCCAGTGTAGCTGTGTTATACATTTGGAAAGTTGGTATCCCCCAGTTGGTATCCCTAACTCCGTTTCCATTACTTGAACAAGCTGGGATTGTCATGCTTTGCTAAAGAACATGACCAATAAAGTATGTGTTGCTATATAGTAGATTATTTATACTCTAAAATAATTTTGTACAAACCATTGTATGTTTTGTTACACAGAGTAACACAGAGTTTCTCAGAGTACTGTGCAAACAGCCAGTGACAACCCTTTATTTATTCAATTTCCAGTCAGAACCACCATTAAGGACAAGTTGTCCTTTTTTGGGAGATTCCTCTAGAAATTAAAAGACAATCTACTTGAATACATACGGATGAAGTGGAATATGCATTTACAATGATGTACCCTGCTTGGCTTTTTAAGATTGTGACTTGTAGTACAGTTATTTTAATGCTCATAAATTAAAAGTACCATAATAACAGGTTGTAAACATTCCCAATGTGTATTTTGATATGTAAAAAACAATGGCAATATTTGTTCTACGGAAGACTCAAAACGTACAGGCTGCAGGAAAGCTCTTGTCCATGTGGGTTGTGCAGCGCAGCCAAAGACTGAAGTGGATGGCAGTTTGTGAACTAGCCTTGGTTAGGCTTTGGTGAACTCTTGCAACCGCTAGTGCCCACAGTCAATATATTAAATAAGCATGTTCAGGCCATATAGTACCAAGGTAATGGAACTGTTGTACATGCATTTGGTGCCCACATGAAATCACTCTCAGAGGGTGATCAAGGTGAAAAAATATCTATATACTTGGCCTACTAAAGATCATCAAGGATGAAAACCTGGGGACTTTCGTGGCTTAACTTCTAATGCAAGAGCTTAAAATGGATAAAAAAAACACTCTTTGATAGTTTTCATTGCACTCTGAGATATAAAGCGGGAGGCCATTGGTTAGATTCTATGTGTACATCCAGCTGCTATGGTCAGCAAACTATCATGTCCTACAAAATGTTGACCTCAGCATGATCTGACCACACAACCGGATTATAACTACATAACTGTAGTAAGATTCTGTCGGTTTGATGAGATTACCAGTGGAACTCATCTGTTATTCAAAGGTAAAAAACTCTTATTTATCCTTGATTTCATGACAACAGGTGCTATGAAACACCCAGCCTTTGTTAAGGTCAAGCGCAGGTTACGTTCATGACCTGAGATAAAGTTTGTCTTGATGTTACCTGCAGTGTTGAGGATTAATTTGCCCAGTGGTGACACACAAATTTGCCAGCCCTACGGGTGTCATAAGCTTGGTTTAAGCCAGTGTACAGGGAGCTTTGTCACTGCATGTCACTGAACTGGTGGGCCAAAGTATCATGTTTTTTAAAGTCAACTGCTTGGAATTACAGATCTATTTTCTATCTCACTAAGAACTACAAAGGACCTGTTCAATCGACATAACTTTGATTCTTTCATTTTCTTTTGTATGTGGTTGGTTAGGGGTTATTTTGAATGTCATAAGTGCTTTGTCTGAACACATGGAATTTCCTTTAGGAAACCTAATTAAAAGTATCCAACCATAGTAAGTCGTGGAAAAGATGAATTGGTCAGATGTTACATTTGACATTTCCAGATAAATCAAAAAGAGTTTATTGTTTATTAAATCTGTTCAGTTTGCATGTTAATCTGTTATTACCAATAGTTGATGACAGATTTGTTGTTGTTATTGGTACCCTACATGAATCCCAGTGACTTAGATAAAGATAAAGGTGTATGGGCTCTACTGTGAGTTTAGTATTTTAAAGGCTTTTGAGTTTATTTAATTCATCTGACAAACAGTATTCTTTCTTTTCCGATGTTCATGACACCTTTATTTCATCTATAACGGACAAATTTGAATGTGCTCTTGCAGAGCAGGTTTGCCCCCATAGGCATTTGTATTATATATCTCTAAAATATTACAGAGATTGTGGAATATATATATTTTTTTATTATTTTTATTTTTAGCTTTTAGCTTTCTGTTGGTTTTTTTTGTACCACCTCGTGTCATTTCTGAGAATCATTATGCACAGCATGAAGTAAATGCCTACAGTTTTCACATGCTGTCAGCGAATTTATTCAACTGGATTTATTCAAATCTGCAGTCTTTTTATGTTTTTTATGTAAGATTTCTGAGAAAATATTGTTTCCTGTCCTTCCAGTGTAACATGTTTAATTCAATTTTATTATTATTACTCATTTAATCAAACTGCTCTACCTTTACAAGATGCAAAGAAGCTATAAAATATAAAAGAAAACAGAATA
This sequence comes from Megaleporinus macrocephalus, assembly GCA_021613375.1. NCBI lineage: Eukaryota > Metazoa > Chordata > Actinopteri > Characiformes > Anostomidae > Megaleporinus > Megaleporinus macrocephalus. The sequence goes on along the minus strand of CM038723.1, from coordinate 16,193,767 downwards.
GCAAGTTATAGAAGCTGATACAAAGGCAAAGTTAATACACTTAACACTGAAATACATTATATTTAGATGTCAACACCTCTGTGTAGTATATATTCAATTATTTTCCTGACATTTCAAAATTAATAACAAATGAAAGGTAATTTTGTCTGAAAATTAAATGAATCAAGGGTGATCTCTTACTTTTGCACAGTACAGTAAACTGGGGATTCAGTTGCATTTACAATATGAATATGATTGTAGTGTTGTAATGGCATGTTTGATTACAGGTCGAGGCTCTCAGTAAACTGAAAGCAGTGAATGAGCTGATCAAACTGGGAACAATAAAGACTAAGAATAAGACAAAAGAGGCTCATCTGAAGGAAGCCATGATGAAATGCCTTAGACAGACTGGTTTTATTGAGACTCTGTCTGACCTGCACTCACCACTAAATCCCCAAGTACTCCTTGCGGGTGTCAAGTAAGACTATGTATTAATTACGGTTTACAAGCTGACAGAAAAGCTGAAAAGTGCTAATTCTCACTTTCTCTCGCTTTCGCTCTCTCACTCCCTCAAACTATTACTCTTCAGTGTGGAGAAGTGCAGGTACATGGATTCTAAAATGAAGCCTTTGTGGATTGTTTACCATAACAAGCTGTTGGTTGGAGACACACTTGGAATTATCTTCAAAAATGGAGATGGTGAGAGATCATCAAGGGAAGGAGAAGGAGAGGTGGACATGAGTGTGAGATGGAGGCATCAAAAATGGTATTCATCAAAGGTGAAATCATAAAAAACTAAAGAGAGAATTTCTCTGATTCTCAGATCTAAGACAGGACATGCTGACTCTACAGATCCTAAGATTAATGGACATGCTGTGGAAGGAAGCAAACCTGGACCTCAGGTAATATGGATGTACTAATGTGTGCCGTATAAAGTTTCTGAATATACACTCACCAAGCACTTTATAGGGAACATCTCCTTGTATCCCCACCCACTGTTCATTTTATCAGCTGCAAATATCATAAAAGTACACTTTCTAGATGTACAATTACAGATTGAAGTCCACCTGTTTCTCTGCCTATTTTTACACTTTTCTTCAATGGTTACCTGAGAGGTAGATCATTCTCAGCACTGCAGTTACACTGACCTGGCGGTCGCACGTTAGTGTGTGTTGCTCCGGTATGAGTTGATAAGACACAAAAGTTCTGCTAATGTTTTTACACACTATTCACTGTCTGAGACTGTTCTACCTTGTTTATCAATGTTGTAGATGAAAAGCATAGCTTATATGTTGCTACACAGTTTGTGTTTTTCATTCTCGAGTTCTTAATCTGTGGTAACAGGACGGTGCCCACAGAGTGCTGTTCGCTGAATTGTTTGGTTGGTGGACTGTTCTTGGTCATTATGACTAATAGAAGTTTTTGCAAACAGAAGACCCAAATCATGCCTCCACATTGGTTGTATGATTGTGCCAGGTCTCTCAGGTCCTGAACAGACAGCCATTGAGGACTAAATCTGTGAGGTGCCAGTACATGGCTTAATACATCACTCACTGCACTGGCTGGGGCAAGATTATTCATTGTAGGGTAGAAGGATGGGCGTAGATTGGGGGGCCCAGTTAAGAACCGCGTCTCCCTGCCACTCATTCATTTCAGTTGAATTCAGTTAAAGTTTGTCATTATTCCAATACAAGGCTGTACAGCATAACAAAACACAGTCAGGCTATTTTTTCAGTGCAGTACTTACAGAAGTTAAAACGTTAAAATTTAAAAAGTGTCTTTAAAGCACTGCCTTACCTTTTAGTTTTTACCAAGCTGGACTTGCTATTCTCATTAGGTTGCATGAGGGCAGCGAATAAAACACTTATTATTATTATTATTGATCACACTGCTGTCTTTCAGTGCTTCATAAATGAGGTATTGCAGAAGGATGTCAACTGCTACTTATTTGTCAATTTGAATGCCACACTCTTTTACAGCAGATTGGTACAGAAATATGTGGTCTATGTCAGGCAGGCTTACCATTTCCTACTTAAAAACATCTAAACTCTGAGCTGGAGACATTCTGTTCTGTTCCATCTTTTTTGTACTTAAAGGCTAAAAGCATGAACCAGGCTAAGAATGAGGCCACTGTATCCCACCTTAGTGAGATTCAGAGTTTTCTGGACTTTTTCTATTTATTTGAAACCAGCACAGTGGCCCCTCTGTTGACAAAGAAGAACAGTTTCAGTTTACCCCAGAAGCTTGGAAAGCTTTAGTGGAACTGACCTGATCTTAGCCCTGTTTCACTGGTTCCTGTTTTTCAGTCTTTTTGATTTTGCCTTGTCATATTGACAAGAGTCAAAGAACATGAAGCCCAGGCAATAGAACATAGAGTCTATAATCGCTGCAGTTGGTCTAGTAGCTCTGTTGCACTAGGGACTGGAGACAGGAAGTGCTGCAGTGCAAGCCTTCCTGTGGGGGCACACATCCCCTTTTACAGGGTATGAGATGTATGTGACCCATACCCTGTATTTTCTGAGTAGACATTGTGGTGACCAAACATGGAAAAATATGTTAGATCCTATGTAGTGGCCTGCCAGGTCTGTGGTCAGAACAACGAGATCAGCACACAACCAACAGGCGTGTTATACTCCCCTCCCATTCTTATTCTTCCTACTAATTTTGGTTGTATTCCACAGCCCTGCCACCAGAGGGAGGAAAAGAGCAGCATCTGACTTTTTGTTGTCAGCTGTGAAGCGCACTAATTAACAAAAGCTCACATGTTGCTCTCAGCTCAATCTTGAGGTCAAAATCTTGTGCATGTGTTATTTACATTTGGTTTCTGCTTCCTTTGTTAACCTTTGATTGATCCCTGTCTGTCTCTAATTAGTGGTGCACCAGATTTTTTGTTTTTGTTGTTGTTGTTTCTGTGAGGCACAGAGCACCAAAATCTTGATCAGTAATAAATTCATATATAGCTACAGCCTTAGATGTATAGGATTTTAGTTTAAGCAGTCCTAGTTTTAGACTAAAGGTGCTGTCATTGTAAACTGGTTGAACTGGTGTGAAATTGATTGTATTAGTAAATTTTATATTTTTCTTAAATTTTGTTTGATTTGGGGAACAGACAAAGTCTATATTTGGTATAACCTATGTGGTGGTTGAGCCTGTTTGTCTCTAGCCTAGAAGAAATGAGAGCAGCACCCTCCTGCGAAAGGTGAACACAGTCCCGACTCGAAAGACCAGGCTTGCCCTAAAAAATACACCAGTTATCTACAAAGCCTACCTTGTTTTCCAAGTACCACTTGTACAGCCAGCAGTTCAACAATTATAACCTCATGTCAAACTGGGTTGGGGCCAGAGCATATTACAGCAGCAGACATTGTCTGGGCTAATTCACACACCTCTTTAATATTAGCTTTAATAAACATCTGTAGTCCCTACATGAATAACTATCCTCAAATATAAATGGCTAGCAATTAGCTTCAGATTATCCCCAATGTCTAACACCTGGTGTATAGCCAACTGCTACTGGTGTTGTTTTCATGTACCATAAATCATGTACCATAGAATCAACAAAAACCAGAACACTTCCAACAAGGGTGTTTCAATGAGTGGGGCAAACCTGTTTTTTATGTGAATTTGGTAGGATTGGTGCTTGTGTGAGAAAGCTTTTGCATTATTGAATTATATTATTATAAATTATATTATTATTTTGCCTTGTGACTGTTCTCAGTCCAGCAGTGACACTAAGGTGTTAAAAATGTACAGCAGCGAGATAGCAGTAAGCTGACTTTCTTCCTCCGGGGGGTAAGTCCTCTGCCTCTCGGTCATTCTTACCCTGACCCTTCCCGTTTTTTTTTTTTTCCCCCATACAGTTCACAACACATTAAAAGTAGGGCCTTGGCTGCTGCCTGCCCCTCAATTTTATTTACTTATTTTATTTATTGGGGGGCAGTGTGGCTGGGTACTGTTATTAAGTGGTTATTTTACATCTGTCCCTCAAATTTTAATTGCACTGTAGCTTTCACACATTCTTTTCATTTTACACATTCACATCACTGCAAACATGTTGAGTGGGAGGTGTCTGGGGTGGAGACTGGCATGTTGTTTGGGGCTGGATTGTCTGCTTCCCTGGGTTGCCGCTGGCCTGGTGCCGGTATCTGCTCGCTCACACTGGGTGCCCATGTACATTCTGTGTGTGTGCATGAGTGTGTGCATGAGTGTGTGCATGAGTGTGTGCATGAGTGTGTGCATGAGTGTGTGCATGAGTGTGTGACTGGTGCGTATGTGTGTATGCATGTGTGTGGACAGCTGGGCCTGGCTCTATGGCTTATTGTGCCTGGACACCTGTGGGACATGGTTGCGGAGGGTGGCAGTTACCCCTCCCTACCGTTGCCTGCTGCTCCCTGCTGGGCGTCACTGCCGGCCCCCTGGGGTGTGGGTGCCCGTGGGTCCCTGGGTGCGTGGCTGGATGCCTTGGCGGGGTCCCTGACCCGCTCCCATGGCGGTTGTATCTGGGGGTGGTTTGGGCCGCACGCGGTTGCCATCGGGATGTGTGGCCTCGGGTCTTCTGAGTTCCTATTGGGCTTTGGATAGTCTGGGTCCCCTGGTTCCTTCCCTATTTGCCTCTGGACCACGGGGGTGTGGTTGCAGTTTCTTGCCTTCATTATTTAGTACATTCCATGACAGAGGCATATAGACATATCTACAAATAGCAGAGTTGTGTGTGGGTGTATATATGTATATGCATATGTATAAATATGTGAATATGTGTATGTATGTATTGTGTATCTATTTAAAACAAAAATCTTTTTTTTTTGTTTTTTTTGTTTAGTTTTTTTTTTTTGTTTTTTTTCCCCTTTTTCCCCCTTACACCAGGCCTGGTGTAAATAGCTAAATAAATAAATAAATTTAAAAAATACAAACATTAACAAGAATAGGCTATAGAAAACCTATAGAGCTGTTCTTATAAAAACAAATATGTTTGGTACATTAGTGCATTAGGATCACCATTCTGATTGCGAAAATTGCCAGATATGACAGGTTAAAAAAAAATAAAATTTACAGCAGCACTGCTGTGTCTGATCCAGCACAACACACTCTAAAATGCCACCACCTTGTCAGGGTCACTGCAGTGCTAAGAATGATCTACTACCAACATAATATCTGCTCTGTGGTGGTCCTGTGGGAGCACTGACATTAAAGAACAGGGTGAAAAGGGGCTAACAACATATATAGTAGTACTCCTATAGTAGTACTCCTATATGGCAAGTGAAGCTGTAAAATAGATAGAAAAAGAGACAAAGCGGTGTTTTTAATTTTATGCCTGAACATTGTTATTCATAGTAACAGAGATTTTGACCAGGGGTTCCCAAACTTTTGCATACCACTGTATCAAATATCGAGTACTAGTACTGGCAAAACATACTGGTAGATATGCCTTGTACCTAAAATTGTACCTAGCAAATGTTCAGCCATTTTTCTTTGATACACGATGAGCTAGATAATATTTTTGGCGCAAGTACCTCAAATAAAAATATCCTAGGCTTAGGCTTATTCACCGACAAAATTACTAGACAGCCCAATTGCTTTCAGAAATTGTAATGCTGTACATTTCAAATGACTCAAGAAGAGTAAAACCTTTACAGTGGTCACTTCGGGAATTATTCTTGTTTTGCTGGTCCCTAGGAACAAATCCTTTCACCGTTTCTTTTTTTTTTCCTTCAAAATTATAGAGACTATTTAATATTCTGCTGGCTGAATTGCCTGATTTAGACAGGGCTGCTAATCAAGAAAAAGCCAACTATGCTCCAACCTCTCCTGTTGAAACCATGACCATTGAAGAGATTACCTCCCACACATTTTCCGTCGGATTCCTCAGAATGTCTTTTAAAATAAGTCATTAATTTTGTATGACTGTTAAATCTGACAAATAACCATTTCCAGGTCCAAACGTGCCCACAGACCCTCAAATCATAGCCACATCCTTGTTTGTTCAGGCACCACTGTGGGTTAAACTGGGTCTAAATTATTTCCTCTCCAAAAAAATGCTACTATCATCCTAGCACTTTCTTTGTCATGAGAGAGAAACGAGGTAATGCCTGCACTTGTTAAGGTGGGTTACAATAAATCTTAAACGAAATGAAGATTAACAACGTTTGGTGCCAGTGGGCTCTGATGTTAGCTAGCTAGATAGTCTAGCTACCATTAGCACCCACTAGAAAAGCTAAACTGGCCAGTTGCGGATCGCCTAGATAGGTATGGGTTTTACAGGGTGTTTCTTTTTATGAACCCATACCTTTTTTCAGATCTTAGCTGTTCTTGTTATCCACCTTAGCTAGATAGCTTGCTACAAGCCTGACAAACAAAAAAAAAATATGTGGCTTCATAGCATGTATAACACACTATAAAACCCATATCCTATATCTAGGTTTTTGCAAAGAGACAGTTTGGCTTTTGCAAATGTTAGCTAGCTAGCTAAGGTTAGAGCACACTGGCATCAAACCTAAAAGTAATATTTTTTCTTAATTGTAAGCAATGTAACTCACCTTATCAACTGCAGTCATATCCTCTTTTTTGTCATCACAAGGAATAGTTTTTGGTTTCAGATCTGTTAAGACAATGAACACTTTACACTGCACACCTGAAACCTGGACACAAATGCCGGTACATCAAGGCTTTACAGGCGGATTTTGCTAAAATAAGTTAGCCAAATAAAATTGTACACATGGATGCTCATTGTGTAACATTAAAGCATTGTTATCTTACATGCAGCAGTCTATCTGTCCACTAATTGATGTTAGCACAATGAAGATCTTGCCAACATTTACCCACATATGGAAGACACACTTTGGTATATTAATTAATAATTTTCATTTACACAACTAGATCTAAAATAAGCCATAATAAAATAATCAAAAATAAAATTATTTTATTCTTTAGGGTTTCCACCCTATGGAATGGCCAATAAAGCTACTTGGCATTTGTTTTAGCTAGTTAAATTGTTGCTAATTATTGCTTATTTAACTAATAACTAATTGCTAAAAGATTGTTGGTTTTCCCAGAGCATTCCAGTTTCTTTACCTCCTCCATTTTCTGAAATATGCATAAAATACAAACATCCCAGTTGTTTAAGCATTCATTTAACCATTGAAGAAATCTGAAACATTATTTTGGCTACAAAGTGCAATTATTACTTTTTACAATTTGACACAATAAAAAAAATCAGTGCAAATTTACCATGCTTTCTATATAAGCTGAACAAAAGCCTTTATAAACACAGTTATTTCAAACAAAGTGCCACTCAAAAATGTATTTCTTAGATTCACTTACTGGCTGGCGACATCACCATGGACCCCTTAGAGATTAATAATTTACAATGATATCATGATGACAGATTGAGATAAGAGTATTCTTCATGTCTATAGGTCTTCATAGGTTTTGTTTTGGTTTTGCCCTGCCTTAACGTGTTAGTCTGTGTTTAAATGCTTTTTCCATATATTACATATACATGCTGAACAGTTGCTCTTTTTGGCCTAACACTTAATAATACTTCTGTGTCTGCTTCACAGTTTGATGTTCTTGCATACTGCACCGTTCACCTAGACATCTTTTTCTAATTCAAAGGAAATGTTCTGGCATTGCTGTTAGATAACCCAATGGTGTCTGTGGTCCTGTTGGGGTCATTTTACACAAAAAAAGTTTATCACCTAAAAAAATAAAACTATTTTAGTAACAATGACCTTTTTTACTTTTAGAGTTGTGCCTTATGGTTGCCTGGCAACAGGAGATCGCACAGGGTTGATTGAGGTGGTGTCATCTGCTGACACCATAGCCAACATCCAAAAAAACAGCAGTAACATGGCAGCTGCTGCAGCCTTCAACAAAGATGCTCTGCTCAACTGGATCAAAGACAAAAATCCTGGGTAAATTAGTACATGTCAATATCCTTTTATAAAAGGCTCAAAATATTAGAACTGTACCTGACACAAAATCTGATTTCACTATCCAATGATTTTGACTTAATCTGAAGACTGTTGTTCACGTTGGCACCAAATCATCAAGGGCATGTAAGAACATAAGTCATAAGTCAAGAACACAGCAATCAGTCATAACATTAAAACCACCTTCTTGTATCTACACTCTTTGTACATTTTATCAGCTTCATTTACATAGGTGCACTTTGTAGTTCTACAGACTGTAGTCCATCTGTTTTTCTGCATACTTTGTTAGCCCCTTTTTACCCTATTGTGCAATGTCAAAACCTGCTTGTAACCACTACAAAGCAGGTATTATTAGAGTGGTGGATCATTCTCAGCACTACAGTGATACAGATATTGTGGTGATATGTTAATGTGTGTTGCGCTGGTAATGGTGGATTAAACACAGCAGTGCTTCTAGAATTTTTAAACAATGTATTCAGTCAGAGTTAACACTAGTGGACTTTATTACCTTGCTGGTCCATCTTGTAGATGAAAAATCTAAATTAGAGATAGCTACTGACAGCCCATAGGATGCTTTTGCCTGGATATTTTTGATTGGTGGTATATGCTTAGTCTAGCAGCACTGAGGTGTTTAAAACTTCAGCAGCACTGTTGTGTCTGATCCACTCTCACATCACTACCACGTACTGCAGTGCTGAGAATTGTCTTCCACCCAAACAATACCTGCTAAGTGTTTGTTCTCTGGGGGCAAGAGAGGACTAACAAAATATGCACAGAAACAGATGGACTACAGTGTGTAATTGTGAAACTAAAGTGCTCCTGTATGGTCTGTGGAGCAAAAAAATTGGACAAAAAGTATAGATACACACAGAAGGTTTTAATGTTATGGCTGATCGATTTACACCCAGTTACAAGCTAGGTCATTAACAACAACTGTATGGTTCCTATAGATACTAAATGGTTCTTGGCTTGGATGCAACAATAGTGTAGAATCTTTACATTTTTTATGTTGTGGTTCTATAAACATTTAAAATATATTATTTACTTTCATATCTTCTACATTTTATACAGATGACTTTACACTCTCACAGCTTGTTCAGGTGCTTTATACCAGGCAGAGAAAAAGTTGGGCATTCTAATATTTAGACTGTAGTTTTGATTACAGCGCACATTTACTATGGTATTGTTTTGACATCCTTATGCAATTTCACAAAATTTACTCTAAGCATGAATAGGTCTTGTATTAATGACCGAAAAGTCAAATTCCTTTCCAACACATCACAAAACTTTCAAAAAACTGGACGACCAATGCATGTGTGAAAATGATTACTTGTGCTCCCTGAGACATTTGTTTCATAATTTTCCGATCACATGACCTTTTTTCATTGCTTTAGATCCCAATCTTTAAACTCACTAGCAAATTATTATTTTTTTTTTATATCTGATAATGTCATTAAAATGCTTGCCCTGTGGCTATGCAGCTGTTCAGTCCCAACTTTGTGAATTCTTGTCACACTGAGGAAATGTTCTTTTCTGACCTGCCATCACGGTCTTAAGATTTTTTTCACATTTTTTTTGGACAGTTGGGCAGTTCCTAACCCACTTCCAGGCATTTCTGCAAACTCCTAACTAATTATTTGACCCTTCTGAAACACAATAACTGTATTTTTCATGACCATGGGATGCATCTTGTCATGTTGCTGTTTAAAACATGAGAAGCTACTCACTGCTCTTTTTGATTATTATTTGGATGGATCAAAGGAGACAATTTTTCTATGGTAAATCTAACTGTAATATGGACTGATTGGTTGTCTGTTTTATGACTGTAGTGATGCTCTGGAGAAAGCAATTGAGGAGTTCACACTCTCTTGTGCTGGTTATTGTGTCGCCACTTATGTTCTGGGTATTGGTGACCGCCATAGTGACAACATCATGGTCCGTAGCACAGGGCAGGTCAGTATAACTACCAGTTTTCTTCAGATGCAAGACACTTAAAGCACCAGGTTTGGGGAAGGAATTATTTTTTTTGTGTGTATAATAGTGTACATATTGTGCTTGTGAACCTTTCTACTGTTGTCCACAGTATTGTCCACTGCATAAATTACCTAAAAAATAATCAGGTCCTAAAAAAAGTAAATAAAAGTCCTAAAAAGTAAAAAATAAGAACATTATTAAACACTTGAGACACAGTATATTGGATATCTATATATTAAGTAAAATGATACAATATAATGTATCTGTGATCGACAAAAATATGTATTTAAATATCAAACTCAGATCTTCATAACACGTTTGTGGAATAAAAATGTTGCACCAGAAATGTTTAGTTGCAGATATTGCTGTGCAAGATACTGTAAGCAGATTTACTTACTTTCACCACTTACAGATATGCAATATTGGATCATTTTCCTCAACCAATAACATGATCAAAATCTAACAAAAATGTGTTTTATTTGTTTCATTAAGTAATATTCATCTACTTTTAGTACTGTTTTAGGTCATATTTATGCAAAAAATCAGAAGATTTTAAAGGGTTCACAAACTTTCAGGCAGCATATGTTTATGCAAAAGTATGGGTAAGATGAGGAATTCATATTAAGAATTTATGTGTGGTATAGCAAGTTTGAAAAGAACATGTGTACAATTGTTTGGGTAATTGTTTGATTGTTTTTTCAGCTATTCCATATAGACTTTGGTCATATCCTAGGGAACTTTAAGTCGAAGTTTGGGATCAAGAGAGAGCGGGTTCCTTTCATCCTCACACATGACTTCATTCATGTCATTCAACAAGGCAAAACAGGCAACACGGAGAAATTTGGCAGGTATTTCCAGCACTTGTTTGTGCCTAATGCAAGTGCGGGGTTCAAAGGTTATTCTGACATTAGAATGAGTCCCCTGAGATCTTTTTGTAGTTACCCAAGTTTTGCAGGTGTGCAAAGACTTCAAAGTACTAAGACTAAAGCCCTTTGAAATTATTAGTTTCCTAGGAATACAAGTTTGTCTTTGTTGATCACCTTAATCTTCTATTGCAAATATGATGGAAGTGTATTTGCATATTATTGTTATTGTTTTAATTTTTTTAAACACATTTGGTCTTTATTAACTGTTAACTGGACAAACTCTCTTAGTCACTTACAGAAATCCTTGTATGTGATCGCAGTAACCATGCCGTCTTCTCTGGGCCAATGCTCATTTAAAATGTAAAATTTTAAATGGGGCAAAAATGGACTAAGGAAACTGTTTTGTGGTCAGATTAATCCAAATTTTAAATTTTTTTGGAAACCGTGGACGTCATGTCCTGCGGACTCTTGTGGAAAGGAACCACAGTTTAAAAGCCTGCATCTTGGATGGAGAGTTTAGATGCTGGACTGGCATGCCTGCAGTCCAAACCTTTTTTAGCTGTAAAAAACATAATGGTACAAAAAAAAACAAAGATGAGCGAGAATAATTGAGAATCTAGAATCCTGCATCAGGGAAGAATGGGACTCCAGCAAGTGGTCTCCTCACTTCCCAGGCTTCTTACTTTCCAGACTGTCATTACTAAAAGTAAGATAAGATTCTGGATTCTGTTTTTGTTTACATTTTACACAGCGTCCTAATTTTTTGGAATTCATGTTGTAAATCAATATTTTAGACATGGTCACAAACAGAGTTGGGTTTTTTTGTGCGTGTGTGTGTGTGTTTGTGTGTGTGTGTGTGTGTGTGTGTGTGTGTGTGTGTGTGTGTGTGTGTGTGTGTGTGTGTGTGTGTACAGTTTCAGACAGTACTGCGAGGATGCTTATCTGATTCTGAGGAAGAATGGAAATTTGTTCATTACACTGTTTGCCCTGATGCTCACCGCTGGCTTGCCCGAACTCACCTCTGTCAAAGATATTCAATACTTAAAGGTACAGAGTTACACATCTCAGAGTTACACCATTTCATAGACATTCTCTATTAAAAAAAGTATACAAACAAAAACAAAACTCCATATTTTGCACATCTTGCTAATATACATTCATGGCCAAAAGTTGTGAGAATGGCACAAATTTTAGTTTTTAACTCTAGATTGTGTAAGTAATTAGATTGTAATGTAGAAGTAATCAGATTAATTGCAATTAATTGTGAAGTCATTCCCTGCCATTGCCATACTGCATTTCAGCCCTTCAAATGGAATGCAAACATCATTTCAGTGATGAGCTTGTTAGCTCATGACATGTGCAGTTGTTATTGAATTGCATTAAAAGGGTTTCACAGGCAAGGACATTGCTGCTTGTTAGATAGCACCCCAATCAACCATTTATCAAATCATCAAGAACTTCAAGGAGAGTGATTCAATTGCAGTGAAGAAGGCTTCAAGGTGCCTAAGAAAGTCAAGCAAGCGCCAGGACCGTCTCCTAAAGAGAACGCAGCTACACGACCGGGTCACCATTCCGGGGCTTGCGAAGTAATGGCAGAGAGCAAGTGTGAGTGCATCTAAACGCACAGTGAGACGAAGGCTTTTAGAGGATGGCTTGGTGTGAGTAAGGGCAGCAAAGAAGCCACTTCTCTCCAAGAAAAACATCAATGACAGACTGACATTCTATATGAATGTCACAAGGCAAAAGTGATACAAAGGTGAACAAAACATTGACATTTTGAGTCCATGGCCAGTAAACTCCCCAGATCTCAATCCCATTGAGAACCAGTGGTCAGTTCTCAAGAAGAGGGTGAACAAACAAAAAAACAGAAACTGTGATGAACTCTAAGAACTGATTAGACAAGAATGCACTGCCATCATTCAAGATTTTGCCCAGAAGCTGATATCCAGCATGCCGAGGCAAATTGCAGAAGTCTTAAAGAAGGGTCAACACTGTAAATATTAAGTCATTGCTTAAACTGGAAGTATTTGTTAATAAATGGTTAAAACATGCTTATAATTGTACTTCAATATACCATATGAATATCTGACAAGAGGTTCTAAAAAAACTGAGGCAGCAAACTTTGCAAAACTAAAATTTGTACTGTCCTCAAAACTTTTGGCCAGAACTAGGCTTTGCTACTTAATGCCACATCACATATATTTTGCCCCACTTTAGCAAACATGCCCACTCACCCAGCTTTGCTACTTTCTACCATATTCTTTCCTTAGTACATTAGGTTAATGTAGCTGAGCTAAGACTAGTATTTAGAGACAGGCCTTGAATTTAAATCATGTACTAAAGGTATCGTTGTTCCAAACTGCACCATCTAAAGTTCAGAATACAGCTTTATGTTAATATAATTATCAGAAATAAGCAGCAGCAAAATAGAAAAACTGAAGATACATTTGAACTGTGAGATTTCTGCATTAAACATCTTTTATTTTTACAAAGATTACACTAATGTCATTAGAAAAATATTTTGTCCTCACATGCTTGATGATACAAATATATTTGTGTGTGTTGTGTTGTGTATGTTACAGGATTCTCTTGCATTGGGTAAGACGGACGAAGAAGCTTTGAAACAGTTCCGGCAGAAGTTTGATGAGGCTCTTAGGGAAAGCTGGACCACCAAAGTAAACTGGATGGCTCACAATGTGGCTCATCGCTCATAAAACACTTGCACAGGATCAGAAATTAAAAGTGTTGAGCCTTTCTTAACCAACTGCTGAGCTTCGTGGCTTTGATAAACACAGTCTGTGTATGGTCAAAAAAAGTGATGAGAACTGGACAAGGGCACAGATTTCATCTACTTTATCTTATGATTCCACTGGAAAGCAAAGCCAAATAGGAGCTGGTGAACAAGGCCTAAAGGAAGGGAGTAGTGGTTGAGAGACCTTTCACCCTCAATATTTAAAAAGGTATTAATTTTAAAATGTCTGCCGACACTGAGAAACGCACCCAATACAACAACCTGGGAACTTTTTAGTCTCTCTATAGTTCATTAGTATTTGGTGTTACTGACAATGTCCAGAGATGAGACACTAGGTCAGGGAGTGAACATGAACTGAATTTGTCACGATACAAAAGCGAGACCAATTCCTCTGAAATATCCCAGAGCGCAATTAATATTAAAGAAATTCATGCCCCACTGGATCTTCCCAGGTAAATCCCATATACCACTGCTGTTCCTGCTGTTACAAACGAGTACATTATACAATTTAAGTGATTTCAATATCTAGCAGGCTATAAGAGTGAATTTTCCCCATGATACCAAATTTAGTGTAGTACATGCCTTTTTTCTCAGATACATTGCCCCTCATGTAAATAAAATGAAACAGAAAAAGGTTTTATTCATAATCCTTGACTCATGAAGTTAGAATGCTAATTCATGAGCACACAATGCTGGAATAAGAATGGTGTTATATTTTATCTTGTATGAAGTTGAATGGACAAATGTTTTAGTTATAATCACTGACTTGGGGATATCCACTTCCACTGGAAGATGTGCATCATAGCGAGTGGTATTTGGGAACATTCTGTGCCTCATGCAATTTATTTATAACTGTATGTGCCTGACTACTTTAAGGAAGCGTTTTCTAAACATTGTTAATCTAAGAACTTCATTAATTAAGAATGAAATTTTTATTTTTAATTTTATGTTTCTCCTTTTTGTAATGTTTGTAAATTATTAATGGAGTCTAGAGTTTGCCCAACATGCATATATGACTGTATACTTAATTTAGTAAGCAAACACTGTAAAATTTGTCATATTGTCAAAGCCAAGAATCCCTTCCTATTTGGTTAACTTTGGTTCTTCATGTATAATCTAATAGGTGACTTTAGGTGGCCTGTTAGATGTTTTAATGGAACTACCTTGCGCCTGCACTGCCAAATCTTTTACACCACTGTTGCTGTGAAGAAATACCAAGAGCAAGATAATGACCTGACAACTGTGACTATCAAGTCAAATGGTGCATTTATGAGAGAGGGGATTGAAGAGGAATCCTTAAATTGATAATTGATAGCGTAATAAAGATTTCTAAATGGTTCTTGGCTTGGGCTTATGGTTCTAGGAAAAGTATTGTAATTGGTATAGAAGTTTTATTTTGTGTGAAGGTTCTTTACACTTTTTTTATCTTTTAACATTTGACAAAGTTATTTTTTAAACAAAACTTTAAAAGAACACTGGTCATTTAGGGCATCGTTTCTTCTCTGGGCAACCCCCAACTGGTCCATATATTTCCTTGTTCCCAGTTGGTGGTGCATAACTGTCTTGGGGGTTTGAGGACAGGTTTTGGGAACCACTGTTTTTAGGGTATGGTGAGAAGCACATGCATTTTAGGTGAGATTTGGTTCATAACAATCATGCTGATCTGAAATCTCCATTAGGCTAGAGCCATAGCTGTCGTCTGTAAGTAGACCTGATTTGACATTTCAGCACCTGCCAACCCACTTTGTCAAGAAGAGCTTGGTAATTAGATGGATATGGTATGTTGGATCAGTGAAAATACCAGAATATTTTTCTAGGACCAGGATTGTAACGACTGCATTAGGCCATACATCTGTACTACATTTCATGTTTCTTTGATATTTACACTTCAGTTCAGCAGTTTGTAAAACTTTATAACAATTATGACTCAATATGTATAGTGCACTTGTATTGAAGAGGTGTAAAACCGGGCTAATTTGTTTTTGTTACTTTTTTCCCTTCCCATAAGTAAACCTGGTTCTGTTCTTAACAAACATTTGATGTGAAAACAGCCTTAAACACAGACAGTTTTGGATGTTTTATAAAGGATCTGTAGTGTTGCTGGATATGTTTTCCGTTTTCAGGATCATGTTAGTGTGTTAATGATATTTTGGCTATGTTGTTGAAAGAGCTGATAAAAAGAGCACTATCAACTCAGTTCCTTAATTTATAAGGGGCTGGTCTACTGCATGAGTGGTGTTGGTGCAATATCTAGATGTAATTTTTGAGAAATTGTCTGTTTCTGGGCAAATTTGTATATATGCACTAATGCTAACCTTCAGTCCTCTGATGCATTTTCTCTTGATCTATTGATCACTCTAAAATTATTATAAAATTCAACAGAAATGCTATTAAAATGTTTCTCCACCTATTCAAAAATTTCCAATGGTTTTATGTTTCTGTGTTTTGTTTAATTACTTCGTTTGTTACTACCTAATGTGTGAAACTATTATATATGCACATAGTCTCCTTTACACTATATTGCCAAAAGTATTTGCTCATCTGCCTTCACACGCATATGAACTTGAGTGACATCCCATCCCTTATCCATAGGCCCACTCATTACAGCTTTAACTGTACTGGGAAGGCTTTCCACAAGGTGTTCTATCTGGTTAAGGTCAGGCCAGTCAAGTTCTTCCACACTAAACTCACTTATCCATGCCTTTATGCCCCACCTCCACCAAACTTTACATTTAGCACAATGCCCAGACTCGTCCATCGGATTACCAGGATTGTGATTCGTCACTCCAGAGAACACGTCTCCACTGCTCTAGAGTCTATTGTATAATGAGATAATGACTGTCCTCCCGTCCTGCTAAATGCTGTTGGAAAACTGACCAACAGGGCCTCCCCCTCACCTATCACAGCCAGCTCTCCTGTTTATTTGTACAAACTGCAACACCAGTTTGGGAGTTTCAGTTCACTCCCACTTTTCCTAAAGACTCAGTCAGAGACTGCCTCATTCAGAGACAGCTTTACCAGTGCAGTTTCTAAGGCTTTTACCATCCAGACTTCAGAGCTTTTCTTTGGTATTTTGCTTATTAAAATTGTAAATACTGTTTGACCAGAGGAGGCTGGGTCTCCCCTTGTGAGTCTTGGTTCCCTCTCAAGGTTTCTTCTTCCTGTCTGATGGAGTGTTTCCTTGCCACCGTGGCCTATATGTTGTAAATGTATATTTTGAAACTTTGGTAAAGCTGCTCTGTGATATCATCTTAAAAAGCACTATACAAACAAACATTACATTACATTGCATTGCATTGCAAGCGTGCTTTACACCCTGGCACCCGACGCTTTGCATTGCGCTTGGATGCAGCTGTTCCGCCATGGAAACGAGAGGTGTCAAGTAATAAGGTACAAATACTTTGTTACCTTACTTAAGTAGAGATTTTGGTTATTTATACTTTACTGGAGTAATAATTTTTCAGCTGACTTTTTATCTCTACTCCTTACATTTACACTTTATTATCTGTACTTTCTACTCCTTACATTTAAAAAATAGCCTCGTTACTTCTATTTCAGACCTGCCAACCTTTACGCATTTTGAGTAGCAGATACGCATTTAGATACGCATCAACGCTGCTACGATTTGTAACTTCAAAATACTAGAAAAGCCATTGATGGCTTTGAGTTCAACTGTCTGTGCATGTGCGCACTAGACAACTCGCCTATGGGCAGCAACCTGTTGGGAAAAGAAGACTTTAACCAATCATAGTGCTAGTTTTATACTCTTCAAACAGGCTACAAGCGGTAACAAAACTGGTTTTCATCCCTCTTCCTACTGGGACTGTTTTTAAACAGAGGACGGTGCTAAACACAGTTTCAAAGGTAACCGGCAGGTCTCGGAATTGTGAATTGTCAATGTCAAAACTAGGGACTCAAAATGCAAAATATAAACTTGCAAGTTTATACTATTTACGCATGTAAAGATCTATCTGTCGAGCGACCCTAAGTGTGAAACTTGTGAGCATAGAAGGAAGTCCTGCATGTGAGTTTATCATCATATCAGGCTCAAACCGCCTTTTCTTGGTTCTCTATACGACAGCTGTCCTCGCGCCCCATGTGAATCACCTTCGCTTTCTGTGCTCGAGTGAATTTTCTTTGCTCAAGTCCTGGATTGGGGTGGTGGTGGTTTTTTATGAGCATGCATTCACTAATTCTCGTTGCCCACTTGCCTGTTCCCCCATCTGTGATGTATTTGCAGTCAGTTGTTATTCCCACTAATGGACATTGTGGGGCGCTGTTTTCCCTCAGAGTTCTTATTCCCTGTAAATAAAAGGAGCCAGAAGACGTTCAACATCGTCTCAGTATTTTTCCCTGTGTAACTCACTATAAAACGTATAGTGATACGTTTAATACAGAGACACTGTTTGTTAACTTGAGCAGTATTAAGTAGTGATCGCCAGATGAAGCCTCTTAAGCGACCCTCCAGATGGTCCAAAAAAAAGGTTCATTACTCGAAGCTTCATGTGCACACGAACCCCCCTGCTGGCCAAAACGTTTATTGTCATTTTAACTATTTGCGATGGCCTCTTGCAACGTTGTCAGCATGGAAACAAGTACATACATAAAACACCTTAATTTCATTTTCTGTGGTTCATTTATTTGTTCATCTGATCTGTGTTTGATTGTGTGGGTAATAGAGGTCTGTTAATTAAAAAAAAAAACTGCCAGTATGATTTCAGTCAGTAAATAAATCCAATAGTATGTGAGATATTGATGTTAAAAAACTGTTGCAGTGGTTTTAAGAGATGGGACAGTGTTTGTGGGGTTATGGTGACTTTAATTTTTATTAAGAAACAATAAATCACTGCAAAATTCGAACCACGTCCTGAACCAGCCGTCATCAGTGACATCACTCACCCTTAACGAAGCAAGCCTCGATACACGCTTCATAAACGACTTCCTAGATTTCTCGACACAGGCTCCGAAGCCTCGGTATCATTTGCACATCACTCGTATTAAGCTGAAACATAACATAAATTGGCGACAAGTACGGAATGAGCCTCATGCATGCAAAAGGAGCATCGGGAGCTGGTATTGACTAAGCAGGCTAACTCCGAGTTCCCCTTCAGTCGATTCACTCGGTACAATACAAGTATGGGATATCACCCCCTTCCGTGTCTGGCTGAAGACACCTTTAATCACGCCTGTCAGGCAGATGACACGCAGTGACGGGGGCAGGGGGGCCCGCCCCCTACTTATAGCCCTTCTTCTTCAGAAAAATCTAACTGGGTAGGTATTGCACACTATTATTGCACTTGTTTAATGTTACCGATGTTATTGCACTTTTTTAATGTTAACTAATGTTATTGCACTTAGTCTGGTTGTGTTATTATCAGTCTACTGCTCCATCCCATCCTCTGTCCTCCTGTGACCCCTCCTCCCCTGCAGAGAGGAGTTGTACAGTCCTTCTTGGATGTGCTGCCTCCCCAGCACACCACGGTGTAAAACAGGACACTGGCCACCACAGACTGATTAAACATCCACAGGAGTTTCCTGCAGATGCCAAAGTTTCGCAGCCTCCTCAGAAAGTACAGCCTACTCTGTCCTTTCCTGTACAGGTGCTCAGTGTTAGCAGTCCAGTCTAGCTTGCTGTCCAGCCACAGCCTGAGGTACTTGTAGGACTCCACAGTCTCCACCTCAGCTCCCTCTATCAGAACTGGTTGTGACCTTGGTCTGGACCTCCCAAAGTCAATGACCAGCTCCTTGGTCTCCAGGTGTAAGTGGACTCGGTGTAGCAGGTAGAGGATGGCATCTTGTAGTCTTGTGCATGTTGCACCTGTGGTCTGAGGAGTCTTCATCAGGTGTGATGTGAGTGCTACTGGTCGGAAGTCATTCAGCTCGCTGGGCCGGTTCTTTTTGGGCACTGGAACTATGCATGACGTCTTCCAGAGGGTAGGCACTTTCCCCAGCTGCAAGCTGAGGTTAAAGACGCGTTGAAGTGGTTCACCCAGTTCAACGCGGTGCAGGTCTTCAGTAGTCGGGGACACACTTTGTCCGGACCTGCTGCTTTCCTAGGGTGAAGTTTCCTGAGTTGACCCATGACCTGATCTGCAGTGAAATATGAAGGACTTTGTGTTGGGATGGTGGTGGTGGTAGAGAAGACTCGTTCACTGACTGGGGGGCGGTGTGTTGAGGGAAGAGGGAGATATGGTTGCAGTGAGGGAGAGGGTGGGGGGGGGCATGGACTGATTGAAACGGTTGAAGAAGCTGTTGATCTCGATAGCCTCCTCCACAGTTCCCCCTATGGCTCTGGTCTTTGTGTTGTGGCCTGTGATGGTTTTAACACCTTCCCAGACCTCCCTCATATTGTTCTCCCTCAGCTTTTGTTCCACCTTTCTCCTGTAGCTGTCCTTCGCCTCACTCACACAGCGTTTTACCTCCTGCTGTGCTGCTTTCATCGCCTCCCTGTCCCTGTTCCAGAAGGCGACCTTCTTCCTGTTGAGGACAGCTTTGACTTCCTGTGTTACCCATGGTTTGTTGTTAGGGTAACATCGCACAGTCTTAATGGGGGAGACCACGTCTACACAAAAGTTGAGATAATCCGTCAGACAGTGTGTCATCCCCTATATGTCCTCACAGTGTGGGCTAAGCAGAACATCCCAGTCCGTGGTGTCAAAACAGTCTCTGAGGGCAACTTCCATTCCAGGGGACCACCTCCTGATGGAGCTAGTTGTTGCAGGCTGTCTTTGGACCAGGGGTGTGTATTCCGGATGTAGATGGATCAGGTTGTGGTCAGACTTCCCTAGTGAGTGGGGAGTGACTCTGTATGCATCCCTGACATTAACATACAGCAAATCAATTGTCCTGTTTTTTCTTGTTGGACAGTCCACAACCTGGTAGAAGGTAGCTAGGGTAGAGTCCACAGTAGCATGATTAAAGTCAACAGAAATGATCATAAAAGCCTCAGGGTGCTGTGTCTGCAGCCTTGCTGTGACAGAATGAATCTTCTCACAAGCAGTGGCTGTGTCTGCGCTCGGAGGAAGGTAAACACAGAGAGTGATCACGTGACTGAACTCTCTCGGCAGACAGTATGGCCGCATGCTAACTGCTAGTAAGTCCGAACAGCATAAAGTCGTCTTATGCTTTAGTTCTTATGCTCTTCACCTTGCTAAGAACATCTTACGCCTTCTCTGCTAGTCTAGTTGTAGCTAGCACAACTCCTTACCGAGAACCTTCAAATAACTGTTCCATTAGGCAAGCGCAGCAACAACCTCGCATTGGTGAGCCGTCTTCCTGCGGAGCGTTGTTTGAAGGGTCTTGTCACTTTTGGAGCGTTAAAATCCACTTTGCCAGGTCTCTAGGCTAGCCTGTTTAGCTTTGCTAAGAGCTATCTAAAATGAGCTCGCAAGCAACCTCTCAGCATGGCAAGAAGGATGTCCCCAAGGATGTGGCTTTGCCATTCACGATGCATGTCCAGTCTGCCCGGAAATCGTCCATGCTAGAAGGGCCTTGGCACAGCCTGATGCAACTGCGCTTTGTCGCCAGCTCAGGCGGTCAACCCTCGAACGCCATGCAACATTTGTCGAGAAGATTCTCGGACAGGTAGCTGTGGCTCGCGAGGACCCCCTATTTTCTGGAAAAAAGATTCCTCGGACGTCGAGGAAGCTGAGTACGAAGGGGATCCTTGCCCTAACTGGGCTGAGCATATGGAGAGCTCTTCCAACCCCAACAATGGCGGAGGGTAAACAGGACGAGGCTGACACCTCGTTCTCTTCCCTTTTTCGTCAGGCAGCACAGAAGCTAGATGTGGAGTGGCCTGCCCCCCACCTGACCAAAAAAGCAACCAGGTTTTTCCTTCCCCCGGCCCCACAAGTCTCAAAGCACCGTCTCCCGCTTTTCCCGGACTTCATCACCGAGCTGACGTCGTCCTGGGCTAAACCACTGTCCACCCGCACCGCTGTGCCTGGTCATGGACAGTTTCTCGAGCTAGACGGGGCAGAGGGAGCGGGGCTGCAAAACCCCCCTTCCATGGAGCCATCGCAGGCAGCTTACCTCGCTCCCTCTCACAACCAAGGAGTCGCGGAACCTGCCGTACTTCCTTCTAAAGGCAGGCATGGGCAGAGCAATGAGTTTGGTCACTCTCCTCCAGACTTACCAGGCGATGTGTCTGGCCGAGCTCGGTAAACAGCTACCAGTGGAGAGCTCGCTAACTGCTCTGCTCAACGAGGTGAGGATTTCTCCTGACTATACTCTGCATATATCCCACTGTGCCACGCTGTCTCTGGGCAGAGGAATCAACCATTGTGGCTCAACGTCACCTATGGCTAACGCTGTCTGACATGCCTGACAGAGACCGTGCGACTCATTTGGACGAACTGGTCTCTTTGACAGGTCTATTTGGCCAGTCTCTCGAGGCCATCCAGGCCAAGTTCGAGCTGAGGAAAAAGCAGACAGAGGCTCTGAGGTCTATTCTGCCAAGACGGAAGATGAAGCAGAAGCCGCAGACTAGCGCTTGCAAGCCCGCTGCGCTTTCTTCCGCTGCAACGGTTACGCTGGGGAATCCCCCACCCAGGCAGCAGCAGCTCAAAACCAATCCATGCCACTCGGCCTGGAGCAAAGGTCCTTGCATTCTGTTCCTCAGGGCAAAATAAAAAAAGTGCCCATTCTTCCAAAAAAGATGTTGCACTTCCAAATTCAGCCACAGGGGGACTCTGTTCCCTCGCGAGCGCCTGTTCTCCAAGGCCGCCTCACTGCTCAGATAGCGGACTGGCTCGCCCTGGGTAGAGAGGACAGTTGTTATGGGATACTGGCTGCAGTTACGAAAGCCCCCCCGCTTCTCCAGCGTGGTCCACACTCAAGTGTCACAGAGCTGCAGCTGTTCTCAGAGAAGAGATAAAGGTTCTTCTCGACAATTGCAAAAGGGCTGGTACAACCGCTATTTTGTAATACCAAAAAGGGACGGAGGGTTTACGTCTTAAGAGTATTAAACAAGCATTTAAGAATTTTCAAGTTCAAAATGCTAACACTCTGCCAGTTCCTTCGCTCAGTCGGCCCAGGGAATTCACGTCTATAGATCTCATGGATGCATATTTTCACATTGCAGTCCATCCGGACCACAGACAGTATCTCAGGTTTTGCCTTCGAGGGCGTGGTTTACCAGTGGCTCGTTCTCTCGTTCGGGCTTTCTCTGGCCCTCGCACTTTTACGAAGTGTGTGGAAGCAGCTCTCGCGAGGAGTGGGCGTGCTGTCTTATTTAGACAATCTGGCTTTAATTTGTCGATCGAGGAGAGAGGCTCTAGCACACACGCAGGCTGTATTATCCCACCATCAAAACCATGGCCATCAAAACCATGGTTATCAAAACCATGGCCATCAAAACCATGGTATGCGGAGATAGTCTCCTCACAGGAGATCCATGGCCTCTCCCACTTCACTCAAATCTCCTATCTCAGGAAGGCGGGGGAAAAGTTCACCCCCAACCAGAGTTGTGGTGTCTCTATGCCTACCCGCTGAAAGGTCTGCCTTGATTGACAGTGGTTTGCCCTCTAACGTTGCGGCTACAATCCAGTATGCAAGGCCTCCTCTACAAGAGGCTTGTATGCTTATAAATGCGTTTGAATAAGTGCATTTGAGCCCTGGTGTCAGAGGAAGAATTTAATCCCCTTCCAATGTTCCATTGTTGATATTTTGACTTTCCTTCAAGAGTTACTAGAGCGTGGGCTGTCATTTTTGACAATAAAGGTCTATTTGGCGGCTATATCAGCATGTCATGTTGGTATTGGTGGGTTGTCGCCGGGTGCACGCCCCCTAGCTATGCGTTTCATGAGGGGGGTGCGGCGCCTAAAACCTGTATCTAGGCCAGCTGTCCCTCCCTGGGACCTAACTGCTAAGCGTGTGGGAGATCTTCATGCACTGTCAGTGCACCCTTCATGTACCCAATTTGCACCAGGAGACACTAAGGTTACACTATGCCCTAATGCGTTGTATGTACCATTGGTATTGCCTATGTCTTATAGCTGTCTAGCCTTTGAGCTTATTTCCTTCTCTCCTCCTCCATTTGCATCCGAGGAGCAGCAGAAATTGCACACGCTCTGCCCTGCGCGTGTGTTGCGTACTTACTCTGTTACTCAGGCTTTCCGGGTGTGTGAATCGCCTGGATGTGGTGGCCCCCTCAGTAGCTCATGCTGTTCTTTCCTTGCGATCCGGAATGCACTAGTGCATTCTCTTAGTTCGGTGTCTGCTTCGCGGGGCGTGAATGTAGGTCCCATACTTGTGTTGTACTGAGTTAATCAACTGAAGGGGAACGTCAGGTTATGCATATAACCACTGTTCCCTGAAGGAGAGGAACGAGGTACAACACATGCTGCCCCGCTTTGCTGTTAACTCAGTGAAGAGCAGCATCTTGAACTAAATGCTGGTGACGAGGTGCTATAAGTAGGGGGCGGGCCCTCCTGCCCCTGTCACTGCGTGTCATCTGCCTGATAGGTGTGATTAAAGGTGTCTTCAGCTAGTCACGCAAGGGCGTGATATCCCATACTTGTGTTGTACCTTGTTCCTCTCCTTTAGGGAACAATGGTTATATGCATGACCTGACAGTATCAAGAGCAGTGCAGCCGGCGTGTTACTCCACACGAGCCAAGACTAATGTACAATGGCACATATTATCGGACAGATTGAGGCGTTTGACGAAGCAAGAGAGCAGTGGGCTACCTACGTGGAGAGGTTTGAGCATTTTGTGCAAGCTAATTTCCTCAGCCATTACTAAGGAAAAAACTAGTGGCAGTGTTTTTGAGTGTAATGGGAGTTACGACGTACGGCTTACTCCGTAGCCTTATCGTTCCAGAAAAAACAGGAGAGAAAACGTACAAAGAAATTGTGCATGTGTTTCTGGCTCCCTTTTCTCCAAAGCCCATAGTGATTGCAGAGCCTTACGGCTTCCATAAACGCAACCAACAAGAAGGTGAAAGCATTGCACAGTATGTGGCTGTTTTAAAGAAGCTGGCCGAGCACTGCGAATTTGGAGATTATTTACAAGATGTGCTATGTGATAGATTGATGTGTGGTCTAAGCAATGAAGCCATACAGAGAAAGCTTTTGACTGAAGCTACACTCACATACAAAAAAGCTGTGGACATAGCCATGTCCATGGAAACAGTGGCGAGAGAATCTCAGCACCTTAGTAATTAATTGAAAGTCAATGCAATGGCCATCTCCACATTCAAATGTCCCAGATGTGGTAAGATGAATCACAAAGAAAGTGAATGTTTTTACAAAGCATTGCCATAATTGTAACAAGAAAGGACACATTTTTCATATGTGTAGAAATAAAAAGACAATGAAAAGAAATTCAGCAAAGCCTGAAATCAAATACCAACAAAAATATGAAGTGACAAACCTAAGAAAGGACACATACACACATAAGTGGAAACTAACAACACAAGTGAAAAGGACGCAACTACAGACACAGATTCAGAACTGGTCTTACATAAAGTCACAGCTGTCCAGAATGACACAGCAGGTGTGAGTGTGACAAAGGGTACTAACTTGATGTTGTCAGTGATTTTGATAAGGCCAGAGGTGGAAGGACTGCCAATAAACATGAAACTAGATACTGGTGCAGCAGTATCTCTGATCTCTTAAGAGCTGTACAGAGACAAACTAGCTCATGTGCATCTGCGTAATACCAGCATGGTCCTGATAACTTACACAGGTGAAATGATGGCACCTGAAGGAGTCATTAAGGTGAGAGTCAAGTTGAATAAACAGAGAGTTCGACCTCTTTATGTAGTAAAAGAAAATGGACCTGCACTGTTGTTGAGACACTGGACACTCTGCTAAAAAAGGCTCGCTAATGTCTTTAAAGAAGGCCTGGGAACAGGGGACTTTCTGTTGTCAGAAAGTTTCATGCTTATCTCTATGGAGCCCCAGTAAAGCAACTCCATCCATGGCCGCAGCCCGACTTCAAAGATGGGCTCTTGTACTTGCTGCCCATAATTACACAATTCAGTACAGAAGTGATGCTGACCATAGTAATGCGGATGGGTTGTCCTGCCTACCAGGAGTTGTTGAACAACCTGAACCATAATCTGTGGCTAGCAGGACGGTGGTAAATACTTCAGAACCTTGAAGCTATACCTGCAAAGCCACAAGCTTCCCCTACACAGGTCATAAGATGCCCATTCCGAGTTTGTAAACTACTTGATAGACTTAACTTGTAAGGTAAATGCATATGGTGGTAAACAAGGACATTTTAGAGTACAAAAGTAGCTAGTGAGTCGGGTCCCAGCACAAGGCAGAATAATCCTTGACCCCACTCAAGGTTTTGGGGCAGTCTAGCCCCAGTCTTAGTTAAAAATAAAAAAATAAAAATAAGTGTACATTTAATAAGAGGAGGGTAGTTGTGATGTATTTGCAGTCAGTTGTTATTCCTACTAATGGACATTATGGGGCGCTGTTTTCCCTCAGAGTAATTATTCCCTGGTTGCTGCAATAAAAGGAGCCAGAAGAAGTTCAACATCGTCTCAGTCTTTTTCCCTGTGTAGCTCACTATAAAACTTATAGTGATAAGTTTAATACAGAGATACTGTTTGGTAACTTGAGCAGTATTAAGCTGAAACATAACACCATCAACTTTAAACTTTGGTTAAGCCAGCTGCCAATCGCCAAAACACAGTTTAACTAGCCGCATGTGAGCGACTGCTGCTATACAATTGTTGGTAAGACTCATTGCACATGCAGACCTGAGAAAAAGCCTTTTGTTCACAAGTAAAATTCACAGCTTTTTAAAACAGCAGTTTCTAATAGGTAGTCCATAAAGTCAACAAACACCAGTTCAGAGTCTATAATACTACGTACACATGAATTATAAAGTGATTCTACTGTCCAGTTTTGAAGCAACAAGTACTGTTTTTGAAAGTCTGTCAGAATATTCCAGAGAGACTGGGCATAACTAAATTGAAATATGGCACTAAAATATTCTCTGTACATTGACTGCAGGATTAATGTAATCAAATAATGTACATTCCCTCTGTAAGTAGGTATCAGGATTATTTATGCAGCAATGAATTGTAATTATGAGTTTTTAATTGAGAGTTTGTAATTGAACAGTTAATATCTCCTAGAAAGTAGAGCTTTATTGTTATTTATAATGTCCACTGTATTTAAGACACATAATATGCCATAGGCCAATACAATTTTCAAGTATGTTAAAGTTCTGTTTACGGGACATATTTTAAGGATACAGTTACTATATGCCAAATGTCTTGGTAAAAAAGTTATTGGAACATGTTCACTCCTATAGGTTATAAGTATGTACACAGCCCCAGACTGTCCGATTAAGGAGTGGTATTTGTCATTTCATTAGACATGAATCAGAAACACAGTCTCACTTTTAATTTTTTTGGAATTCTTTTCATAAACATCACTAATCCGACCACTAACAGAAGTGTACTTACCCTAATCAGTATTTATAGACCACCAGGACTTTATTCTGCATTCTTAAAAGTATTCAGTGACTTTGTTGCAGATCTAGCAGTGAGCACTGAGAAAGTAAAAATTGCAGGAGATTTTAATATTCACTTTGAGAACTCAGCAGATCTTTTAAAAATGCTTTTTCATGCATCTTACACTCTCTATATCTCACTCAGAATGTAATAGGGCCTACACATTCCTGCAATCACACTCTAGATCTAGTTTTGACTCTAGGTGTTGATATACATAATCTTACTTCCACAAACTTCAGTAGTTTCAGATCACTACCTAATTTCATATAAATTGGGCCTTAGCAGTTACAGAAGGCACTTATTAAAACACGCTCAGTATACCTGTCCTCACTTATCGAACACAGCAAAAACAATCCTAGAGTTTTATTTAGCGCAGTTGCAAAACTTACCAAAAACCAGGCAGGAACTGAACCTCAAATACCCATCAACTACAGCAGCAATGATTTTATGGACTTTTTCAATAGCAAAATTGAGAATATTAGACAAAAAGTTCTACCAATACGAGTAACCTATCCTTCATCAGGTTTGGCTGAGACAGCACGAAATACTAGCAACATTTTGTCCACTTCAGCAGTCAGAACTAGAAAAACTTATCTCTTCTTCAAATTCTGCTACATGCACACTTGATATGATTCCAACAAACCAACTGAAACAAGTATTACCAGCTATTATTAAACCCATTTTAACTATCATTAACTCCTACTCTTAGCCTGGGTCATGTACCCGAGTCTTTTAAATTAGCTGTGATAAAACCTTTGATAAAGAAACCAAAGCTTGATCCCAGAGAACTGTCCAGTTATAGACCTATTTCCAATTTACCATTTATCTCTAAGATTGTAGAAAAGGCTGTAGCCCGACAACTCACATAAGACAACTACATAAGAAAAATATATATATAATATATAAAAAATTCAATCTGGTTTTAGACCCCACCACAACAAAGAGACAGCTTTGGTTAAGATAACAAAAGATCTTAAGATCTTCTTCTTGCCTTTGATCAGGGCCACGTATCTCTACTGGTACTACTCGATCTAAGTGCAGCTTTTGGCACTATAGATCAAGTTATTCTGTTGGACAGATTAGAAAATATGGTTGAAATCCCAGGAACAGCGTTGTCCTGGTCCTACCCTAGTGACTGTTTGTAAAGAAAAATAATGTACCATCTACACATGAGTGAAATATGGAGTTGCACAAGGTTCTGTTTTAGGCCCTCTGTTATTCGCACCATATGCAGTGCCTTGCAAAAGTATTCGGCCCCTTTGAACTTTTCAACCTTTTGCCACATTTCAGGCTTCAAACATAAAGATATGAAATTTTCATTTATTGTGAAGAATCAACAATATGTGGGACACAATCGTGAAATGGAACGAAATTTATTGGATATTTTAAACTTTTTTAGAAATAAAAAACTGAAAAGTGGGGCGTGCAAAATTATTCGCCCCCCCTTGCGTTAAGACTTTGTAGTGCAACCTTTTGCTGCGATTACAGCTGCAAGTGTCTTGGGGTATGTCTCTATCAGTTCTGCACATCGAGAGACTGAAATTTTTGACCATTCTTCCTTGCAAAACAGCTCAAGCTCAGTGAGGTTGGGTGGAGAGCAATTGTGAACAACAGTTTTCAGCTCTTTTCACAGATTCTCGATTGGATTCAGGTCTGGACTTTTACTCTGCCATTCTAACACCTGGATACGTTTATTTATGAACCATTCCATTGTAGATTTTGCTTTATGTTTTGGAACATTGTCTTGTTGAAAGATGAATCTCCGTCCCAGTCTCAGGTCTTTTGCAGACTCCAACAGGTTTTCTTCCAGAATGGTCCTGTATTTGGCTCTATCCATTTTCCCATCAATTGTAACCATCTTCCCTCTCCCTGCTGAAGAAAAGCAGGCCCAAACCATGATGCTGACACCACCATGTTTGACAGTGGGGATGTTGTGTTCAGGGTGATGAGCTGTGTTGTTTTTACGCCAAACATAACGTTTTGCATTGTGGCCAAAAAGTTAGATTTTTCCACATGTTTGATGTGTCTCCCAGGTGGCTTGTGGCAAACTTTAAACAAGACTTTTTATGGTTATCTTTGAGAAATGGCTTTCTTCTTGTCACTCTTCCATAAAGGCCAGATTTGTGCAGTGTACGACTGATTGTTGTCCTATGGACAGATTCTCCCACCTCAGCTGTAGATCTCTGCAGTTCATCCAGGGTGATCTTGGGCCTCTTCTCCTTGTTTGGGGACGGCTGGGTCTTGGTAGATTTGCAGTGGTCTGATACTTCCATTTCAATATAATCGCTTGCACAGTGCTCCTTGAGATGTTTAAAGCTTGGGAAATCTTTTTGTATCCAAATCCGGCTTTAAACTTTTCCACAACAGTATCTCGGACCTGCCTGGTGTTTTTCTTGGTCTTCATGATGCTCTCTGCGCTTTAAACAGAACTTTAAACAATGACATCCCAGGTCAGTGTTTCGAATTTAGACATAGTTTCAGTTTTTACATCTAGGCTACAAACCTACTTGTTTAGTTTGGCTTTGTTTGTAATTAGTTTTGGAAACTGTGAATAATAGTGCTAATATTAACTGCTAACAGTGTCCCCCTGTTTTTATTGCTGATGGTAAAGTTTGTTGCAGTTTGTTGTAACAGCTGTTGTAAATAAACTTTGACTTGACTCATAACAGCTGGTTGTCAAATTTATATGGGAATAATTAGCCAATGCCTTCCATGTTATCATGGCCACCTTTCATAACTGATGAATAATGGACACAAAACAAGTAAAAGTGCTATATGTAACTCAGAAGAGGCAGATACACACGCAAGTGTCTTTTATTGGAGTCCATAGTAAAAACAAAGACAGACAAAATAACAAAAGACTAAACTGGAAAACAAGACTAGCACTCACAGTTTAAACATTAACAGAGAAACATAATGAATAACATCATAAACATAGTAAATTACATAAGCACAATAACATAACCAAAAACATAACCAAGACAGGAAGCGTATCCCGTTTCAGGGGTTGCGTCCTTTGGCAACTGCTTTTGAAGGCAGATTGCGTCACAGCGTCTTGAACTTAAAAGGAATAAAAAGAACCACCCACACAAAAAGTGATATTTTGGGCTTAAATAGGTAAGCATTATCCTTTCATTTTTAAAAGACAAAAGAAAACAAAATAAAGGTTTCCTATAGTAACACATATTTTCACAAAAATCTACATTTAGACCATTTGGTTCCATGCAGAACATGGAACATTCCAACTCATGGAGATTCTTCAATTTTCTTCAACTTCAGTTGAGACAGATTGAGCTTTGTTGATTCTGATGTGTGCTTCGGGTCATTGCCTTCTTGGAAGAACTAAGCACAGCCCAGTAACAGCTGATTTCTGTGAGCTGCTGAAACCACTGACAATTGATTAGTCCAAGCACAACACACCATGTCTAGGTGTGTTGTCCCGGGCCCGCCGTGTTAAGAGGTGTTACACCATAGGTCTATCTATGGTAAATCAATAATAAATATATTTAAGAAAATATCTGAAGACTTCCTGTGACGCAATGGCTTAAGCGGTAGCGTAAGACTTTTATGCCCTTTTAGGACGGCTGAGACACTTTACTACAAAGATGTCAGCTCCCTGTAAGACAAGGAAAGCAGGAAAGTCTAAAAAAAACGAAGAATCGAGGGAGGCTCCACCACCAAGCCATCTGCACCCGGAGGTGAAATGGCACTCGACTCACAAGTGCAAGCCATACTAAAAAAGCTCCGGCAGGAAAGAAGCGAGTCATTTCAAGATACCAAGTCATCCTTTTAGCGGTTGGAAGCATCTTCATCAGAAATAAAACAGCAAATGGAGAAAATAGATGAGAGAGTAACTGCGGCGGAAAGTAGGATTGGTGTGATTGAGGACAGAGAGTCACGACAAGAAAGTGTGCTTAGCCACCTACTCCGCAGAGAGGCTAGCCTAACGGCTAAATGCGACGACTTGGAAAATAGGCTAAGACGCAACAACATCAGAGTATACGGTGTAATCGAAAGAGCAGAAAGGGGTGAAATGGCACCCTTCATCCTCGACTCTCTGAGAACAAAACTGGAGATACCGCCAGACTGGGACCTAAGAATTGAGAGGGCGCACAGGGCGCTAATGCCGAAACCGAAAGAAGAGTCTGTGCCGCCGAGGTCCATAATCGTGCGGTTCCTGGTCTACAGCGTGAAAGAGAAAGTACTGCGGCAGGCCTGGAAGCAAAGAGAGGCAATACCGACACTACAGGACTTGGGGATCACAATTGAAGTTAACGAGCAAGACAAGTTGGAGAGTGAGCTGATTCGGGACCGGTGGATACCAGCGGGCGGACCACGCAAAAGCAGAAAACTGATTTTAGCTGATGTCAGAGCCATCATTGATGGGAGCATCTAATTATTTGACCCGAATGGTCGTGAGTAAATAATGGGCAAGATGATCCGAATTACGACTTTGTTAGTTGCTCGCAAATGACTGTTAAGAATTTCATTTAACAGGATTTTATTAAGATTTTTCCATTTTTTTTTCAATGGGCTAAATATACTGGAAAACTGGGAAAGTTACATTGCTAGCTTAAAAACCTGTTACATTTGTAAATATTTCTATATGGGTCACAGGGGTAAAAAGAGAGCTGAAAGTTATGGATCAGCTATTTAGGCGGCGATATTATTGTCTGAGACTCACAGACGAGTTCTGTTGTTACGGTTAGGTAGTTCCTGTAAGTTTTACAGTTCAAACACTTTTGTTCTTTTTCGTTTGGCAGCCCAAGTTGAAAAAATATATGAAGAAAAGATAAAATTAGGTTATTGTTTTTTTCTAGCATTTCATTACATGAAACAGTACGAATAAGTTGACATTGGTGAATTATAATGTGAATGGGTTGAATCATCCTATAAAAAGGAAGAAAATTTTAAACCAGTTGAGGGATACACAGTGTTCCATAGCAATGCTGCAAGAAACTCATTTAACTGAGAATGAGCATAAAAAACTTAAAAGACAGTGGGTCGGCCAGGTGTTTAGCGCTTCTGTTGGTAATAAAAAGAAAAGAGGGTGGCAATCTTAGTAAATAAAAACTTGTGTTTTGTCCCAGAAAGAACATTAGTAGATACAAATGGCCGATATGTTATGGTAATTGGATAC
This sequence comes from Megaleporinus macrocephalus, assembly GCA_021613375.1. Classification (NCBI taxonomy): domain Eukaryota; kingdom Metazoa; phylum Chordata; class Actinopteri; order Characiformes; family Anostomidae; genus Megaleporinus; species Megaleporinus macrocephalus. The sequence continues at coordinate 16,161,644 of CM038723.1, read as the reverse complement.
ATAGATAATGTGGAGGTCTCTATTATGAATCTTTATGCTCCTAATGAGGATGACCCAAATTTTTTAAAAGAAATTGCAAAAGTCCTAGTCAATAACTGTAAGGGGTTGGTTGTAATGGGTGGAGACTTTAATTGCGTAACAAATATGATACTACATAAATTTCCATCAGAAGCTGGTCCTTTACCCCAGAAATCTAGAGCACTTACTGCTATGGTAAACAACTTGGGGCTTATGGATGTGTGGCGCTGGATGCACCCAAGAGAGAAGGATTATACTTTTTTCTCAAAAGTGCACAACAGTTATTCTAGAATTGATAGTTTTTATGTTTCTAAACAAGATATTTACAAAATGGAAAGTTGCCGCATTGAACCTATTACTCTTTCAGACCATGGACCAATAATTATGACCTTAAGATGGGACACTGAAAGATATTTTAGATATTGGAGATTAAATGTGTCTTTACTAACTAAGTAGTCTGTATGATAAAAAAAATTGAAAGAATATATGGAACTTAATGACAATGGAGAAGTTTCCCCCTCTATTTTATGGGAAGGGGCTAAAGCTGTCTTAAGGGGAAAAATAATAGAAATATCCTCAAGGTTAAAAAAGATCTGTAATAAAAAACAAGAGGAGCTGGAAAACCAGATCCAGAGATTAGTACAGGAACACAAAAAACAAACAATAAAGACATCCTCAAAGATTTAAACACATTAAGACATAACCTTAATGAGTTACTTACAAATAAAGTTGAAAGATCTATACAATTCTCTAACCAAAAATACTATGAGATGGGAAATAAGACAAGTAGTCTGTTAGCTTTCCAATTAAGAGAAGTGCACGAAAACAGAATTATTTCCAAGATAAGGCACCCGTCTTCTAAGGCTGTGCTCTGTCATCCTAAAGATATTGCTGACGCCTTCTCTGATTTCTATGTAGTGCTGTATGACGCCCCCTATGAAGCACAGAAAGTAGAAAATATTAAGGCCTTTCTCCAGAAGATTAAATTGTCCAGATTAACTGAGGCTGAGGCAGAAATAATGGTACAACCCATTACCAAATTAGAAATTGAGGAGGTTTTAACAAAACTCAAGAATAACAAATCCCTAGGGATTGATGGATATCCATCAATGATAACACTCAACTTTTGTGGAGGGATTTTGGACCATTTGGTCCTGGGCCCGTCATGTTAAGAGGTGTTACACCATAGACATGGTCTATTTATGGTAAATCAATAATAAATATATTTAAGAAAATATCTGAACCAAGGTACCATATGAAAGCTTAGAATCTCTACTTTTCGGTCGTTTTGGCATTTTTACTTCAACTTTTTATTTTTCGTAAAGCCATGTTTTGGCCAATCTGGACATTTACATCAAACGAACAGGGAGACCATCAGGATTACGATGGTGTTTAGAATAAAAGCCATCAAATTGAAAAATTTATAAAAATATCCGCTCTGACATTTTACATATAACCCTTCTTCTTTCCAGTGACATGTCAATCAAGTCTGTGGACCAATCACCCCTACTGGCGAAACTGTAAGAGTCTCCTGTGTACACAGGGATGTCTGGGAGGTGCCCTCGGCACAACCCCTCACGGTCGGGCTTGTTTCAGATTTTCCCAGCTTCGAGTTCTAGCTACAGCAAAGGGCTGCCCAACCCCGTAAAAGGGCGCCACACCGAACTGAGCAGCAAGGCTGGCGCACACCGAGAGAGACAGTGGCAACGCTACATCAGAAGGTGAGAGATAACAATAACCTGTTGTTCTCTGTCTATTGCCAGGTTCAACAAGAGAGCGGCTTCATAAAGAAACAACGCCTGGGAGAATGTGAGATCAGTCAATGACATACCTCACGGGCCCCTTCCTCTACCCCGCACCCACTTCATGGTCAGAAATAACCTGTTGTATCAGATCACACAACTCCACAGTAAGTGTGTCGAACAACTGATTATACCCCGTTCACAAATATGTTATGCACCTCGCCCACCACCATCCTCTCAGTGGCCACTTGGCCTATGAAAGAACTTTAAACCGCCTCCTCTCTAGATTTTTCTGGCCCGGCATCAAAGCCGAAGTAAAGAACTTCTGCCAGCACTGCCCTAAGTGCCAGATCACTTCCCAGATCAAATTCCACATTCCACAACCAATCATAGGGGTCCCGTTCGAGCACATCGGCCTAGACATTGTGGGTTCTCAGCCCAGGTCAGCCTGTGGCCGCGAGTATATTCTTGTCATTGTGGACTATGTCACCCATTTTCTGGACGCCATCCTCCTCGGCAAGGCCACATCTAAAGCAATCGCCTCCGAGCTAGTCCTTCTCTTCAGCCACACAGGCATACCAAAAGACATCCTACCGGACCAGGGACCCTTTGTTTCCCCTCTCATGCCAGACCTGAGCAAGCAAACAAATTCAACATCTCCACACCTCCGTCTACCACCCGCAGACAGATGGCCTGGTGGAGCGCTTTAATCAGATCTTGAAGCGCATGCTTAAGAAGGTAGTGGCTCAGGATGGGCGGGACTGGGATCTTCTGCCTCACGTCCCCTTCGCCATTAGAGAAATTCCCCAGGCCTCAACAGGTTTCTCGCCGTTCGAGCTTCTTTATTCGAGATGACCCAGAGGCTTACTTAACATGGTAAAGGAGGCATGGGAGGAACAATTGTCTTGTGCAGGAACACATGGAGGAAGCACAGCGCACGCAACAGAGGGTATACATCCAGCCGGCACAGCCCCGAGAATTCCGCCCCAACAAATGCGTCATGGTCTTGGTGCCCACCACTACCTGCAAATTCCTGGCAGGGCCCATATACCATCCAAGAAAATGTAGGGTCGAGAATGTACTGGCTAAAACAACCCGGTATAAGGAAATTGGTACAGGTGTACCATATCAACCTGTTAAAAAAATGTATTGAATCTGTTCCTCTCCTGTCGACCCTAGCACAGAGCTCCAGCCCTCCTGCCAGCCCATCAGTCCCTTGTGGCGATAAACTAACGCCTGGACAGCGCCAGCAGCTGGTGAAGTGTGTGGCCCGGTAATGGCATGTCTTCTCAAAGACTCTGAGCCGAACCCACGTGGTCCAGCATCACATCCACACACCCTACCGCCTACCAGAAGCCCACCACCAAGCCATGGAGGCCGAAGTACAGAAGATGCTACAGCTTGGCGTCATCGAACTATCCAACTGCCCCTGGTCCAGCCCCATAGTGCTGATGGTTCCTGGCCCTTCTGCACAACTTCCGCAAGCTAAATGCTGGGACTCTCCACCTAGGCCCTTCTAGCAACGCCGCGCTGTCCAGCATGATAAGAAGCCCCTGTCCTTCAGCACCACTGTTTGGGACAGCCCGCCCCACTACCCCATCCCGCTCCATTCTGCACCGGCATAAAGGTGCCTGCCTCGGCGACTCAGGGAGGAGAGTGCCATGACCGCTTAAGGTGCTGGCTGCGTTCTAATCGTTCTCTTGTTTTTTTCCCTCTAACGACAGAAGCTGCTTCCCGGTAACAAAGCCCTCGCTGTCGAGCCAAGCACGGCCAGCGCCAAGCCAGGAGAATAAAAGCTTTTTCATCACAAGCAATGGGTAATAGGGTAAACTTGTTTAGTTGTTGTCGCTGTGTACAACATTTAGAGGATTGTGACTGCTTAGAAGCTCTGATAATAATGCACCCTTGTTACCTACAATAATTCTGTATCAGGAGTCAGGAGTCAGCCTTGACCTAAGTTTGACACACACACACACACACAAATGTATGAGTACAGCTCAGTCGATCACAATCAGTCTGTTAGCGGTCGGTTAGCAGTCGGTTAGCAGTATTAATCATGTGCCTGCAGAATCATACACGGGCACAGCTTAGGTCATCGGTCTGTTGCCTTTTTGTACAAACATTGCCTTCATTATCAACAGTCCATATTTCTGCTGCACTCTTTATTCTGTTATTGTTAGCTAGGAGTGACTATTTGACGGTTCATTTTAATTTAGCAGGCTAATGCTGCAGATGGTGTGTTTACTGTTTATAAAGGAGTGAGAGAAGCTACAGCTGCTATGCTGTTGGTTAGCCTGTGTGTTAAAGCCAAGGTGCTAGAGTAGTGCTGTCTGTATGTGTATTAGCTAATTAACTTTTCAGAATGATAAGATATTAAGAGATGATGCTATAATGTACTTGTGTGTGTGTGTGGTCAGCAGGTCAGCTATAGATATTCAATTCTCATATTCAGGTAAGGCCGACATGATCATTATCATATGCTCAGAATCTGTTGATAATGGTAATAATATTGATAACTGATTATTAGAATTGGTGTGTCTGATCTATATTATTCTAATTATTCTGTCATGACACACTCAGCCAAGTCTCATGCCCTGAATTTCTCTCATTCTCATCTGGTCACCATAGCCCACAGAAGCTGAATATTCAATAAGAAAAATGTGTTAGACTGGATCTATATATTTCTCTCTCTTAAATAAAAAAAAAATCTTTATTATATTTTACTTTTAATAAAATGTCTTAATGCATTTGTAAACTAAGCTTTGTGAACTAAGGTTTTTGCTGTCTTCCCAGTCACAGTGTTTCCCCAATACTGATTTTGGATTGATGGTCCGAAATGACTTTATTATGAGCTGTTCTTATTTGAGTGCTCAGCTAAACCTCTAAGCCTACAATGACCCCTGCTGCAGACTACTACTACACTAAATACATAATAAAATATAACAAATAAAATAAATGAATAAATAAATAAAATGACACCAGCTTTAGAAGTGCTTTCAGTAGTGCAGTATGTAATGTTCCAGAGCGTGCTGTTTGGGACACAGCCTTACTGTCTAACATTAATTTTAGTCTTGTCTAGTCAGGAAACCTTAACATAGTGTGGGCTTTGATTCATATTAGCAAATGTGTCCCCCCCAAAGTCAAACCCGCTACTACACCCTTGGATAAGGGGGTGACTGGTATCACCCTAACAGACAAAGGGACATTTCAACACACAAACAAGGGTGATGGTCAACTGCAGAGAGGGAAGGATAAGGAGGTGATAAAAAAGGCTATTTGCTAAGACTCCACAAAAACAAGGTTAACACCATACCTATGATGATAATTATTTCTCTTAATTCCCCAATTGATTCTCCCTCCCTCACGCAAAACTGCATTTTCACTACATATACGATGAGTTCAAGACATAAAACAATGAATGAAAAATGCCTATAACTGTACAGAATAGGACAATTCCTATTTCCATAAGATCATGCCCAAAGTGTCTGATAAGTTAATGTAGCCAATGGTTAGAGCTTTTAAAGGTTGCCACTTCGCAGTTGTAGCGTTCCATGCATAAACGTATACACTGACTGTCTGATTTGGCACCATTTACAATTACGACACATAGATGAACAAACACAACCCCATTTTGTTGTGTTTGGTGATAATGGTGATAAAACTGAGGTTCTTATTCTGGGACCAAAAGGCGCAAAGAGTAAATTATCCAACTTAACGTTAAATTTGGCTGATTTTTCTGTTATTTCTGCTTCAGCAGCTAAAAATCTTGGCGTCTTTATTGATTCAGACCTATCATTCGATTAACATATAACTACTATTACTAGAACTAAGCTAAGCTAAGAAGTGCTTTATCCATGCACGAGGCTTTCATTACCTCAAGGCTAGATTATTGCAATGCTCTATTGTCAGGATGTTCTAGTCAGAACCTCAGTAAACTTTAACTTGTTTAAAATGCTGTAGCCAGGGTCCTTACTAAAACCAGAAAATGTTATCATATCAGCCCAGTCCTATCAGCGCTGCATTGGCTTCCAATTAAATTCCATATTGACTATAAAATTCTGCTTTTAAAAACAGCTAATTATAAAACAGCTAATTATGCTACTCTAGGTTTTACAACCTGGGTTACATACATTGAAGTTGGTAACAATAGTCCGGTTAGACAAAACTACTATCATGTTAGTCCCGTTGAACATGTTCTTATGCAGTCTGACATTGGGTGTGTCTCAAAACCTAGTGAGCTGTCTAAGTAGGCATGGTAGACAGCTTATTATATAGGCAGCGTTCTACCTGACATCTCTCCTCATAAAACAGATTATTGAGACGCTCTAGTTAGAGAGCAGCTGCGTCACGGCATGTTCCTGCACATTGCACAAGACTGTTTTAGCTAGTTGCTAAGCTACCAGCCGGCTATTCAAAACAATAGCCCAAGGCTTAAAAAAACGCTAGCATTAATGCTAATGGCCTGAGTATAAAATGGCAAAATGGTCAAAGACTCGTTGCTAAGTTGCAAATAAAAGGCTTTTTTGTGTGATTGTACGACAGGAAACACATTAAAACACCAGAGAAAATCGGAATAACTTACATTTCAATCAATCAATCAATCAACCTTTATTTAATCTCGGAAATACATTGAGGGATGACCCTCATTTTCAATGCAGCCGAGCATATACAGTTAAAGGGATTGAAAACAAAATGAGCAAAAATAATAAATTAAATACCAATTTTAAATAAACATTTAATATAGATGCATTAAAAATACAATGTAAAAAATGTTAGAAAATTATTATAAAAGAATATAAAAGAATATAAAATAAACATATTACATACACCAAGATAATAAAAAGTTGAAATGCTAATAAAAAAATATTCAATAAAACAATCACGATAAAAAAATGGATAATTATAATAATAAAAATACAAATAATAAATAAATAAATAAAAAGATAGTAATAATAAAAAAAAATAACTAAAATAAAAGTAAAATAAAACAAACATAAAAAACAAAATTAAATAAAAATAAAAATTTAATAAATAAATAATAATAATAATAATAATAATAATAATAAGATAAAAATAAAATCCTAGTAGATTTATTCATTTAAAACAGTCACAGGCTTTCTGATGGTGATTAGAAACTAAAAGTTTAAAATGGTTTAGTGATCCCAGCGAGCTGAGCTTCAGAGTTTCCTGGAGAGAGTTCCAGCTCGCTGGTGCACTGTAGCTAAAAGCAGATTTTCCCAGTTCACTAAAAACTCTCGGTACCTGACAGGTGATCCAGCCACTAGAGCGAGTCTGATAATTATTGTTATTTATTGAAATCAGAGAAGAGATGTAAGCTGGCAAATGGCCGGAGAGTGATTTATAGATAAAAATAAGCCAATGAGCTTCTCTTCGTGCAGCTAGTGAGGACCAACCAACTCTATCATAGAGTCTGCAGTGGTGAGTACTGTAAGGGTCTCCAGTTATAAATCTCAGAGCAGAGTGATAGATTGAATCTAGCGGTTTGAGGGCACTGGCGGACGCTTTATTATAAATTACATCGCCGTAGTCCAGGACTGCAAGTATGGTTGCCTCCACTATTCTTTTCCTAGCGTACGTGGGTAGACAGGATTTATTCCGATAAAGGAATCCGAGCTTCTGTCTGCACTTAATGGCGAGTTTGCTTATATGGGATTTAAAGGAGAGTTTTTCATCCAGCCAGATGCCAAGGTATTTATATTCGCTGACTCGCTCGATGCTGGATCCTGTCAGGGTATTAATATTTATGGAATCTAAAACACTATCTGAAAATCTGGAAAACAACATGAATTTGGTTTTATTAGCATTTAAAACCAACTTAAGTTTATATAGAGCAGTCTGTAAAGAGTTAAAAGAATGTTGGAGTTTATCTAGTGCAGCGTGAGCTGAATCTGCTGAGCAGTATAAGATTGAATCATCTGCATAAAGGTGTAATTTGGAGTCTAAGGTAGAGACAGCAAGTTCATTGATAAAAATATTAAATAAAACTGGGCCCAGGATTGAGCCCTGAGGAACCCCTTTCGTTATAGGCTGAAGGTCAGATTTATGGTTACCGAGAGACACACATTGCTTCCTACCAGAAAGGTAATCCTGGGCCCACAGAACTGAATTACTGCTAAAACCAATCTTATGTAAGGAACCTAGTAATAAATCATGATCAACAGTATCAAAGGCTTTTGTGAGATCAATAAAAATGGCAGCACAGAACTTTTTCCTGTCTAAGGCCAAATAAAGATCATTTAAAACCAGCATGGTGGCAGAGATGGTGCTGTGTCTTTCTCTGAAACCAGACTGATACGTGGACAGGACTGAGTTTTCATACAGAAAAGATTTAAGCTGGTTATTTACTAAGGATTCTAAAATTTTGGATAAACAAGAGAGTTTTGAGATTGGTCTATAATTATTTAAATCTGTCGCATCTCCTCCTTTATGCAGAGGAATAACATGTGCTGTTTTCCAGATACTGGGAATTCTGCAGGATAAAACAGAAAGATTAAAAATATATGTAACATGTTCTAAAATAACTGGGGTTGCCAGACGCAGAAGGTTGGGGTCCAGACCGTCCTCACCTTTTGTTTTTCGAGGATTAATAGAAGAAAGGGCATTAGCTACAATGTATGGGGAACAGGTCTGGAGTGTGAAGATATCCTGATTCTGGGAAGCAGTAGTGGTGATGGTAGGCTGATCTCTGGGCAGGTTTATGTCAATGTTTTTAAATATCTGACCAGCTGCAGCAAAGTGTGCATTAAAAGCTTGGCATAATTCTTGCTGGCCAGAGATCAAATTATTATCAACTAGAATTTTCGTTGTGGGTTGTTGAGGATTGTTCTTGAGGAGGTTTACTGCTTTCCAGAAATCCTGTGTGTTTGAGGAATTAGAAATTCGGCTGAGGAAATAATCTGATTTGGCTTTTCTGATTGCAGAGGTGCATCTGTTTCTCAATTGTCTGAATGCAAGCCATTTCTCACGTTCACCTGTGCGTCTGGCAATAGACCAGGCTTTATTTCTTGACAGTAGCAGTGAGGAAATTTCGCCTGTAAACCAGGGGCTAGATCTATCTCTTATTCGCAGCTTTTTGTACGGAGCATGTTTATTTGCCACAGAGAGGAATGATTTCCTGAAATGTTCTAGTGCTACATCCACATCTGAACTGTTAAAAGTTAAATGAATTTTGCTCACTGCTAAGTCAGAAAGAAAAGCCTGTTCATTAAAATTTTTAAAATGTCTTCTAAACACCATCCGAGAGCCTGTTTGTATCTTTGAACTGTTTCTAATGCACCCAATCGGACAATGATCGCTAACTCCAAGTTCAAAAACTCCAGAGGCAATGATTTTATCTGTTCTATTTGAAAAAATTAAGTCAATCAGGGTGGATTTGGAAGGGTCCTTTAAGTTTGGCCGAGTTGACTCAGTGATTAGCTGTGTAAGGATGAGATTCCCACAAACTTCTTTTAGGTGATTGGATGCATTAGAAAGCCAGTTCAGGTTAAAATCCCCTAGGACCAGCATTTCTGATGTTGTATAGTGAGATAAAAGCTCTGCTAATTCATCTGTTGCAGAGGATGGAGCAGAAGGAGGCCTGTAGATCCCTACTAAGACAAAGGAGTCATTTTTTCTTGGGGATACCTTTAGAGCTAAAAACTCAAAACACTTTTCTTTAGAGATGGCCTTTAAAATTTCAACTTCAATAGTAGATTTTATAAAAGCCGCTACTCCACCTCCTCGTGATATTCTGTCTATTCTGTATAATGTGAAATTCTGTAGAGCTACATCTGCGTCACTTACTGGTTGCCTGAGCCAGGTTTCTGTCAGGATTAAAATATCAGGATCAGTCTGAGCACTTAAAATTTTCAATTGATCCAGTTTATGTTTCTGATGTAGGCTTCTAATATTTAAATGAAGAATTCCAAGACCCTTTCTAAGTTTAAAACTATTAAGATCGTTAAAAGGGTCTATGGGGGATTTAATAAGGGGACATAATGTAAGTGGAGACGGCTCTATGTATATTAAGTTGTTTGTATTAATAAAACTGTTAGAATGATTTTTATCTTTCTTATGTTTTTGTACAATGCTGGTCCTAGGTTTATACACAGTGACTATTGGAAAAACTAAATTAGTACTATCATTTTTAGGCAGTCAACTAAGGTTAGAAACAGAGTAATTTAAAGACATTTAAAGATGACTTCTCCGCTAGTAGCCCTGCTTTTGTCTGCCATGTTGGGAAAAAGTTCTGCCTGCGTTGCATCATGGCATTGCCTAAGCGGCTGAGGAAGCTTTTAATGCTTGCTTAAAATCAGAGCAAAATAAGGTGCTTTAGTAGGCAGCATGTTTAAGCTATCTAAGAATTGGGACAGCCTACATATCAGGAGTGTGCATTCTATGACATAAAATGCTGTCTATGTAGGCAGCTTACTAGGTTTTGAGACACACCCGTTGAGTACTTGGTCAAGCACAAGTTAGCAGTCCCTAGCTCTAGCCCATGGGGCTTTCCGTGTATCCTGGTTCCAGCCCGATGGAACATTTAGCTTCTGTACTGACTACAGAAAGGTGAATGCTGTCACTGTTACCCCGAATAGAGGATTGTGTAGACTGTGTGGGAAATGCAAAAGATATGACCAAGTTAGACCTAATTAAAGGATACTGGCAGGTTCCTTTAACTGAGCGTGCTTCTGTGATTTCTGCCTTTGTGACCCCAGATTATTTTATGCAATACTCAGTAATGGCCCTTGGAATGCAAAATGCACACCCAATACTCCAAAGATTGATGTCTTATATCCTCCAGGGTATACCAAATTGTGCTGTAAATACTTTGTTACCTTACTTAAGTAGAAAATTTGGTAATTTTTACTTTACTGGAGTAATTATTTTTCAGCTGATTTTTTACTTCTACTCCTTACATTTTCACTCCATTATCTGTACTTTCTACTCCTTACAATGTATGACTTCGGTAAGGCTACTATTCTCTAAAAGCGGTCGTAGAGTACTATGTACCACGCCCCAGGTGCAAACTGCGCATATTACTGGTTACTATCGCTTTTTTTGCATGAACTTTTCTTTTGTCGTCCTCCCCTTGACGAAATTTGATGTCTGCATTTAACCCACCCATGCAGTAAAATATATATTCAGGGTGTTACGGTTGTGTTACGGTTGCTGTATAGTGTTTTGTTTTTATGTGCATGTTGTTCTCTCCTTTTTCTTTTTCCTCTCCTCCTGGTCCCTTCCCTGATTCCAGGTGGAGCCCTCTCCAGATTTGGCTGCTGTGGACGGAGTCTTCACCAGAGAAGGTTAAAGGTAGAGTGTCTAAGGAAGTGATTCAGAGGAGGGTGCTCTGGAACGCTGACTCTCATGCTTTGTGTGTGTTTGTTGGATTTTGAGTAACTGTGTGTAAACCAGCTTATTTAACTTAATTGGAATAAAGTTTTATGTTGGTACACACCTATTGCTGAAAGGGGGTTTTTGTTTGTTTTAATTACCTACTTTTCTCCTGGTTCTGGCTCAGTTAGGGAGCTAGGCAAAATCCTTTTTTTTTTATATTCCATTGTTTTGTTAGGAGAAGTTAGTTGTGTGGGTTTGGAGTTAGTGTTGGATTTTGTTTATTATTTTGGCCTTACTTTACTTACTTTTGGCCTGGAGAAACGGCTTTCTTTTTGTTCTGTTCTGAAAACTTTGATCAACACACTTAGATAAATGCATTTGTGTTTTCTCTGGTTTTATTATCTGATTAGATCCACCTACCTCCAACTTATCCCTTATACTGACTTGTAACAACCTCTGTTATTTTAAAACAATCTTTTGTACCAGAGACTGCTTCCAAAAATTTTGCTTTTCATTGGGCTGCTCCAGGTAACAGGAGATTTTCTGGTCAGCAGTCTGACTTGGAGTTTCAGATGAGCAATTATAGGCATCTCAGAACAATATTTGTAAAGTTGCTTATCTGGGTGGTGTTTATGTTTCAGACTAACATAATAAATACAAATAAAAAACAGTGTGATTGGATGTGGGTTAGCTAAACCTCTTCTTGAAGTCTACCATTTACAGTTACCATCCAAAACCTAGTTTATGTAATCAAATCTTCAATAAATTAAATCAGGTGCTCTACTGAGAAGTCAGAAACGGTGGCATGCATTACCAATATTGGAGTTTGGAATTATGATACATTATAATTAAGTACAATCTAGATATAGAAGGTCATGAAAAAATAGACTTTTATTGTTTTGACCTAAGAGCATATTTGATGTGCTATACAGTCAGATATCTAGATAGCTTCTGTAGTTCACCAACTGTCACAGCTGTAGTTACCAGAGACTGTGTATTTATGGCCAGGCACTTAATTTGTGTGGGTTCCCAAATAAAATATCTTTTTCTGTCTTCACTTTAGGCTGCTTACGAAATTATGCAACATGTGAAGTCTCAGTGTCTAAGACTGGAGTTCACCCCACCCGCCGCGCGACAGCCACCCCAGCGATGTCCCACGGCCCAATCAGCGATGATCTTCGCACAAAATGCAAACATGCACAAACACCTGTTTCTGTTCCTGTCCCGAAGGGGTTGTTTATTGAGGCTCTTTATTAATGCAAGTTTAGATCACCTATTTTCATTCAGGTTATAGTCCAGATCTGCTCATCTCCCACAGCATAGCTTTCTCTGAGATTCAGTAAACTTAAGAAGTATCCTCAGTTTAATGTTGATTTCTTTATTTTTCTTTTTCCTTTTATTTTTTTCTCCCTTTTATTCTTTTTTTTTTACACCTTTTATTTATGTTCACCCAATAAACTATCTTTTTATAAAAGGTAGTCTCAGGTATTGAATCTACCTTTAGATTCAATACATCTGTGGTTAAAGTTTGTGCTTAAATCAAGCCAAACCACTATGTCCAATACCTGAAGCAAAATGAACAAATTGATAATTAATAGATTAATTAATTGGTTAATTAATTATTTACCCCAGTCCGCTACAAAGTGCAGTGTTCCCGTAGAACGTTGGGACATCTGTAGGAGCAGTTTCTCACAGTGATGTGTCATTGCCGTTTGGATTTTTTTGGTCAGTTCTGAAACTCCTGTCCATAGGAAGTCCACAGCAGGCACTTGGCTCTTCAAATCGTAAGTTTTTTGGGTTTTTTTAGAGCTATTTTTGTCCTTTGTGTTTGCACAGCAAAATTTGTCCTTCGCATTTAACCCATCCATCCAGTGAAACACCCACATACACAAGATGCATCTTGTCTTGTTCATGCCATGTTGAGCAGGAGCACCATCTGGCTCCAGTCAAACTGCAACCCACAAAGAAAAACTGTTCATCAGTGTTTGGAAGTTATTTATCCATAATCAGGTTTTCTGTTAATTCCAGTAACTGTCCCTCAGTAACTGTCCCTCAGTTGGGGACTGTTATGGTTTCACAGAGTGTTTTGAAATCTTCACCTACCCTAAAACATGGTTCTACCCTGAAGCTCTGTGCTTCATCCGCCCCTTCACAAACTGTCACTATTATTCGGTGGTGCAGAAACACACCCTTACAGTAAGAAACACATAACCATGTTTTCCTCTTCTTTACATATAATGACTGCATCAATTATCAGCAGAACAACAGAACTAAAATGTAGCTTCTCCTTACGAGTCACCCAAGGCACCCAACACCAGCAAGCTGCTTGCTATCTGTTATATTAAGTACCTGGATTGATATGGAAACAGCATCTTTGTGATGCAATGAGTAAAGGTTTCTTTTTCTTTGCATGAGTTCAATGAAGTTGGATAGGTTGTCCATTGTTGCTGCATCAACTTCACCTCCTTTGTTAGGAACCTCAAAGGGTATGATTGTCAATGGCCTTATTTGAACTTGCCTTGTAGTGGGCACATCATCACTAGTGTGTGACCCATGCTCAGATTCCTCCTCAGAGGATAAATAGCTACTGCCATCAGAATGGTCAGCCTCACCCATGCAGTATGTAGCCAATTCTTAATAAAGTCTAACTGACACCAGAGGACCTTCTTCCTTTGTGTAATATGGCTGTCTCTGTGGGCTGAGTACAGGTGGCAAGCATTTAGTTTTACATTTGCTGTGTTGCTGTTCAGCAGCTATTAATGGACAGTGAAGTTTTTCATGTTTTCTTACATTCACTTACTAGTTCAGAAATCTTTGACTCAACTTCTTTTAACTTATGCTCCATTAATTTCAACTTGTACTTCCAATATTGTTTAATGACATAAAGGCATTTCTTAACAGTGCTTATCATGCTTGATGCTATAACCCAAAGCTTTACATTCCACCAGAGACCATTCTCTATGAGTAGAAAAACCTTTGGATGAAAAATAAGATTAGTGGCAACAGACAACAGATAAACAACCCTTAATCCGAGGAGCATAACCTACTCTTCATGAACTCCTTAGACACTTTTGGCATACTGTTCTGGAGATTGGAGATCATTGTCCTATTATGTACAGTTATATCTATATATTATATAGTTATATATTATATTTTTAATTGTTTTATATCTTCAACTCTTTATCATACATATGTAGTGATAATGCAATGCAAGTTTTGTGATTCTTCATGAGGGAGAATCAACAGGGAAATTGAGAGAAATAATTCTCAACATATGTACTTTACCATATTGTAAAGCATATTGTTTTTAATATTGTATATAGTCTCCAGTCTCTGGACTCCTAAATGCTTCTGAATACCTAATTTCTAACAACTGTGAGAACACTGCTTATTTTAGATAAGACACTAATTCTACTGTGCACAATGTCTGAAACGTTTCCAGAATCTGTCATTCAAGTTTCATAAGTTTTATGCAAGTTCAGCATTCCCGATGGCATGTTTGAATATTTCAAAACAACTCTCTCTGGTCATTTTCAACAGCATTATCTTCCAATTTTCATTGAATTTTAATTCAGGTTGCCTGCCGTGGTATCAGACAGATATGAAGTGAAAAACCCATTTTAGTTGAGCATGCCAATGGCCCATATTCCACAGTTTTTACATTTGTAAAATCTAAAATGAACAGTTTGTTGATTGCCTGTGTAAATGATAGAAACAAGCAGTTTTTCAGTTATTCATTTTGATCAAGGTTAATGTAGACCGTTTTTCACACTACCAGAATTAAACAGCTATATCTTCATGGTTTGTTGAAATAAATTAAAAAACGTTTTGGGTTAAGTAAAAGCAAAAATATCTATGCATCATAGATAGATAGATGGATAGACAGACAGACAGACAGACATCTGCCAGACAGGCATTTTCTACCATAGATTTGTAAATATACTTGACAGTTTACCAGGAACATTATACATATATATATTATTGACACATGGCTCACTGACAGATTTTTTTATTATTATTTTTTTCTTTTATTATTTTCTTGGAGAATCAGGAGATAAAGCCCTAGGAAATAAGACAAAAGTGCAAATGGCCAATACATTCTATAGGGGTTTGTAAGTTTGTAGCTCTGTTATATTCTGTGGTTTAGGTTAGTGAACCTATAGTTACTCACTCTTTTACAGCTGTAGACACACTCTTTCTCTCACTCTCTCCCTTTCTCTCCCACACACTCACATGCCCTCGTTTTTATGCTGTTTACCATAAAAAAAAAAAACGTTTCAGTCATCTGACTCACTGTTCTCCCTAAGAAGGGATACTATTTAAGTCAGTTAATAAACCCTCAAAACTACAGTTCCTTTATTACCGTTAGTAAATTTTTATAACTTTATGCTTTAAAATAGAAAAATAACATAAATGCCTGTCTAGACAGAGTTTGTATAAGGAGCGGCCGGAAGTACTCAGGAAATGTGATGTCTGAAGGGGTATGGATCTGTGAAAGGTTTGAGAAACACTGCTATAAAAGAAAGATATACCATTCAGTTTTGATTTTATTTTTCATTTGCTGTAAAAAAAGATTTTGTCTGTTGAACCTATAAAATACTTTAACAATTGTAATGCTTTGCGACATTGTAAATAAGGGTCTTCCTATGTACTTCCGAGTGAAAATAAAGGTTGACTGAATGATTGAAAGGGGTCTCCCCTTGTGAGTCTTGGTTCCTCCCAAGGTTTCTTCCTTCAGTCTGAGGGAGTATTTCCTTGCCACAGTCACCTGTGGCTTGCTCACTGGGGGTAACTGTCCGTTTTCAAACTTCTGTAAAGCTGCTTTGTGACAACATCATTGTAAAGTGCGCTATACAAACTTCAATTGAATTTAATTCTGCTAGCAGTCTGACTGCTAGTCTACATGTTAGTTGGTTAACATGGTTTACTCTAACATCCGTTGAATGTGTGGAAAGACGTTCGGTAACAGGTTTTTATTCACTGGTTACTGGATGGGCTTTTTATTTCACTTTTTCAGTATACCTTAAAAGGTTGCAATAACAAGATTTCACCACTAAATAAAAATATAATTTTATTTACTATTTAAAACCGCCAGTGAACCAGTGAAAATGGTAAAATAGTGGAAATTAGTGGAAAAGATTACATTTTCGGCTTTTTAAACATTTTTAAGACCAAAATCTTTATAAAAACAACGGTTCAAACATCAGGCAGCATTTTTCCAACCATTAAATTTAAGTTTTTGCAGGTGGACATTTGGTTACCATTCCTAAAACCTAGCATAGGTCAAACAACTCAAAATGACTGTGTACACCTCACCTAAAAAAGTGCAATACTGAGAGTGATGCTATTTTTTGCATGTTGGCTGGATCCAGACAACCAGGTATTACACCAGATTATGATTCTCAAAATAACAGACTAAAAGCAGCTTATACGAAAATGACTTATGGTCTGGGAGGTGAAAAAGCTCCTTCTTTTTGGTGGCATGGTATCTACAAGGAACCAAATGTGTTGGTATGACATGAAAAAGTGAGAAAATCATCTGAAAGATATTTTTGCCAGTGCTTGAGGTATGTCGACTGAGACTTCTGATAACTCATGGCTAGCCCACTAATTAGCTCCCACCGCTTCTCTGTGTCTGGCAGTAAGAACATGACGACATCAGTCTTTGGAGAGCTCCCTCCCTTTCAGCCAATCAAATGCAAGCATGACTAAACAGTGTCTAGAAGACACAGCTTCTGAAAGGCACAACTGGAATTATCCGCTCCTTATATAATGTAAACACGTTCTTTAAACGTTTAATTCCTTAAAACCAAAATATTGTGTAGTAGGGACATGCAGAGTTTAATGTAGTTTAATGTAAAAATACAATGTTGTATCTCTTTGATAGATGTGGTGTTCAGGGCACTCCCTAAATGTGCCCTGAAGGTTTTGATCTCTGTTTAAAAAAAGTAATAACAATCACAAATTTTCCTGGGCCTGATTTGTACTTAGTTTACTAATTTTATTATATTTATTTATTTAATTACACATGCCACACAAAACACATAATATTGTAGTACAATTCAGTATGTATTTGATGCAATATATTATAAAATATGGTATTTATATGATAATATAATCATTTAATGTAAAAATAACTATAACACATATACAATAAACTAACAACAAAATAAATTTGAACTTTTTTTATTATGGGGAAAAATCTTAATCTGTTCTCGGTCTTGTCTTGGTCTGGACTTCAAACTTGGCTGCTAAAAGTTTTGGTCTTGACACTGACTCAGTCTTGACTCAAAGGTGGATCTTGTGGTCCTGACTACAAAACTTACTATAACAACATCTTATTTCAAGCTTTTTACTATCTGTTTTTCTCTATGTAGTTAGGAGCCCCACCCCAGGCCTTCCAGGGCAAAACCAGCTTGGTCCTAAGTGATACCAGCCCTGGTATGTTGCCCTCCAACTCAGACAACCCAGAGCTCCCCCTAGGAGCTGGGTTGGGAATTGTGGAAAATAAGCAAGCAGGCAAAAAAGCAGGAATAACCAGAGACTTAACAGCAGGACACAGAATAGGAAGAGAATGCGCAGGGGTGCACCAGAGGTCCCACCCAGGTTCAAATAAGGCCCAAACACAGCTGTCTCCTCAGCCAGCAACAGGCAGCACAGACAAAGCAGGAAGATATCCTCAGAGACCTCATAGCCACGCCACAGCATGCCAGAACTGATGCAGACAGCTTTTGTCTCTCCTTCCCGTAAGAGCAATAATGGCTGACCTGCTACATTAGCTCCTGAAGCAAGCTCAGGAGTCATACTGAGGGGCTCATAGCAACTTCCTGTGGCATTCTCCAACAGATTGAGCATCTTCCGTAAGCCCAGCCACAGCCCTCCTGCTACAACCAGACGTGAAAGGTGCCGCAGTGTAAGTGTGAGGGAGCGCCGGACAGAGTATGACAGAAGGAAGATGAAGGATCCAACAAACACACAGGTCCAGCCCCAGCCTGAGCGTAGAAAAATCCTGAAAGTTAAAGATAGACAGAAACATAATGCAGATATAAAAACATTTTGCACGGGTTGCATGTATGGCCATGAAATAAGTGGTTACAACTTATCTTTATTTGCTTAACCACAATATGCCTTCTGTAGGCCATCAAACAGTTGTATGTGTAGTGTAGAATGAACGGCAATGCCATTTATGGCTTATGAAATGCTTAAGACAACTAAACCTTTGTCTGTATGAGGTACCTACACTTCATCAGGTCATACAAACTGATTTACTGTAGCCCACCTGATGCCCAACTTTACCCCACTCATCACTAAAAATCTACCACTAAAAGCCCACAGTTAGACCATTCACAGCACAACAGTAAAACCAACATGATAATGGCATGATAGCCCATGTTACGCTGGTATGTGTCACACCAGCATATCTTAATAAAGAACACTAAAGACAATTGCTTCGTAAATATTTCACTGAAACACTATAAGCATCAGTTTTCCTCTTCAACTTTTGACCACTGCTTTGATATTCGTTTCTCAAGGCGTTCCTGTGAGATTTGTAGTACAAGCTACATTTATTTTTCCTCACTTAATGGTTTAATGAAGAAACAGACAGACGCTCGCAGGTGCAAAAGGTGAATCAGATACGCTCCCAGTACAGGGCTGAAAGGGCACAGAACAACGTAGGGCTTAAACAAGAATGGAGTGTCAAAAAAAAGCTAGGGTCAAAACCAATGAACGCAAGGCAACCAAACCAGTAAGAGCTAAACAGAGACATTAACGTAGATCCAGGCCAAAAGTAAGTACACAGAAAGACACAGCAAACAAAACAAAAAGGGCACGGCAAAAGGCAAAAGTCGGAGAACGAAAAACTGGTCATAAACGAGAGATCAAATAACAACAAACCGCTCAGCAAGGAACAAGAATAAAGGCACAATACTTCGCAACACGAAAGTCCACAAGCAGAGTATAAATAGTCAGAGTAATTATCAAAATTCAGGTGAACTTGATCTGTGGTGATCAGCTGACCGAATGTCCGGAGTCACGTGATCTCCCAAGGGCTGTTGGGAATTGGCGTTGGGGAGAGGTAACACAGACTCCCGTGCTGCAGCGTTGGCGCGCGATGTGACACATGTATATATGTCTCTAGCTAAAACAAACACTTGTAAAAGACATTACAAATATGTATCAACAATATATAGCCTACATTTTTTCCCAAAATTTCAGAGTTACACAGCCATACGAGGTTGGGATACGGGATATCTTCTCTAGTTTGCAAGTGGTCTTACGACAATAAGTTATTCTGTCATTCTCAGATTTATTTTAATTACTAATTGATGCAATGAGATTGTACCTGGTAGTACAATCTCATTGTACCTGGTACTGATTTACATTGTAGTGCTTAAACTGTACCCAGACAAAACAGCCAAGTAATCAGAGTAGTGTAGTAGTGTAGCTAGTTAAAACCATGACTGGGACACATCTAGTCCAAGTCAAGACAAAGACTTTCAGCAGATAAGTCGAAACCAAGAGCAGGAGCAGCCAAGACCAAAACAAGCATATTTTTGTGGTACAGCAGTTTTTCTTAACACAACTTTTACGATGAGACCTGAAAACAAGTAACCACTGCTTTGTTTTGTTTGCTTATGGGTCTTTTCAAATAAAGCTTTAAAACCCAAATATTTACATTGTCACTCAGAGACTACAATAAAATAGAAAACATTTTTGTTAGCAGAGTTTGTGCAACAGTGGCTTTTGAGCAGTACTGACTTTGTTTAGAGTAAACAAGTAAGTAAACAAACTTACATTTCACCAACATGCTTTTTGGACACACCTTAATGATAATATCCGATGAGCTGATTAAGTGAAAAAACATGGCACTTGACATAGTTGAATCCAAGCATTTCAACTCTTAGTCACTAGCCAATCGGCCTCAACTTTCAGATGTGGAGTCAAAAAATCCATTCTGTTGGAATTGACTGCCCATTATTGGCAAGCACTGAAACCCAAGCCAGCAGGACAACTTTTTCAGTGGAATAACATTGCAGTTTACATATAGTTGGTAGCAATATCAGGTGAATTAATAGCTTTTAAATAATTAAAAATAATAACTTGACTTGTATTTCTTGTTTGCAGAGAATATTTAGTGTCAATAGTCATGTTTCCAACAATAAATGTTTGTGTCTGTTTTCATACATACATAATAATTTCTCTAATAGCACACACTAAAGAAGCAGTAATTTTCTATGTAAAAAGTTTCACAGTTTAGGGTTTTATTGCATTAAACTGTAATTTATGTAGGATTGTCCTATTTATACCATTGCATTTCTTGTAAATAAATACATTTAGTTTTATATGTGTTAATATGGGCAAGCATTATACACACACAACAGTCTATAACATGACAAACATATTTGGATTAGTCTTTATTGACTGGCAGTGTCACTCTCTCATGTATTCAGTAATTCACTCACATAGACATAGTACTTTGAGTAAGTTAAATCTATGTGATTTAACTTACATTGTCACATTACATTGTCACATTATAAATACATTATAAACATTATAAACACATTATAAATATAGAAAACATATTATTACTGCTAAAAATACTGCTGTATAAAATACAGCAGTATTTTTAGCAGTAATAATATGTTTTCTAAATTTATAATGTGACAATGTAAGAAGGACTGGGGCAGTATGCTTCTAGTGTGATCGCTAACCATGCCCTAACAAATACATGCTGTGTCTGTCCCTTAAAACAAACATGGCGGCAAAGGGATCACTCTACACTACTGTGCAAGAAAGTTATGCTGCATCATTTAAAGAGGAACCAGTGAATTCCAATAAGAAGCTGACGAACAGGAAACTCCGTAAGCGAACCCATTTATAGTTAGTTATTCTGTCGCTGCAGTGTTCTGTCTGAAATGATATAGCTCTCATGCTACCTGCTCTGCAAATATTCTTGCAAATTCGTTCAGTTGTATCCTATTTCTAACAGCAGCGCAATCACAAACTTACATATTCCAACACTTCAAGCCTGATGGCAGCTTGAGAGTTTGTGGTTCTACAGCTAAGAAATGGTGTCTCGTTTTTCTTACAAACATAATTATAAATTAGAGTTAGTCGGAGGACTGAGTGTCTATTTAAGTAACATCAGTTTTTTATCAGTGCAATAAAAAAGTAAAACTGACATACAGTTTAAATTTGTGAAATTACATTTTTGCTAGCTTTAAATTGGTCTTGGAGATGGAAATGGATATGGTGAACTGTGACAAGAAACATCAGCAAAATACATGTTTATGCTGTCTTCAATGGATTGTGTTTTACTGATGTTCCTTTTCATCGTTCACCCTTTAGATTTGCATATCCAAGGCCAAAGAAGGGGGGCAATTTGAATCTCCACCTAATACACCAAATAAGACAAAAACTGACAAAAAAGAAGAAAGACAAATCTTCTCAATTGTTGTATCTTCTGAGAAGATAATTCAGTGCTTGGATCAAATTAAGAAAATGGTCAAAGACAACTCAGGAATCTACTGAGTTGACAATCTACATCACAATCCTCAATATGTTAATGCAGAAAAAAAAACATTTTAAGAAGCCGAAAAAAGAGCTGAAGACTGAAGTTGTAGAGTTGGAGTCAAGGATCCAAGGATATAAACATACCTGGTGTCTGCGTTTATATGGACTCTCTATCTAAGAGTGAGAAACAAATGTTGTTCCAGATGTAGAGCGAAGCGCAATGTCAGACAAAGCGTAATGTCTGAAAACATACGAGGGGAACTTTACAATCAGGAGAGAACCCTCTCTCTGACATCGAAAGGTTAGACATCGGAAGATGTCAGATATGATGCTGTACTTTCTTTGTATATTAAACTTTATATCTATTTACAGCTAAAGTCAGTGTCAGCAAATATTTCTTTAAGCCACCAACAAAGCATCATTATAGAAGATAATATATTTTTTGCCAAAGTTAGAGCACAAAAAAACAGCTTAACTAGCTGGTTTGTATTTTTTAAATACAATACACTAAAATTGGTTTCCCAACCTGTGGACCTTGGACCATCAGTGGGCTGTGAAGCACTCTTTAGTGGTTTGCGTGTTTGTACTCAGGGGGAGGCAGTAGTTTGCAATGTGGTAACTTCACTTTAAGTTATAAAAACATACAAAAGTTTAAATTTAAAAATAAAATAACTCCCATTGTAACCAATATGAATCTCAATAAAGATCAACAAATAAAAACACAGCTACAGGTACACAATGCACAATGCAATTCCAGGCGAACAGGTAATATAGCAGTAGGTGTCTTTTTTTTCATTTGCCAAAATAGTTTCATAATAATTTAATTGCAGTGTTGGATAAAACTATAGATAGATGGCCTTCTAAGAAGTAGGAGGTCACTTATGAATGTGAGTTTGATATTGTATGTTCTGCAGTAGGCAGAGAGTTGATAGTTAGTGACTTAAAAATACTGGATGTATGTTTACTTAGACTAACTCTTCTCAATCCAGAATTTAGTTATGCTTAATATTTAATAATATTATGGATAAAGTCAAAAAAGTACTGATTGAACTATTTTGCCAATAAGGCAATTTAATAAGAGTCATGATCAATTACTTGAGAATTCTGGTCTTAAAACAAAATTCTTGATAAAAACTGGAGGCAGGCATGTGTAATGAAAACAAAATTAATTAAATTTGACATCAGAAAGGTAGCCTTTAAAAGGGAAAATGGATTGTAACATCTAATAACAAAAAAGAGTAAAATATTGTTAAGAAAGTTATTGATTTAAATAAGCCCAGGGAAGATGTATGTCTGATGGGGAAAGACAAAAATTATGTTAATTATAAAGTATGTTGGATTGTATTTAAGAATACAAAGCTAAGGGTTTAGCTGTAAATAGTTAGAGAATGGCGAGAAGAACACTATTTGATAAACAGAACAATGCGTTGGTTTCTTTTTCTAATTTCTTTGGTCATAGTAAATATTTTATGAATGCAGTGAAAACATTATATAATTGGCGTTGAAATTCTGTGAAGTCAATAAAAGGGACCTCTCAGAGATTCAATATTAACTATGCGATTTGACAAGGTTGCCAATTTCCAAATTTATTTTTAATACGCAACATGAAAAGTGAATTAATGTGAATGTATGCCCTTGCAATTAAGTTTAAAAATTTAACAGTTTGCTGAAAAAAAAATGCTGTACAAAGGCAGTCACTTATATTGATGAATTCACTGCTGTTTCTGGATTGAGAATGAATGTTGGAAAATAATTTTAATTTCCTTTCAAAGACTGTGATTTCACCAAAATATAGTTCAATTATAACTAGTTAAGCAGACTGTGACATATTTAGGCATTGTACAAATAAAAAACTGAGGCATAAACTGAACTTTGAGACAATTATTGAAAAAGCCAAAAAAAAAATGTACGTGGTTAATAAGGGATTGTTAAATATTTGAGAGGGTTTTACTTTTAAAGGCAGAAGAGATATCACATTCTGTGTTTGTTTAGTATCATTAAATATACCATCAAATGTTATTGAAGATTTGAATAACATACAAATTTAAGTTTTTTAAACTTTTAAAAAATGCAGATATAATAACTTACTGATACTGTTATTACTACAATACTACATTGTCAGATAACATTGTTACGACTTTCTAATGATTTACATTTCAGTATTGTGGGCACCAAAAAATGGGTTATCACAACATAACTGTGTTTGTAAGGTATGTACTAAATTCACAGAAAGCAGGCGCCTTCTTTTTTTTAGCCTATATTAAGTTCCACCTTAAATATAGTATCAGCTATATGCATCTGTATAGGTATCTGAATGCAAGCTTTCAGTTACATGCATCTGTTTTTTAAAGTATGTCTTCTTTCATGTTGATTTAAACTTATTTGTTTTAGAACCATATGACACTAAATCCAGAGAGTTAACAAAGAAAGACAAGATTGTCAGACAGACTAGTGCGTTAAACCAGTCGCACAGTTACAGAAATATGCCTGCAGTGTCCTGTCCCTAAACTGAAATGTAGTTCCTGCCTATAGATCAGTGTTATGATAGGATTTTTTCTTTTACTAATATGACCAGCATAAACCTAACCAAAAATAGGTTGGTCAAATGCCCCCTGACTGAGAGTATTTGGTCAGCGATGGACCTGTGGTTGTCTGTTTCCACAGACATGATTAAGGGTGACAGAAAACAGATTACAGTCCATAATCTACACCAATAAAGCACATTGCTTTATCTAAATGCCCAATGAGCGTATGAGCTGCGACTTGCCAACTCTGTGTATATGTCAAACCAAAAGCTTTTATGTAGCAATACTTCAAATCAAGTAATTCTTAATTACTTGTAATAGTGGCAATAACTATAGGCCATTAGCGAAACTTAAACACTGCGGAATATCAGAAAAAAAACCTACTTACACAGGCATTGCTGTTCATTCAGAAAAAGGTTATATCTCAGTAAACACCCTGTGCATTTATATTATAAGTTTATATGTATAGTAGCTGTGAGAGGAAATAACTTTGAGGATTCCAGGGTTAAGGAAACCTTAGTTATATATTATAAATAAAACTCACCTGTAAAGAAAATGGCTTCTCTTTGCAAAAACACTATATTGAGATATCCATAAGTTTAGCAAGGGTCCAAACATGACCATGGCTGACAGTATCAAATGAAAATGACGTCGAAATACTGCATTTCCAAGCAGTCCAGCCGCAAGGTCAGTTGTAACCACAAGGAAAGAGTTCAAAAACATTTGTGGCAAAGTGAACTAACACAGATTAGTCAAAATTTGTTGGCATCAGATTCCCCCTAAGTAAAAAAAAGGGAAAACCTTCAGTAGATTTCCATACGCAGCCTGGTAACGTCCCTCAGTATATGTGGACCAATTTGTTGTAACAACAACAAACTTAATCTAGTTCACTTCTTGATTAAACAAAAATGCAAAAAGATTAATGTCCTGGTATTTACCACACAACTTGACTGCTCCAGCAGATAAGCTCTCCCCTCTTTTCACACTTCCGCCCACCTCCTGACATCAGCAGTAACAGAAAAAAGGTGTCCTTAAGTTCTATCCCTACACTAGACCGAACCCCCTGACACCATCCACACATCATTTTGCATGTAAGCGGAAATATGTAAATGTATCAACATATACATTAGCAAATAATGTGCACAAGAAATGTTTTACAACCATATAGGGCAGGCAAAACAATTCTGCATACCAGTGTTATCAACCCTGCCTCTGGCAACCCATAGCATTACGCAGTTTCTAAATATTCCCTGGACCAACACATTTGAACCTGCTCATGAAGAGCTCTAAAATGGAATACTTTAAACTGCAACACTGCAACACCAGGGGCAGGATTAAGAAACTGTCTATAAACCGTTGCCCTGTATCTGATTCTGTTATGCTATGTCTGCTATGTCTATTTTAAAGTTCAGCTGTTAATGTCAGAACCTGTTTCAGTCAGTCACTGCTTCTTCTACTTTGTTCATGTCATGAAACTCAACTGGCAAAGCCCACGTTGTTTATTCATACCAAATGTATAATAGGAGGATGATGTGTCAACTTATTGTATTTTTAGATAATGAGATTCAACAGTAACAGCACATTGGGAATATATTTTGTTAATTAACCAAAAAAAGCACTTTATATGATAACAGTTGTGAAACTAATTTGTATTTTAATAAACTAGTAGTGTACATAAACTATATGTAGCTTTTTACTTAAATTACCCTTTTAATGTGTACTTAGAAAGTATACCATAATACACCTTTGGCATGTTCTACTTCAATGAAATATGCTTGCAAAATTATTATATTATAAAACAGTGCGGAGAGGAAACCTTGGGAGGAATCAAGACTCAAAGGGGAGAAACATTCTAATCTGGTTGAACAGTAATTACAATTTATTAAGCCAGATACCAACGAAAAGCTGTTTGAAATATGGATGGCAAAGCTTAAGAAACTGCACTGGTAGAGGCTGTCTCTGACTGAGGCAGTCTCTGACTTTTTAAAGACTTTGTCTTTATAAAAAAGTGAGAGTGAAGTGAAACAGTCCTGTCATATCTTAATGCTGGTATATCTAGATGTAATCGAGGGTGTTGCAGTTGGCACAAATGAACAAGAGAGCTGGTTGGTGATAGGAGGAGGAGGAGGGCCTGATGATCAGCCTTCTAACAGTGTCCAACAGAACGGGAAGACAGTCATTATTTAGAAAGAGTAAACAGAGAAAATTTGTTCGGCAAAGAAGTATGACTGTAGAGAATATGGCTGGTGAGGGCAGATCTAACTATAATAGCATAAATTAAACTGAGAAAACCAGAAGGTAACATATATACCTATATATTGGCCAATTAGCTCACGTAGTGTCACTTTAAATGGCAGTGTTTTGATATGGCAAGCACTTTATGTAAGATTGTGGTGTCTTATGCAGAGTACTGCATGCAGTGTGTTTAAAAAGCGCCATTTTAAATTGCAAAATGTGTGTAAAGCACATTTACACACATTTTGAGTTTAGAGTTTTGGAGACTTGAGAAAGGGTTTTGCTCTCTGTGTGTCAAGTTTAAATAATTGTGCTATGCATGTCATTTTAGTGCATATGTGTCAAACTCAAGGCCCGCGGGGCAAATGTGGCCCGCCACCAGTGATGGATTTTGCTGGAACACTAATATTACTAATATTTCAGGTACCTGTGTTCCAGAACATATTTATGTGGATCCACCACACGTCTTTTTTTTGTAGGACACCAAAAACTATTCGTCCAGTGGCATCTCTGACTTATGACATTCTTTGATTACAATAAATATGTCTGCATAAACGCATAAAACCTGCAAACACTAAATACATTGCAACAGCAACTACACATATATGTGCTTTCATCAAGAGCTAATGAAAAAGCTGTGTAGGTGCGTGACTCCTCGGCCAGTTGTGTTGCTAGATTTTCTGCTAGTTCCTTAACTCGGTCAGCGATGGTGTTTCTTGACAAACTTGACATTTTTAAAAGTTTGAATCTGGTCGGGACACACCTGCTTACAGACCTTCAGCATGCACGGCTTTAAAAACGCTCCCTCTGAAGCACAAGCGATTTCTACAGCCACAATAATGCTAGCTTTCACTGCCGCATTGTTTTTGGCTGTGGCATTCGTGAACAGATTCTGCTGCGACTTCAGTTTGCCTTTTAATTCTCGTGCAATCTGTTGCTTTTCTTGAAGGCTAGCTTTGCCGTACTTAGCTCCGTGCTTGGTGTCAAAATGCCGGTTTAGATTGTACTCTTTAATAACCGACATGTTGCTTCGTAACACAAAAGACATACCGGTCTTTCGCCTTGATGCACGAACATGTAATCGCCTTCCCATCTTTGTTGAAACAGCCGTCCATCTGCACCAACTTTTCTTTTTCTGGAAATTATGGGTTCGGCCGCGTTATCACACCAATGACTACACTGTCGTCTAGTGGCAGTAAGCCGTAACACAATCGACATGCATTGTGGGAAATGTAGTTTTTGGTCAAAGCACGCTTCTGACCTATATATTTTGAGACCTTTCAAGCTCTCGCGGCCCACATAAAAGGACGTGGTCGGCCACATTGGGCCCGCGGGCCTTGAGTTTGACACATAAAAATGACATGCATAGCACAATTATTTAAACTGGCACAGAGAGCAAAACCCTTTCTCAAGTCTCCAAAACTCTTAAGTTCCTGTTCAGGAGACAGCAGACGTTCCTGTCCACCTTGTTTTGCTAATCTTTCAGTTCTGCAATACAAAGAGTAAAATACTGTAAATACTGTGTAGGAATACAAAGTATGAATACATTCCCCAAATACTTGAAATATACTTTATTTTTACAGATATACAGAACAGTCCACAGGCTGTACTGTACTACTGTACTCATTGAGAACTGTATTGATATGCTGTTTTCTAGCAGAATTGGTTCAGGGGGTTGGTGCATGAGTTACATGTTGTGGTCATTGTGTCTCAAGTACCAGTATTTGTGCATAAACAATCAAGAAAAACTGTAACAAATATGCTATTTCTTTTACATCTAAAAGGTGGACCAGCAAATTAGGAGTATATAATAGAGTGGACACAGTGTTCAAAAAATGCCAGCAACACTGTTGTGTCTGATCCACACATACCGGTGCAAAACACACATCCATATCACCTCAGTGCTACTTCCCAGTGTTACTGCAGTGCAGAGAATGATCCACAACCCAAATAATACCTCCTTTGTGGTGGTCCTGATTGAAGAAGAGAATGGAAGGGGCTTACTAAGTATGCAGTAAATCAACAGTCTGCAACTAGAGAGGGAAAGTTCGAGAATGAACTTTGAAGTTGGCTTGAAAAAGCCAAGTAGTGATAGTAGTGTGGTGAAGGTGTGTTTTGTAATCAGTGTGTGGTGTGTAGCATGTGTGTGGTGTCTGTGTGTATTGAAGGTGTGTTTTGTAATCAGTGTGTGTAGTGTGTAGGGTGTGTAGTGTGTGTGTGTTTGTGTTGTGTGTGTGGCATGTGTGCATAATGAGGGTGTGTGTGTTATATGCAGTGTGTGTTGTGTATGTTGTGTATTTGTTGTGTGTGTAATGGGAGGTGTGCTTATTAGGCTGATATAGTTCTAGTTACATGTGGTTGAAGTAGCTAGGGCTCGTTGAATGGTGCCCTATTCATTCCCTATGGGAAAAATGAGTTTTCATTTTTCAACCAACACATAAAAACTACAGCATTTGTTCTTATTATTTTCAATCAGAGTGAAGAGATAGGTACCCTTTTTGCTGTCTATAGGCCATCCATCCAAAATAATTTGAATATTTCTTGCTCATATAATTACATCAGCACTCTCTGAAAGGCATTGAAACAAAATTATTGGCGAAATTCCCCTTTAAGACCGTTGCCTTCCATTTCCATTCTAGGGCAAATTCTCCTCCTGTGCAGTAGGTGGTGTATTGGGTTTTTTGTGTATGCCCACCGCCATTAAACAAGAAGAAAAAGACGTTTGGGTAGAGGAGTGTTCTAGCAAAAAAGTTTTTCTCAATTGTATTAGGTATAAGGATGATAGATGATAGATGTACTCCAGTGATATCACAATGTCGGCTGACTTGAGAAAGTGCTCGAGAAGCTTATTATCGTGCGAAGTATCTAACTTTTTGAATGAAAAATCACCCCATGAAATGCACGTGTTAAGACACAGTTTCAACTATAAGGTAAGGTTCCGGCTAAATAAAACCGATTAATTGATTAAAGCTTACCGGGTGGTAAGTTTAGTAATTTTATGTATTGCAATTTAGTCCAGCTTTATTGACTGCACACGCCCTGCAAACACAGTTACGTTGTGCCAACGTACTGCTTTTGTGCCCACGTTTTCACAACGTTGAAATGTAGCAGTTCAGTGTTTTGTTAAGTAGGAGAATAAAGGATTCATATCTTCGTGTGAATAGAAAAAGACAATGTCACTGATTAAGTAAGCAAAAGTAATTCTTGGAGGTGCTACTGGCATGCAGGCAAGTTTTTCGCGAGGCACTAGACAGCAAAAAGCTCCATAGCTCCATAATGGGGAAACTGGTCTAGAGTGCTAAGTGGCCGTTGTTCAGCATCACACCACATGGTCGTAGATCCAATTGAAGATTACATAAAATTTAATCAGAACATCTAATGTACAAATACAAGGAAAACAAATCATAAATTGAAACGTATAATAAAGATATAATACAGCAGTCTGCTATGACTGGATGCACTGAATGGTAGATTTTATATTTTCTTAAAGACCATGTCAGCATTTGTAGTAATATAGCACTGGAAGTGTTAAACATGCAGAAAACTGATAATGAAAAGATTTTTCTTTCTGCTTTGGATGGCAAAACATGACATCAGTACATCTACTAACCTGTAATTGTTTATATAGTGCATTTTACAACAAATGTTGTCCCAAAGCAGCTTTACATAAAATTCAGGTCCAAGCCCCCAATAAGCAAGCAAGAAAAACTCAAGTAACATCAAGATGAGTCCAGATAAATTAGACTCAAAAACTCCTCTGATCAACAGTTCTGTTAAATCTGTTTAATAGAGTTTATGTAAACATGGATGAATATAAAAAGGCATGCTGGAAAGGCCTAGCATGGGCAGTCATGAGTTGTATGATTTGAGATATGCTACTTTGCCAGCAGCATTAGCAAATAGTATAAGAACAATGTTCCTTAACAAGCATTTGCAAGGAGCTTGGATATTGCACTTTCTGGGGTGCATTGTATGACCAAAAACCACAACTAAATACCTTAACATTCAATTCTATAGACAGCCATGCAATACAAATCAGAATGCTTCTGAAATTGATATCAAACCTATGAAATACTGCAACAAACTGTTGTCAAAAACATTGTTCATTGCTGCGTCCATGAATGCCAGGTAAGACTGTAAAGTGCACAGTGGAAGCCATATGTCAATAACGTCCAGAAACGCTGACAGCTCCTCTTGTGTTCTCCTAACATTGACTGATATCTTATGGAAATGTGTGTTATGGTTTGATAAGTCAACCTTTTTATATATTTTTCATTGAGAAATTGAAGAGGGCATTGTGTTAACACTAAAGCAGCACTATCAGGAAGGCTGTGCTTTACCAGGTTATAAATGATGAATCTTTTAATGCCAGGTTGGTCCTAGAGGGCCATTGCTTTCAAGACGTTTGTCTTCTAGTAGTGTTTATTCTGTGAGTTTGCTGATACCTTTTGTTTAAATGTTTTCTGATTTGCAGATTTCTGTATTGATACCTGGATGTGGAGTTCTACCTGTTGGCATAGCAGAAGTGATCCATAATTTCCACTCGTATTATCTTGTACAAGATCTGCCAGTTTATAAATTCCTGGAAGAGAAATGGCTTGAAACATTTGTCAAAGGAGGTAGGAGTAAAGATAGTCTGTTTAAATCAGCTTTGGTGCTTTTTACTCTTACATGACGGTTTTTATCATTCTGTTATTACAGGCAGTTCATATGCACTGTCTTACAAAACCCGAATCGATCAAGACAACATTTTTGCGCTTTTGCCCAGTGGTAAGTATTGTGTTGTAGGTGAACATGTTTATACAAAAAAGTAATATATTTTAAATTAAATTATTTTTAAACATACATTTTGTTTGCCAAAGATACAAAGTACCTAACAAAAACAACAGAAAATTAGTAAAACAGGAAATCAAAAGCAGAAAATAATTATATTACATTATACAGAAAAATGTAATTTGAAAAAGTGTAATAAGAAATAAGCTTTGAGCTGTATTTTGAATTTATTAAGACTGTTACAGTGTATTAGATATGGTGGGAGGCTTTGATGAGATGAATGTCCAAGTGTTCCACTACATTTGTTGTATATGCAAACGGCTGATAATACTTTTGAAAGTACTATCTCAGATAATATTATAGTAAGAGAGATTTTGCCCCCAAAAGGAAAAATACTAGTGTTATAAGTAAACAAGGTACAGGAAACATCCTTAGCTGCCAGTTGAACATCATTTACATGTATTATAAACAGGGGTCAGAGTACCTCTTGCAGAATCCCATATTTTATGTTTTTTACTTGTAAACAAGGGCTTTGCCTTGATATCCATTGTTTTCTTTGTGATAAATTACTCATTCTAACTACATAGTAACACTGGACAGAAGTCATTCAGACCAGCATCATTGTTCTTAAGCTTGTTTATAATATCATTCAGCTTCATTCAAGTCACAAATGAAATCATTACGTGTTGGATAAGGATGTGGTAATACTAGCAGAGTATCTGGAATAGTATAAGCTATTAAAGGTTTAACTCCAAAAAATATTATAAATAAATATTGAATTCATTAGCAATTTTACATTTACTGGTAATGTCTGTATTCTGCTAGCATCTATTTATTTGGGAGTTTCAAGTACTCTACAGTTGTGGCCAAAAGCAAAGATTTAATATTTACAGTGTTGACCCGTTTTTGAGCACTTGGCTCTTGGAAAAGAAAAATAAGATTACCATAATACATTTCACATTGTGTTCTGAAGATTATTACAAAATGTTTTAGGGGAAATTTATGGTGTGGGGATGTATTACTTCATACTGTCTGTGTAAAATGTTGTAAATATTTAAGGTAATGAATCCACTGTACCTTAAAGTAATGAAATACATTATAGAACCTCATTCCTTCACTCCTTCTTTCCTTGTTTTTTTTTTTTTTTAAGGGTAAAATAGAATAATGAGAAGGGTCTTTAAGTGCTTCACTCAATCATGGATGGGGTAGATAAAACATATTTTACCCTGCCCATTGGTGCACAAGGACATTTTCAAAATTCAGAAAGAGAAACATTTTTAACATAACATTTTATATTGCACACAAACACACAATTTATGCGTGTATCCGTACGTAAGTAAACTAACAAGGAAAAACATGTTACATCACCTTTTCTTTTACACTTTAACAGCACACTTGGAGACTGAAGACACAAATTGTTATACAAATATTCAGCTGTACAACCATTCAGAGCCATTGTTATATAAATGCATCATGTTATAGAAGGAAACAATTCTGTACAGGGCACTGATTGCACAGCCATGCTGCTGTAGCACATAGAATATTGCTTGATGTTCGTAAAATAAGCATCATATGTTACTATAAAGTCTTACCTGCATTAATTGTGCTTTCACACATGTGCAGGAATGCTCTGCTCCCAAACAATGACAGACCTTGACTTTTGAGCTTGTAACAATCAGGATTGACCTTTTCTTCATGGAGAACACAATATCTTTTATTACCATAATACACATTTCCACTTCGCATCAACTATTGTAGATGGTCTTGAGCCTAGTAAGGTCTAAAGAAGTTTCTCGACGTTGTTGGCCTCTTCCTTTGTGCAATGTGATTCCTCGCGATTTGCTAAAACATTTTAATGAAGATATCAATTATATAATGTGCATATATTTATGAAGATCATTGAAGTTAATCAAATAAAACATTAGCTATCTTGTGTTAGTACTTTTTTGTTAAAAAACACAAGTAGATTTATAAGTCACTACGTGCTTGCTTCAGTTATAGCCCTTGTGCCTTAAAACTTAGCAAAATCATGTCTGGTGAAAGTTTAAGTTAAACATGACTTAACCTTAGATGCAGTAACATCTAGCAGTAGTTATGTAATGTAAAAATTACACAGCAATTGAGCTCAATTTAAAACTTAGATGCGCTTTATATACTGACTCATTTCAGTGTTTTAGAGTAAACTCTAAACTTCGGTTAATCCATTATTGTAGTTGTCCCAGTATGTCCTAATATTTGTTTGCATATAAGTGTAAAAGTTACGAAGAGACTTGGATTACAAGACCTGGAACATAATAGGTTTGACCATAATAAGTCTTTGCAATTTGATCTTTATGATCTTATGTAGTTGTACATTGGTAGTAGTACAATTTTTTATTAATTATTTATTTTCTTCTAGGTCAGTTGATATTGTCACTGGACAAGGACACCTATGAGCAACTTGGCTTGGAGGGAAGACCATCACTATACAGTCATGGAAAGGCCACGAGATATGGTAAATGCCTTTTGCAACCAGCATTTCCATTGCCTGTTAAATACAGGGAAGTTTAGTATATTGCACTGCTGTTGGGCATGATGTCTGGAAAAAATATTCACCTAAAATTTCACTTTTTAATAAATATAAGATTATATGCCGGCACAAATAATGCCTATGTTTAATGTAGATATTTATATTCTGTTTGATGCTTTTCCAGCGTAAAACTTTGCCATAGCGTATGCCATGCAATAGCACATCTTGGCTTATATTGTACAGTGCACAAATGATACAAGAATGTTAATTGTGTGTTTGTTCTTTCAGTTGTATCTGTGGATCTCACAAATAAATCCTTTGTCCCTGGAACAAAGCAATACCAGCAAGTTCTTCTGTGTTTGAAAGAAAGGGTGCAGCTGAGAAGTGATTTTCTTTTGACATGTCACCCAGGTTTGTAGCAGTAATCTTCCACCTAACCCTTCATTCTACAAAACCCAATTCCAAAAGAACATGTAAAATGCCAGTAAAAAAAGAAAGCAGTGGTTAGTAATTTCTTTATTATATCAAACTAAAAATAGGTACAAAAACTTAATACAGTGGCATGCAACAGTTTGAAAACTGTTGGTAAAAATGTCTGGTAGTTTGGCAAAGTGTTCCTACCTATGTGGTATCACAGAAGAATGCCCTTTTGTAACATGTTCCTATTTGGAGATTGAAGATCATGCCCATTCAAGTTGTGGCTTTTGGCCTCTTCCTTTTTGCAGTGAGATTCCTCCCAGTTTTCTAAAACGTTTTAATGAAGATATCATTTATAGGATGAGCATATTTTTACAAAAATCATTGACGTTAATCAAATAAAACATTACCTTTAAAAGTAGATTTATAAATCCCTGTGTGATTGCTTCAGTTATAGCCCTTGTGTCTTAAAACTTAGCAAAACCATGTTTGACCTTAATTAGCTTGTTAGCTCTACGACTTGCAGCTGAGAAGTGATTTTCTTTTGACATGTCACCCAGGTTTGTAGCAGTAATCTTCCACCTAACCCTTCATTCTGCAAAACCCAATTCCAAAAGAACATGTAAAATGGCAGTAAAAAAAGAAAGCAGTGGTTAGTAACTTCGTTATTATATCAAACTAAAAATAGGTACAAAAACTTAATACAGTGGCATGCAACAGTTTGAAAACTGTTGGTAAAAATGTCATTTTAGGGAAAGGCCAGGTGGTCCAAAAATAAGCAGTCATGTGCCCCTCTAAGCACCTGCCTATCATTCTGAAAATGAGAAATTTTTCATGCCCAAAAAGCAGGAGAATATTATAAAGAGATAGCAAAGTGTCTTCAGGTAGCTGTTTGACATAATTCATGCAGTTACAGTTTTTTCCAATTGCTAAAACACAATTTTGTAATCTAGGCTGGTTTTATCAAAATACTTAACACAGTTCACAAAATAACGCACTCAAACTGCAAAATACCTCATATATCAGGAAAAATGAAGCAACCAAAACTGCATATAGCATTATCAAAATCAAACTTTTGCACCAACTGGCACACACTTCATTCATACTGCTAGATTTTTGTCTAACCAACTACACACTGTTGGGCGTAATGAAAAGCACTCATCTTTAGCAAGTTCTGCCATAATACTAAAACAGTCCAGATTGATCACATTCACAGAAATATTTGCAGATACGCACATGCTGCTATTTTTTATTTTTTTTTTCACC
This sequence comes from Megaleporinus macrocephalus, assembly GCA_021613375.1. Lineage (NCBI taxonomy): Eukaryota > Metazoa > Chordata > Actinopteri > Characiformes > Anostomidae > Megaleporinus > Megaleporinus macrocephalus. The sequence goes on along the minus strand of CM038723.1, from coordinate 16,126,311 downwards.
AAACAAGTCAGTCAGTGCAACATATGCACAGCAGATATATTTACATTGGAGTGAACAAAAATATGCTCTCAAAAAACAACAAACTGAAAAATAAAATTACAGGTAAAATGTGCAGAAAAAATATATTAGTTTACGATGGTAGCTTCCTGTGTCCTGGAAAACATTTGGCCCCTTCTGCCACCATGGTTGCATCTCTCAGTAAACCAAAAAAAAAATTATATATAGGGCTTGGACAATGCAGCCTAAAGATATTTCCCCCCACAGTAGAGTAAATACACAGAAAACGTGTACAGTCAGTGTCTGACATGAGCCATTCATAAATTAAACAGAAAGACCAAGAAAACGTCAGAAGGAAACTGCTTTTAGGATGGCTAGAAAAGTCAAATGAAAATGCTCGTTTAACTGCAAAAGACCTTCAGAAGGCTTTAGCAAACTCTAGAGTGGTGAAGCACTCTTCTACTGTGCATAAATATCCTCACAGATACTGTGCCTTTTAAGACGTTCCTTGAGCAGCTTTGGTTTGATGCCACAAAAGTACTGTTTGTGTCTGTGCAATTAGCTCGAGTTTGTATATTTTTAAGCATTTAAACTAACTTTAGTAGGTGTGGCGGTCAGCATTGCTACACTTCAGAGAACTGGGTATGCATGATTGGAATAAAATGCAGGTAAATAGGTTTTATCTGTACTGTGTTTCACTTCTGTAGTCCTGCTGAGTATGGTAGTTCATTTAAAGGTGCTATAGGTATGTTTATCTTGGCAATGTACCTTGATGTGCTTGTCATTTAAGCTGCCTGAGACTAAAAGTGTTTCTACCTGGTTCCATTCCTGGTAGTAATTATTGGTCACAGTTTTTTCCTTCCTGATTATTTTTAGTGACCCAAATGTCTACTGATAGATGGTTTAAATTGAAGTTTGATATCTAGTAGCTTATTTATTTTAGTATAAATCATGAGCCAAGCTTCAACCATCTTGTGTGTACGAGCCAGTGTATATTTATTTTATATTATGTATTTTATATACATATTTGGGGGGGTTAATTTGCTGTCTAGTGAATTATTCTTTTCCTATCCTTCTCATGTTGTTTTAAGGCTGTGGTTTTCTGCTCTACAAATGTTTATGATGAGACCTATTTATTACAGGTCTTATAGCACTGTAGTGAAGTGTGTAAAGAATTGTGTGAAAATGACACCTCTTCATCTGTTTTATGATGGCTCATGCTTTGGACTTCTGTTGCAGCTAGTGGCATATTAACTAGTATTGTATTGTATTGCTTTGTAATATATTGATGCCTGCAACAAGGTCCCAAAATGTTGGCTATTAGTAATCATTAGTTCTTAGCAATCAGTAGTTATTTGCGTACTGAAGACCAATTGATCCAGTTTTAAAACTGCCATTCTTTTAGTTTTCAGTTATGCATCCATAAATGGTCTTTGCTATGGTATTTTGCTGTGTTACAGCAAATGTGTTACAGTTTTCCCCTGGAAATCTATTATAACTAGGGTTTAGTAGTATTCTGTAATGAGGGTGCAAAAATGATTTATTAGTTACATAAAAAAAACATTAGATTTCAGGGATATTCTAAAAAAAACACAGGGGTGCATTCAAACCACATACAATGCTAAATATGCCACATGAAGAAATTTTGAATAATCCCTCTTTTTATTGACATTTAAAATCTGCAGCCTTTTTTTAAAGATATCTAAATTGGGCATTTAATCTGGTTTTACATAATACATTAGCAGCAAAGTTAGGTTTACTTTTGCACATGTAAAGTCTTTAGTAGATTTCCAGTGATGTGTGTAAAATTTTAATGTGTAAAATATCATTTTATTTAACTGCCAAAGTCAGTCAGTCCTGATTTTTCATGACTCCTCTTGCAAATTGGTGTTTTTAGACTAGTAGGACACATTCATTTGTGTGAACTGCTGAAAGTGCTGCAAAGTGTCTAGAAATTACATAACAAAAAGCAATTATCCGATTTCAAGCACAATGTACCCATATGAAGTATAGGGAGCAAATATAGACCTGTTAGCAGTTAGAACACAAATAAGTGAAAATGTAAGTTTTTACAATTGCCTGTGTTTAATGATAACAACGAGGAGGGGCCTTAAAGATGATGTCTACTAGATTGATCTTTTGATCTTTTGAAATTATTAGCCTCACAGATGATCCAATCATGGCTGATAGTTTTTCAAAAGTTGCTTACGTAATTCTAAAGTTAAAACCAAAGCTCATTTGAAAAATTTGCTTCCAGAATTATCAGGTGCGTTTACAGGATCTCACAGAAGTGAGTACACCCCTCATGTTTTTGAATTTTTTTTTTATATATTTTCATGGGACAGCACTAAATATGTCACTTAGATACTTTGAATGTAAAGTAGTTGGTGTACAACTTGTATAACAGTGTAAATTAGCTGTGCCCTCAAAATTACTCAACACACTAAACCGCTGACAACAAAAGTGAGGACACCCCTAAGTGAAACTGTAGCATTCAATGTACCATCTGTATACACAAGCCAACACCCTGACACTGAGCTACAGCACTGCGGCCAAGACCATACAATGGTTTAACAGGACAGGTTCCACTCAGAACAGGCCTCGCCATGGTCAGTCAAAGAAGTTGAGTGCACATGCTCAGCGTCATATCCAGAGGTTGGCTTTTGAAAATAGACATATAAGTGCTGCCAGCATAGCCTGCCAGTGCTCAGACCATACGCGGCACATTGTATCAAATTGGTCTGGATGACTGTCATCCCAGAAGCAAGCCTCTTCTGAAGCTGACGCACAAGAAAGCCCACAAACGGTTTCCTGAAGACAAATAGACTAAGGCCATGGATTACTGGAACAATGTCCTGTGGTCTGATGAGACCAAGATAAACTTGTTTGGTTCAGATGGTGTCAAGCACGTGTTGCGTCAACCAGGTGAGGAGTACAAAGACAGGTGTGTCTTGCCTACGGTCAAACATGGTGGTGGGAGTGTCATGGTTTGGACCTGCATGAGTGCTGCCGCCTGTGGCGAGCTACAGTTTGTTGAGGGAACCAACACTTTCGTTTGAAGATATGAACATTAGGCATGATTGCTTGACAAAGATGTGTAGCATTTAACAATGTCCCTATTCTTAAATTGCCCTCATTTGACCCTTTTGTTGCAGGTATCGCAATGACCATATATTTAAATATCTAATCTTTGACCTTTATTTAAACAAAAACAGTGCAATATACACATTTGTTGCTTTCTTTTTCTATTTGCATGTCACATGCGGTCCGAAATGAAATTGAGTTTCTATTTATAGAAAAAAAAGGTTTGTTTGATGTATCTAATGTAAATGTTTTGTTGTTCTTTGCATATAAAACTGATTGTGTGGTCTTGTGCTGTTATGGCCTAACCAGAATATAAAAAGATGTTTTATTCTTTGGTAAAGGTTTGACTCTTAGGGATTTGCCATTTGTGTCAAAAGTGTGTTTTTCTAAAGATGCCCTGACCCAAACTCTCTCTACAGTTGCTCTGTGATTTGTATTTTGTATTTTACTGTATGTTAATTTAAATGTTTTCTAGAGATGTACTGTTGTGTGCCATTGTTAGGAGCAGACAAAGATGGAGGCTTACACAGTCTGCTGTCTCAGTGCCCATATGAGAAACGTAGACCTACACTTTACAGCCAGACTCTGAAAGATCTATTGTGCCCATCACTGCATGTCTCAGACCTCCAGGAAAGGATTCTTTCTTGTACCCCAGACCAATTCCTGGAGTGGCTAGGAGCAGTGAACATGAATATCAGCTGGTTAGTAGACAGTGCTTATAAGTGTGTCCAGTAAAAAGCTAATGGTTTGTTAAAGGGCATCTTGTTGCTTATTTTGTTGCAGTGATAACTCAGCTGCCAGTTTCCTCTCCACATATATGTGCCCAGAGCCTCAGAGTTCTGTGAGTCAAGCCCTTCTTTGCACAGTCACTGGACTTATTCATCCTGAGGATGTCTGTAGACTGCTGAAAGAACTTAGGCAGGCTCACATTCTTTTAACATTGCATTTTTTGTTCTTTTTGCTATTAAAATTGAATAACATGAATCTCTTTGATCATACAGGCAGTACTTTGATGAGCCAAAGTTTGCAGCATGGGTTTCACTCACTGTGCATGGCTTTGTGGATAGTCCAGTTTCCTGGGGAGCTGCAGAGCATGGATTCCTTAAAGGTGGAGAAAACTTCTACAATTTTATTTGCTTTAAGAACCAGGACTACTGGTTGCACAAGGCTACTGGTTCATCAGACGCTTGCCCTCCATAATGTTCTGGACACATATTTTGCTTGACCTGACTTAGCTACTTGCCTTTCAAATTATCCTATTCCTATGAGTTATTATGCATTAGTTTCTGCATATTGTCCCTTGAAGGCTTACTATATATATATATAATATATATAATTTATTTATATATATATATATATATATATATATATATATATATATATATATATATATATATATATATATATATATATATATAAATAAATTGGTGTTTTTTGCTAAATGGGATATGTTGCTCTATTGCATCTCTTTAGAGTTTCTAACAAAAATTTCAAAATGAACAGTCTCAGAATATCCTAATAAACACAATTGAAAAATTTGTTCTTCTAACCCACAAGGTTCCATTAGCAATACCTACACACCCCTGTTATATCTCCCTCTGATTTATGATACATCTATGATTACCATTTTCAAACAGACACAAGTGTGACTTGGAGAGTCACTAAGAGGGACTAAACCTGTTTCTGTTTTCTGAATGAGGAGGATGATGTCTTTTTCACATTTAGAAATTAGAAAAACTCTTGGTTTTGATCTATTTATGATGGACTAGCACCAGCTTGTGTCATCCACACCAGCTCAGGTGTACACTCACAGTAAAGTAAAAGGGGAACATAGGAAATGGTAAGAAATTTTTAAATTAACATATTTCAAAGATTCTAGTTTTCGCTCAAATTGTTGATACCCCATAGCATCATCAACCATCACCCTTATCAAAGACTTTGGTAGGGTTCCCAAAAACAAATTATTCTTGGTTGGAAACTTGTGTAGGTATCGAAAAAAAAAATGGTTACACTCACTCTTATAAATCTGATATTTGTTGTTGTTGACAATACCAGAGCAAGGCCTAGCCTTACAGCAGGTGATACTGACATTTTTTTTTTTACAAATAAAGATGCTCATTCCTCTTCCTTAGTAAGCTAACACATCATTTTTTATTCAGTAGAATTAATTCTTAATATGTGTTATACAAATTTTACCAGTAACACCAGTATGCATAAATTCTTCTGAAAAAATGACACTATGAATTGGAGTCATTAGTTCTACCACATTATTAGCATTTGTAAATATAGGCCTCTCCGTCAAGCCACAATTGTTCCTAGTGGAGTTTCTTTGATCCGTATGCCCAGCAGTGTCCAGATTAAAGAGTTCTGTAGGAAAAGCAGTTTTCAGGGGATCCCAACCTTAGTTGGCAACACATTTTATGACACTGCAGTACGGGTACTTAAGTTATATCAGCCTGTTGCCTAGAAACTTAATGTATTCATCCCTGCTTAAACAAAGGTATTGTCATTCTGAATACATTTCTAAAAATATCACCAAATAATAAACATAATTTTGTTTTTTGGCATCAGATTTAAAAAATATTTGTTAAAAACTCTTTACCCCTGTCAGTATGCTAATTTCGAGGTATGCTATCTTTGGCTTGCATGGATGCAAACGCATTTGTTACTTTCAAACCCAAACCTTTTTTTTTCTTTTAACAAAAAAAATCCATGCATATTTGCTTAACAGATCAATACATGTCAACATGCCTCATATCAACAAGATTAGCTTGGAATTGCGAGTTTCTTTTGTAAATACGCTGTATGTGTTTGTGGAGCATGTGCATCCTCGCCAGCTAACTAATCTGAAACTTGTTGACCTGACGGATGCAAAATAATGAACCAGGTGTGTAATAGTTAGGATCTGACATGTAAATATACGCCATTGTTTGGTTTACTGTTTTTTTGATTTAGTGTTAAACTCACACTACATTAATGAAATCTAGAACTTTTACACACAGATCTAGATTTCTTCCAAACCAAATATTCAACAGAAATTTCAGTCTTTTTACAAACATTTCTTTGTTGTCACACAAACGTCTAATATGTATGTACACAGGCAAAGCATATGACAATTTTTTTACAGTATTGTTACTGTATTTTGGCATAAATTACAAAATCTTACTGACAGTCACATAGGTTGTTTCTTAAAGGGAACCCCGGCTGGTAACACATGTAAGCCTTAATATGGTGTAATGACTCTAAATTATTAAGACACGTTGACAAAAATCACAAAAAGTAGCAGATTTATTTGATTTTCTGTAAAATCCCGCTGCACGTATGTCCATTGTTGTAAGTACAGAAGTGAGGTAGTGATGTGCGGATCGATACTATCGATACATCCAATACCAGATCGTTATGCTCTAAAATCGATTGTCAAATCAAAATATCGATACTTTTGATACTTACACCATTCGAGGTAATTGTATATAATTAACAGGAACACAGGGGAAAGTAACTAAACTACGGAGATCTTGTCTAAATGATACGCAGCTGGTGGGAACTACTTTTTCTTCCATCTGGGTAAGTGCTCGATGCGTAAGCACAGCGGCTCGCTGCTCAGTCAGTCTCTCACTCAGTCTGGAGACGCAATGGCAGAGCGTAAATGGAGTCATGTGTGGAGCAGTTTCAGCTATTTCAGCTCCACACACAGCCAAAACGCGATCTGTGATGTTTGTGGGAAAAAGGGTAAGGAGTTGTAGTAACACCACAAATGAGTATAAGCACATAAAACAGCATGAAAAAGAGAACTCCAAGCTACAAAAGAAAGGAAAGGAGGAGGAGGGAAACCCAACAGGGAGAGTCTCGGAGTATCCAGGTAGCTCATATAGTGTTTAAAGTAACATTACCTCGTGTCACTGGTGTGGCTGAATATAATAAATACATTTTGTGTTAGCTGTGAAAGAGACATTATCCACTCCTTCAAAGTTTCTAAACAAACGTGACGTCGCGGAGCTGCGAGCGCTGCTTAGCAACAGGAGGTTAGCGTTTTCCCGTTGGCTTAGCAGCCTAACGCTAGCAACAGCTATAGTTAAATGCTTATTTCTCCTTAGGCTCTTTATAAATGTCCGGCTCATATGTTTTCAAACTTATTATTCATCTGGCAACGAGTTGAAATGTTACAGATTGCTATCTGGATCACGTTCTTTTATTTATGAAATAGGAGACGGCAATAACTGCAGGCTACTAAGAGATTCGACTCTAGTATTAAGCTTGTATTTTTTTGTTTTACGAAAATAACAAAAATACAAACAAACCATACTACAAACTGGATTCCAAAAAAGTTGGGACGCTAAACAAATTATGAATAAAAACTGAATGCAATGATGTGGAGGTGCTAACAACTAATATTTTATTCAGAATAGAACACATCACAGATCAAAAGTTTAAACTGAGAGAATGTATCGTTTTAAGGGAAAAATATGTTGTTTCAAAATTTCATGGTGTCAACAAATCCCATAAAAGTTGGGACAAGTAGCAATAAGTGGCTGGAAAAGGGAAATTGAGCATGTAACGAACAGCTGGAAGACCAATTAACACTAATTAGGTCAATTGGCAACATGATTGGGTATAAAAAGAGCTTCTCAGAGTGTCAGTGTCTCTCTGAAGCCAAGATGGTAAGAGGATCACCAATTCCGCCATTGTTGCGCAGAAAGATAGTGCAATACCAGAATGGTGTTACCCAGTGTAAAATAGTTATCATCATCATAACTTTTAAGTTATCATCATCAACCGTGCATAACATCATCAAAAGATTCAGAGAATCTGGAACAATCGCTGTGCGTAAGGGTCAAGGCCCTAAAACTCTACTGGATGCTGGTGATCTCCGGGCCCTTAAACGTCACTGCACCTCAAACAGGAATGCCCCACTGTCAAGGAAATAACAGAATGGGCTCAGGAATACTTCCAGAAAGCATTGTCAGTGAACACAATCCACCGTGCCATCCGCCGTTGCCAGCTGAAACTCTACAGTGCATAGAGGAAGCCATTTCTAAGCAAGCTCCACAAGCTCAGATGTTTGCAGTGGGCTAGGGGTCTTTTAAAATGGAGTGTGGCAAAATGGAAGACTGTTCTGTGGTCAGATGAGTCACGATTTGAAGTTCTTTATGGAACACTGGGACGCCATGTCATCCGGACCAGAGAGGACAAGGATAACCCAAGTTGTTATCAACGCTCTGTTCAGAAGCCTGCATCACTGATGGTATAGGGTTGCATGAGTGCTTGTGGCATGGGCAGCTTGCATGTCTGGAAAGGCACCATTAATGCAGAGAACTATGTTCAGGTTCTAGAACAACATATGCTCCCATCTAGACGTCATCTCTTTCAGGGAGGACCCTGCATATTTCAACAAGATAATGCCAGACCACATTCTGCAGCAATCACAACATCATGGCTACGTAGAAGAAGGATCCGGGTACTGAAATGGCCAGCCTGCAGTCCAGATCTTTCACCTATGGAGAACATTTGGCACATCTTAAAGAGGAAGGTGCGACAAAGAAGGCCCAAGACGATTGAACAGTTAGAGGCCTGCATTAGACATAAATGGGAGAGCATTCCTATTTCTAAACTTGAGAAACTGGCTTCTCTGTCCTCAGACGTCTGTTGAGTGTTGTAAGAAAAAGGGGGGATGCCACACAGTGGTAAAAATGGCCTTGTCCCAACTTTTTTGGGATTTGTTGATGCCATGAAATTTTAAACCAACATATTTTTCCCTTAAAATGATACATTCTCTCAGTTTAAACTTTTGATCTGTGATTTGTGTTCTATTCTGAATAAAATATTAGATGTTGGCACCTCCACATCATTGCATTCAGTTTTTATTCACAATTTGTTTAGTGTCCCAACTTTTTTGGAATCCGGTTTGATAATAATAATAATAAGGGCAGCACGGTGGTGTAGTGGTCAGCACTGTGGTGTAGTGGTCAGCATGGTGGTGTAGTGGTCAGTATGGTTGTGTAGTGGTCAGCACTGTCTCCTCACAGTAAGATGATCCGTGTTGGATTCCCGGTCCGGGCCATTCTGTGTGGAGCTGCATGTTCTCCCCGTGCTTGAGTGGGTTTCCTCCAGGTACTCCGGTTTCCTCCCACAGTCCAAACATATGCATGTTAGGTTGATCTCACTCTAAACTGCCTGTAAGTAGTTAGTGTGTGTATGAGTGAATGGTGACCATATGATAGACATGGTGTACTCTTCCTTCGCCCGATGATGCCTGTGACCCTGACTAGTGGGATCAAACGGCAGATGATGGATGGATAGATAATAATAATAATAATGATAATAATAATAAAGTAATAATGTTAATTATTAATATATATGATTTCTATTATTCCTTTTTCATTATAAAATATGGCTATTATTAATAATAATATAAATACAGTTTTTATAACAAATAGCTCATGTCTGCTACATGTAGGTAGGGTATAAATAGACTTTATTTTACGTAGGTGATTCCCCATTGGTATCGGTATCGGCTATACTTGTCCTGTAATAACTTGGTATTGGATCGATACCAAATTTTGCAGTATCGCACACCACTACACAGCGGGTGGTGACGTCAAATGGTTGCAGTGACAGCGCGTCGCGCTTGAGCACAGCTAGCTAGCTAAACATAGCTACTGTTCAGCCTTTGCAGTTTGAGCCAGAACACAACATTTCTGAGATCAGCTGCGACAACAAAAGTGAGTCAAAATGATGAACAGAGAGCCGTGGGGGCGTGAGTGGAACACTGTTGTGAAACTGTGCGTTGATGCTGACGGAGGAGAGTGTCTGTTACAAGGAGCAGACATGGGACCAAGTAACAAGTAAGTCTCAAGTCTTGACAATCAAGTTCCGAGTCGAGTCTCAAGTCAAGTCCCAAGTCAATACAAGCGAGTCTCAAGTCAAGCCCCAAATCTTAAACTTCAAGTCCTAGTCAAGTCACCAGATGTAGTGTCATTTTAGTATTTAACACAATTGATGCAGTTGATTAGTAGTATATTAAACTGACAATAATATAACTTTAACATTTTTAAAGTTTGTATTATAATAAAAATAAACTTGCATATGAAACTAGATCATTTCAAGCAGTTCTAATCACTAATCACCTCATTACCATCCATTACCGAGCTAAAACGTCATTTCGTTTTAGTCATAATTTAGTCATTTGAATTGGTTTTATTTTTAGTCTACAGTCAACTCAGTCGACTAAAAAAATGTTTTTTCTGTTCCCTTGAATTATTTAAGTCATTATATATACTTACACGAAATTTAAAATTTATCAACCTGTTATGGAATATTATTCCTGTTTGAAAGACCAATACACACACAAACAGATTTAACAACCAACATCTGAGGTATTTCGTAACTGCAAAGTGAATAAGTGAATAATATTTATCTCTTATTTATTTAATAATTGTTACTAGTGCTGTCAATCTATACAAATATTTACTACATATTTCTACATATATAATGCTGCCCTGCTGTAGTTTTATCTGAGCCTCACCCCAAGCATTTCAAATGTATGTTATGTCCTGACATGCTGTGCAAATGAAAAAATAAACTTGAAACTTGTGCAATTCAAATAAATTTTAACATAGCAGTAAATCAAGTTAGGAAAAACTGTCACATCTCCAGGTCACAGTGTTTACTAGAGACACACACTGCACTAATAGTAGACTAATTATTGTAAATAAATAATTGTAAATAAAACTAGCTAATCTGTTTTGTGCACTTTCTAGTGTGTATGGAGAGATTTGGGACATGATAATCAAACGCAGATGGTTAGCTAGCTAGTTTCCCGGCTCTGGTCCCTGCACATATAGTCTTTGTCTTGGTTCCCCCACGAAACACGATGATTTGACACATTTTAAAAACGCCATGGATGAGTCTGCGTCACATACGGCAAAACACTGACAGACGGACTGAGGGTGCGTCCGAAATCGCATACTTCGATACTGAACAGTACGCAAAAGCTGTGCGCGAGTGTGACTAGGGTGTCCGAATACGTAGTGCTCGGCAAGCAGTACGCGAAAAGTCCCCGGATGACATACTGCACCGGCAGACATTTTTAAGTATGCAGACCCAGCACACTGTCCTATCCCAGGATTCCATCGGACCCACGGAGGAATTCAAAGCGGTGAAACGCGGTACGCCGGCTGTGTGTACGTGGCTACGGCTAGTGAACTGCCGCTACAGGAGTTAGCGCTGCTTCTGAGGTAAACAGTGATTACATTCCTCCTGTTTCGTCTTCTCTGAGCTACAGTTAGGAACCGCGTGAGTAGATATTTAGACAAACACGCAGAGCAGTGTGACAAACAGTCTCAAATTCCGTCAGTAAACAGAACTTTTAAATGAATAGCTGGATCTTGCGTCACAGGACATTGGTAAGATGGCGGACGTAGTGCGTCCGAGGTTGCGTGTATACTGCACACTCGCACACTGAAAGAGCGTACTGCTTTAACGGACAGGCAGTGCGCTCTAGCTCCAACTGAGTGCATACTGGTCTAGTACGCGATTTCGGACGCACCCATACTTTCTATCTATTCTATCTATCTATTCTATCTATCTATTCTTTTTCGCGTGGGCGCTGCTTTTGTCAGTTTGTCGAAAATAAAAGGGTATGTATTTCCACCTAGCGGTTCAGATAGAAATTGCAGGGAGCTGGCCGGAGAGGTTTCTCCTCTTCCTGGATAAAACGCTAGAAGGAAATACAGAAATTAGGCTCTCTGGATCGACTAAATTAGAGAAATATTGGCCGATCACCGATCGCATATTTTGATAAAAAATCGGCTGATACCGATACATAGCCGATCGATCCTTCCATCTCTAGTCATCTTGTGTCTACTGGTTGATCATGGCTGTAGTTCACAGCACTGTGGCCCATGCCAAGCAGTGTGTAATTAATGTCTGGCTTTTGATAAACTTAAACAAATACGCCATCAGTCTTTTTATGCTACAGAAATCTGTGAGTGCCAAGGTGGCCTGCCAGAAGAAAAACCTTAAACATGTTGGCCTTAGTGCTGGGAACTTGTTTTATCTCGTCATTGTATGCCCTGGGTACGTATGGGGACTTTTTTAACTGACACTGTGGGAAGGCGGTTTGTTCTATGCCACAAACATCATAAGCTAGAGAATAAGAGAATAATCTTAACGTCCGTGAAGTGCATTGCTATATTGTTTCTTTCTCTGCGCAAAACCCTGTGAAACAAAGCTGATATTATTTTATATCTGCGTCACAGACATTCAAGAGTTCAAGAGTCAGCTCAAGAGTTATATTGTCTTATGCACAGCAGAACAGACAGTTACACTGTACAATGAAATTCTTAATTTGCTGTTCCTCCATTCACCAGTAGATAACAAAAAAAGAAATAATAAAATATATACAAAATATACAAAGTATAGTAATATAAGTTGAAGTAAATAAAATTATTTTTTATATATAGTTAAAAAATACAAAATAAAAGTTATGTGTGCTTTTATGTGCAAGTATGAAGAGCAGCAGCCATAAAGTGCAAGTTGCAAGTAACAAATGTAAACAATAATGTTTTAAATCAGACCAGTTAAGACCAGTTCAGATAAGAGAGGTTGGAGGCATGAGGTGTTCACAAGCCTGATGGCCTGTGAATAGAAACTGTTTGTCAGTCTTGTGGTCCTGGACTTCACACTCCTGTAACGTCTGCCTGAAGGTAAAAGTGTGAAGAGTGTGTGCTGGGGGTGTGTACTGTCCCTGATTATGTTGTGGGCCCTCCTGGTGACCCTGGTGTGGTAGATGTTCTGTAGAGAGGATGATGATGGAGCTTGTAAGAACACTCTCAATCATACTCCTGTAGAAGGTGCTGAGAATATTGGCTGGCATACCAAATTTTCTCAGCCTTCTCAGAAAGTACAGTCACTGCTGGGACTTCCTAATGATAATTTGTGTGTTGTGGGACCAGCTGAGATCCTCACTGATGTGAATGCCAAGGAATTTGAAGGTTTTCACCCTCTCCACCATGTACAGGGTTGTGTGTAGCTCTCGCTTCCTCCTTGGATCAACAATCATTTACTCAGTCTTGTCTGTATTCAAGGAAAGATTGTTGTCATGACACCAGGCCACCAGCTCAGCCACCTCCTTCCTGTACGCTGTCTCTTCCCCACCAGTGATCAGTCCAATGACTGTAGTATCATCAGCAAATTTGATGATGCTGGTGTTGTTCTGGGAGACCACACAGTCGTATGTGAAGAGCGTGTACAGAAGGGGGCTCAGCACACAGCCTTGAGGGACCCCTGAGGGACCCAGACATTGAAGTTTATTTCTATTCCTGATTGCTCTTCTATCTAATTTTAAGTCAGGAGGTTCAATATTTTCGAATTTAGAGTAGGGAATAAATAGGTGATCTAAGAAAAGATAATATCTGTGTCAGAAGATTTATTAAAGATAATAAAATAATGATGATAGGTTTATTCTGCCAACCAGCCCACTCCAGAGCAAGTCTGCCACCTCCACCAGCCGGCAAACCAGCTGAAGTCACTGAGCCTCATCCAAGCCAAGCAAAAGCGGCGTCACAGGGTTAACTTCGTAAAACTACCTCTACTATCCAGGCCCCTCCAGTGGTTCACTCCCAGTCTCTTCACAGAGGCTGTATGGTGAGCACATAAAACACCCACTTTTCAATGATCCAGCTGTCAATGCTGAGTTTATTTTTGTTTTGAATTTTGGATTACTCTGTTCTATTAAGATTCATGCTTCCCTGTTGGCTCATTTTAAATAAAATAGCTATCTCTGACTTTTAGCAAACTCCAGTAGTTTTCTCAGGTAAATGTCATGTTTTTGTTCCCGTATTATCCATATGTCAATCAAACTCATCCTTTATGTCTTATTTATCCTATTATTAATGATCAGTCAATAAATCATAATTTGCAAAACATACTTTTGGAAATGGTCCTAGGTTTTATGTTCAATCCAAAATTTACAAGATCCTCAAACTCAAAAATACATATATTTTAACAAATAATATGGCCAACATAGCAAAAATTACATCAATCAGGGAGCACTACAGCAAAGCCAAACATGTTTTGGCTTATGACTCCTAAACTTGTTTTCCTGATTCCTTGGGTCAAGTCAAATTAATGTGCAATTTGTACCATTTATCTCAACCATTTACTTTATTGCTAATTTGCATAATATGCAAAATATACTTGGTGGACTCCATATAGGTTATGCTCAAAATTCATAAAAAAAAATACTCAAAATTCCATTATATTTAAAAGACCATTAACTTTAATAATTATTCCTAACATTTTGACATTTAAAAATAATGGCCACCATATGCTAATTAACCTTCTGAAATAACTGATAATTATTGAATAACTCTATAACTCAAAGAATGCTTCCTCTAAAAAAAATGTAACTGGACAGGTGGGTTCAGCAGTCAAGTCAAGTTTATTTATATAGCGCTTTTTACAACGATGTTGTCTCAAAGCAGCTTTACAGAATACCAAAGAAAATAGTCTCTGTTTGAAATCTGGATAGCAAAGCTTAATAAATGAAGCTGCACAGGTAGAGGCAGTATCTGACTGAGGCAGTCTATGAGTCTTTATGTAAAGTGGGCGTGAGCTGAAACAGTCCCATCCAATCTCAATGCTGGTGCATCTGGATGGCTCAGTGATGTAATTGAGGGTGTAGCAGTTGACACAGATGGACTGGAGAGCTGGTTGGTGATGGGTGGGGAGGAGGCCCTGATGGTCAGTCCTCAAACAGTCATTATCTCAGGAAGACTAAAGAGAGAAAGTTAGTTCAGCTTAGGAGTGCGACTGTAGAGAATATGAACATTTGAAATTTCAGAGTGTGGCTGGTGACTCTGGCAGATCTAACTATAACAGCCTAAACTAAAAGGAGAGAACCAGAAGGTAACATATTTTATATACTCCATATTTTACTCTTGTATAATTAGATGATACATTATTTATCTTTACGAGCAGGAAACGGTCAGTAAGGTAGGAGGTGAACCAAGATAACGCTGCTGTGATCCTGTGATTCCAACCATATTTTCTAATCTGTCCAAGAGAATAACGTGATCTATAGTGTCAAAAGCTGCACTTAGATCGAGTAGTACCAGCAGAGATACGTGGCCCTGATCAGAGGCAAAAAGAAGATCATTTGTTATCTTAACTAAAGCCGTCACTGCGCTGTGGTTGTTCTTATGTAGATAGGAACAGAGTTGTCGGGCTACAGCTTAAGTTGGAAATAGGTCTATAACTAGACAGTTCTCTGAGGTCAAGATTTGGTTTCTTTATCAAAGGTTTAATAACTGCTAGCTTAAATGATTTTGGTACATGACCCAGACTAAAAGAAGAGTTAATGATGGTTAAGATGGGTTTAATTATAGCTGGTAATAATTGTTTTAATAGTTTTATTGGAATCATATCAAGTGTGCATGATTCCATTTGAAGAAGAGATAAGTTTTTCTAGTTCTGACTGCTGAAGTGGGCAGAATGTTTCTAGTCTTTCTTCTAAAATCACATTTCGTGCTGTCTCAGCCAAACCAGATAAAGGATTGGTTACTGGTATTGGTAGAAATTTTTGTCTAATATTCTCAATTTTGCTATTAAAAAAGTCCATGAAATTATTGCTGCTGTAGTTGGCGGGTATTTGAGGTTCAGTTCCTGCCTGGCTTTTGGTAAGTTTTGCGATTGTGCTAAATAAAACTCTAGGATTGTTTTTGTTGTGTTTGATAAGTGAGGACAGATATGCTGAGTGTGTTTTAATAAGTGCCTTTCTGTAACTGCTAAGGCTGTCCTTCTAAGCAGAGTGAAAAAGCTCCAGCTTGGTCACTCGCCATTTGCGCTCTAATTTCCGTACTGTCTGTCTTAAGCTACATATTTCATTGTTGTACCACAGAGCGAGCTTTTTCTGTTGCATCCTTTTAATTTTTATAGGTGCAACATTGTCTAAAGTTGATCGGAGCGTATTTTCTACACTGTCTGTTAATTTGTCTAACTCTGTTAGGTTTGATGATTAAAAAAAACTATGGTTAATAAATCCGGAAAGATTTAAATAAACTGCTGAGGTGTTTTCAGCATTATTGAATGCTTTATGCATATATCATGCATATATTATCACTAAGACCTTATTCACATGAAATTAGATAATGATCTGAAACTGATAATGGTCCGTGGAAGAACAGTAAGATTATGTATATTAACACCTAGAGTCAGAACTAGATCTAGAGTGTGAGTACAGGAATGTTATATTGCAGTTAGACAAGTACCATTCTCCTGGCTATGGTCAAACACAGACTCATCCATCGGATTGCCAGTCGAGGAAGCATGATTCATGATTTCAGAGAGTCTCCACTGCTCTAGAGTCCAGTGGTGGTGTGCTTTACACCACTGCATCCGACATTTTAGATTTTAGATATCTAGTTCAAGTTTCAAGTTTATTTGTCATTTGCACATCGTGTCAGGACATAACATGCATTGAAATGCATGAGGTGAGGCTCAGATAAAACTCTACAGCAGGGCAGCATTATATATGTAAAACGAAAAACAGTGCAAACATACAATAAATAGACAATATTAAAGTAAAAATAAGCTAGAAAATTTACATATAGTTATAACTGAAATATTTAAAGGACTATACAAGACATACACAAGATATATACATAGGATATACAGGAGGACATCTGTGAAAAATGTGAAACATTTTGCATAGGCAGGTTCTAAGAAGATAAATCTTATAAAGTGACTTGATTGTGTGATTGAGTGATATTGTCCATAGCAGCGATATCAGAATAAATAATACAAAGTGTACATGTAGCAGTGGTCGAGTGAACGGTATTGGGGTCTTTCAGCCTCACAGTTTGTTCAGGAGCCTGACAGCCTGTGGGTAGAAGCTGTTCAGTAGGCGTGTTGTTTTGGCCTGGATGCTGTGGAATCTCCTGCCTGATGGCAGTATGGTGAACAGGCCGTGTGCTGGGTGACCTCTGTCTAACCTGATCTTCTGGATTTTCCTCAGGCAGCGGGACTGTTAGATGTCCTGTAAGGCTGGTAGTTTGTTGCCTACGATGTATTCTGCTATCCTCACCACTCCTTTTAGGGCCTTGCGGTCGCAGGCAGTGCAGCTGCCGTACCAGACAGTGATGCAGCCCGTTAGAATGCTCTCTATAGTGCATCTATAGAAGCTGGTGAGGATATCAGGAGACAGTCCAAACTTCCTGAGCCTGCGCAGGAAGGAGAGACGCTTCAAGCAGATCGCACAATCATATTGGTGTGGAGGGACCAGGTGAGGTCGTCAGAGAGGTGAACGCCGAGGAACTTAACAATGCTGACTCTCTCCACTTCAGCCCCGTTGATGTAAAGGGGAGAGTGACCACCCTCCTGCTGCTTCCTGTACTCCACAATCATCTCCTTCGTTTTGCTGATGTTTAGATGGAGATTGTTGTCGTGGCTCCACTCTGACAGAGCACTGACCTCGTCTCTATAGGCTGTTTCATCTCCATCTGTGATGAGGCCTAGGATTGTGGTGTCATCAGCGAATTTGAAGATGAGGTTGGAGGAGTGTTTGGCTACACATTCATTAGTGTACAGGGAATACAGGAGGGGGCTGAGTACACATCCCTGGGGGGCCCCCGTGCTCAGAGTCAGAGTGGAAGAGATGCGGTCACCCACCCTCACCACCTGCGGTCTGCTCGTCAGGAAGTCCAGCATCCAGTTGCAGAGATGAGAGTTCAAACCCAAGTCTTTGAGCTTCGGGATGAGTTTGGCTGGAATGATTGTGTTGAATGCTGAGCTGTAATCTATGAACAGCATTCTCACATACGTGTTCTTCTTGTCTAAGTGTGTGAGAGCAGTGTGTACTGCATCGTCTGTGGATCTGTTGGAGCGGTATGCAAACTGGTGAGTGTCCATGTTGGCAGTGAGCATAGAAAAGATGTGAGCTTTGACCAGCCGCTCAAAGCACTTCATAGCTGTTGATGTCAGTGCAACAGGGCGGTAGTCATTCAGGCAGGTGACAGAAGGTTTCTTGGGAACTGGAACAATGATGGTTTCTTTAAAGCACGTAGGAACCACTGACAGTCTTAGGGAGAGGTTAAAGATGTCCGTGAAAACCTCAGCCAGCTTGTTGGCACATGCTTTAAGTACACGACTGTGTACACCATCAGGACCTGGTGCCTTGCGTGGGTTTACTGCCCTGAAGGATTTCACCACCTCAGACAGAGAGATGGTCAGTGTGCAGCTCTCCTGATGTATTGGAAGATTTTCAGCAGGGGAGGTGTTGTTTGCCTCAAAGCGAGCATAATGTGCATTAAGCTCATCTGCAAGTGAGGAGGGTGACCCCCTATCACAACTCATACTTCTTTTATAATCACTGATGGTGCGCAGTCCACTCCACATACGTCTGAGATCAGAGCAGAGGAAGTTGGATTCAACTCTGTCCCTGTAGTTCCGTTTGGCTAGCCTGATTGTAACTGAAATATCCCTAAATTAATCGATATTGAATCGAATCTAAACGAAACGGAAATCGAATCGAATCAGGACCTTGTGAATCGGGATCTAATCGATCCATGAAATCAGTGGTTATACCCAGCCCTAGACCTAATACACAGTTAGGTTAACAGTGTTAAATTTTAATCAGAGAATGTTTTTGCTAAGATCATGTTTTGTTTATATATTTTTTTATATATATTTTTTGAGAAAATTATGTTTTTGACCATCTACTAACCTTCCCCCAGGCACCAACACCCCTGCTCTCTGCCCAAGCACTGACGTCTATCTAGGCATCTTCTCAGGTGCTGCTGACCCTTACCCCCCTCCAGGTATTATTATTATTTTAAGCATCCAAACTATACACATGGATAGGAAAATTGATATTGATATACTTTCCATCTTATAGGACAGGCCCCGCCCCTGATTGAAACCATTGCAACCTATGGGGGTTTACACTTTAAGCAAAAATAAAGAGCAACAACAACAAAACAGAACAAAACAGAACATAACAAAAAACCTTAGGGGTGAGCTCTATCCCTACTGCCTCCCTTTGCTGGTTCCTTCAGCTAAACAGTAAGACAGTAAGTAAGGTAAGAGTAAGTATTCCCATACTCGCTCCCATAATCTCTGGTGATGGGCACCAGCGATTGCCTGATTGATTTCCTAATCACAGATACAGGAATCACATTAGCGGTCATTACTCCTGTCCAAATTGTATTTAACTGATATTGCCCTTTAGTAATAGCCCAAAAAGCAAAGGATCTTTGTTGCGCAAATATACAAAGTAAAAATTCTTCAAAACATCAAATGAATATAAATAGAATATATTCTATGTTCAAGACTTTTTGATTAAATTAAGATGTGCAGTCTGATCATTATCCACTGTAGACCAAATGTCTTATTGTTTCCCAAATAATAGAAGTCCACAACAATTCAACACATCTTTACTTCAAAAAACTAAAATGATACAAAAATAACTGTTTACTGAACACCAAAATGAGAATGAGATGTGGCATTAAAACACTTTTATATAAATTATATTTAATTCTGGGGGGATGTTAAGCTTTGCAAATGTAATATTCCAACATCATCTTTCCTTGTGCATACAAGGAATAAGTCAAAGCACATCCAGTTTACAGCTCGATTGTTAACATGCCACTAAGAGGCCTTGTATCGAAAGATAATTATCTGTGAATACAATCAATTGGAAAACCATGTGGAAAAATATTTTTTATGCATCAAAAAATTCCAGTACAAGTGAGAACACTTTTACACTACAGATCCATACTTACAGATAACAAATATACATAATAATCATAATCATCAAATGTATTGTCATCTACCAAGTTCAGGTAGCCACCTCCAGATTTACTTGACCAAAGTCAGTGGACAAAGGACATTTTTTTCCCCTTTAACTCTCATTAGAACTTATCAAATGTTTTTTTCCTTTTTGCTATGTGTTTATTTAAGAGCGCTTCACTTATTTCCAGGAGAACACTACATGTGTTATATCCCAGCACTTCATCATTTGGTTTATTTAAGACAATGCAGTCCCATAACATTTGAGCTGGTATTTAAGTTTATTTAAGAGCACTGCAATTTTTCCAAAGCATAATGGTTCCAAATTATTTAATAATGTGTTCATCAAGGCCAGATCAGAATCAATTTGACATCAGTGCTTTTTACATATATATCTGGTGCAACTGAGAAGCTGATAAGATCAGGTGTTAATATAGACAGTTTGTTTTTAGCAGGTCTTTGATGTCTTTTACACAGTCCTCTATTTATTAGATAATTTATACTTTGATAACTCAGGGGGATTAATATTACATTTCTTAATTTGAGTTTTAATTACTGCTTATTTAAGAGATTTTGGGATATAGCCATGGCTAAGAGAATATTTTATTATTGATAGAAGAGACTTGCTTTTTTTCTGGCAAAACTTCTTTAAGTAAACTTGTTGGAATTAGATACAAGTAGATGCTTTTGTAGAACAAATAATTTGAGTTGAGTTTGCAGGGTGCCTAATCATTTTAATTTTCCTATAAAAGATATTAACAGCAATTGAACCACTCTCCTCGAAATTCTTCATGATTTGACAAAAAAGTAACAAAAAAAGTAAAATGGAAGAAGAAATGAAATGAGTAAGAAAATTTTAAAAAGGACTAAAAACCACATGTGTGTTGTATACAAGAAAACACCGGAATAACTTCAGTGGTGACCCAACACAACCATCAGAACCCACACTAAGTCCAAATCAAACCAATACTAAGTAACAAGGAAACAAAACACAAAGCACACCTCCCTAACAAGACAAAAAACAAAAAACAAACAAAAAAAAAAGACAAAACTTGTATCCCAAACAAAATTGCAGTCAACACCTACCATAGATATTTTACTATTTACAAATATATATTATATACGAACTATACACAAGGCAATCAAGTTAAGGGGCTAAGCAAAATTAAGGTCAAGGTCAACAGGCAAGAATCAGTAAGTTAACTACAAATCATGTGACACTGTGCAAGAATCCACTGGTTTCAGCCCAAATGGTTTACTTTTTGGTCATTCACTTTGTGGTTCTTTGAAAATTTTACATGAACAGTGGTTGGCTGTTCCAAGCTCCTAGTTTGTCACCCAAACAGGAAAATGTGTTTAGTTCTGTGTCCAAACTTTGTAAACATTTGCATTCTGCCTGTCTATTGGCTAGACAGAACTTGTATTCATCTCAAGATAAGATGAAGTCTTGTTTTGACACAAAGGCAGTCAGTCACTCCTTTGGTGTTTGAGATAAAGTGTTGGCTTTACTCCCTTTTGCTTCCTCCCTACTAAACAAAAATATCTCCCACAAATTATTGCTTGCCACCCCTGACCGCCATTGTAAAACTCGTACGTGTCATATTAATCTTTTATAACCCTACCCTGACCGTCGTGCTGTGGCTACATTGCTGCCCGCTCCGTCTCTCGTTTCCTCCCAACCCCCTGCTGCCACAGTCATGTGCTATGTATTTGGTTGACTTTGAAAACCTTCAGTTGGACAGAAATTGTACACCTTGTTGTTGTCTGCCAGATTCAGAAGCTTTGCAGCGTTCAGAAGCTTTGCAGGCAGATTTCCTTCGCTTTTGCTGATTTTCCATCTCTTACTTCTGTCTTACAGCATGACATGGATGTTGGTAAGCACGTCCCAATTAAACAATACCAATCTCACGTAAATCTTATGAAACGTTCCATTTTACAACAAGAAACTGATTACCTTCTTGAGAATGGTTTGCGGTACCCAGCAGTAGTCCATGGTGTTCACCGTGTCTCCTAGTTACAAAACAAATACACGGAGAGAACACAGAGACAGAAACCCAAGTACACATAACAGCTATCTTACAAACAGCAATATCCCTACCTGTGAAGTCCTTTTGATGCAATGCAATGATGACTGCACCTGTTTCTTGGAGGTAACCATGGTTACTTTAAAGCACCACAACCCTTTTAAAAGCAACCAGTCTACTATTCCTAACAGCATGACAGATGTCTTGTCCTCATTAACCTTTTCTCCTGAGCTAACGAGATCATCACTGAAATTATATTTGCAAGCCATTTTGTAGTTGCAGTGGCTGGAATGCAGTAATTTTTGTGGTAAGGTCATTTTTACATGGCAGGGAATGACTTTGCAATTAATTACAATTAATCTGATCACTCTTCACAATCTAATTAGTTAATACAAACCATTAGACCAAAAAAACCCAAAATTTGTGCCATTCTCAAAACTTTTGGCCATGACTGTTCAATTGGTCAGGTACACTGGATTAAGTAGGTCCATGCCTGTGCCCTAGGTGATTTTTTTACTTAGATGCAGAGAGGCACCTACAGTGTGACATAAAGGTCATGGAGGGATCTCTTTAAATCTTGTACAAAAGGGAGAATTACCATGGCTGGCGGCATTGCCTGGAAGTCCCCATTTTTGTTTACAGGTTTGCCCTTGGGCTATCCTACTACGTAAAAGCAATGTCATTCTCACTACCTAAATCCACAGTATATTGTATGATCCACAAAGTTGCAAGGCTAATTAAAACACATGGTTGAAGGGAAAGAAATATATTATCCCTGTTATGACCAAATTGAACATGTAAGTCATGGTTTTGCACAATTAGCACAGCACCCAATGTTGTAATCAAGCCACCAAATTACAACAAAGAGGACAACTTCAATTACAAGAAGTTCTACAGCATATATATGCCAGTAACGCCGTTCAAGTTGCCCATATGAAGCACGCAGGTAAGGTCCAATCACTGCCATTCAAGAGTTGTTTAATCCTTGAACAGTCATTTATAGTGATAAAGACAAGGTGGAAAAACTTATACCAGCATATTCCTGAAGAACATTCTACTTGTACCCATCCTTGATAAACGAGTAATTTTACTGTATGAATTTGAAGTAGTGAGATGACAAACGTGTGAAAAGTGTCAATTCGGTTATGAAATGATCACAGTTTGAGGACCCATAAAATAGACAAATCAAATTTTACCAGCATATTACTGAAAATCACTCAATTATGTACCGATGCTATGAAGAACAAGTAATTTTACTTTAGGAATTTGGAGTAATGGGATAACAAATTTGTGAAAAGTGTCATTTCGGTTCTGAATTGATCACAATTTGAGGTCCCATGAAATAGACAAATCAAATTGTTATCAAGGTATACCAGCATATTCCTAAAAAATCACTCTCTTATGTTCCCATACTATGAGGAACAAGTAATTTTACTGTAGGAATTGGGAATAATGGGATAATAAACTTCTGAAGAGAATCAATTCGGTTCTGAATTGATCACAATTTGAGGTCCCATAAAATAGACAAATCAAATTGTTATCAACTTATACTACCATATTCCTGAAGAACACTCTCACTTGTACCCATCGTATGATGAACAAGTAATTTTACTTTAGGAATTTGGAGTAATGGGATGACAAACTTGTGAAAAGTGTCAATTCAGTTCTGAATTGATCACAATTTGAGGTCCCATAAAACAGACAAATCTAATTTTTATCAACTTATACCAGCATATTCCTAAAATCACTCTATTATGTACCTATGCTATGAGAAACAAGTAATTTTACGGTAGGAATTGGGAGTAATGGGATAACAAACTTGTGAAAAGTGTCAATTCGGTTCTGAATTGATAACAATTTGAGGACCCATAAGATAGAAAAATCTAATTGTTATCAAAATATACCAAATACTTCCTGAAGAATACTCAGTTTTGTACCCATTGTATGAGGAAAAAGTAATTTTTGGAGTAATGGGATGACAAACTTGTAAAAAGTGTCAATTCGGTTCTGAATTGATCACAATTTAAGGTCCCATGAACTAGACAAATCAAATTGTCATCAAGTTATACCATCATGTTCCTGAGAATCACTCTCTTATGTACCCATGCTATGAGGAACAAGTAATTTTACTGTAGGATTTGGGAGTAATGGGATAACAAATTTGTGAAAATTGTCAATTTGGTTCTGAATTGATCACAACTTGAGGTCCCATAAAATAGACGAATCAAATTGTTATCAAATTATACCAGCATTGTCCTGAAAAACCCTCTCACTTGTACCCATCTTATGATGAACAAATAATTTTACTGTAGAAAATTGGAGTAGTGGGATGACAAACTTGTGAAAAGTGTCAATTCGGTTCTGAATTGATCACATTTTGAGGTCCCATAAAATACACAAATCAAATTGTAATCATATTATTCTACCATTATCCTGAAGAACACTCTCACTTGTATCCATGCTATGATGAACAAGTAATTTTACTGTAGGAATTTGGAGTAATGGGATGACAAACTTGTGAAAAGTGTCAATTCGGTTCTGAATTGATCACAATTTGAGGTCCCATAAAATAGATAAATCAAATTGTTATCAACTTATACCAGCATATTCCTGAAAATCACTCTCTTATGTACCCATACTATGAGAATCAAGTAATTTTACTGTAGAAATTGGGAGTAATGGGATAACAAACTTGTGAAAAGTGTCAATTCAGTTCTGAATTGATCACAATTTGAGGTCCCATAAAATAGACAAATCAAATTGTTATCAACTTATACCAGCATATTCCTGAAGAACACTCTCACTTGTACCCATGTCATGATGAACAAGTAATTTTACTTTAAGAATTTGGAGTAATGGGATGACAAACTTGTAAAAAGTATCAATTCGGTTCGGAATTGATTTCAATTTGAGGTCCCATAAAAGTGACAAATCAAATTGTTATCAACTTATACCAGCAAATTCCTAAAAAATCGCTCTCTTATGTACCCATGCTATGAGAAACAAGTAATTTTACCTCAGGAATTGGGAGTAATGGGATAACAATCTTGCGAAAAGAGTCAATTCGGTTCTGAATTGAGGTCCCATAAAATAAACAAATCAAATTGTTATCTAGGTATACCAGCATATTCCTGAAGAACCCTCTCATTTGTACACATTGTATGATGAACAAGTAATTATACTGTAGGAATTTGGAGTAATGGGCTGACAAACTTTTGAAAAGTGTCAATTCAGTTCTGAATTGATCATAATTTGAGGTCCCATAAAATAGGC
Organism: Megaleporinus macrocephalus; assembly: GCA_021613375.1. Classification (NCBI taxonomy): domain Eukaryota; kingdom Metazoa; phylum Chordata; class Actinopteri; order Characiformes; family Anostomidae; genus Megaleporinus; species Megaleporinus macrocephalus. The sequence continues at coordinate 16,101,148 of CM038723.1, read as the reverse complement.
AGATCAATTTTTTATCAAAATTTACTACCATATTCCTGAAGAACACTGTCTCATGTAACCATGCTATGAGGAACAAGTTATTTTACTTTAGGTATTTAGAGTACTGCGAAGACAAACTTGTGAAAAGTGTCAATTTGGTTCTAAATTGATCACAATTTGAGGTTCCATAAAATAGACAAATCAAATTGTTATCAACATATATCAAAGAGTTCCTGAAGAATGCTCTTTTTTGTATCCATCAGATGATGAATAAGTAATTTTACTGTAGCAATTTGGACAAATAGCTGACAAACTTGTGAAAAGTGTCAATTCGGTTCTGAATTGATCATAATTTGAGGTCTCATAAAATAGACAAATCAAATTGTTATCATATTATTCTTCCATATTCCTGAAGAACACTCTCACTTGTACCCATCCTATGATGAACAAGTAATTTTACTGTAGGAACTTGGAGTAATGGGATGACAAACTTGTGAAAAGTGTCAATTCGGTTCTGAATTGATCAAAATTTGAAGACCCATAAGATAGAAAAATAAAGTTTTTTCAACATATATAAAAAGAATTCCTGAAGATTACCTAGAAGATATCATATGATGAACAAGTAATGTTACTTCAGGAATTGGGAGTAATGGGATAACAAACTTCCGAAAAGAATCAATTTGGTTCTGAATGAATCACAATTTGAGGTCCCATAAAATAAACAAATCAAATTTTTATCATATTATTCTACCATATTCCTGAAGAACACTCTCACATGTACCCATTCTATGATGAACAAGTAATTTTACTGTAAGAATTTGGAGTAGTGGGATGATAAACTTGTGAAAAGTGTTAATTCGGTTCTGAAATGATCATGATTTGAGGTCCCATAAAATAGACAGATCAAATTTTTATAAATATTTACCACCATATTCCTGAAGAACCTTCTCTTATGGACCGATGTTATGAGGAACAAGTAGTTTTACTTCAGGAATTTAGAGTAATGCGATGACAAACTTGCGAAAAGTGTCAATTTGTTTCTGAATTAATCACAATTTGAGGTCCCATAAATAAGACAAATCAATTTGTTATCAAATAATACCAGCATATTCCTGAAAATCACTCTCACTTGTACACATTGTATGATGAACAAGTATTATTACTTTAGGAATTTGGAGTAATGGGATGACAAACTTGTGAAAAGTATCAATTCGGTTCTGAATTGATCACAATTTGAGGTCCCATAAAATAGACAAATCAAGTTGTTGGCAAATTATACTATGATTTTCCTGAAGAACACTCTCATTTGTACGCATCGTATGATGAACAAGTAATTTTACAATAAGAATTTGGAGTAATGGGATGACAAACTTGTGAAAAGTGTCAATTTGGTTCTGAATTGATCACAATTTGAGGTCCCATAAAATAGACAAATCAAATTGTTATCAACTTATACCAGAATAATCCTGAAGAACCCTGTAACTTGTACCCATCGTTTGATGAACAAGTAATTTTACTGTAGGAATTTGGAGTAATTGTATGACAAACTTGTGAAAAGTGTCAATTCAGTTCTGAAATAATCACTATTTGAGATCCCATAAAATAGACAAATCAAATTGTTATCAAATTATACCAGCATATTCCTAAAAAATTCACTCTCCTATGTACCTGTGCTATGAGGAACAAGTTATTTTACTTTAGGAACTGGGAGTAATGGGATAACAAACTTGTGAAAAGTGTCATTTCGGTTCTGAATTGATCACAATTTAAGGTCTCATGAAATAGACAAATCCCATTGTCATCAAGTTATACGAGCATGTTCCTGAGAATCACTCTATGTACCCATGCTATGATGAAAAAGTAATTTTACTGTAGGAATTTGGAGTAATGGGTTGACAAACTTGTGAAAAGTATCAATTTGATCTGAATTGATCACAATTTGAGGTCCCATAAAAGTGATAAATCAAATTGTTATCAACTTATACCAGCATATTTCTGAGAATCACTCTCTTATGTACCCATACTATGAGGAACAAGTAATTTTACTGTAGGAATTTGGAGTAATGGGCTGACAAACTTGTGAAAAGTGTCACTTCGGTTCTGAATTGATCATAATTTGAGGTCCCATAAAATAGACAGATCAAATTTTTATCAAAATTTACCACCATATTCCTGAAGAACCCTCTCTTACTGCAGGAATTGGGAGTAATGGGATAACAAACTTGCGAAAAGAGTCAATTCGGTTCTGATTGAAGTCCCACAGAATAAACAAATCAAATTGTTATTAATTTATACCAGCATATTCCTGAAGAACACTCTCACTTGTACCCATTCTACGAGGAACAAGTAATTTTACTGTAGGAATTTAGGGTAATGGGATGACAAACTTGTGAAAAGTCCCAGTTCGGTTCTGAATTTATCACAATTTGAGGTCCCAAAAAAGTGATAAATCAAATTGTTATCAACTTATACCAGCATATTTCTGAGAATCACTCTCTTTTGTACCCATACTATGAGGATCAAGTAATTTTACTGTAGGAATTTGGAGTAATGGGCTGACAAACTTTCGAAAAGTGTCAATTCGGTTCTGAATTGATCACAATTTGAGGTCCCATAAAATAGACAAATCAAGTTGTTGGCAAATTATACTATGATTATCCTGAAGAACACTCTCACTTGTACCCATGCTATGATGAACAAGTAATTTTACTGTAGGAATTTGGAGTAATGGGATGACAAACTTGTGAAAAGTGTCAATTTGGTTCTGAATTGATCACAATTTGAGGTCCCATAAAATAGACAAATCAAATTGTTATCAACGTATACTACCATGTTCCTCAAGAACACTCTCACTTGTACCCCTCGTATGATGAACAAGTAATTTAACTTTAGGAATTTGGAGTAATGGGTTGACAAACTTGTGAAAAGTGTCAATTTGGTTCTGAATTAATCACAATTTGCGGTCCCATAAAATAGACAAATCAATATGTCATCAAATAATACCAGCATATTCCTGCAAATCACTCTAACTTGTACACATTGTATGATGAAGAAGTAATTTTACTGTAAGAATTGAGAGTAATGTGATAACAAATTTGTGAAAAGTGTCAATTCGGTTATGAATTGTTCCCAATCTAAGGTCCCATAAAATAGACAAATCAATTTGTTATCAAATAATACCAGCATATTCCTGAAAATCACTCTCACTTGTACATATTTTATGATGAACAAGTAATTTTACTGTAGGAATTGGGAGTAATGTGATAACAAACTTGTGAAAAGTGTCATTTCGGTTCTGAATTGATCACAATTTAAGGTCCCATGAAATAGACAAATCCCATTGTCATCAAGTTATACAAGCATGTTCCTGAGAATCACTCTCTTATGTACCCATACTATGAGGAACAAGTAATTTTACTGTAGGAATTTGGAGTAATGGGTTGAGAAACTTGTGAAAAGTATCAATTTGATCTGAATTGATCACAATTTGAGGTCCCATAAAAGTGATAAATCAAATTGTTATCAACTTATACCAGCATATTTCTGAGAATCACTCTCTTATGTACCCATACTATGAGGAACAAATAATTTTACTGTAGGAATTTGGAGTAATGGGCTGACAAACTTCTGAAAAGTGTCACTTCGGTTCTGAATTGATCATAATTTGAGGTCCCATAAAATAGACAGATCAAATTTGTATCAAAATTTACCACCATATTCCTGAAGAACCCTCTCTTACTGCAGGAATTGGGAGTAATGGGATAACAAACTTGCGAAAAGAGTCAATTCGGTTCTGAAATGATCACAATTTGAGGTCCCATAAAATAAACAAATCAAATTGTTATTAAATTATACGAGCATATTCCTGAAAATCACTCTCACTTGTACCCATCTTATGATTAACAAATAGTTTTACTGTAGGAATTTGAAGTAATGGGAAGACAAACTTGTGAAAAGTGTCCATTTGGTTCTGCATTGATCAAAATTTGAGGTCCCATAAAATAGACAGATCAAATTGTTATCGTATTATTCTACCATATTCCTGAAGAACACTCTCACTTGTAACCATGCTACGATAAACAAGTAATTTTACTGTAGGAATTTGCAGTAGTGGGATGACAAACTTGTGAAAAGTGTCAATTCGGTTCTGAAATGATCACAATTTGACAACCCATAAGATAGAAAAATGAAAATTTTTCAACATATATCAAAGAATTCCTGAAGAATACTCCTTTTTGTACCCATCATATGATGAACAAAAAATTTTACTGTAGGAATTTGGAGTTGTGGGATGACAAACTTGTGAAAAGTGTCAATTCGGTTCTGAATTGATCACAATTTGAGGTCCCATAAAATAGACAAATCAAATTGTTATTAACTTATACCAGCATATTCCTGAAGAACACTCTCACTTGTACCCATGCTATGAGGAACAAGTAATTTTACTGTAGGAATTTGGAGTAATGGGATGACAAACTTGTAAAAAGGTGTCAATTCGGTTCTGAATTGATCACAATTTTAAGTCCCATAAAATAAAAAAAATCAAGTTGTTATTAATTTATACCAGCATATTCCTGAAAATCACTCTCACTTGTAACCATCTTATGATTAACAAATAGTTTTACTGTAGGAATTTGAAGTAATGGGAAGACAAACTTGTGAAAAGTGTCAATTTGGTTCTGCATTGATCAAAATTTGAGGTCCCATGAAATAGACAAATCAATTTGTTATCATATTATTCTACTATTATCCTGAAGAACACTTTCACTTGTACCCATGGTATGAGGAACAAGTAATTTTACTGTAGGATTTTGGAGTAGTGACATGACAAACTTGTGAAAAGTGTCAATTTGGTTCTGAATTGATCACAATTTGTGGTCCCATAAAATAGACAAATCAAATTATTATCAACTTATACCACCATATTCCTTAAGAACACTCTCACTTGTACCCATGGTATGATGAACAAGTAATTTTACTTTAGGAATTTGGAGTAATGGGCTGACAACCTTCTGAAAAGTATCAATTCGGTTCTGAATTGATCATAATTTGAGGTCCCATGAAATAGACAGATCACCTTTTTATCAAAATTTACCACCATATTCCTGAAGAACACTCTCTTATGTGCCCATGCTATGAGGAACAAGTAATTTTACTTCAGGAATTTAGAGTAATGCGATGAGAAACTTGCGAAAAGTGTCAATTTGGTTCTGAATTATTCACAATTTGAGGTCCCATAAAATAGACAAATTAATATGTTATCAAATAATACCAGCATATTCCTGAAAATCACTCTCACTTGTACACATTGTATGATGAACAAGTAATTTTACTGTAGGAATTGGGAGTAATGTGATGACAAATTTGTGAAAAGTGTCCATTTTTTTATGAATTGATCATAATCTGAGGTCCCATAAAATAGACAAATCAAATTGTTATCAACTTATACTACAATATTCTTGAAGAACACTATTACTTGTACCAATCTTATGATGAACAAATAGTTTTACTGTAGGAATTTGGAGTAATGGGATGACAAACTTGTGAAAAGTGTCAATTCGGTTTTGAATTGATCACAATTTGAGGTCCCATAATATAGACAAATCAATTTGTTATCATATTATTCTACCATTATCCTGAAGAACCCTTTCACTTGTACCCATGGTATGAGCAACAAGTAATTTTACTGTAGGAATTTGGATTAGTGATATGACAAACTTGTGAAAAGTGTCAATATGGTTGTGAACTGATCAATATTTGAGGTCCCATAAAATAGACAAATCAAATTTTTATCAACTTATACCAGCATATTCCTGAAAATCACTCTCTTATGTACCCATGCTATGAGGAACAAGTAATTTTACTGTAGGAATTTGGAGTAATGGGATGACAAACTTGTGAAAAGTGTCAATTCGGTTCTGAATTGATCACAATTTGAGGTCCCATAAAATAGACAAATCAAATTGTTATCATATTATTATACCATATTCCCAAAGAACACTCTCACTTGTACCCATCCTATGATGAACAAGTAATTTTACTGTAGGAATTTGGAGTAATGGGCTGACAAACTTGTGAAAAATGTCAACTCGGTTCTGAATTGATAATAATTTGAGTTCCCTTAAAATAGACAGGTCAAATTTTTATCAAAATATACGACCATATTCCTGAAGATCACTCTCTTATGTACCCATGCTATGAGGAACAAGTAATTTTACTTCAGGAATTTAGAGTAATGCGATGACAAACTTGCGAAAAGTGTCAATTTGGTTCTGAATTAATCACAATTTGAGGTCCCATAAAATAGACAAATCAACATGTTATCAAATAATACCAGCATATTCCTGAAGAACACTTTTACTTGTACCCATGCTATGAGGAACAAGTAATTTTACTGTAGGAATTTAGGGTAATGGGATGACAAACTTGTGAAACGTGTCATTTCGGTTCTGAATTTATCACAAATTGAGGTCCCATGATAGACAAATCAAATTTTTATCAACTTATACCAGCATATTCCTGAGAATCACTCTCTTATGTACCCATGCTATGAGTAAAAAGTAATTTTACTGCAGGAATTGGGAGTAATGGGATAACAAACTTGCGAAAAGAATCAATTCGGTTCTGAATTGATCACAATTTGAGGTCCCATAAAATACACAAATCAAATAGTTATCAACTCATACCAGCATATTCCTGAAGAACACTCATTTGTACGCATTTTATGATGAACAAGTAATTTTACTGTAGGAATTTGGAGTAATGGGATGACAAACTTGTGAAAAGTATCAATTCGGTTCTGGATTGATCACAATTTGAGTTCCCATAAAAGTGACAAATCAAATTATTATCAAATTATACCAGCATATTTCTAAAAAAAATCACTTTCTTATGTACCTGTGCTATGAGGAACAAGTTATTTTACTGCAGGAATTGGGAGTAATGGGATAACAAACTTGCGAAAAGAGTCAATTCGGTTCTGAATTTATCACAATTTGAGATCCCATGAAATAAACAAATCAAATTGTTATCATATTATTCTACCATATTCCTGAAGAACACTCTCACTTGTACCCATGCTATGATGAACAAGTAATTTTATTGTAGGAATTTGGAGTAGTTGGATGACAAACTTGTGAAAAATGTCAATTCGGTTCTGAATTGATCACAATTTGAGAACCCATAAGATAGAAAAATAATTTTTTTTCAACATATATCAAAGAATTCCTGAAGAATTCTCCTTTTTGTACCCATCATATGATGAACAAGTAATTTTACTGTAGGAATTTGGAGTAATGGACTGACGAACTTGTGAAAAGGGTCAATTCGGTTTTGAATTGATAATAATTTGAGGTCCCATAAAATAGACAGGTCAAATTTTTATCAAAATAGACCACGATATTCCTGAAGAACACTCTCTTATGTACCCATGCTATGAGGAACAAGTAATTTTACTGCAGGAATTGGGAGTAATGGGATAACAAAGTTGCGAAAAGAATCAATTCGGTTCTGAATTGATCACAACTTGAGGTCCCATAAAATAAATAACTCAAATTGTCATCAAATTATACCAGCATGTTCCTGAGAATCACTCTCTTATGTACCCATGCTATGACCAACAAGTAATTTTACTTTAGGAATTTAGGGTAATGGGATGACAAACTTGTGAACAGAGTCAATTCGGTTCTGAATTAATCACAATCTGAGGTCCCATAAAATAGACAAATCAAATTGTTATCAACTTATACTACAATATTCCAGAAGAACACTATTACTTGTACCCATCTTATGATGAACAAATAATTTTACTGTAGGAATTTGAAGTAATGGGATGACAAACTTGTGAAAAGTGTCAATTTGGTTCTGAATTGATCACAATTTGAGGTCGCATAAAATAGACAAATCAAATTGTTATCAAATTATACCAGCATTGTCCTCAAAAACACTCTCACTTGTACCCATCTTATGAAGAAAAAGTAATTTTACTTTAAGAATTTGGAGTAATGGGATGACAAACTTGTGAAAAGAGTCAATTCGGTTCTAAATGAATCACAATTTGAGGTCCCATAAAATAAACAACTCAAATTGTTATCATATTATTCTACCATATTCCTGAAGAACACTCTCACTTGTACCCATCCTATGAAGAACAAGTAATTTTACTGTAGGAATTTGGAGTAGTGGGATGACAAACTTGTGAAAAGTGTCAATTTGGTTGTGAATTGATCAATATTTGAGGTCCCATGAAATAGACAAATCAAATTGTTATCAATGTATATTACCATATTCCTTAGGAGAACTCTCACTTGTACCCATGCTATGATGAACAAGTAATTTTACTGTAGGAATTTGGAGTAATGGGATGACAAACTTGTGAAAAGTGTCAATTCGCTTCTGAATTGATCACAATTTAAGGTCCCATAAAATAGACAAATCAACTTGTTGTCAAATTATACCAGAATATTCCTGGAAATTACTCTCACTTGTACCCATGCTATGTTGAACAATTAATTTTACTGTAGGAATTTGGAGTAATGGGATGACAAACTTGTGAAAAGTGTCAATTGGCTTCTGAACTGATCACAATTTGAGGTCCCATAAAATAGACAAATCAAGTTGTTGGCAAATTATACCAGCATAGTCCTAAAAAAATCATTCTCTCATGTAGCCATGCTATGATGAAAAGTAATTTTACTGCAGGAATTGGGAGTAATGGGATAACAAACTTGCGAAAAGAGTGAATTTGGTTCTGAATTGATCACAATTTGAGGTCCCATAAAATACACAAATCAACATGTTATGAAGTAATACCAAAATATTCCTGAAAATCACTCTCACTTGTACACATTGTATGATGAACAAGTAATTTTACTGTAGGAACTGGGAGTAATGTGATAAATTTGTGAAAAGTGTCAATTCGGTTATGAATTGATCACAATTTGAGGTCTCATAAAATAAATCAAATTGTTATCATATTATTCTACCATATTCCTGAATAGCACTCTTACTTGTACCCATCCTATGATGAACAAGTAATTTTAGTGTAGGAATTTGGAGGAGTGGGATGACAAACTTGTAAAAAGTGTCAATTTGTTTCTGAATTGATCACAATTTGAGGACCCATAAGATAGAAAAATAATTTTTTTATCAACATATATCAAAGAATTCCTGAAGAACACTATTACTTGTACTCATCTCATGATAAACAAATAATTTTACTGTAAGAATTTGGAGTAATGGGATGACAAATTTGTGAAAAGTGTCAATTCGGTTCTGAATTGATCACAATTTGAGGTCCCATAAAATTGACAAATCAATTTGTTATCATATTATTCTACCATATTCCTGAAGAACACTCTCACTTATGGACCCATGCTATGAGGAACAAGTAATGTTACTGTAGGAATTTGGAGTAGTGAGATGACAAACTTGCGAAAAGTGTCAATTTGGCTCTGAAATGATCACAATTTGAGGTCCCATAAAATAAACAAATCAAATTGTTATCAACTTATACCAGCAAACCCCTGAAGAACCCTCTCGTTTGTACACAATGTATGATGAACAAGTAATTTTATAGTAGGAATTTGGAGTAATGGGCTGACAAAATTCTGAAAAGTGTCAATTCGGTTCTGAATTGATCATAATTTGAGGTCCCATAAAATAGACAGATCAAATTTTTATGAAAATTTACCACCATATTCCTGAAGAACACTCTCTTATGTAGCCATGCTATGAGGAACAAGTAATTTTACTTTAGGAATTTAGAGTAATGTGATTACAAACTTGTGAAAAGTGTCAATTTGGTTCTGAATTAATCACAATTTGAGGTCCCATAAAATAGACAAATCAAATTGTTATCAATGTATAGTACCATATTCCAAAAGAAAACTCTCACTTGACCTCTTGAACTCTCTCTTATGATGAACAAGTAATTTAACTGTAGCAATTTGGAGTATTGGGATGACAAACTTGTGAAAAGTGTTAATTTGGTTATGAATTGATCACAATTTGAAGTCCCATAAGATAGAAAAATCAAATTGTTATCAACATATATCAAAGAGTTCCTGAAGAATACTCTTTTTTGTATCCATCGTATGATGAACAAGTAATTTTACTGTAGCAATTTGGAGTAATGGGCTGACAAACTTGTGAAAAGTGTTAATTTGGTTATGAATTGATCACGATTTGAGGTCCCATAAGATAGAAAAATCAAATTGTTATCAACATATATCAAAGAGTTCCTGAAGAATACTCTTTTTTGTATCCATCGTATGATGAACAAGTAATTTTACTGTAGCAATATGGAGTAATGGGATGACAAACTTGTAAAAAGTGTGAATTCGGTTCTGAATTGATCACAATTTGAGGTCCCATAAAATAAACAAATCAAATTGTTATCAAATTATACCAGCATATTCCTAAAACAATCATTGTCTTATGTTCCCATGCTATGAGGAACAAGTCATTTTACTTTAGGAATTGGGAGTAATGGGACAACAAACTTGCGAATATTGTCAATTCGGTACTGAATTGATCACAATTTGAGGTCCCATAAAATAGACAAATCAATTGTTATCAACTTATACCAGCATATTTCTGAAGAACACTCTCATATGTACCCATGCTATGATGAACATGTAATTTTACTTTAGAAAATTGAGTAATGCGATGACAAACTTGTGAAAAGTGTCATTTAGGTTCTGAATTGATCACAATATGAGGTCCCATAAAATAGACAAATCAATTTGTTATGAAATTATACCAGCATATTCCTGGAAATCACTCTGTTATGTACCCATGCTATGAGGAACAAGTAATTTTACTCTAGGAATTGGGAGTAATGGGATAACAAACTTATGAAAAGTGTCAATTTGGTTCTGAATTGATCACAATTTGAGGTCCCATAAAATAGACAAATCCAATAATTATTAACTTATACCATTATATTCTTGAAGAACACTCTCACTTGTACCCATCATATGATGAACAAGTATTTTTACTGTAGCAATTTGGAGTAATGGGGTGACAAACTTGCAAAAAGTGTCAATTGGGTTCTGAATTGATCACAATTTGAGGGTCCCTTAAAATAGACAAATCAAATTGTTATCAACACATACTATGATTTTCCTGAAGAACACTCTTACTTGTACCCACCGTTTGATGAACAAGTAATTTTGCAATTTATGTAGGAATGTAGGAATTTGGAGTAATGGGATAACAAACTTGTGAAAACTGTCAATTCGGTTCTCTCGTTTCCTCCCCCCTGCTGCCATTTTCATGTGCTATATATTCAGGCGAGTTTGACAATCTTCAGTTGGACAGAAATTGTACACCTTGTTCTTGTCTGCCAGTTTTAGAAGTTTTGCCGCGCCTTTCGGAGAAATTTTCTTACTTATCGTTAGCTAACCCTAGATCTTAAGCTTTTCATTGGCAGATTTCTTTCGCTTTTGCTGATTTTCCATTTCTTACTTCTGTCTTACAGCATGATATGGATGTTGGTAAGTACGTCCCAATTAAACAATATCAATCTCACGTAAATCCTATGAAATGTTCCATTTTACAACAAGAAACTGTTGAGAATGGTCTTGCGGTACCCAGCAGTAGTCCATGGTTCACCGTGTCTCCTAGTTACGAAACGGATACACGGAGAGAACACAGAGACAGAAACCCAAGTACACATAACAGCTATCTTATCTGATGACTGCACATGTTTCTTGGAGGTAACCATGGCTAACCAAAGAAAACGTTAAAACCCCACAACCCTTTTAAATGCAACCAGTCTACTCTTCCTAACAGCATGACAGAGTGATATCAGATGTCTCTCATTAACCTTTTCTCCTGAGCTAACGAGATCATCACTGAAATTACATTTGCAGGCCATTTTGTAGTTGCAGTGGCTGGAATGCAGTCATTTTTGTGGTAAGGTCATTTTTACATGGCAGGGAATGACTTTGCAATTAATTACAATTCATCTTATCACTCTTCACAATCTAATTAGTTAATACAAATTGCCAAATAAGACCAAAAAAGAAATAAAAAATTTGTGCCATTCTCAAAACTTTTGGCCATGACTGTTCAATTGGTCAGGTACACTGGATTAAGTAGGTCCATGCCTGTGCCCTAGGTGATTTTTTTTACTTTGATGCAGAGAGGGACCTACAGTGTGACATAAAGGTCATGGAGGGATCTCTTTAATACTTGTACAAAAGGGAGAATTACCATGGCTGGCGGCATTGCCTGGAAGTCCCCATTTTTGTTTACAGGTTTGCCCTTGGGCTATCCTACTTCGTAAAAGCAATGTCATTCTCACTACCTAAATCCACAGTCTATTGTATGATCCACAAAGTTGCAAGGCTAATTAAAACACATGGTTGAGGGGAAAGTAATATATTACTGTTATGACCAAATCGAACATGTAAGTCATGGTTTTGCACAATTAGCACAGCACCCAGACTTTTATATGACTGTTAAAGCTGTAGATACATGCAATATCCAAATCAAGCCACCGAATTACAACAAAGAGGACAACTTCAATTACAAGCAGTTCTACAGCATATATATGCAGGCTGTGATTCAACTGATTGTATGTCTGAACATATTTGTGTGGTCTCTGGCTCTGTCCATGATACTTTTTTTAGAACAGTTACATTACAATTTTGAGTATCCTGCCCAAGATTTGCTTCTCCCTGATGATGGGAGTGATTCCTGCATTAAGATGCCAGTAACGCCTTTCAAGTTGCCCATATGAAGCATGCAGGTAAGGTCCATTCACTGCCATTCAAGAGTTGTTTAATCATTGAACAGTCATTTATAGTGATAAAGACAAGGTGGAAAAAAGCACTTTTCAAGACTTAACACAGATGTACTTGATCCAGAGGAAAATACTGTGCCCCCCCACCCCCCCCTTTATACATCAATTTCAGGGTTTAGATGAGAAGGGGTTTCCAAATCAGAGGCAGATTGTCTGCACAGATGTCTGCACTACCTGCAATTGTGCCTGTGACGATGGTTACACATAACTAGCACAGTGACATTTAATACTGATGTCAGTTGAAATAACTTTTTAACTTGATATTTTGAATGTGAACATGCTGGCCTTTAACGATGGATCTATATTTGTTATTTATATGCAAATATGTACCTCAGCATTCCATTCCTATAGTCTTCTATTTTTTATTTTAATGAAAACAGCTTTCTGTGATGTGGAATAAAACTGTCAAAATCTTTAAATGGCAATGTTGCCAGAATTAAGCAAAATTTTATTTAAACTCAAAGCAATTTTTAAACACGGCATGTATATCAGTCTGTCGTTTGGGTATGCAGCTCCATAATCTCCGGACTATGGAGATTGGAGTTTAAAATATCCAATACATTTCGTTCCACTTCACAACTGTGTCCCACTTGTTGTTGATTCTTCACAAAAATTACAATTTCATATCTTTGTTTGAAGCCTGAAATGTGGCAAAAAGTTGAAAAGCTCAAGGGGGCCAAAAACTTTTGCTAGGCACTATATATATATATATATATATATATATATATATATATATATATATATATATATATATATATATATATATATATATATATATATATATATATTCTACATATTCTACGCACTACATATTCTTACAAATTACTCTTGTAACCAGCATTAAACACTCAGATACTCAGACTCAGTCATGTAGCCTTTACAATTTGGCCCTTGTCACAGAAGTCAAGTCAAGTCAAGTTTATTTATATAGCGCTTTTTACAACGATGTTGTCTCAAAGCAGCTTTACAGAGTTTTGAAAACAGACAGTTATAACATATATCCCCCAGTGAGCAAGCCAGAGGCAACAGTGGCAAGGAAAAACTCCCTCAACTGGAAGAAGAAACCTTGGGAGGAACCAGACTCACAAGGGGAGACCCATCCTCCTCTGGTCAAACAGTATTTACAGTTTGAACTAAATACCAAAGAAAGGAGCCTCTGTTTGAAATCTGGATAGCAAAGCTTTAGAAGCTGCACAGATAGAGGCAGTGTATGACTGAGGCAGTCTCTGGCTGAGGCAGTCTATGACTGAGTCTTTATGTAAAGTGGGCGTGAGCTGAAACAGTCCCATCCTATCTCAATGCTGGTACATCTGGATGGCACAGTGATGTAACTGAGAGTGTAGCAGTAAATGGACAGGTGAGCTGGCTGGTGATGGTGGGGTGATGGCCTGATGATCAGTCCTTCAACAGCGTTCAACAGATGGGAGGACAGTCATTACCTCAGCAAGAGTAAAGAGAGCGAGTTAGTTGGGCTCGGGAGTATGACTGTAGAGAATATGAATATTCAGAATTTTAGAGTGTGGCTGGTGACTCCGGCAGATCTAACTATAACAGCCTAAACTAAAAGGAGAGAACCAGAAGGTAACATGGACATGAGAGAACCCTGAGAGACTGGGGTCCCCCCACTCCACCGTCAACAAACCTGTGTGATCGTGTGAAGTAGTGGAACAACAGCACCAACATCTAAGTTTACCATAAACCTCTGTGTCCATGAACCCCCAGATCTCCTGCCTTTATCTAAAAGAAAAGATTAATTACCAAAAGCTACACTAAACAAGTATGTTTTCAGTCTAGACTTAAATATTGAGACTGTGTCAGAGTCCCGAACATTAACTGGGAGATTATTCCACAATTTTGGGGCTTTGTAGGAAAAAGCTCTTCCCCCCATTGTAGTCTTCTGAATTTTTGGAACTATTAGAAAACCAGCATCCTGTGATCTGAGTGAACGTGGCGGTTCATAATAGGAAATTAGATCTTGCAGGTACTCCGGTGCGAGACCGTGCAGGGTTTTATACGTCAGTAATAGAATTTTATAGTCGATACGGAATTTAACAGGAAGCCAGTGTAGTGCTGATAAAACTGGACTGATGTGATCGAATTTCCTGGTTTTAGTTAGTACTCTAGCTGCAGCGTTCTGAACTAACTGAAGTTTATTCAGGTTCCTGCTGGAGCATCCTGACAATAATGCATTGCAATAATCTAGCCTTGAGGTTATAAAGGCATGCACTAACTTTTCAGCATCAGACACAGATAACGCATTTCTTAACTTTGAAATGTTTCGTAGGTGAAGAAATGCTGTTCTTGTAAGATTACCTATGTGTTGATTAAATGTCAGATCTGAGTCAATTGTTACACCAAGATTTTTGGCTACTGAACCAGGAACTACAGAGAAGTTAGCTAGATTTAACATTAAATCTGAACATTTAATCCGAGAACCCTTGGGGCCGAGGAGGAGAACTTCCGTTTTGTCAGGGTTCAAAAGAAGGAAGTTCTGTAGCATCCAAAGTCTAATATCTCTTACACAATCTTCTATCTTATTTAATCAGGATTTATCATCTGGTTTAGCTGATATGTACAGTTGTGTATCATCGGCATAACAGTGGAAACTAATTCCATGTCTATTTATAACTGAGCCTAA
The DNA here is from genome assembly GCA_021613375.1 of Megaleporinus macrocephalus. Taxonomy (NCBI): domain Eukaryota; kingdom Metazoa; phylum Chordata; class Actinopteri; order Characiformes; family Anostomidae; genus Megaleporinus; species Megaleporinus macrocephalus. Next base: position 16,085,720 of record CM038723.1, on the reverse strand, counting down.
TGGTAGCATATATAGTGTAAATAACAGAGGACCTAAAACAGAACCTTGTGGAACTCCATATTTCACTTTTGTAGAGTTAGACGATACATTATTTATATTTACAAACTGAAAGCGATCACTAAGGTAAGATGTGAACCAGGATAACGCTGTTCCTGTGATTCCAACTATATCTTCTAGTCTGTCCAAGAGAATAGCATGATCCATAGTGTCAAAAGCTGCACTTAGATCGAGTAACACCAGCAGAGATACGTGGCCCTGATCAGAGGCAAGAAGAAGATCATTTGTTATCTTAACTAAAGCTGTCTCTGTGCTGTGATGTGGCCTAAAACCAGATTGAAAATTTTCATATATGTTGTTCTTATGTAAATATGAACAGAGTTGTCGAGCTACAGCCTTTTCTAAAATCTTGGAGATAAAAGGTAAATTGGAAAATGGTCTATAACTGGACAGTTCTCTGGGGTCAAGATTTGGCTTCTTTATCAAGGGTTTTATCACAGCTAGTTTAAAAGACTTAGGTACATGACCCAGACTAAGAGAAGAGTTGATGATAGTTAAGTTAGGTTTAATAATAGCTAGTAATACTTGTTTCAATAGGCTTGTTGGAATCATATCGAGTGTGCATGTAGCAGAATTTGAAGAAGAGATAAGTTTTTCTAGTTCTGTCGTCTGCTGGAGTGGACAAAATGTTTCTAGTCTTTCTTCTAAAACCACATTTCGTGCTGTTTGAGCCAAACCGGATGAAGGATAGGTTACTCGTATTGGTAGAACTTTTTGTCTAATATTCTCGATTTTCCTGCCTGATTTTTGTTAAGTTTTGCGATGGTGCTAAATAAAACTCTAAGATTGTTTTTGTTGTGTTTGATGAGTGTGGACAGGTATGCTGAGCGTGTTTTAAGAAGTGCCTTTCTGTAACTGCTAAGGCTGCCCTTCCAAGCGGAGTCAAATACCTCCAGCTTGGTCACTCTCCATTTGCGCTCTAATTTCCGTACTGTCTGTCTTAAGGTGCGTATTTCATTGTTGTTCCACGGAGCGAGCTTTTTCTGTTGCATCTTTTTAATTTTTATAGGTGCAACGTTGTCTAAAGTTAATCGGAGCGTATTTTCTACGCAGTCAGTTAGTCTGTCTAGCTCTGTTGGGTCTGATGATGGAAAAATTATGGTTGATAAATCTGGAAGGATTTCAACAAAGTGCTGAGATGTATTTGGCATTATTGAACGTTTCATGCAATAACGGGGTGATGTACATAAATTTTTACTAAGACTCAATTCATATGAAATTAGGTAGTGATCTGAAACTACTGAAGTCTGTGGAAGAACAGTAAGATTATGTATATCAACACCTAAGGTCATAACTAGATCTAGTGTGTGATTACAGGAATGTGTAGGCCCTATTACATTCTGAGTGAGACCTACAGAATCTAAGATAGATGAGAAAGCCTTTTTTAATCGATCTGCTGAGTTTTCAAAGTGGATATTAAAATCTCCTGCAATTATTACTTTCTCAGTGCTCACTGCTAAATCTGTAACAAAGTCACTGAATTCTTTTAAGAATTCAGAATAAGGTCCTGGTGGTCTATAAATGCTGACTAGGGTGAGTACACTTCTATTAGTGGTCGGATTGGTGATGTTTATGAGAAGAATTTCAAAAGAATTGAAAGTGAGATTGTGTTTCTGACTCATGTCTAATGAATTTTTATGAATGACACATATACCCCCTCCTTTACCGGACAGTCTGGGGCTGTGTACATACTTATAGCCTATGGGAGTGGCTTCATTTAATGCCAAATATTCCTCAGGTTTAATCCATGTTTCTGCGAGACATAACACATCAATTTTATGATACGTTATTGTATCATTTACAATGACAGCCTTAGAGTTCAGTGATCTTGTATTAAATAAACCAAACCTTAATTCAGAAACACTGCCGCTAGACACTGGATCTAATATTCTTATATTAACTAAGTTATTTAAACAAACTGATTTAGATTTTCTAAGTTTGTGTTTAATTCGGGGCAGTGAAACAGTCTCAATATAGTTGTACCTAGGTGACGTCTCAAGGCAGCGAGCAGACGGTCGGTTTAGCCTGTTTGTCTGCTGCCTGGTCTCGGCTCTGGACAGTCAGCAACTACCTACGCTGCTCTGCCGACTAACTAACAGGCTATGGGCTATGCTGCACGATAGCAGAGCGGCACCCTCCCGCGTGGGGTGGACACGAGACCAGACTTCCCCTCAAACTTGGACCAATTGTCTATGAAGCCCACATGATTTTCTGCACACCACTTGGACAGCCAGCAGTGTAGCGCCCAACGCCTGCTGTAAGCTTCAGCACCCTGCCGTCTTGGAATAGGGCCAGAGCATATTACGGCATCGGACATCGTATGGGCTATTTTGATCACCTCTTTAATATTACAATTAGTGACCTCAGACTGCCGCATACGGATATCGTTACCACCTACGTGAATCACTATCCTCGAATATCTATTCTTTGCTAACACCCTAAGGTTGCTGCTAATGTCCGGCGCCCTGGCTCCTGGTAAGCAGATAACTCTAGCTGCTGGTGCCCCTAAATGAGTAGCTAATTTCACGTGTCGTACAATAGAGCTTCCTATAACCAGAGTACCTTTGACAGACTCCTCGGTGGGTGTTTCACCGAGAGGAGAATATCTGTTTGACACGCGAATAGGTGCGTAGTGCACAGGTGGGCTAGCTTTAGCTTTGGCCTCAGCGTTAGCTTTAGCGTCAGCTTTAGCTTTGTTACTATGCCGCCGAACCGTCACCCATTCGCCCTGCTGCGGGAGCTCTACAGCCGGAGTCGCTGGGACTCTAACTCTCTATCCCTGATTAAACCCCGAATGCGCACCTCTAACTGGTTCACCTTCTCCACCAGAGTAGAAATGAGCTGGCACTTCTCACAAACTAACCCACTATTATTGTCACTAGTGGTGGAGAGAGGACTAGCACTATACATTCCACACTCCACACAAGCAAACGCAGCCATAGTACAAGATAGGGGTACTTACTTTTTTCAGTCGATTTAAAATCTTACCACCAGCTTTTGTTGGAAAGCTAAACTGCAGTCTCCACTCTCTGTGGTATGTAGTCCTGTGAAAATAGTTTGTAAGGGTCTACAGATGGTTAATATACAATAAAACAGATTAATCAAACACAGAAGCTGTATGTTTCCCGCAAACACTCAGGATGAAAACTAGCAGATCACAGAGCCACCGTTTGTGTGTAGTATGTACGTTTCTGCTGCCGTTGAATGAAAGGGCACTTGCTTGCGTATAAGAAAATATAGTGCTTGGAGCCTGTAAAGTATAGAGATGCATAGATCCCATGTTTTCCAGAAACATGAACAAAAACTGAACATTGTGTCATTCAGTCATTTTTAATGTAACTTTTTCCTATATAATTTTAATGCATACATAGGACAAATAATTGACTTTTCAAAACAAAGTGCCTCCAAGAAAAATATTATAACAACATTTCTTCTGGGATCTTTTTAATCCATCTCTCTCCAAATTATCTGTACCATGGACAGTACAAAATATCAAAAGGAAAAAATATACACCAAAAAAAATGTGCAATATTATTTTTTCGCCATGTGATCAACAAGTTTCTCCAAAATCTGGTCTATTTGCCATTCTGTTCTTTGAATATATTGTTCAAAACATGTCTAGGACTAGAGCTTGGGACCTGAGACTGGGACGGAGATTTATCTTACAACAAGACAATGATCCAAAACATAAAGCAAAATCTACAACGGAATGGTTCACAAATAAACGTATCCAGGTGTTAGAATGGCCAAGTTAAAGTCCAGACCTGAATTCAATCAATAATGGAAAAAGCTGAAAACTGCTGTTCACAAACACTCTCCATCCAACCTCACTGAGCTCGAGCTGTTTTACAAGGAAGAATGGTCAAAAATTAAAAAAAAAAAATTCAGTCTTTCGATGTGCAAAACTGATAAGCGACAAACCCCAAGCGACTTGCAGCTGTTATTGCAGCAAAAGGTGGTGCTACAAAGTATTAACACTAGGGGGCCAAATAATTTGCACATCCCACTTTTCTGTTTTTTTTTTCTAAAAAAAGTTTAAAATATCCAATAAATTTCGTTCTACTTCACAACTGTGTCCCACTTGTTGATTCTTCACAAAAATTACAATTTCATATCTTTGTTTGAAGCCTGAAATGTGGCAAAAAGTTGAAAAGCTCAAGGGGGCCAAAAACTTTTGCTAAGCATTATATATATATATATATATATATATATATATATATAATACTGAACAAAAGTAGCATGGATATCTAATATTGGATATTGCATTAGATTAGATTAGATATTGTATTTATTGTGATATATATTTTTTCACCTGCCTTGATTTATCTTAATGAAAGGAAACTTGGAAATTGGTAAATAAACACACTGAATAAACACATGTAAAATCACTACATATTTACATATTTGTATCAATACTGTGTGTTTTGCTGTGCAAATAAAGGCTCCCTGTCTGCAAAAATGGAGATAGACATATTTAATTTTAATATCTTTGATTGACATTTAGATTTAAAGCACAAAACTACTTATTTAAAACTTCTATATAAAAGTAAAATTACTATGATATCTAAGGTATTTGAGAAGCAAGTAATTAACTGCAGACATTAAAAACATTTTTTGTGCTTCATCCATGACCACAGAAATAATTTTATTGTTCAAAATACATACACATTAAATTGTCTTCCGATTACTCAATATTACTTTTTCAGGTTCTTCCTTTTTGTACTTGCTTATTAGGAAGATCAATACCTCGTAAGCCCAATGTTTTGATGATCTCCATAATAAGTAAAACAAAGTAAAGTTGTTTGGTCTGATTCCATGCACATCCACTACTCACTTAAATTCTTGAGCTGATGCATGTCTGAAGCCTGTAAATGTCTTGACATTTTCCATTTGGGGATGTATTTGCAGAGTTAGTTCTTCAGTCCAGTAGGTAATACTTGTAACATATATGATGTATACTTATATTTAGGCTTACCACAAGCAAATATCAATATAAAGCAAGAACTAATCATCACAATTCAGCTTAAAATGTTGCATGTATATTATTGATATTAATGGCCATAAACTGCACATCGGTCTTTAACTAAGCCCTTGTATGTATGTGGCTTTTTAAATACAAATCACACACTTTTAGGCTGTTTGATGTTCTATATTTAAAATACAGTACCCAGTACAGTATTCCCTTCATTTACAATTAAGTATCAATTAACGCTTGTTTTTTGTTAGTTTACTAGTTTAGGACATGTATCTGAATAATTGTTCGTTAAATACTTTTATCTTGGATAATTTTGGTTCTGCAGTGATGCTCCTATATCTAGATAAGAACCGACGTGCTCTGATTAGTTACCACTGCTGTTAAGGGGAACCCTGGGTATTGTGGGTAACATTTGGAACTGGGCTACTTTCACAATCAAATATGCCCAGTATGTTCATCTAGTTATTGGGACAGACGAGATTACTTTCAATTTTATGGAATACAGAGCAGCGAATGAAAGTTCATGGGTCACAGAAACGTCTTATAAATTATGTTTCAACAACTTTCTAAACATTTCTGTCTGTGAAACATTCAAATAAACATAAAAGGTCTTTAGTGGGTGAATAATCTAAATGATGGAGCTGAATGACAAGCGACTACTAGGCAATGCAAAAGAAAAATGGGGAATGTTGATTAAACACAGTAAATCGCGTTTAAACAGTTGAAAAGGCGCAAAGCGAAGTTTGTCCCAATTCTGCTCGTAACTCACCCTTCGTCGACATGATAAAAGTGTACACTTCAAGGAGGACCCTAGGGCTTAGGGAAAGAATTGGGACAGGGCCTTTCGTTAAACATGCACTATGGCGGCCCCACCGCAACCAGATCTTCTCCATGACTTGCCCGCTATACGTGTGCACGTCATGATCACGTGACTGGACCACTTTGCTAGTTTTCGGATCGGTGGGTCGGTACAGCGTTGCTTCAGAAGTTTCGAAACGCCACTTCAAGTTTCTTGTCAGTACCCTGGACCAAAACTGTTTTTGACCGTACTGGTCAAGAGCGAGAAGAATAATTTTTTTCCGTGGATCAGGACAGTCTTAAATGTATCAAAAAGCAAAAGAAGAGAAGTAGCTAGACAGCAGAACTGAAGAAAGACTACCATTTGGATTACTCCAGCATCGAGTATTACCAGGCCGTGATGGCCTCAGAGGAGCTCTATGAGGTGATTCCTTGTGAATAATAGTTTGTGTTTCTGTTCTCAATTCCCTGTTCTCTAAGCTTTAGCACTGTGTGCACGTCTTGTCTGTCTATCTAGCAACTAGGGCTGTAGGTCGTTGAAATGGATTGAGCAGCTTGCTAGCTGACGTGAAAAGGCATATAAAACTACAGCATTGGTTGGTTGCAGTTGTAAGTTAGCAAGTTGCTGGCTACAGTTGTAGTTTTGTGCTCCTGATTTACAACGAGTATGTTGGTTATATAAAGAAGTAATAGCATTTTACGTTTATGTACTGGGAAAAATCGCTTTTTTTATTCTTCGTGCTTTTTGTGTGATTAACGCTGATTATAACCACCAACAAAGCACATTCTCAAATTTTTATGCATAAAAATCCTTTTAGCGTTTTATTATTAAGCTCCCAGTAGACAGCGAGGGAAACTGTGGTTCATGTGTTCAGTCACCATTGTGAGTAGTACTGCTGTATTCATGTAGTAAAACCTATGACACCAGTATAGTTGTCACTGCAACTATACTGGTTGGGGGGGGGCAATGTATGCAGGGAAATATGTAGATGGACACTCTGTAATGGTTGAACAACAAAGTGTTCCTATAAGTAAATGGAGCTGGTACAACACAGATAGTGCTTGTATACCGTGGTTTAAATGTTATGCCTCTGTGTGTATGTGGTGTATATATATATATATATATATTTAACCTTCTAGTCCTACGATTCACGTTTCATGCCCAATCTTAGAAGTTATCTTAAGTATGTTGAGTTTGTATAGCTTTTGCCATCAGCATTCATGTTTTTGCGAAGTTCATGTAGCCAAGGGTCCACTATAGCCATTCAACCACTATAGAATGTATTAGTCTTCTTTAACAGAATGCCACCTTGTGCACTGCTGAACATTATGGTCACCAAAAACAATATCTCAATATTTTCTATAATTTTGTCGATAATTCTAATGAACAATGTTTTGCATTTTTTAAAAACTTGTTTGCAAGAGTCTTATATTTTACTAGCTTGCACTTCTTAAAGGATATTAATATCTATTTATCCATCCATTTATTATCTTCTGCTTTATCTTGCTATTTAGTGGGGGGCAGGGGACAGCGTCATGGGGCTGAGCAGTGAATGATAGTGAAGTTTGCTGAGCGTGTGTTTTGCCAGACACCTTAGCTGATTTAGGTCTGTCTTGGATAGCGGGCTCCTGAAACGATTCCTCAGGCTCTGTGCAGTGGTTTGTTTGGAGATGATGGAACAGGTTAGTTGTCGAATTATCATTAACATTGACCGCTTTCTGTCAAAGTCTGCTTAGTGTAGGAGTTAAATCTAATCCTTCCTTTCTTCTTTTTTTTCTTTTTTCTTTTTTCTCTCCTCTTTTTCCTCTTCTTTATTGTCTGTTAGGCCTGGCTAAATAAATTAATTAAATTTAAAATTAATTAAAAATTAAATACAAACATTAACAGGAATAAGCTATAGAAGCCTATAGAGATGTACTTGTAAAAGCAAATATGTTTGGTATATCAGTGCATTTGGATTACCATTCCGATTGTGAAAATGGCCAGACATGACAGTTAAAAAAAAAAATTAAAAAAAATAAATCTAAGGTGATAGACTGCGAGGCTGGCGGTGTCGGAGTTTCTTTCCTTGGTAATGTGTTCACTTATTTTTAGCTTTAGGTTTGTTGTTTAGGCAGCTATGCTAGCTTTAGCCTATGCTAGCAGTCTCAGTGCTCACTTGCAGCAGCCTATACTAAAACGTGTGGAGTCGTGGCATTTTGATTCTTGTTTTTTCCCCCAGTCAGTAGAGTACTCCATAACATCAGCTCACACATCGTTCTCACAGCAGTTAAGATATTATTGTAGCCTATATATAGCGCACACCCCTATGGTCGCACGCTTGAAAAAGGGCATTTTGGAATTATAGTGCAGCTTCACTTTTTCCACATTTTATTACGTTAGAGCCTTATTCTAAAATGGAATAGAAAATATCACATGTTCTCACATGTACAACTATTCCCAGCATTTGCTCAATACTTTGTTGAAGCACCTTCGGCAGCAATTACAGCCTCAAATCTTTTTGAGGATGATATTACAAGCTTTGCACACCTATTTTTGGGCAGTTTCTCCCATTTTTCTCTAGAACCTCTCAAGCTTCATCAGGTTGGGTGGGGAGCATTAGTGCACAGCCAGTTTCAGATCTTTCCAAAGCTGTTCAAGTGGGTTCAAGTCTAAGCTCTGCCTGGGCCACTCAAGAACAGTCCTGTTGGAACATGAACCTTTGCACCAGTCAGAGCCCTCTTCAATGATGTCTCTGTACATTACTGCATTCATATCTCCCTCGACCCTGACTATTCTCCCAGTTCCTTGTGCCAGAAACAATCCCACAATATATTATTGCCACCACCATGCTTCACTGTAGAGATGGTATTGGCCAGGTGATGAGTGGTGCATGTTTTTCCAGTCATGACGCTTGACATTCAGGCCAAAGGGTTCAATCTTGGTTTCATCAGACCAGAGATTTTTGTTTCTCCTGATCTGAGAGTTCTTCAAGTGCCTTTTTGCAAACTCCAAGCGGGCTGTCTAGTGCCTTTTACTGAGTGTCACTCTAGCTAGCATACAGGCCTTGTTGGTTGGATTGCTGCAGAAAAGGTTATCCTCTCTCCACAGAGCAATGCTGAAGCTCTATCAGAGATACCCTTTGGTTCTTAGTCACCTCCCTGACCAAGGCGCTTCTTCTGCTATCACTCAGATTGGCCATGCGGCCAAGTTTAGAAAGAGTGCTGGTGGTTCCAAAATTCTTTTATTAATGGATGATGGAGGCCACTGTGCTCATTGGGACCTTCAAAGCTGCAAAAATTACTTAGTAGTCATCAAGTAGTAGTCATCCAGGTGAGACATTTTTATGTATGCGACCGCAGAACATCATATAATTCGGGGTAAAAAAACAGTGGAATATGGTACGTCGGCTGTGTGTATGTAGCTACTGCTAGTGAACTGCTGATACAAATGTTATCACTACTTATGAGGTCAAAAAAATTTTTTCCCAATTCGTCTTCCCACGAGTTACAGCTCAACACCGTCAGAGTACAGTTTCAGACAAAAACGTAGCTCAGTGTCACAAAATGTGTCAAAATCTGTCCGTAAATGGGACTTTTAAATGAAAAGTGGGCCTTATACAGTGGTGGTTTAATGCCTTTCATTACAGGACGTTGGTAAAATAGTGTCATAGTACGTCTGAGATTGCGTGGACATTAAAAACTCGCGTACTGAAACGGCCTACTAGTCTTGCTCAAGCAGTATGTACTGGTTCCAATTTAGTACCTACAGATTTTGTTGACGATTTCGGAGGCACCTGTACTGTCAACAAACGTTTTTCATTTTGTCATTATGGTATATTGTGTGTGGAATTTTGAGAGAAATTAATTAAATCTGTTTTGGAATAAGACTAACATAAAATGTGGAAGAAGTGAAGCGCTGTGAATACTTTCTGGATGCACTGCATGTTTTTATATTTGTGCTAGACCTACATGTTTGCACTAAGGAGACTATTTGTTGTTTGTCATGTGTCTCTTCTTTTTTTCAGTTACAAACTTACTGTTTGTGTATCTTACTAGGCTACTTTTTTTAATTCTTTATTTGTAATAGTTCGTCTGTCAATACTGCAAGCACTGATGGGTCTTAGTTTCATATCCTGCATTGTAAACAGCCTAAATGGCTCATTTAAGAGGTCAACTATTCTTACACATTTAAAACATCTTACAGCAAATATTGCTGTACTACAAGAAACTTCCAAAGACCAAACCAGACTTGACTGTTCCTGGCTTGTCCAATCATTTTCAGTAATTGGTAAAAGTGGTAAGTCTAGGGCACTCATTAATGATATCAATATACAGGGATTTTTGTTGTTTTCTGATGTACATCAACCTTGTCTCACACAGATTCCTTATTGATTGCAAGCTTATTACAGCTGTAGGTTCGATAAAATTTTTTGTCCACTGTAATTTCGGTCCTGTGTCCATCAAAATCAAGTTCTTTTTTCCCCCCACAAGTCCATATGGATGTTTAAGTCACTAATGCTTTCTGAAAAAGGATTCACTGCTTTTGTCCTCTTTTATAGGTACATTTGTGGGCATATACAAAACAGATGGCTGCTCAGTGAATCTTTAAAAGCTTATCTAAGAGACAAAATCATTTTATACTCAGCCCACTTTTACAAAACTCTTTAAGCTTGCTATGCTGATGAATTCCATCAGAAGTTTAGACAGCCCTTATACCCTATAAACACTGACCCAGAATTACTTAGAATTATTTATTCTTAAATAAGAATTGAATGGCATTCCAAGATTGATTTGTTATACACAACTCAGGCTGAAAAAATGCTGCTACAATTTCAGGGATCTCAATGCTAGTATGGACGTCAAATCAAGCCGTTGTCTGGCTCACCAGTTAAAACGAAACGCTGCTTCTCAATGGATAGATTAAATTAAACATGACTGTGGGACCATTTTGTCTGACCGATTAATAATTAATAATGCATTTGTCTTATCCTATTCTGTTTTTCATAAATAATTTCCTCTGGACATGTCCACTTTTTTTATGGTTCATAAATCCCCACAGTGCACTCAACTCTTGCCAATGATCTACAGGATATTCATTTGGGCCAGGTGTTTTGTAATTATTCCCTCTAACGTAAGGGGCTTATGCTAAAGGAAATATTTACAAACACCAGGCCTGGATGGATACCCCTTCAGGTTTTATAAAAGGTTCTGTGATAAACTAACTCCCAAATCCTTAAACGTCTATAAATTTCCTGAATTTTCTTGAATTTCTTTCCCCCTTTACACTTACCTCAGAAAGGTAAAGATCCAACTAAACGCTTATAATATAAGCCATATCACTTCTAAATATTTGCTAAAACAATTGCAAGTAGGTTAGACCCTTTTATGCCCTCTATCGTATCAAGTGAACAAACAAGTTTTACAACAGGTCATAATTTAATCTTTAACATAAGGAAACTGCTTGATGTTATTTATTTGCCTTTAGTTACTATTTTCCTAGATGCTGAAAAGGCATTTGATTGTGTTTAATGACCGTATTTATTTTCAGCTAACTAGATTTGGCTTTGAAGATGTTAGATTTGGCTTTGAAGATGCTAGTTAGATGGGTTCGCCTCCTATATACCTCATCTCAAGCATGGCAATGTTTTATTTACAATTGCTGTAAAAATATCTCTGCATTTCAAGGAGTTACCAGAGAAGGCCGTAAATTGAATCTTTTCTTATACGCAGAAAATATCTCACTGTATGATTTCCAAATAATTTCCATTTCCATTGAAGAATTTGGATTTTTTTTTCTAGATATAAACTGGATCCTAAAAGTGCTCTTTCCATGCTGTTGGCTGGATATTTTTGTTTTGTAGACTGTTCTTAGCCCCGCATTGACACTAAGGTGTTTAAAAACTCTAGCAGCGTTGCTCTCTGATCCACTCAAACTAACACGCCACACACTAATACACCTCCACCATGTCTGTGTCATTACAGTGCTACAGTGAACTACAAAGTGCACCTAGTCGCACAAATGTTTTTAAAAATTTTTAACGAGAATCCACTTGGAACTTTTATCTCGAACCCAATGTTAAAAGTGGTTTGCAAGGTTTTGTCTGCAGTAAGGAGTTTTGCCTTTCTAATTTGAATTTAATCGTATCTATTGTAGCTGCTGTTTTGAATCAGCACCCACAGAGGAACAATTAACTATATATTACTTACTCTGAGCATAAAATACATTTTTATTTGCCAGGTTTACCGTTACACCTTCAGTCAGAATGATGTAAGTGAAACCAACCTGTTATCCCCTTGGAGTGAAGCAATGATTTAAGAAACACAAACAATTTATGCCAAACAGTAGTCTCTACGTGTATCATAATGTTAATATTTTCTGTGGGATTTAATATATATATTTTTTTTATTTTGCAGGACAAATATAAATTTCAAAGCTGTATATTTAGGTATCAATTTAAGGTCGAAAGGCGATTTAAGATTAAGTTTCTTTTAGGCTGGACAGCAGCCAGCCAGTGCAATAAACTGTCCCAGCAAGTGAGTCAGTATAAATTTAATATTAGATTTGTTCTGTGCCAAAAGATGGAAGAACAAATGTTCTATACTGTATATTTATTGACTAACTTTTTAAAGAATTGCAAGAGGGTAGGCAATGTTTCAGCATGTTTTCTTATTTTACTGAAATTTATAAACATAATTATTAATTGTTATTGTTTTTGTTTTTTGGTAATTGATTGATTAATAAAAGTGATCACAAGCCAGTGACTCCATTGGTGTGGCCCTGGTATGACTGGTAAGAACCATGGGACAACTGCCCTTCATTCTGCTGCCTCTTCCTTGTCACCAGCCTGGAGGAAAAAAAGACACATTTATTCACTTTAAATCTGCAGATTTTACTTTGTTACATTTAATTTTTTGTTGGCTGTTGGCATAGTTTGCTCTTCATCTGTCTTATAGTTTTGTTTATTTATGTGCTCACATTCCTTAGCTTGTTGTACTTCATATTATTTAACTAGCTGAACAGGCCGCAGTTATTTGCAAGGTGTAAATCTAATTTGGACGGTAGTTCACTGCAAAACCTCTAGCAAATATAGTTGAAAATCTCAGATGAATAAGCCAGCGTTGCCTTCCAGACACTTCACATGAGACCTTACCAGCTGTGTGTTCCCACGTGACCAGCCGTGAGCTCTGCAAGCCACATGTCTTCGGAATTACCTGCTCTGTGGCAATAACCCGTCAATATCAAGACAGGCATTGCTTAGATAAACCAACTAACCACTGAATCCACCCATTTGCTCCCTGCCTTGGTCTAGAGCTTGAAAGACATGCAAGAAGATGCTCCTCCTTATCCTCTCTGTGTTTGCCTTCAGGGAGTGACACTTCCCTGACCTTAACAATGTTGTGATGGCTGGGGTCCTTCACAATCATCCTGGCTTTGGTCTAGCACCGCTTGTAGTAGATGGTCAGCAGGCCAGGAAGCTCCTTCTGAATGATGTGCTCCACTGAACGTAGGTGTAAATGTTCCGCAGCACCTTGGAAGGTATTCTGAAGGCCCTTAGGTGTCTGAGGTGGTAGAAATGCTGACAGGCCTTCTTTGCCACGGAGTTGATGTGGCAAGACCATGAAAAGTCCTGTGAGATGTAAACTACTAAAAAGGTACTTGAAACTGTATACTCTTTTCATTCAGCCCCGTTGATCAAGACAAGCTGGTAGCTTCTCTGCTGTTTCTTGCAACAGTCCATTATCAGCCCTTTTGTCTTGATGGCATTAAGGAGGAGATTACTATTGGTGATGCTGGAGATGCTTTGTGATGCTGTGATTGTGATACTTGATGCTTTGTGATGCGATAAGTGATGGCAAGCATGTTTGTTGAATGAGCAGTCGGCAGCAAACAAAAATCAGGTGTCTCTGGTATTGCTAGATTGAGCTCTTCGGTACAACCCATTCTTCTGCCAACATTTGTCTACGGGAGGCTGCAGTCAATTTGTCTACAAGGCTGCAGTCAATAATTAGGGTGTTTACAAAATTTTTGTTCATATAGTGTGTATATAATTAACAAAACGCTGAAAAATAAAGAGATGTGCATTTTTAGTGTATTGTACACCCTACTGTGATGTTTAAGTGCTGAGTCTCAGATTTCATTCAAATGTATTTACAGTTGTGAGAATATTTGTGAAACCTTATAAGTAACCTGGATTTCTGTACAAGTGGCTAGTAAAATCCGATCCACATTAGTCATAATAGTAAATAAACCTTTCTGAAATCCTGTTGTGTAAGTTGTCCTGGTTATTCAATTGGATCAGATTGCATGTTAGGAACCATTCATGTAAATGTGTAGATAACTCTCAAACTGTTTCACAATTGTTTATCTACTTGGAGTACAACATTTAGGAATCACAGCCAATTTTATAGACCATGTTTTATGTGTCTTTTGTTACCAATGATGTTTTCTGTTTAGAAGTGATATGTAAACAAGATGTGTAAACAAAATTTTATATCTCTTTTCCTTGTCTGTAGGTTGAGAGAATTGTTGGTAAACGTAAGAACAAGAAAGGGAAAATGGAGTATTTGGTCCGCTGGAGAGGCTATGGCTTTGAGGGAGACACTTGGGAACCAGAAGCTAATCTCGCCAGTTGCATCGAATTCATCAGTGAATTTAACTACCAGCACAGTGATAGACAAAGAGACGGAGCAAGCCTACGCTCTACACGCAGGTCTCCCAGTGTGGGTCTGAGCCATACTTCCGGCAACAATGCACGCAAACAGATGAACAGGCCTCAGCCACATAACAGTATTGTGAGCCCAGCTTTGGGAAGGACTTCTCCATCCTCCCCAAGTATGCCTTCCACCAGTGTTACAAAACAACTGCCCCCACCACAGATGTCATTAGATAATAAGGACACCAATTCCAAGGCAGACACACAGCAACAGCATTTATTATCTAACAGAAAATTCCAGTGCTGTCCAGGTGTGAGCCTTAGCAGCACTACTGAGTCTGCGACCACACCCCCGACTTCAGGTCGCACTGTGAGTGCTTTACGCTGTAATATGGACTTGGCTAAGTCTGGAATTAAAATCCTAGTGCCAAAAAGTCCAATGAATAGTCGGGCTGATTCAGAGGAGTCTCCTAGCGAGGCAGCACATAGTCTTGACCAAGATGGGCAGGACCCTGATACTGTACCGCCTGAAGTGGCACTGCAAGAAAAGTCTGTAGGACTTGTACTAGGGCCAGGACAGGAGCGGGCACGCATGGGCACACGACCGAGGACACAAGTGGCTCTCCCTCCACCTGAAGTCCCTATTACACCTGCTGCTGTTCGTACACTGAATGGAAAAGGTAAGACATTACATTTTATACTAAAATGTTGGCCTGCACGATATATGTTTTAGCATAGACATCATGATGTACTCTTGTGCAGTAGTCACATGCCATGTCAGGTAAGGCAATTAAAATCAAGCCCATCACACTATGACTTTTTTTGCTACATATTATAAAAGGAAAATGGAAAATTGTCTTGGTTCTTACACTGTCTGATATAATTGACTCTGATTTATGTGTTATGACAATGCTGAAACAATATATATACATACATTTACACACACACACACACACACACACACACACACAGACCGATCAGCCATAACAATAGAACCACCTCCTTATATCTACACACATTGTCCAATTCATCAGCTACACTTGCCATATAGGAACACTGCATACATTGTCTATACCCTTTTGCACTGTTCTTTAATGATCAGGACCCCCACAAGACCACCACAGAGCAGGTCATATTAGGAAGGTGAATCGTTCTCAGCACTGCTGTGACACTGACATGGTGGTGGTTTTAGTGTGCGCACAGAAGCCAAATTCCAATAAAGACAGTATGTAAATGATCATTAAAACAGAAAGCAGTTGATAAATTATTTTGGACCCATTCAGACCCATTTCCCAGAGAAATAAAATATTGCCATAGCATTCACATCTCAAAATGTCAAAACTGCTATTAAGCAAAGTACTTAAGAATAAGAAAAGAGCAGAGAACATTTAACACAATACTACACAGAAGACTCGACATTTAAATATACTGATTCTTAACATAAGGGACATGACAGTGTTTTTTTTTTTTTTAGTAGTAAATTCTGTATTTGACTGTAAACAGCACAATGACACAAAACTTAGTTTGACCTTATAAATATAATTATTTTGGTAAATATACACTTATTATAAACAGATACATGTGTTTAGTTCAGTTAGCAAACAATATAAGGGAACATATATTTGTAAACTCTTCTTATGGAAACATTTAAACACTTCATTTTTTGTCTATCTGGTCAGACACAGCACAATGTACACTATTTTTGGGTCAATTCAGGTATTTATAGGTGATCTGTAACAGTGTTAAGTAATAAAATGCGTTATACACCTTGTAGTTCATCTGGTGTTTTTTAATATATAAACAAAATAAATTTAACAAAGAATAACATGCTTATAGAGGTTAAAAACCTTCATTCACTGATGGTGTTGACAAACAACTGATGGCAACAGATGGTTATTTTACTTACAACTGATTGAGATCCGACAAGTAACAATAAAAGAGAAGAAGAAAAGTTGGCCAGAGAACACCTGGCAAAAGGATAGTCAAGCAAACAGACAAGTATGGATAGAGATTAGTCTCAAAACATCTGACAAATGTGTAAAAGATAATTTACCAACTGCACACACATCACAAAAGAGTTTCACTATTCACAAATAAATATATCCCAGTCTGTGTCTCACTGGTTGCCATTTGTACAAATTCTGTTAAATTTATGAATACATATTTTTGGTTTTCATAGATGCATTATAATTCATATGTGAAATGAACACATTTGTCTATATTTTCATTGCATATTTTTGAAAAGACGCAGTCTCAAGTTTTACATTTATTTATGAAGTGTTAAATCTGTATTTGTAGATTAAATGGATTTTGAGACTTTCGTTTCACATTTCTGAAGGCGATCCACACACAAATGCAGCGATCCATTCACAAATGTAGCGAACAAGCAAACACGCTGCCGCTAGGGGGTGCTGCTGTTTTTGGAGGAATTATGTATAAGAACAAGTGCAGTTTGAACGTCACTATAATGAAGCAGCAAGATTTGTAATTAACTAAATTGGCTTCTTTAAACTTGTTAAACTTCATCAGTTAACAGATGTTGTGCCGAAATCCAACTCCCCACCAGAATCCGACTCCCCTTCGCCTGCACGTGGATCACACAAAGACACTTCATTTACACTTGCTGTTTCTGTGTGTAAATAATGGGCAATCTTACCTTCACAGCAGTCATTACGATGTGTTAACAGAACACTAGAAGCAGTTTTATTTCTCAGGTCTGGAGCAATAACGGACTTATATATTAAGTTCACATTTGACTTATCTCATTATTATTGGACAACGTGACTTAGACATCTCTTATAAAGAGATTATAGAGATGTCAGACAGATCAGTGATATCTGCAGTGATTAATAAACTGTGTTATAAACATGTCTAAGCTGTACTGCATATAGAGGTGTTGGTTGTTTTTTATAATCAATTTTGCCACAATAATACTCCCCTCATCTCTGAAGGAACTCTGATTAATCTCAAACTTCTTTGATATTAATTAGAACTACAATTTCTGCCTAACATCTGTTGTGTAGTTAATTACATTATACTGTAGTTTATTTGTTTGTAGTACTCTTTGTTTGGCTTTAGGTAATGCTGAGCTGTTTGTTGTGAAGAAAAATGAAAGGTTATTATTATATTATATAATTATTTTATCATTATTTACCCCCAGAAACAACAGAAATCGCGAGTGTAAATGAAACGTCCGTTTCTCTGCATGACGTACGTGCATGCAAAGGGGAGTCAGATTCTGGTGGGGAGTTGGATTTGGCACAACACCTGGTTGGCCAACCAGCTCAACTAAAGCAGTTTAACCAGTTTAAAAACAGAAACTGTTTTTTTGTGTTCGCATGTTCGCGTGTTCCCTACATTTGTAAATAGAGTGCTATATTTGTGTGTGAGTCGGCTTCAGAAACGTGAAACGTGAAAGTCTAAAAATCCATTTGATCCACAAATGCAAATTCAACACTTCATAAATAAATGTAAAACTTCACACTGCGTCTTTTCAAAAATATGCAATGAAAATATAGACAAATGTGTTAATTTTCACATATAAATTATAATGCGTCTATGAAATCCAAAAATATGTATTTATAAATTGAACAGAATTTGTACAAATGGCAAGCCGTGAGACACAGACTGGGATATATTTATTTGTGAATAGTGAAACTCATTTGTGATGTGTGATCTGCAGTTGGTTAATTGTCTTTTATACATTTGTTTTGAGACTAATCTCTCTCCATAGACTAGGATGTACCTAACCTTAAAAGAAAACTAATGACTTGCTAGCTAATGAATGCTAATCACTGAGATGTCTTGTTGATGGCCTGTAGGTCAAGTCAAGGTTTATTTATATAGGGCCTTTTACTACAGATGTTGTCACAAAGCAGTTTTACTTTTATAGTTTAAAACAGTTTTCTTTGTTGTAATTCTCTACAAAGAACATTTCTCTACATTTCCACCTTCCTTTAATTTATTTCTTGAATGCAAATTTTCTCTTATTCACATAAGAAGTTGTAGGGGTAGCATAGGGGGCAGTGAGTACTGCTGCCTAGCCCAAAAGGTAATAAGTTAATCCTAACGGGAACACCCCCACTAATGTACCCTCTAGCAAGACATTCAACCCCAAGTTGCTTCAGAAGAGCTGACCTCATAACTGGCTAACTGGTTGCCTGTGTATTGCCTAAACAAAAATGTGACTTCTTGCTTAGGACAGGGTCATTTAACATGTACACATCCTGTATTTTGCAGTGAATTTTATAAGTATACACTGGTAATTTAGATCTAACTATTTTACTATTATTGATTATTTCTCAGTCGAGACTTTTCAGTGTAGGACATGCTTTATCTCAAATCATAATCAATAATCTTTTTACTTGCATATTTAAGATGATTCGTCAAACTTCTCCTGTCGCCACGGTATACTGGTCTGTTATTGTACAGTTTTACTGGTCTTTTTTTCTTAACACATGATAATTTAACATTCTCCCATGATTTGAAAGTGTGAAAAAAGATGAAAAAGACTAAATTGAAAAACAAATACTGATTTACTGATCAATACTTCAGTATTTCTCTTATTCAATTCAGCCCTACAAATGAAAGAGTGGACAAATTAAAAACAGATATAATTTATATTATGTATTATTTGAGACTTTTGTGTATTTTTCCATAAAACAATTTTAAACATTCTCAAAAATGATCAACTTAAATATCATTTGGCTGTAAATTAAATAAACAAAAGAGTGTCTGGCACAGTACAGTAGAGGGTGTGTCTGAATGGTCAAACTGATTTTTTAATTGAACAGAAGTTAGCATGTCCTATACAGAAAACACACTTCTGCATGTTAAGACATGATGTGTCGACCTTCAAGCCTAGGTCAAGGTATCTTCCGCATTGGCTGAAGTTCTCATTGCTTAAATGGATCCAAAATGTTCAAGAGGTCCAAAAAACTACTCAATTGGAAATGGCTCTTAAACAAGTAAGGAAAAATTGTTTGGTTCAAGGGGGCTCTAATGTTAGCTAGATAGCTAGCTAATATTAACCCAATTAACATGAATCTATGTTGTAGAAACTCTTTCAATTAAGATTTTAGATTTAAGGTAAGTACTTTTCTGGAAAGCACATTCCACGTTTGCAGAATACAGGTAAAAAGTACAAATGATCCAGTTCAAATGAAGATGACAGTGTTGATTTGCCATTTGGATATCTTGTTATTTACGCAGGTACATCTACACTTATGGAGGCCTCATCAGCCAATGGAATGGCAAGCTTGCAGAGTGGTGTGACAGGGGTAGCTGCTGGCTCAGGTGTAACTGGTGTAATAGGAAAACGGAGGATTGAGGAACGTTCTGCATTTGACAAACGCCTGCGCTTCAGTGTTCGACAGACAGAAAGTGCTTACAGATATAGAGACATTGTTGTGAAGAAACAGGATGGCTTCACACACATTTTGTTTTCTACCAAGACCTCTGAAAACAATTCATTAAATCCTGATGTGAGTCTAAACATGCACACAGAAAATTGTTAGTTGTATATAACCACATTTATACACTACTATTCAAAAGTTTGGAATTAGTGTAATAAGTTAACTATACATAATATAATACATACAAAATATTATGCTGGTACTATATAACTTTAAATTAAAGTGTGCGCATTTTATAAAAAAATGTTGTTATAATAAATGCCATAATAAATAGCAACATAAAGCATCCTGTTCGTCATATATTGTTTATAGTGTTAATGAATGCTAGCGGTTTAATTATTGAACATGTACTCTGTGATATATGCATAGTTAATTATTTTTGTATGGTATAACCTGACTTTTTAATAATAATTAATCAACACTTATATTCAATATGAATAATCTTATAAACACAAAATCATACATAGTGCAGCTTTATGTAGTTGTGCTGCATTGTAATATATAAAATTTGCATTGCATTGTGCTTTTATTTAACCTTTACTTGTAAATATATGTTATATTGTTATTTATTACACAGTTGATGCGCTGTTGTCTAAGGGAGCAAAGATGCTAAAGAAGTTGAACTCTGGCTGGAACTCTGGAACTGTCAGTGTATTCATCCATGTTATTGACTTTATGCTTAAATACACTTCAGCATGTATATTCTAGACAGGCCTGTAGCTTCTGCTTTGCCTTATTTTTCATCTTTTTTAAAGTACTGACCGTTGTTTTAGCAGAGCATGGTAACAGGCGTAACATGTTGGTTGTATTTAGACATTATATCTGTTGTCTTCACATGGTGGTTCAGCCAACAAGGGGCTGGCCAAGAAATTCCTGGATGTAGCATCACTTAAGTCACAAGCACAAGCAGCCACTTTTAGGGCTTCAAAAAGGAATGATATATATTATTGTTGTGTTAAATTAAACAATACAATATGCCTTTCTGAGCATATTGTGCATTTTGTCAGTACTTGTAGAACAACGTGCATGCTTCATTATAAAAAGAGCAAAATTTGTCCCATTTGACTGGGTTTGGTGGAACACAGTGTAATGTAAAACTATTGATTGTATCTGTTTCAACTATGTATGTATGTATGTATGTATGATTGAATGATCGATCTGTGAAATTGACCTGGAACAGCTGTAAATTTCTGATTATCCCTCTGTGGACGTTATGTGGTTGATAAAGTTCCATTTTCATTAAGAGCTCTATCCGGAACTGACTTACCAGACAAAGCTTCAAAGAGGTTTAATGCAGCAGGTAGTCTTTGTCCTGTTTGCTTGTAGCAGCTTATTCATTTTGTTTCGAAGTGGATGAATGTTCACCATTTGGTTGCTGGGCAGTGGTCTGCTTTAACCTAGTGCTTTTTTGCACTGTGTTGTTTGTGACAAGTGATTCCAAACATTTGAATGGTAGTGTACATTTAATTTATTGCATGAACCATTTTGACTATTACAAATATATACAAGTATTTGTAATGTTTTTAACTAGTATGGCATGTGATGGCCTAAATGTTTCCTGTGGTTTTCGCATGCTGCAGGTGATGAAGGAGGTTCAGAGTGCCATGGCCACAGCATCAGCTGATGACAGTAAACTGGTTCTTCTGAGTGCTGTTGGCAGTGTGTTCTGTTTTGGCCTAGACTTCATCTACTTTATTAGACGGCTCACGGATGACCGCAAGAGAGAAAGCATCAAGATGGCAGAAACTATCAGGTAAAAATGGTTATGCCTTCTTTGACTGATTGCATTAATAAAGTATCTGTGTACAAAAAGCTGTGGGAAAAGGATATGGCTGTGGGTGTTGGGAGTTGGATAGATTTTATGAATGAAGTAGATATGAATGCACTGCTTAGGATTCATAGAAGATGAGATAATATTGTTTTATGTTGTTTGCCCTGGGAATGTATTTTTTATATATTTTTGTACATATATACACACACACACTTTGGTAAAAAATAAAGATGTTGTAGGAAATGGAAGAGCAATTTAAGCTAAGAGGTTATTGTTAAAGTATCTTGTAGAAAGATCATGCATAACACATCAAATCATTACAAATGACCATTGTGATGAAATAATGCAGTGCAATTTGGATTTATAGCTTCATAGCAAGAAACGCACTATAAAACCCACAGTCTATATAAATGTTATGTACAAAGGTTTGGCTTTTGCCAGTGACTGCTACCATCAGGGACCACTAGCATCAAACTTTGTTTTTCCTGATTTGTTTAAGAATTGTAACTTACCTCATCAACTGGAGCAATTTCCTCTTATTTCTCTTAGTGTTCTAAAATGTTTGACTGCTAGTGTTCTAAAACTTTTGACAGAAAGTGTGTGTATTAGAAATAAGCAATACTTTGTAAATGATTATTATGCTCTTAATAATGATGTGTTCATTGTTTAAAAATATATCACATATCACAAACACAACTATTTTCTGTTCCCAGAACATTTGTGAACACATTCATCCAATTCAAGAAGCCGATTGTTGCTGCTGTAAATGGACCTGCTATTGGACTTGGAGCTTCTATCTTGCCTCTTTGTGATGTTATCTGGGCCAATGAGAAGGCTTGGTTTCAAACTCCTTATACAACCTTTGGCCAGACACCAGATGCCTGCTCCTCTATAACGTTTCCTCACATTATGGGAGTTGCCTCGGTCAGTACATGGAACATTTTCTAAAAATCTTTTTGTCTTGTCACGTGTAAAGCATATAATTCTACAAACGGGCTTTATCCTGCCAATTTAGCAATTTTCCTTTTACTGTTTATGGCAGCATATTTCAGACTATTCAAATTCAGAAGTAAACTTGAAAATTTAAATGTAATTTATAGTTGTATTATTTACAATTGCATTTCCAATTTGAATGTGCATTATTAAAGATGGGTCCAATTTAAATGCTAAATGTGTATTTGCATTTTGCATATGGCTGTAAAAGCAAATGGTAACAGCTTTGGTCAGACATGTTAGAAAAGAAACAATAGTTTGCAGAATTTGCTGTTGCATTTTCTAGTGGTGACTATGGTGAAGCTCTAGCTCTGCTGATATTAATGTGAAATTACATTTCACCTTAAAATGGTTCAGCAGTTTTGACCGGAGTTGCCAAACTGTAACTGCTGCACAATTCATTGTGCAACATGAAAATACAAACAAGAAGCTGGTGAGCATTAAGCTTTGTACTTTTAAAAACTGGTAGTATTTTTGATAAAATGATTTAAGGGTTTTGAACATCCTCTATAGTGTATGTATGGAACAATTAGTTAGAAACTGATTATGATTCAACGCATTTATTTGTATTTGAGCAGACAGAAGCGTTTCACATAAAATCATGCATATACACATTTTGCATTTGAGTTTAAATTATGTCTCACATTCGAAATGCAATGTAAATGCACAATTTTCTATGAATGTTCGAATTTGAACAACGTCCGGAATACGCTGCAGAATAATGTGTAATGTGTAAGTCTGCCAATGTCTTTAGAGATCAAAGACATAGAACTATACAATATAAAAGAAACTGTTCTGTGCTTTAGAGCATAATAGCTCTAGAATACAGGGGTTGGACAAAGAAACTGAAACACCTATCATTTTAGTGTGGGAGGTTTCATGGCTAAATTGGACCAGTCTGGTGGCTAATCTTCATTGCACATTGCACCAGTAAGAATATGAAGGTTCCATTAGCAGGGTAAGAGCATAGTTTTGCTCATATATTGCAATGCACACAACATTATGGGTGACATACCAGAGTTCTAAAGAGGACAAATTTATTGGTGCACGTCTTGCTGGCACATCTGTGACCAAAACAGCTACATTTACATTTACAGTATTTAGCAGACGCTCTTATCCAGAGCAACTTACAAAAGTGCTTAGTGTTCGGTTAGAGTATGAATCTCTATCTAGTACAAACAGGTTTAAGTCCAAACTACTCTTATACTCAAACACTGGCATAAACACAGGGCCAGTGCTGATACCTAGAAAAAAAGATAACGCAATACCTAGCAAGACAGGAACACCTACAGAGAAGAGAACAAATACAAGACTACATACAGTACAAGTGCAATACTTAGCCAGAACTCTTAGAAGATCAAGTGCAATTACAGTTTATACCAGTACTTTAGTATATTAGTGTTTATAAGTGCTTTACAAAGAGATAGGTCTTCAGTCTGCGTTTGAAGTCCGCGAGAGAGTTCGCTGTTTGGACAGCCAGTGGAAGTTCGTTCCACCATCTGGGTGCAAGGACAGAGAAGCGTTTTGTTTCGTGTCTTCCATGAATCTTGAGTGATGGCGGGTCAAGCCGAGCCGTACTTGAAGCGCGAAGGGCTCGAGGTGCGGTTCGACTTTTGACCATTGCCATAAGGTAAGGAGGAGCTGGTCCATTCTTGGCTTTGTAGGCAAGCATCAGAACTTTAAACTGTATGCGAGCAGCTACAGGAAGCCAGTGAAGGGAGCGCAGCAGTGGTGTGACATGAGTGAACTTGGGAAGATTGAAGACGAGCCGTGCTGCTGTTAGTCTGCAGCTAGTCTTTGCGATGTATCAAAAGCCACGGTATCCAGGGTAATTTCAGCATACCACCAAGAAGGACGAACCACATCCAACAGGATTAACTGTGGACGCAAGAGGAAGCTGTCTGAAAGGGATGTTCAGGTGCTAACCCGGATTGTATCCAAGAAAGATAAAACCACGGCTGCCCAAATCACAGCAGAATTAAATGTGCACCTCAACTCTCCTGTTTCCACCAGAACTGTCCCTCGGGAGCTCCACAGGGTCAATATACATGGCCGGGCTGCTGTAGCCAAACCTTTGGTCATTTGTGCCAATGCCAAACGTCGGTTTCAATGGTGCAAGGAACGCAAATCTTGGGCTGTGGACAGTGTGAAACATGTATCGTTCTCTGATGAGTCCACCTTTACTATTTTCCCCATATCCGGGAGAGTTACGGCCCCAAAGAAGTGTACCACCCAGACTGTTGCATGCCCAGAGTGAAGCATGGGGGTGGATCAGTGATGGTTTGGGCTGCCATATCATGGCATTCCCTTGGCCCAATACTTGTGCTAGGTGGGTGCGTCACTGCCAAGGACTACTGAACCGTTCTGGAGGACCATGTGCATCCAATGGTTCAAACATTGTATCCTGAAGGCGGTGTTGTGTATCAGGATGACAATGCACCAGTACACACAGCAAGACTGGTGAAAGATTGGTTTGATGAACATGAAAGTAAAGTTGAACATCTCCCATGGCCTGCACAGTCACTAGATCTAAATATTATTGAGCCACTTTGGGGTGTTTTGGAGGAGCGAGCCAAAAACTTTTTCCTCCACCAGCATCACGTAGTGACCTGGCCACTGTGCAGGACTTCTATATGTCCTTCCCAAGACGAATTGACGCTTTATTGGCCACAAAAGGAGGCCCTTCACCATACCAATAAATTATTGTTCAGTTCAGTTTCAGTTTCATTGTCCAACCCCTGTATATCTCATGTACATTACACAAACACTAACCTACATGAACATACAATAAAATCACACACACTGAAAACAAAATTCAAAAGTATTAACAAAAGCTTACAGTATGAATGACCATCAAGCAGTAACAAACCATTTTATGTACTGTCACGCTCATTGTAACATTGTGCTTTGGCAACAAAGCAGGTTAGCCAAGCTGCATAATGAGCAGCTTGTCTCTCAAATAGGGCATAAATCAAAAAACAACGATAATTAAAAATTAATTACCTGTAATACATAGTTAATGTCAGATGACTGCTTGTTTGAATTGAAACAGTATGTCTCATTAGAAGTTAGAGAAAACTATACCAAAAGAAGAGTCATAACAAAACATTTATTCTCTTTTATCTTAAGAATAACACTGTAATATAAAGCTGAAAAAATTCATATGGTATTATGTTGGCTGATATTATTGATTGTCAGAATAAGAATAGTAGTAATACATTTTATTTAAAAGCGCCTTTGAAACAGATGAGTCTTAAAGCTTAACTTCAAAAGTATGTTTTGCTCTTTATGTTCAAAGGCATCCGGGCAGCCTGGATACTTTTAATTGTACACACTCTGAGTAGGGCTTGAGCACTGAACCCTGAACAAATGAGCACTGACAAAAGCATTCTTTGTTGCTTCAGAACAAAATTATGTCTATTATTTCCTTAAAAAACTTGCCATCTAGCCCTGGCAAGTCTTGTGATGTAATACCACTTTTAGAGGTGATAGTGAGTCACTGTAGCATCAAGTCTTAAACAAGAAAGTTAAGTTTTATTAAACTTTTTTGCCTTCTAGGCTAACGAAATGTTGCTGAGTGGGAGGAAATTAACAGCCCAGGAGGCCTGTGCCAAAGGTCTGGTGTCCCAGGTCCTCTGGCCCGGGACCTTCACTCAGGAGGTCATGGCTCGCATTAGAGAGCTTGTCTCTTGTAATTCAGTTGTAAGTCATTCTCTTCACCTTCACTTCAAATAAATTTAATTTTGCTTGCTTTTGTATGCTCATATAGAATATAATATGACTGTATATTGATTTTCCATATATCCGATAGAAGTGTATACATGGTATTTACTGAAAACTATTATTTTAAGATAGATATACGCAAATCAGCCATAACATTAAAACCATCTCCTTGTTTTTTACGCTCATTGTCAATGTTATCTGCTTCACTCACCATATGGATGCTCTTTGCAGTTATACGATTACAGACTGTAGTCTATCTGTTGCTCCCACTGCTGGAAATATGGAGGTTTAAGCTTTTTTTATCAAAAGCAGCAAAAGAATTAAGAGAGAGGAAGTGGCAATGTTATTGCTAACAGAGAGATGAGGGTTGAAAATTAGCAAACTTTTTTTTGAAGCCAGCAAAAAAGTACAATTGCCTTTAAATAAACTATAGCGGGATTGGGGTATTGTGCAACATTCTTACTTTTGTTAATATTGAGTTTATACCCTGACATTTTCCAAAAGTCTTCCAGTATCTAATGATTTCGGGCATGGTTATGACAGGGCTGGTGACATGTAATCATAGATCATCTGCATTTAAGAGCTGTAGCGAGTGCTGCATAGCTAAGTTAAAATGTAGTGTACTTGTTGGGTCTCTCTTTTTGGCCCCTCTGCGAAAAGGAAAATAATGAGAAGAGGCAGAATAGGTGTAAACTGAGGCAAATGGATCAGCATAAATAAGCTATCAAAAATATCTTATCAAATCCCTGTTCTGGGGATAGTGTTTCAGGTTTAGTACAGATTATGTTAAACAGCAGGCTTTAATTGAAATAGTATTGTCTGCCATGAACAAACACAGTTTGGTGATCTAGGAGTATGTGTGGAAGATTTTTGTTTAAAGTGTAATGTCTGTGCCTGGTAAACCTTTAACCGGAGGTCGTCAGGGGACATTTAGATCTGATGCTCAGTCCACCTCAGCTGGCTCATTTCAGTGTGGAGGAGTAGCATCCCTACTTTTGACTCTTGTATGGCTGTGTTCCCCACCTTATCAAGTTGAGTGTGGCCCACAACTCGTTTGTCCTTTTTCCATAGGATTAAAACATCTATGTTTTTTTAGTAGCTATTCTTAAATCACAGGCCAATTAATACTAGTATTGGGCCTAGCCCGTCACATTATATTCTTTTGTAATAGAGCGTGGGGAGAAGAGCTAACAGGAACAAACAGAGGCTGTGACTGTCACATCATGTGAGTGTCACTGCGATGCTGAGAATGATCCACTGCTCAAATAATACCTGTTCTGTAGAAATCCAGTGAAGGACCGGATTATTGAAGAACAGAGTAAAATAGGGTTAACAAAATTTCCAGAACAACAGATAGACTACCGTCACATATACAATTTATGTGAAATGTTAGCCTGTTCTATGTAAAATAGTATCACAGTATCCCTGTTATACATCATAAATGCTACTGCTAAATTGGTAGTAGTAATCACTGTGTCATGTAAATTAATATTTTTGAATTCACTCTGCATCCTCATTCATTAAATCATTTGCCCTTTTCTGTTTCATTTTACTTTATTTTCATGCTGGTGATGCTATAACAACACTGTAGGTTCTGAAGGAGTCCAAAGCACTGGTGCGGAATATTAACCGAGCCGCCCTCGAGCAGGCCAATGAGAGGGAGTGCGAAGCGTTAAAGAGAGTCTGGGGCTCCCCTCAGGGCATGGATTCTATACTAAAATACCTTCAGAAGAAGATCAATGAGTTCTAAGTTGATAGAAGGACTGCTAAAAGTAAAATAATTAACCATTCACAAGTGCCTGATGTCTAAGGCAGTTTTTTATATACAATCTGATGGCAGTGGTAAGTCCCAATATGGATCCCTTGTATATGGGAATTGGTTGCCAAGACTCTAAGTGTTGTCAAGTGCAAATGTTATTTTTTCTTTCAGTGGACAAGGTGCCCTGCTACCTGTAATGACTGTAATGCTTAATTCATGTGTGTTTTTGTTCTGTGCATTAATAACAGGGAACATGGTTCATTTACTGTGGAAAGGATGAGTGTTTTTAAACTTTTAAGATGATTAAAAATGAGCTCTGTCTTGATCACCTTCTGGTGACACATTTAATGAACTTTTTGAAAATGGTTTCATATCTTTTGTGCTTCATATCATTGACGCCTGTACTTATATTCTGTTTTAAAATATTTTGTTCATCCACATATTTTTTATCATTTTCTATCAAAACATCTCTTGTACAAAAAAAGACATCAGTATTTTAGTCATTTACGTTTGTACAACAGCTATGTAAAAGTTCCAATTAGAAAATGTGAGAAGTTATTTATAATCTGTTTATATTTAGTATTTATTGAACAAAGTGTTTGGTAGGTGTTTCGAGTGTGTTTTCCCTTTTGAATTGGTTAATTGGAAATTGAATTCTCACAGTCCCCTATTTATGTCCTGATAGTGTACTGCTTTATTTTCAGCAGTTTCATTTATGCAATATGCAAAATTTTATTTGCCATTATTTCTTCAGTTTGATATTTTTTTATTGTTAGAAGTTTAAATATTTAGTTTTAGCATTACTTTTTCTACTGTAAATACTTTCCTGTTTACTTTGTCTAATTTCTCGATTGAAAAAGATTACAGTGGATTAAAAGCCCTTTTTAACGAATCAAATATATTTATGGACTGAATCAAAGAATTTATATACTTTAAACTTTCTGGTAGAATTATTTAAAGTGTAACTTTTATTTTACCGTCTGCCTTAAAAAAACCTCTTGATACAGTGTCATCTCAAAGAGTGGTTGGGGTCCAGGGCAAGTCAGCTAATAGCCAAAAGTATTCAATCGTCTGCCTACACACGCATATGTATTTGAGTGACGATGTATTTTTAATCCAGAGGGTTTAATACGATGTCGGCACACCCTTTGCAGCCATAACAGCTCCATCTCTTCAGGAAAGGCTTTTCACAAGATTTAGGAGTGTGTTTGGGGATTTTTTTTTTACCATTTTTTCAGAAACGCATTTGTCAGACATTGATGATGGATGAGAATGCCTGGCTCACGATCTTCGTTCTAATTCATCCCAAAGGTGTTGTCTCAGGTGCAGGCCAGTCAAATTGTTCCACACCAAACCCACTCATCCATGTCTTTATGGACCTTGCTTTGTGCATGAGCACGCTGTCATGTTGGAACAGAATGGGGCCTCCCCAAACTGTTCCCACAAAGTTGGGAGCATGAAACTGTCCAAAATCTCTTGCTATGCTGGGCATTGAGTTCCTTTCACTGGTACTAAGGGACCGAGCCCAACTCCTGAAACACAACCCCACACCATAATCACCCCTCCCCCGATCTTAACACTTGGCACAATGCAGTCAGACAAGTACCGTTCTCCTGGCAAACACCAAGCCCAGTCATGTCCATTAGATTGCCAGACAGAGAAGTGTCACTCGTCACTCCAGAAAACACGTCTTTGCTGCTCTAGAGTCCAATGACGGTGTGCTTTACACCACTGCATCTGATGCTTTGCATTGCGTTTGGTGATTTAAGGCTTGATTAAAGCTGCTTGGCCTTGAAAACCAATTCCATGAAGCTCTCTATGCACTGTTTATGAGCTAATCTAAAGACTATATGAAATTTGACTGCAAAAAATTGGTTACCTCTGTGCACTATGAGCCTCAGCATCCGCTTGTCCACTTTGTGGCAGAGTTGCTGTCGTTCCCAAAGGTTTCCGCTTTGTCATAATACCACTGACCATTGACTGTGAAATATTCAGTAGCAAGATAATTTCATGACTGGACAGGTGGCATTCTATCACTGTCACAGTACCACACTGGAATTCATTGAGCTCCATTCTAAGAGCGATCCATTCTTGTATTAAAAAAAGGCAGTCTCCATGCCTAGATTCTTAGTTATATAAACCTGTGGCCATGGAATTGATTGAAACACTTGAATTCAATGATTTGGATGGGTAAGTGAGTACTTGTGACAGTATAGTGGATATTAGATTCTTGGATGGTACAGACACAGGTTCAATGTGGGGAGGATGGCTCTTGTGCAAACCAGCAGAGGTTATTCACACACCATTGGCGACCATAGATCTCTCTGCAAGGAGTGTCATTGAGTGCTTGTATCACAATAGAATGGATATGGTAAATGACAGACAAGGAGGACGGATTTCAGTTTATCACTCCAACTCTATTGAAAGGAAAACTGCTCTCAAAGGCTTGGTCAACTTGTGTTTTTCAAGAGAAAATATTTTTATTGAAAGGAAAGGGAGCAAGAGGGGAGAGGAATGTAAATCCTTTGTGGTTTCTACTTGGTGTATTCTGTTCTCAAAACAGGTATTAACATTTTGGATCTGTGTACTCTAAATATGGATCTCAGAAGGTATAAGTTTAGAATGCTGAGATACACAGTTCTTTTGCATTTTGTACATCATAAATGCTATGTTATGGTTTGCATACTGAAAATATTGGAAACCATGCTAAGAACTGGAGTGATGGACACCATCCTGGCCAGCCCTCCTGGGAGTGGGCTATCAAAAGGGCCAGTCAGTAAAATGCATATTAAGCTTACATTTACAGTCAGCCCACATTAATTACCTTAATCTCTCTGTAGGTATCATACCAATAGGTTTCAATATTATTGCTCAAAGCAAGCTGCCATTTAAGGAACATAAAAGGGGGTGTTTACTGACCTTAGGTGTTAATAGGACTGCATCCAGAAACTTTTCAGATGTTATTCAGGTAGCAGGGTGATAGTGTTTCAAAATCAGTTTCTGATTCACAGATATTTTAGGGTTTCTGGATACAGCCAAGGTAACTCACAACTATTGTTCCCTCACTGGTCTTCACCTCATTAGAGGGGAGACCTCAAGGCTCCTCCTGTCAGCTTTTTTTCAATGTATGCAGCTCGCAGACAATGAGAACAAAGGAACCATTTGGAAAATCAAGTGAAACTGACCCTAATTTTTGGCCCAAGGAACAAAGTGTGCCCAAGCCCCCATCTCTCTCTCTCAAGAAGTCAAAAATTAGAGAAAAATGGTATTATATATTTATTACATTGTATTTCCTTATGAGGTTGTTTGGTGTGCATTTGAGGGTTAATCGTCTCACAGCTGGCAAATAAACTAAGTATGCTTTGAATCATCAATCTACAAAAAACCTTAAATATGTTTATTGTCTTTTTTACTGACTATTCTCAAAAAATGGTTGCTTGAAAGCTGTCAGTTAGCTACCTACTTTCTTGAGCTTACTTTGTGTCATGTTTTCTGTTTGATCAGAAAAGGAAAAGGTGATGCTTTTTCTCCCTCAATGACTGGGGCTGTTCTGGAACTAAGAGTGTGCATTTTAAAGTTTAACTGATGGGCTGATGTTAACTTTAAGTTGTGATCCCACAAACACTGTCTGTTACACTAATTTAACAAATTTATACATGCTGTATTTGATTAAATTATGTTTTTGTTTTTCTGATGATGATTACAAAAGTTGGAGGTTAGATTGAGAAGAATGCAAGGGGGAGTTTTTTAACTGTTAGTTAAAATTGATACAGAAATGTATTTAAGTTATAGAACTGTCACCTGCATAGTAAAATCACACTTTGCTTGCACCAACTGAGACTAAACTGTTCTATAATATGTGTATTTAAGTAATATACAGTGGCATGTTAAAGTTTGGGCACCCCTGGTCAAAATTACTTACTGTGAACAGTTAAGAAAGTTGAAGATGACAGTCTTCAAAAGGCATAAAGTGAAAGATGACCTTTGTCCCTTTAAATTTTTTGTATTTTTATTTTTAATCTTTTACATTTTCAAAATGACAAAAAAAGAAAAGGGCCCTGCATGATTAGTACCTAGTAGCACCCCCTTTGGCAAGTATGACATTTTGTAAAAGCTTTTTGTAGCCAACCAAGAGTTTTTTTTGTTTGTTTGTTTAGTTTTTTTTTCTTTCAATTCTTGTTAGAAGGATTTTCATTAGTTGTTCCTTGCAAAATTCTTTCAGGTCTGTGGGATTCCTTGGCACTGCTCTTTTGAGGTCTATCCACAGATTTTCAATGATGTTTAGATCTGGGGACTGTGAGGGCCATGGCAAAACCTTCAGCTCGTGCCTTTTGAGTTAGTCTATTGAGAATTTGAATTATGTTTTGATGATCATTATCCATTTGTAGAAGCCATTCTCTTTTCAACTTCAGCTCAGTTTTTTACAGATGGTGTTATGTTTACTTCCGGAATTTGCTGGATTCTAACCTCATTCGTCCAGAGGACTTGTTTCCTATATACATCACTCTTGATGTTCTTTTGCGAATTTCTGATGCAGAATTTTGTGGTGTGGACACAGGAGAAGGTCTTCCAGACCTTATCTTGACCTCCACTGTTCCTGTTAACTGCCATTTCTAAATTACATTGCAAACTGAGAAAATGGGAGCCTGAAAGCTTGGCTCTCTTCTTATAGCCTTCTCCGGCTTTGTGGGCTATTTTCATTTTCAGAGTGCTAGGCAGCTGCTTAGAAGAAACCATGGCTGTTGTTTTTGTGACAAAATTGGAGGAGTTTGGGTATGTATAAAGCTTTGAAATTTGCATCATCTGGCCTTTCCTAATGATGATTCTCAACAAGCCATAATCCTAATTACGCTAATAAAGGTCTGATACCTGTCAATAAGAGATCAAATTTCCTAGGGTTCCCATACTTTTGCAAGGTATACTTTTCCTTTTTTTGCTTAAAAATTGTACCAAACCAAAATAATTCACTGATATTGCAGACAATGTTGAAAGGTGTGTTTCATCTTTAACTTTATGCCTTTTGGGGATCATTTTATCTTATATATATATATATATATATATATATATATATATATATATGCATGTTATAGAATTACTAAAACAAAATTACTCTCTATTAATTACTCTATTACATTCATCTATTGCACCCCTGCTTTTCCGGGGGTCCAGGTCATGGGGCAGTGTAAAGGTGTAAGCAGGAAAGTCCAGACCTCCCTCTCCCTGCTCCAGACAGCCCCATCCTAGCTCCTCCAGGGGCGATACAGAGGCGTTCCCAGGCACCTAAGGTGCCGCGCCGATCCACCTATTACCTCCCGCTCCGTCCTTCCCTTACTCCCTTTACCTTGAGATACTTAAACTTCCCCACTTAAGGCAGGAAATCATTTCCAACCTGGAGAGAGCACTCCACCTTTTTCTGACTGAGGACCATGGTCTTGGACTTGAAGGTGCTGATTCTTATCCCAGCTGCTCTGCTGCAAACTGATCAAGCAGGAGCTGGAAGTAGGAAACAAGTTTTTTTTTTATTTAAACTTACGCTAGGCTCACTCCTACAAAGACACGAGAGAGCTCAAGACAAGGACAATTATACTTAAGAGGTTTAATCTTTTACTGTACCGGCCTGGTTGAGAGACACGTGCGTGTGGCAGCATCTCTCCTCAAGAAAGACAGCGACCAGCTGACGAGAATCAAGCCTCATCAGCCAGCCGCCTTCCTCGGTCGCCCTCTGGCGGCACTGTTGCCAACTCCTCAGTAAGGAAAGTAGCTATTGGCTGTAATAAAAGTCGCTAAATGACGCAATCGCCTAATTTGCATAATGGTCTATTTGCGTGTATTTGAAGGAATAACGTTGTAGGAGAGTAAAAAGTGAGTTAAAAACACCCTAAATATGTTATAACTACAAATTAACTATAAATAAATGACTTTCTTCTGTGGATTCTATTTTTGGTTGCCTTTAAAATAGGCCATGTCACACTGAAGAATTTCCCTCTGGGATCAATAAAGTATATAACTATCTAAGACACATTTATATTTACATCCTTCTCTGTAGATAGGGGACGGGGTCAGCGGTGGCTTTGGGCATGCGCAGTGAGTGTAGTGAGTCCAGGAGTGGGCTCACTACACTCTCTGCTCTGTGAGCACTGTGAATGTACTGGGTCGTGGAGTGGTATGGGTCTACTGTGACAGTGAGACTGAGTACTGTGGGTTTTGTGCGGCAGGGCTCACTGCAGCCCCCGCCGCTCGCTGAGGACAGTAACTGAATATGATGTGTGTTTACCTCAGAGTCCCCAAAAGTCGCTAGAGGGTCTGAAAAGTCTCTAAATATAGCGAAAAAGTTGCTAAGTTGGCAACACTGTCTGGCGGCCAGGAGTTGTCTAGCAGCACTGTGTCTTACTCTAGCCAACTCCAGTAATTTTTTTAATAAAAACTCCTTTGACTTTAATCACTAAAGATTTTAAAATTATAGCCAGACATAACAGTTTTGAGATTGGTTTGTAATGTTCTCCTCATTTATGCAGCATGATTGAGCTGTTTTCCAGATACTGGAATACTACAAGATGAAAAAGCAAGATTAAAATGTATGTAATGTGTTCTAAAATAACCAGGGTTGCAAGAGGCAGGAAGTAGGGATCCAGACCATCTTTACATGTAGTCACTGTGGATTGATGGCAATGAGAGCCACTACATGTTGAGAGAAAGTCTGGAGTGTGAAGAAGTCAAGGTCCTGGGAAGCAGTAGAAGTGATACTGTGTACTGATTCAATGGCAGGTTCATGTCAGTGTTGTCGAATATATGACCAGCTGCAGCAAAATGTACATTAAAACCATGGCAAAGTTCTTTCTGGTCAAATATTAATTGATTATCCCAAAAAAATTGGTTGGGGTGTACAGAGGAGTTTTGAATGGTGAAAGAGTTGGTGCCTGAAATAAAGCCACTTCTCTCTCTCTCTCCCATGTGCATCTGGCAACAGTCAAAGCTTTATTTCTTGCTTTAAGCAATGAAGAAATTTCATTAATACATTTTAAAAATACAGCTTTAAAATTTAAATTGATAAGTTCAGCATATGCTTGACAGTGGTCGCAAGAGATAAATCCACAAGCCAAAACTAACAAAGACAACAGTAAAAGTAACAATAATCCATGAGCTGTATAAACGATAGCGAGAGAATACAATCGCAGAGAAACCTGGACCATTCACTGTACATATATTATCTCTGTTTAAACTAAACCTTCTATCAGCAAAAAATAAACAATACTGTAATAATAACATATTATGTAATGTAGTCTACTTCTATACTTACCACACATTATTAGCTCAAGTTAAGGAACATATATGGCTTCACTGGGACTAGCTTGATGTTAATATGCATAGCTTAAACACCGTTTTCACACCTACGCATTTTTTTTTTGCCAGAAGTGCTCGTTGCAGGGCAACTCTACTTCAGCTAAAAAACAATAACGATATGTAGAGCATGTACAGCTAGTCCCTTTATATGTCTATAGACAACATGTGAACAAGCTACTAAAACTCACAACACACTGAAAACTTTTGTTGGTATATTATTTTTTAACTTATTAAGTCTTTTTTAGTGTATTTGTGATGTGGTGTTACTGTATATAAGGCTATTTTCCAAATGTGTTTTTTTTTCAAATGTGAGTTAGTCTATCTTCCATTCCAATCCAGATAGTAGAGGGACACTGTTACAGACTATAGCTGAAGGCTAATCACAAAAGAAGCAACATAATATTTAAAAAAAAAATCCTAGTTCCGATAGTGCTGTAAACTACATTTAGGATGGTCTAATCTCTGCTATATCCCTATGTTAATAACACTGGAGGTACCGATTTAAATTAAGTTAAAAGCATCGGCTGAACATTTATCTAGTTTTCCGTTTATTGTTTATCAGTTAGTCACTGACATCCTAAGTATACTGTATAAATTAAATGATTACATATTGTTTAGGTTCATGTAAATCCTAATGACTGCATGACTGCTTATTGCTTTAATCTAACACTTTTGCACAGAACAATCACAAAGTATTATTTGTTCATTTGCATTTATAGAGTGTATGCATTTACATCACTTTTTCGCCAGGATGTGCCCCATCAGTTGAGTGACAAAACATTCTGCAACATGGCTGCATCTATTAGGGGCCAAACAAGGAAGGAAACGAGTGATTATCAGCTTAAATTAAAGGCAGTTGGGCTTGACAGTAAAATATACACGGACATGCCAAAAAGCTTGAGACAGGAACTAGTTTAACTGTCCATTATATCAGCTCTATTTACCATATAGAAGCACTTTGTTGTTCTATGATTACAGTCTATAGTCCATCTGTTTCTCTGCATAGCTTGTTAACCTACTTTCACCCTGTTCTTCAATGGTCAAGGACCCCCACAGGACCACTACAGAGCAGGTGTTATTTGATTTGTGGAACATTCTCAGCACTGCAGTGACACTGATGTGGTGGTGTGTTGAGCTGGTGCAAGTGGATCAGACACTGCTGTAGTTTTTAAACACCTCAATTTCGCTGCTGGAATAAGATTAGGGAATAGCGTCCTGTGGGCAGTGTCCTGTGACCATTAATGAAGGGCTTGAGATGATGAACTCAAACTGCAGCAGCATATGAGCTATCGTCTTTGACTTTACATCTGTTGTAAAGCTGGTGGACCAACAAAGTAGGAGCACCTAATAGAGTGGACAGTGAGTGGACATGGTGTTTAAAAACTCAGCACTGCTATGTCACCAGCGCAACAAACACTTATATACCACAACCCCATCAGTGTCACTGCAGTGCTGAGAATGATCCACCACCCAAATAATGCCTGCTCTGTGGGGGTCCTGGCCATTGAAGAACAGGATGAAAGGAAGCTAATAAAATATGTAGAGAAACAAATGGCCTACAGACTGTAATTAAAGTTCTCCTATATGGTAAACAGAGCTGATGTGTCAGTGTAAATTCTTGTGATCATCATGATCTTTATTGTTTCTCCATTTCGGGTAAAACTTCTAAATCTAAAGTTATCTGGATAACTATCTTAACTTGCTTTGTGGAGTAATGTTCGCCCCTTATAAGGAAAACTGGGTTTGTTTTTGTTAATTTAACTTATGGTATGAGGGATTTTGCCTCAAAATCCAGCAAACCTGACATAAAATGGAACTGCAAATTTACGATTCAGTGCCTGGTTTCTGGCTGTTGCTTATTCGCCAGCATCTTGTTTGAATGGTGCAACATTTACATTCTGAACTGAGGATCACAAAGCCTCATGTGATCTATGTGTTTTTCTTCTCTTTATCTTTTAGCAGTCTGTATAAAAAGAGTCTGAATTCTTGTTAAAAGTTTTTGTACAGTCAGTCATAGCAGCTCCTTCCCATTTTAGATGTGGAAGTTGCGGTTTAAAAAGAAGAACAGTTACTCTTAATTTGATGAACTTATAACTACCACACTATCAATAAACATCAATATAAAATGCTTCATAACAATTGTCTACATTTTTTTAGAGTTCCTTGTACATCATCATTCAACTGCAAAAAATTACATTAAGACTAACCCTGGTCCTGGTGATATTCGGCTTTAGAGAGTTTCAACACACCTGCCTTTAATATTCAGATGCTCCCAAAAGCCTTCATTAGCTCAGATGTGTTTAAAATGAAGTTGGAACCAGACTCCTCGGGACAGATCACCATAATTGGACTTGGGCTCCTACTTTAAGCTGTGCTCAGTGTTTTGCCTAGAGTAATATTGTCTGTCATTGATGCACATTATCAATATTTAGAATGTTAAATATTGCAGCACATTTAGAGTTTTTATTTATATTATTGAAAGTAATAAATACGTCCTGATGAAGCAATCATTTGGCTTTAGGAAGATTCACTTCTCTTTAAGTCTTTATGTTTAAATTTGGCAAATGAGATTAATCGTATTATATTTGTAACATTACTGTTGTCTGTTTTGTTGTTTCTGTCAGATAATCAGTGTGAATGTGAGGACCTCTAATTAAAATGATGATTCTTCCTCTTCTGATGAAGACTCCTCTTCAAGTGAAGAAGACTCTCACAAGATAAGGAAAAGAAACAAGATGAAGAAAACTAAAGAAAAGAAAGTGAAGGATACACAATAAAAGAAAGCAAAAACAGGAAAAACCAGGGCATTACTTCACACTAATCCTGCCTGCCTTAAATGTAAAAGAGACTATTAATATTCAATACGCAAATGGTAAATAATTTAATCGGAGTGTCTAATTGCACCCGGGTACAAGTAGCATTTGCCACATAGCGAGGCTATTTTCACCCCTTAATTAAAAAAAAGAAAGCGAACCCATCTGCGCATGTCTACCAATGAATGCGAGGGAGCGAAAAGGCGCCGATGGGAAACGGAGACAGTAGGAAATGGTAAGCAGAATTTGGTTAATAGTTATGCATAAAGGTCCATCACTCAGTTTAACTATACATTTTAAGATAAATATATTTTTTTTTAATATTTTTTTTTTTGTGGTTGCACACAGATATAAATTACAATAATAGCGCTATAAATACTTAATTATATACATATATACATCTCAGTCACACACAACATACAAAAACAACAGAATGTAGCCTCTAATGGGCTCTACCCAAGCTCTTCCAGATAGGTCCAGAGAGGGGACCATATCTGCCAAAAGCTCTCGGATTTCTGGCGGAGGTCATAAGTCCGTTTCTCAAGAGGAAGGAGGGACGTCAACTGAGAAAGCCATAAGGTCAATGAAGGGGCTTGTTTGGAGGACCAAAGCAGCAAAATACACTTTTTTGCTATAAAGACCAACAAAGCAAAAACACATCTCAACTGGAGATCAAAAATGTCGTCCAAACGGGCGTTCAGCAAATACGTTGAGGGGCACATGGTAAACTTTATGCCAAAAATGTCTTCAATTGCTGAGGGCACTTCCTCCCAGAATGATTTAATTTTACTACAGGTCCAAAAAGAATGAACATATGTGCCTTTCTGTGTCTGGCATTTGAAACACAGGTCAGATCTCTCTGGGTATATCGTGTGTAACCGCACTGGTGTCAAATAAATTCTGTGGATGAACTTAAGATTAAGCTCATGCACATTCAATGAAGTACACTTAGGATACAGATTCACATAAACAGAGTCCCATGAGCTTTGATCGAAAAAATACCCTTTAGGTTTGTCAAAGAAGACAGGGAATCATTACACAACATAATATATACTCTTGAAATCAACCCTCTGGAGTCAAGTTGTCTAGTGAAAAGCTTCTCCATCTCTGTCAGATCCATTCGCAACTCCCCCCTATTTAGAAGAGGTCTCTCCAGAATTTCCCCGAAGGGCAACAGGACCCCATCTGAAAACAGACAAGCAATGTGTGTGATTCCTCTTTTAAACCAGTCAAGAAATCCTGTGTTGTGCAGCTGAGAAGGAAAGTCTGGAGTCTAAGAGCAAATGGGGAAGACATAGAGAGGCAATTCCACATCTTTCCAAATCAGCAGGGTGTTGGATATTGCAAAAGAATCAGAGAAACTTTTCAGCTTTTCCACAATATGAATAAAAAGTAAAAGAGAAAGTGAGAGAGGGGAGCATATCATGGACTCTATATTAACCCATAATGAGTCAGTCCTATTAGTACACCAGCTAATAATATGTTTAACTTGAGTTGACCAATAACATAATTGCATGTTTGGTACACCA
Organism: Megaleporinus macrocephalus; assembly: GCA_021613375.1. Lineage (NCBI taxonomy): Eukaryota > Metazoa > Chordata > Actinopteri > Characiformes > Anostomidae > Megaleporinus > Megaleporinus macrocephalus. Next base: position 16,045,911 of record CM038723.1, on the reverse strand, counting down.
GCACCCCCTTTCTCTTTAGGTTTGATTAATTTAGCAAATGTAAGTCTACGTTTTTTATTATTCCAGATGAACTTTGAAAAATAACTATTTAAGTCCTTAAAAAAGAACTGGATAAATAACAAGGAAGAGATTGGAAAAAAATATAGAAGACGAGGAAGAACATTCATTCTCAGAACATTTATCCTGCCAAAGAAAGATAATGGGAGAGAACCCCAGATAGCCAGATCAGTCTTGATTTTATTAACAAGGGGCAAATAATTTTTGGAAAAAAGATTATCAAGTTTTGGCGTTAAAAAAATTCCCAGATAATGAAATCCGTCAACGGCCAAATAAAACAGGAAGCTGTCCCCTAAAAAAGTGGTCAAAGATTGAGATGAGCAAATGGGGAAATTGAATGGCAATGCCATGGATTTCAGAACATTGATTTTGTATCCAGAAAATGTACTATACTGAGCAATGTTATGCAATATTATAGGATGTTATTGAGTAGGATTTGAAATAAACAATAAAACATCATCAGCATAAAGAGAAATTCTGTGATCCTCATCTCCCACCTCAATATCTGAAACATTGATGTCTGCTCTAATCAACTCGGCCAATGGTTCAATCACCAAACAAAATAACAAAGGTGAGAGAGGGCAACCTTGTCTTGTTCCTCTTTTAATATGTATGACTTTCGACATTTGTCCGTTGGTTAGTATTGTGGCTTGGGGGTCAGAGTACAAAAGTTTAACCAATTTAATAAAATTAGATCCTAATTTAAATTTCTCCAGTGTGGCAAAAAGAAAAGCCCACTCGACACGGTCGAAGGCTATTTCTGCGTCAAGCGATACAATAAGGGCAGGTTGTTTGGAGGTATTAAGAAAATCCACAATATTTAGTAGCCGGCGTATGTTGTCCAAGGCATATCGCATTTTCACAAAGCCAGTTTGGTCGGGTTTAATTACCTTTGGCAGTACCATCTCCAGCCTGCAATCATTTTGCAATCAGTATTTAGCAAACTTATTGGTCTGTAAGACGTGCAATCCAAAGGGTCTTTACCCTTTTTCAAAATTAAGCAAATTGTTGCCATTTTCCAGGTGTCAGGCATTGAACCAGATTCAAGCAGATCATAAAAAACAGGCAATAAAATTGGGTGAAGCTCAGGCCAAAAGGTTTTAAAAAACTCTGGTGGAAAGCCATCGGGCCGGGGGATTTATTGGAAGGCATGGTCTGCAATGCCTGAAACACCTCCTCGGGAGAGAATCCAGCATTTAGATCGGCCCTGTCCTCCTCCGATATAACAGGGAGAGATAATTTGTCAAAAAAGGTCAAAATGTCCGTCTCTGACATTGAATTCTCTAATTTATACAGAGACTGATAAAAACTTTTAAAACACCTGTTTATAGCCAAGGGATCATATGTAACAGAGCCATCTGGATTTTTTAAGGATTTAATAGCTCTATCAGCTCTATCAGCTCTGTTCTTTCTTAAGTTGTTGTGCGAGCAGCCGGCTAGATTTGTTACCAAATTCGTAAAACTTTTGTCTCTAAAAATTTAGCTGTTTTTTAATATGGTTTGTATGGTTCAAATTAAGTTTAGTTCTCGCCTGACATAAGCTCACAAAATTTGGGAAGGGGGAAAGGATTTATGCATTTTTTCTAAACAAGTAACTTCTGCCTCCAAATCTTTTTCATTGAGGAAGAATAGGAGATAATGTCACCTCGGATCGTGGCTTTAGCCGCGTCCCATAAAGTAGCTGGTGACACGGGAGAATGTTTATTATCCTCCTAGAAATAACGTAATACGCGGACGCATAAAATCACAAAACGCTGTGTTTGTAAACAAAGATGAGTTCAACCTCCAAATTCTACTGCTCGATATTGAAATACCCAGTTTCATTTCCAGATAGACTGGAGCGTGGTCAGACAGGCCAATTTCGCTATTTGTTACAAGGTGAATTGAGAGATTTGGGTATAAATATGTAGTCAATTCGTGAATACAAGCTATGAGGATTAGAGTAAAAGGTATAATCCCTGGCATTGGGATTCAATTCCCTCCAAATGTCAATCAGTCCAGATTCCGCACACATCTGGTTTAGCACCAATGAAGATTTTGAATTGGTTGGAAGAGCAGGGGACTTGTCTAAGTTATAATCCAAAACACAATTAAAATCGCCAGCCACAATACCTAAATTTTTGCAATTATCATTAAACAATAGAATTATGTCAGACATAAATTTAGGGCAGTCTTCATTTGGTGCATAAGTGTTGAGCATAGTGATATGCTGTCCATACAGCAGGCCCGAGATTATGACATATCTGCCTTCAGGATCGTTTATTTGGTTTTCAAGAATAAATGCCAAGTGTTTGTTAATTAATATAGCCACACCTCGTTTCTTCGGATTAGAATTACAAGATGCGAAATACACCTGTCCTACCCAATCTCTTTTAAGTTTTAGGTGCTCAAAATCTGACAGGTGTGTTTCCTGAATCATGGCAACTGATGCTCTCTCCTTTTTAAGAAAAGTCAATTTTTTTTTCCTTTTAATAACATGCCCCAAGCCCTTCACGTTCCAGGTTATGTATTTTAAAGAATCATCCATTTTTTCCCATCAGAAATATCAGAAACAAGTGACCAAAATGTAACAACAAATACGTTGGGCACCAACTTAGTTAAACAACAAATCTTATGTGCAACCTTTTCAAATTTAACACACACAAACAAACAACCCCAACACCCTGGCCCACCCATCCCAAGCCCCGTCCCCAAACGGCGGGGCAGATCAAATAAAAGCAGGTCACCAGGCCCGCAAAACAGCGACCACAAAAAAAAGCCCAGTAAGTATCAAAGTTTTAAGTATCAAACAATACAAATCCTGACAACTTAGCAAAAAATATGAGACCGGAAACAAGGCTACCTCTAATAGTACTTATAAAATGAGAGAGAACACCAAATTAACTACATTTTCAGCAGAATCACTTGTCAGATCCAATACTGGTCAGAAAGTCCCTTGCCTCTTCAATCGTCGAGAACAAGCGGATCTTACCAGCGTGGAGACACTGGAGTTGCGCAGGATGAGCAAACCCGCGAAACATCTGCCGAGCCGCAAACTCCTGTCTCAGCTGAGCAAACTCACGCCGTCTTCTGAGGACCTCAACAGAGAGATCCTGATAAAATCGAAGCTGACCCCCATCGTGTGTTACCTGCCGTTTCTGCAGCGCGGCTCGCAAGACTGCCTCCTTGTCCGGATAACAGAGAAAGCGCACCAGCACAGACCGCGGCGGGCAGCGCTCAGGCGGAGCCGGTGCGAGAGATCTGTGAGCGCGCTCAATTTCGGGGGTGAGGTCCGGAGGAAGGTCGAGCCATTGCGGTAACATAGCGCGTAGGAATTCCGCGAGGGGTAGAGATGCCTCCGCCAGCTCAGGTAGGCCGACAATCTTGATATTTTTCCGTCGCCCGCGGTTCTCCAGGTCGTCATCCTTAGACTGAAGCTGCTGAACCCTCTTCTCAAGCGCGACCAGCCAGTTGTCGTGAGAAGTTGACAGATCCTCCATGTCAGAGACACGGACCTCCACTCCAGACAGTCTGGTTTCATTCGAAGAAACCCTCTCTGTTAAATCAGAGAGGGCTGTACAAAGTGAAGAAAGGCTGGAGTCCAGGCGACCATCAATAGTTTCCAGGCGCGTATCTAGCCGAGAGCCGTGCACGCGAATCTCAGGCAATAAGTCATCATGAGAAGCTGGTGCTAATGGCGCCTGAAGGGCCTCGTGTTTAGCTAGTTTTTGTTTGGTCCCTCTGGCCGGCACAACGGGAAATCTCGTGCCTCTCGACTCTCAGACATTTCGGGTCACGTTTAATGTCAATTAAATGGTGTTCCGACGGATATTAAAGAAAGTAGCACCAAAAGTATAAACTAAACGGAGCGGAGCAAAAACTTAAGCCGCCATCTTCCAGTGGGTCACGTGACACCTCTAAGATATATATTTAAGAAATAGTGTGAGAATTATTATCCAAAGAACACTGTTGACTGTACACTGATATATTTGTGAGCTAATAGGAGCATTATAGCTAACTTGCAAACAAACGTCATCTTATTTATTTTATGTTCACAGACAATGAAGAAATCTCTTCTGAAACAAAGTTCAGAGGTAAAGTTAATTCCAGTTTGTGATAAATGTAGCTATAGTTTTTTTTCTTTAATTTACAAGAAAAACATTTTTTGGTTTAGCCTTACTCAACCATCAAACTACTAGCTATAGCTAATTCAATGAATAAGCTAAGCTAATGTTTTGGTGGATCTCAGTTTAAGTTATTTGCTTGAATTAAAGTTTGAGGCAGTTAGGTAACTTGTATCTAACCTTATCTTAGTTAATAAGTTAAAAGTTTTGTATTTTGTTGCTTATTCTGATTAATTTAGCTAGCTAATTGCTAGTTTTCTAATGCCAGCTAGCTATTTTTTATCATGTTTCATCCATACTGAGGTAGTTTTGAAGCTTGTAATGGGTAGTATTAAGATCACTTTCATAATAACTTTCTAAGTTCTATTGGCAGTGAATGTACTGACAGACTCAGCTAATTACTGGATTATTTTCTGGTTAAATGATAGCTAACGACTTAATGTGTTTGTTATGTTATTTTAGTCCTGTATATAGTTGCACCACAACCAAAATGAAGAGTGTGGTAAAGAGGTCAAGAAGAGAGTCCAGACAGGATGGAGTGCATGGAGAAAAGTTTCAGGAGTGATTTGTGACAAAAGAGTGGCAGCAAAAGTCAAAGTTTACAAGACAGTGGTGAGACAGGAGAAAGAACTGGAAGTGGCAAGCCAAAAGAAGAAGATATGGTTGCACCAGAAGCAGTAACTTCACCGAGCCGCTTTCTGCCCCAACAGATTCAGATACAGCTATTGAGGAACTTTATTTTCTTTATTAAGTTGTCTTCAACAATGAACGTTGTGTATGTATTGGTCTACTTGGACAAAGTCAGGGTTTGCAGTGAATGCTACTGCTACAATGTAATATACAGCTGTTTGTAGAGATGTTTTAGGCTGAAATTCAGCAAGATAGCGGAACCTGATGCTCCTGGAGACAACCTGACCTGCAGATTTTAGTGCTATTCCTGTTCCACAAAACATTTGAATTAACCCTTTAGACCCTCAATGAAAGCCCACGTGTCTAATAATAACACGGCTGTCATAATTACCATCTGTTTTATAGGCCCAAAAATTGTACCCTGTGGGACTCCACAAGATACACTAACCTGTTATCAAAAATTCACAACGGTTTCTGCAAATTAATAACTGAATAACAAATCTAGGGTTCCAAGGGTTAACTAATCAGCTGCTTAAAAAGACATTTCAGAATTTCAGGGGGTGTTTTGCAGTGGATGTGTACTTACTGTGTGTATTGTCTGTGTGTGTATGTCATACAAGAGGGTGCTACAAACTTTATATTAACTTGTGTTACATTTTGTTTTAACATTATCATTTATCACTATCAGTGTATATTATAATTTAGTGTTTAGCATGTGATTACTGCCATTGCCATTAACATTTGGTTTTCACTTGTGAGTCTCTTCTTTGTTTTTCTTAAAGATGCTCTTAGAATTTAAATTGCTATTTAAATACTAAGTGCATGGTAAAGAAAAACAAAGAACAGACTCACAAGTGAAAAAACAAAATTCAATAAGAACAAACTATGAGGTCCACCCCATAACCCCAAACAAAAGTATCTTCACCTCTTGTAAAATAATTTTTAAGTAAAATGTGTTTTGTCACAAAACACAAAAGAATAGTACTAATCTCTGCAAAAACCATAATCGGGTGCAAATTGTACACACTGCTACATATACCCAGGTGCAAATAGCACACAATGCTATGTACACCCGGGTGCAAATAGCACACACTGCTATGTACACTGGGGTGCAATTAGCACACACTGCTATGTACACCCGGGTGCAAATAGCACACACTGCTGCATATACCCGGGTTCAAATAACAAACACTGCTGGATATACCCGGGTGCAAATAGCATGTGCCTAATTTAATATACTTTCCATTTAAACCTGTTCATTATTATTGTTTTTTGTTAGTATTTTTTAGGACTGAGATTGTTAGAAATTTAGACAAATCTATTAATGGTTAAAACTATACCTATACCTATTTAGCTATCAAATACACTTCACTTTACCCAATTGAATATATCAGTTAAATATCTGGTTTAAACATATTTCCTGGCATGTTTTCCTAAATTTAACCAAGGTTCATGATAAGAAGCTCAGTTTTCAGAGTGTATAAATGTTTGACTTTAAACTAAAGCTTTCAGACTTTTTCTGACGCTTCTAAGCCCCTAGAACGTGTTTGGAGTGCAGAAGGCGCTATTTCACTGTTTTGCTGCCAGCAGAATAACTTTTGCAGTCAAATACACTTCACTACACTAAACTGAATTTTGAAGCTAAATATCTGGTTTAAACCCATTTCCTGGCATGTTTTCCTAAATATAACAAAGATTTAATGATAAGAAACTCAATTTTCAGTGTGTATAACAGTTTGACTTTAAACTAAAGCTTTCAGCGTTTCTGACGCTTCTAAGCCCTTAGAACACGTTAGGAGCGCTTTTTCACTGTTTCACTGCGAGTAGAATGACTTTTGCAATCAAAGGTTGATCACTCCACCAAATTGAATATATCAGCTAAATAGCTGTTTTAAACACATTTTCTGGTATGTTTTTCTAAATATAACAAAGGTTTAATGATAAGATTTTCAGTGTGTATAAACAGTTTCAGGTACCACGTTAAAATAAGGCTACCTTTATAAAGGGTTTATAAATGCATTTACAAATGTTTATTAATTAGGTTGTAAACCCTTTAAAAATCATTAATAACCAGTTATAACGCATAAAAAGAACGGGCAATAGTAACCTGTTGTTTGCCAAATGATCCCCTATCCGTCTATAGTTTTCAACCTCATATCGCGCTGAGATTTCTGTCCTACTTTGTCTTCTACATTTAATCAGCATTAAACTTGCCTGCTTTATCACAAACATGTTAATAAGTTTAACCATTTAATCACCAAGTTTTAATAATTTAACCACCAACAAGATTTTATTTAGTAATTAATGATAATGTTGTAGGTTACAACATGTTAAATTACTAAGTTTACATTCTTGGCAACATTCTTTACCATGATCTTTTCATGTGATTCTCACAGGTATTGATTTGATGTTGTAAGGTGCTAATGTATACATTGTACTCTTGAGGTTGAATGGCATCTTCTTTAGGACAGCATTCCAGGTAGTAAAGCACACTGAAGGTGGCACATGTTCTTAAGGACAGCATTCCAGGTGTGACGTCCTTTCCTGGTTTACTGCTGTTTTTGCATTTGCTGATCCACAGATTTGACTTCCATGTTAAGTTTGAGGTTTCTTATTATCTCAAATGGTCTCCAATCATTTGTTAATCAACATTTATAGCCACCATTTATTAATGAGATATTAACACTTATCACTGCCAAAAGGAAGCCTTATTGTAAAGTGTAAACCACATTACCATTTGTTAATGAGTTATTAACCCTTATAACTGCCAAAAGGGAGCCTTATTGTAAAGTGTAAACCCCATCACCATTTGTTAATGAGTTATTTACCCCTATAACTGCCAAAGGGAGCCTTATTTTAAAGTGTAAACAATATCACCATTTATTAATGGGTAATTAACACTTATAACCACAAAAAGGGAGCCTTATAATAAAGTGTAAACCACATCGCCATTTGTTAATGAGTTATTAACCCTTTTAACTGCCTTTTAAGACGTAAACCATATCACCATTTATTAATGGGTAATTAACACTTACAACCACCAAAAGGGAGCCTTATAATAAAGTGTAAATCACATCACCATTTGTTAATGAGTTTTTAACCCTTTTAACTGCCAAAAGGGAGCCTTATAATAAAGTGTAAAGCACATCACCATTTTTTAATAAGTTATTAACCCTTATAGCTGCCAGAGGGGAGCCTTATTTTAAAGTGTAAACCATATCACCATTTATTAATGGGTAATTAACACTTATAACCACCAAAAGGGAGCCTTATAATAATGTCTAAACCACATCACCATTTGTTAAAGAATTATTAACCCTTATAACTGCCAAAAGGGAGCCTTATAATAAAGTGTAAACCACATCGCCATTTGTTAATGAGTTATTAACCCTTTTAACTGCCCAAAGGGAGCCTTATAATAAAGTGTAAAGCACATCACCATATTTAAAATAAGTTATTAACCCTTATAGCTGCCAGAGGGGAACCTTATTTTAAGGTGTAAACCATATCATCATTTATTAATGGGTAATTAACACTTACAACCACCAAAGGGAGCCTTATAATAAAGTGTAAATCACATCACCATTTGTTAATGAGTTATTAACCCTTTTAATTGCCAAAAGGGAGCCTTGTCAAGTCAAGTCAAGTCAAGTGGGTTTTATTGTCATTTCAACTACATACAGAGTACACAGTGAAACGAAACAACGTTCCTCCAGGACCATGGTGCAACATAGACAGTGCATACAAGACACAAGTGCAACACAAACAAACAAGTGCGGACAGACAACACAACACAGTACAGACAGAGAATAATAAATAATTGCCGGTAGTGTGCAAATTGTGCAATGTGTAATAAATAGAGTCCAGTGAGGTAGTAAAGTTATTAGTGCAATGCTTTGTGCAAAAATGCTTCCCCTTTTTTTCTGGGGTAAATGATTGGCGGGAGAGAGAGAGAGAGAGAGAGAGAGAGTGTGTACATGTACCAGAAGATATCAGTTCAGACACTGAGTTGTGTTAAGAAGTCTGATGGCTTGGGGGAAGAAGCTGTTGCAGAGTCTGGTCGTGTTAGACCGGATGCTGCGGTACCTTCTTCCTGATGGCAGGAGGGAGAACAGTCTGTGTGAAGGGTGGGTGGGGTCATCCACAATGCTGGTTGCTTTGCGGATGCAGCGGGTGGAGTAAATGTCCAAGACGGAGGGGAGATAGACTCCCATGATCCTCTCAGCTGTCCTCACAATGCGTTAGAGGGACTTGCGGTCAGAGGCTGTGCAGGTCCCAAACCAGGCAGTGATGCAGCTGCTTAGGATGCTCTCTATGGTTCCCCTATAGAAGAGGGTGAGGATGGATGGAGGGAGACAGGCTTTTCTCAGCTTCCGGAGGAAGTAGAGACGCTGCTGGGCTTTCTTGGCTGTAGAGCTGGTGTTCAGGAACCAGGTGAGGTTCTCCGCTAGGTGGACACCAAGGAACTTGGTGCTCTTAACGATCTCCACAGAGGAGCCGTTGATGTTAAGCAGAGAGTGGTCCGGTCTTGATTTCCTGAAGTCAACAACCATTTCCTTGGTCTTCTCTACATTCCAGTGAAGGTTGTTGACTGTACACCAATCTGTCAGCTGCTGTACCTCCTCTCTGTATGCTGACTCGTGTAAAGCACATCACCATTTTTTAACAAGTTATTAACCCTTATAGCTGCCAGAGGGGAGCCTTATTTTAAAGTGTAAACCATATCACCATTTATTAATGGGTAATTAACACTTATAACCACCAAAAGGGAGCCTTATGATAAAGTGTAAACCACATCGCCATTTGTTAATGAGTTATTAACCCTTTAACTGCCAAAAGGGAGCCTTACAATAAAGTGTAAACCACATCGCCATTTGTTAATGAGTTATTAACCCTTTTAACTGCCAAAAGGGAGCCTTATAATAAAGTGTAAAGCACATCACCATTTTTAATAAGTTATTAACCCTTATAGCTGCCAGAGGGGAGCTTACATAAAAAATACTTACATATAAGTACATATACAAATGTTTTGGGAGGAAATTATGCTATTAAGAAGTAGCGAGGTGTCAATTTTTCCTGCTACTGCTGAGAAAGACTGAAAGAGAGCAAATGAAAACTCTGTATTTGGGAGTTATTTAACCAAGGTATCGGATAAAACAGAACTTTAGATCTTGTTATAAAGAAAAAGTGTGTACCTCTACATATTGGTTATTAAAAATCTGTAAACTATAAGCTCCTAATGTCATTGTTGTTAATATAGGTAAGCCTGTGTGCTTCTAAAGCTGTCCTGGAAATTACATTCAATTCATTAAATTGTAATTTAAATGGACCATCCCACTAACTTTACTGTTAATTGAATTGTGTCTGGTTTATTATTATCATAACTAGAGATGGAAGGATCGATCGGTTATGTATCGATATTTCTCCAATTTAGAGCCGATCCCAAGAGCCGATCGATGGCGTAAAACAAATGAGCCTTATTTCTGTATTTCTAGCTAGTGTCCCTCCCTGCAATTCCTATCTGAACCACTAGGTGGAAGTGCATATCCTTTCATTCTCCACAGACTGACTAAAGCAGTGACGTTGCAGAAAAAAAACATGCTGAAAGTAAACATGTTCGTCTACCAGTGTTTTACTGTATATTTACACTTAGTTTCAACCATGTTTCATGACTTGCTTGCGCTAATAACTACATGTAGCTCTGCCATGGCGTATACCCCGCCCTCGATCGGCAATCGGAATTGGCCTCAAAAACACTGATCGGTCTATCTCTAATCATAACCAATGAACCATATTTTTATATACTTTTACACATGTATAAATAAAATTTTTAGATCAAAATGTATTTGATTTTTATATTAAATGTAAACTATCATATCTGTTGTACTGCTCTAGCAACAAACAAAAACTTGTTTTCGAATGTTTTCAAGACAGGACTTTCAACAGAAGCTGATGACAATACTCAGTATGACTTTGTTTTTATGCTGTGATGAGTCTTGAACCAGCCACATGTTGTGATCAGTGACTTGAGAAGGTTAATGAAAACTGCAAAAGTAGCCTTTGCTAATAGCGTATAATACCTAATTGCTTACTTTTAGCAAATCTACCAGATTTTGAAAACTGGAAAAATGTACACCTGAATCAGTATATTCTTTTGAGTATGCGGGTAATCTCATTTTCTTATGTTTTTTCCTGGATGTCAATGCAGAGGTGTACCAGGGCTAGCTGCTCTAAGATGATATCAGTCCTGGGGAGTCATGAGGATAAGGCAGAAAGCAAGAGACGTTCCTAACAGACTTTTTTGTTCATTCTCTCTTTCACTCCTTCTCAGCAATAGCAGAAAAAAACAGGGGTACCTTCACCGGCACAAAGGCACATAGGCCCCATTCCCCCAAAAACATTACATTATAGCCACAACATGTTTAAACAGGGCTAGTAATGGGCAGCAAAACATTTTCAAAACTTCAGAATTAAAATTAAAATTTTCTACTGGCCTATTTTATAGATATATTTTAGTTTTGGATAAATAATTAATTGGTCACATTAGCGTTGTCAGCCTGACAGTGTTAGTGACATTGTATCCCCAGTATGTTGGGCCTTATACTTCATATGCATGCTTATGCCTGCCCCAAACTACAACACAACTGATTTCAGAAATAAATATCATGATGGGTTGTGTTCTTTTGAATCTGATTTCTGAAATCAAGACATAACTTTATTTTATTTTTCACATGATTTATACATTCTGCCAGTGCAAAGACACCTCTGTAACAATTATTTACTGCTTACCACACTGCCGAAACTTCTTGCGCTTATTCTTGTGTTTCTTGGTTCCCTTGCAGTACGTTTCTTTAGATTTGTGCTTACACTTCTTGGGGATTGAAGAAGAGGATGAGGATAAAGACAATGAGGATGAGGACATGGACAATGTATCAGAGGTTTCAGAATCATTCCCAGTGACTGGCTTGTCCATGGTTTCTTCCTGTGTTTTAATTGAAAGATGCAAAGATTCTGCCACTCCAACTTTTCCTTTAGAAATTTCAGCTCTTGTTTCTCCTTGTTCAGAAGTACTTTTGCAGTAGAGGCTAGGTCAGAAGCTAAGCCTAAAAACAGATATTACAAAAAATAGAAAGGCAGAACATCCTGTGTCTTAGTGGGTACCATTTATAAAACCTAACCTTAAAATGAACATTATCAATCAGAAAAGTAACCTACTTTGTTAAAGTTAGGAGTATGACAGTGAAATGTAAAAGGATAATAATAATAATAATAATAATAATAATAATAATAGTGAACATTTCAATTGAGATGTAAATACTTTTTTATTTAATCTAAAAAAGTCTTTCACATAGCGTTTTAAATATTTCTTATGGTGAAGTTTTGGGATTTTGTGTAAATATGCTGCAGATGGTACACGGTAAAAAAATCTTGCTCATGCTCATGTGCTGTGAATATAAAAATAAATGTGGGCAAAGCAGGAAACATTAAAAAACTTACCCCAAAAACAAAAAACAGGTTGTGCCATCAGCTGCTGCATTTTTACCATTCAACATAATTTTTTTGTATTCAGTGAATGAACATTATGGTTCTCAGTCAACGTGGAAAACTCTGTTGGGGGAGCAATAGTGGTAGTGATGAAACTACTGCGCATGTGCACAAGAGACGTTTTTCTTGGTGCTTTTTGGACCAAAACGAAGACGAGGACCCAGCATTTCACCATACGCTGAGTGAAGTTAAGGTGGGGTTTTACTAAGCTACAACAACTAACTTTGTGGTGTTTGTTAAGTTAAAATTTTGAACGAGGTCGTATTTCAACACATTTTCCAAACGTGTAGCTACCAAAGCTAGCGCTAACTAGGCAGCCACCTCTGTTGTTTTTCAGAGTGTTTAACTTTGCTCTGAGTTTAGTATTGTTAGTGCTAAAACATTTGTGGTTGACAAGGACAAGCCACCGATGAAAGATTAATTAACTGTTTCGTGTAAACTGTCTGTTTCGAATTGAACTTTATCATTAAGGCAAACTGTTAGCATGCAGACTAACGTTAGCTACCTAGCTAGCTAGATCTGCGTGGTAATTAAGCATTTGCTGAATCCCAGTCGATTTCTAATACTTATAGCTGGGGGCAATAAAAAATTGTTTCAGGCACTACTGTAATGAATGTTTGAAGCATGGTTATGATTATTCTCTCTCTCTCTCTTTGTCTTCCCCCCTCTCTCTGCCCATCTCCCTCTTTCGCTCTCTGCCCATCTCCCTTTTTTTCCTCTCTCTCTGCCCATTTCCCTCTCTTTCCCTCTCTCTGTCTGTGCCCATCTCCCTCTCTTTCTCTCTTTCCCTCTCTCTGCCCATCTCCCTCTCTTTCCTTCTCTCTGCCCATTTCCCTCTTTCCCCCTCTCTCTCTGCCCATCTCCCTTTCCCCCTCTCTCTCTGCCCATCTCACTCTTTCCCCCTCTCTCTGCCCATCTCCCTCTTTCTCTTTTTCTTTCTCTCTCTTTTCCTCTCTCTCTCTGCCCATCTCCCTCTCCCCCCTCTCTCTCTTTTTGCCCATCTCCCTCTCTCTCCCTCTCTCTCTGCCCACCTTCCCCCTCTCTCTGCTTATATCTTTCTCTGCCCATCTCTCTCTCTCTCTCTCTCTCTCCATCTCCCTCTGTTTCCCTCTCTCTCCCCATCTCTCTCTCTCTCTCTCTCTCTCTCTCTCTACCAATCTCTCTCTCTCTCCATCTCCCTCTCTTAGGTTTTGTTGAGTTTTAACACATTAACTGCTTTGATCTTAAGTCAAAGTTCCTTACATCGTTGGACAATCACACCAAAGGATTCCTGAAGATATAAAGAGCCAAAGAAAATCAGGGAAGAGGTAGTGAAATGGAAAAGCTTCTGGAGAAACTGGATTCACAGGTAGCTTATCAATTTCTTCACCATGAAGTATTGTTTTTTTTTTTTTTTTGCATAATCTGGAGGATTTTATGCAATTAATTTAGTCATCATCTTAAGGTGCCACTATTAACCACCTCTCCACTGTTTCTATTTTTGTATTCATTATTTTGGGACAGACCACAAATCTAACAGCACATAGAAGATCTACTGTTCTCCGGGGTCTTCCTTTCTACATGAGGGAGCGTCCTTCCATTTCAAAGACCATATTGGTAATTTGTTTTTCTCACTGCTGTGGGCCAAGTAACTGATTTAGCTATACCGAAATATATAACAAGGCACTTTAGCTGTACTTATGTGGAAAACATAAAAATGTTTGCATTAAGATTTCTTAGAGAAATAAATGGGGCTCTAATGTTAATGTGCTCCATAGGATACCGAAGCATTGCAGGACCACACGAAGAACGTAAAAATGGGGATTCTTGAAGTGGTGAAGGAGAGTGCTGACCCATCAAAATCACTGACCAGTGTAGTGATGGATAACTTGCCAGACTACACTAATGCCTTCATTCTTCTTTTTGGTCTTTTGTACGCATTAAACATTGAATATTCAAAAGACTTAAAATACACGTTTGAAGTGGTCCAAAAAGTGTTCCTCCATCTAGGAAATGGGTGCACTGCCAGAGTGCAGTCTGTAAAGAACAAACTGGTGCACATGTAATCACTGTATGCAAGTGTTTTTTGTTTAAGTGGTGATGTGCATAGCAACCCACAGCCACACTTTGTTTTTTTTATGTTGTCGACGTGCACCTCTTTGCTTACCCAACCTTGAAGTACAGTTGTGTGACTCATTTGAGTATCCATTTCAAAACATTTAAAATTTATGCCAAGACAACTGAAAATCGTTTGTGCTTCACTTTAAAAAGTTATGTTCAGACAGTATAATTTAATTTCTTGTTCATTCTTGCCTTTTCTTCTTAAATGCTTTTTATTATATAATTATTGTTTCTTATTTGCCAGCATACTTGTCATTCTACTTTGGAAACTTTATGTTCGGATTTTCAGTTTGTGTGACCTATTAACCCACTCTTGCCAGATTGACTAAATGCAGTGCAGTTAAAACAGTTAAAACGTTTTCTGTTAAAGTGGACCAGGACACTTGCCTCCACCTTTTGCAATCTCTAAAGCACAACAAGGCATTGCACTAATTGCTACATGGTTGTCACATTTGTTTGGCTGCCGTTAGTTACAAATGGTTTATGATCAAGGTGAGAAGGTTGTGCTACCTAAAACACTGAAGTGGACACAAGTTAGTTAAAAAAGTGCCCTTTTAAGACATAAGGCTGCTGTAAAGAAATCCATTTCAATGTAATTTGTTACATCTATAAAGCAGCTCTCATATGCCTATTTGGTGATGTTTTATGTTTTCTTTATGACATGCAAATAAATGCATTTGTTAAAAGAATTATGTTTACTTTTCAGCGTTTACTTAATTATATACTGTATATTTTGCATTTACTTGATACAGCATAAAATGTATAGTTTGGGCAACTTGGATACTAATTAATAATTAACTGCACTAAACAATTGTAGCTGGCACAACACAAAATATTTTGTTGGACTCATTAGGTGTATTTGGTTAATATATAACATTTCATTGACTCAACTTATTTTCTTTAATTAGAATAAATTCTATACTTGTCAGCAGAACTTAAAATATGCAACTTAAAGAGCATAAATTAGACCAACTAAAAAAATTAGGTGCAACGGGTCAGTAAGAATTTTTTAGTTGCGAGACTTTAAATTTTTTACAGTGTAGAAATGTTGACATGCAGTAAGGTGACAACACCAATGTAATGTATAACCGTATAGTTTATATCTTTAAAGATATAAGATATAATTTATACATAAAGCTCATAATATGTCCTTTATTACAACTCCTGGAAGTCTGGATCAGGTGTACAGTTGATTTTCACGATCTAACGCATCTCAATGTGTCCCATATTAGCAAATACATATACACCTGAGACTATATCTTTAAACCTCATCATTTGTTCTTAATGCCAACTTGAATCTATTCTACAATAGATTCAACAATATATTCTACAATAGATTCAAGTGTCAAATCTAAGTTTGTCAGATCTGTAGTGAACACCAACATTGACATCATTAATGCATGCTGATGCAGATGACCACATATCATTCTAAAACCTAAAAATAATCTTGCTCTTTTGTTCAATTGCTAAAGAATTACTACATCAAATCTAAACTACATTCATGTCTATCTGGGGCTCTTATTCTGTATTTAAACATGCATCTGGGCTTAAATGTATGTTAAACTTGTGTATCCCTGATTCTAATTTAAGATTATACACTGTAATATCAGACAAGTGTACACGAGAATCAGATCTATGGTAGAAATTTGAGTTTGACAGGTATTTATACACCAATCAGCCATAACATTAAAACCACCTCATTGTACTTACACTCTTACTTTATCGGCTCCACCTACCATATAGGACCACTTTGTAATTCTACAATTAAAGACTGTAGTCCATCTGATTCTCTGCATACATCACTAGGCCCCTTTCATCCTGTTCCACAATGGTCAAGACTCCAACAGCGGGGGGTGTGTGTTAGTGTGTGTGACTGATCAGACACAGCAGTGCTGCTGGAGTTTTCAAGCACCTCAGTGTTACTGCTGGACAGCGTCCTGTGACCACTGATGAAGGACTAGAGGATGACCAACACAAACTGTGCAGCAACAGATGGACTATCGTCTATTTACATCTACAAGTGGACTGGCAAGGTAGGAATGCCTATTAGAGTGGACAATGAGCAGACACAGTGTTTAAACACTCCAGCAGCAGCACCACGTCAGTGTCACTGCAGTGGTGAGAATGATCCACCTCCCTAATAGTACCTGATCTGTGGTGGTCCTGACTATTGAAGAACAGGGTAACAAAGTATACAGTGAAACGGACAACTGTCTGTAACTGTAGGACTACCAAGTGCTTCTATATGGTCAGTGGAGCTAAGAATAATGAGTGTAGATACAAGGAGGTGGGTTTAATGTTATGTTATTATTTTGGTTTTCAATCAAATGTATCCTTTTTTCAGTTTATTACTAATTAATTTATAAATAAGGATGGTAACTACAACTCAATTTATCAACCATAGATCTGTTGCTAGGTATCAATTTCCTTTGGAAATTCTATAACACATTTAAACACACATGTAAACTCTGACATAAGAAGCCTTGTAAACACTTTTTAGTTTAAACAGAAACCAACTAAAACCCAATGTTATTATTGTTTTTGTAGTTTATAGCAAAAAGGTTGGCTAGAAGTATAGCCATGAAGCGCAAGGCGTTTGCAATATCCTACTATTATAGCTACTAACATTTCAACATGAGATCTTGTTGCAAAAAAAACCACATCGATATACCCAAACTGTAAACGAATACCTTTTTTAAAATTAATTTCTGTGGAAAGTCCCTGCTCTTCAGTGACAATGAAACATGTCATACGCAGGAAAACCGTTAAGCATGTTAGCTAACGTTAGCTAGTTTACCAGTCTCTGCTACGAGCTAGGTAGCTAGCTAGCTGCTGCCCAGAGAGCTACATATTATTTACAGTTTAATTATCTGCAAGACAATTAAAAAAACTTACTTTGTCGCTCATTTGTTGAAACTTGGCTCCTCTGTTTTGACGCTTTGGGCACCTCTTGGGACGAGTACTGGCAGCTGAAGTCGCAGAGGAACAGGATTCTTCTTCTTTTCGGCTCTTCATTGTTGTTCTGAAAAATCCGTTGCTCTACGGTCTGCAATGCAGCCCGGATGGGACGGTGGGATACGTCATTAACAAGTTCTCCTGTGATCTAGCGTCAAAATGTTGCTCCTTTTTTTTCGTCTTCTCGTAAACCGACTGGAAACAGATGGCGCCATATACTCTGTTCTAAGAGACAGCTCCAAACAGGTAAGAAGTATAAAATATAAATATATAAATAATTTAAATATTATTTTTTGGAAGCCTGTATGACCCTTTTAAGCTGCATGATAAATGCAGTGAGATAAATAAAGGGTGACATGATCACAATCATTCTTGCAATCTAATATAATTCTACAATACTGTTTTTTATGCTTCCTGTGTGTTTTCAAACTGCTCTACTGTTGTGCTTCTAGTTTTGTTATATTATCAAAATCCATTTATTGATTCATTCACCAAGATGTAACTATTTTGAATTGTCAATTATATTATATTGTATTTTAATGGGTAGCTTATTTACTGTGTTTTCCCTAATATGAGAAATAGAATTATACCAAATTTTAAAAAGCTTTCATCATAAAGGTATTTCAGGAAAAAAATGTTGTTAATTGTCAATGTGTACTCTCTCAGCAGTGTACTTATCTCACCTGATAATCTATATAATTGCATAGAACATCACACTTATCCTAATACTATCATGGACATCACTCTTCTTTCTTCTCATACATACTCCCCTCTTCTGCTATGACATGACTACTACTGCTTGTATAAATGTATACATTAATAAATCCAAACAGAAAATATAAATTCTCAAAATCTAAACCTAAAATAAAGCTAAACTCACAGTGCAAAGTGTATTAAAGTGAAAACTATATGTACCATGTTTTCAGGTGCTGTAAAAGGGCAAGGTCATAGAAGAGTCTTAGAGCTGGATCCCTCTTAGAAAAGTCAAAATCATCTCTCTTCAGTTGGATGAAGTATATTTATAGGTACCATGCTGTGTTTTGTATAATGAAAACTATATGTAAACAATATATAAATACATTATAAACACATACCTTTAAACTAAGCACATGACTACAGAAGTCTTGCCAATGTGTGCTATTCCATTAGTCCTCTCTACTACAGATATTGCACCAATACAGACCTCTCGAAGGCACCTTGCCGTTTTAGTCAATGTTGTGGAGCTACCAGCAATTATACTGATTAACACTGATCATATCTATCTGTCTTGAGTCTTTGTGAGAACACAACATTGACTAAAATGGCAAGGTGCCTTCGAGAGGTCTGTATTGGTGCAATGGACAGACACAGAAAGAAAACCGCTCCGAGACCTTGCTGAAAGAACACCTCATGGTTCTTGAGTGGTCATCCTGGCTTAGCTCTCATCACCCGACTGGGCTACTTTACACTTTACAATAAGGCTCCCTTTTGGCAGTTATAAGGGTTAATAACTTATTAGCAAATGGCGATGTGGTTTACACTTTACAATAAGGCTCCCTTTTGGCAGTTATAAGTGTTAATATCTCATTAATAAATGGTGGCTATAAATGCTGATTAACAAATGATGGGAGACCATTTGAGATAATAAGAAACCTCAAACTTAACATGGAGGTCAAATCTGTGGATCTTTGCAATAAGGCTTCCTTTTGGCAGTTATAAGGTTTAATAACTTATTAAGAAATGATGATGTGGTTTATATTTAATAAACTGATCCACAGAGCCAGTGATGTTGTGGGTGTGGAGCTGGACTCATTGACGGCAGTGTCTGAGAGGAGAATGCTGTCTAGCTACAGGCCATCATGGATAATGGCTCCCACCCTCTTTATCACACAGTGATGAGACGCAGGAGCACATTCAGTGCAAGACTCATTCAGCCAAAATGCACTACAGAACACCACAGGAGGTCATTCCTACCAGTGGCTATCAGACTTTATAACTCCTCCCTTAACGTATGACACCTTTCACATGTACAGTAATACCAGTAGAACAATCATTTAATTATGTGTGCAACAACTCAAATGTGCAATAACTTTCCTACTTCTAAACTTTTACTGCTGTATACAATATATCTGTACTTATTATTATAGCCACAGTCACTTTACATTTTATTCTTCTATTGTATTATAAGACTTATATGTGTGTACATATTACAAATTTCTTTTATGTTGTAAATTATTATTAGTGTTTATTCTTCTACATAACTGGCTGCTACTGTAAAAACTGCAATTTCCCCCTGGGATCAATAAAGTATTTCTGATTCTGATTCTGATACACTTTACAATAAGGCTCCCTTTTGGCAGCTATAAGGGTTAATAACTCATTAACAAATTATTATGTGGTTTACACTTTACAATAAGGCTCCCTTTTGGCAGTGATAAGTGTTAATATCTCATTAATAAATGGTGGCTATAAATGCTGATACCCCATTAACAAATGATGGGAGACCATTTGAGATAATAAGAAACCTCAAACTTAACATGGAGGTCGAATCTGTGGATCAGCAAATGCAAAAACAGCAGTAAACTAGGAAAGGACATCACACCTGGAATGCTGTCCTAAAGAAGATGCTACTCTACCCTTCAAGGATCATAGTTGTGTCACCTTCATGTCCAGTGTGCTTTACTACCTGGAATGCTGTCCTGAAGAAGATGCCATTCAACCTCAAGAGTACAAAGTATACATTAGCACCTGTTACGACCCCATATGTGGTCTTGGGGTAAAATGGGGTCAGTAACATTGGTTTCCAGTGTAAACGTGGGTGATGTGCAGCAAGGGAGGAAAAAACACACAACTTTTAACGGTCTTTTAACTGTGTTTAATGAACAAACCAAGGACATCCACCATTTACACCACAATGTGCCACACTGTCTACAATATTTACAATAGTCTTACTTTGTAAGATAGATGCAGTATGTAAGGGAGTCTGGACTTGGACGGCGCTAAAGAAAAGAAATAATCAAAACATACAAAAAAAACAAAGAACTACCCTAAAGCTCTATGATTAGTCTTCTCTAAACAGCACAGAAACAAAAGGCTACCTACTCTGCTCTAAACTATACCATAACGGAAATACAGAGGTTCGCGCCCGCCCCTAAACCTAATGTATCTATACATAGGTTCACTACGTGCTGTACAATAAATGAGCGCGTCCGTCTTACCTGTCCAGAACCCAAAACAATAAAAAAAAAACAGTTCAAAAAACGTCACCAACAAGCTGTGTGTCTGCGTGCTGAGCAAGACGTCTCTCGCGGGCTTTTGCCGGGCTGCATTTGAAGCACAGACCGCAGCCTTGTGACTGAATCTGATTGGCCGTCAGTGATGATTGGCGTCTGTAAAATCCTATGAGAAGGATAGAAGAGAGCGCGAAGGAGAGCGCGAGAAAAAACAAACATGCGCGCTTGTGCGCGCCTGCGCACACAGGCGCAAGAGAGGGCGAGAGCGTGAGGGAGAGAGAGAGAGCGCGCGCACACGCGCAAGAGCGTGAGTACAGAAGAGA
This sequence comes from Megaleporinus macrocephalus, assembly GCA_021613375.1. Taxonomy (NCBI): domain Eukaryota; kingdom Metazoa; phylum Chordata; class Actinopteri; order Characiformes; family Anostomidae; genus Megaleporinus; species Megaleporinus macrocephalus. The sequence continues at coordinate 16,024,986 of CM038723.1, read as the reverse complement.
GAGAGAACACGCGCGCAAGAGCGAGCAAGGGGAGAGAGAGAGAAAGAGAGACGTACCGGAATATTCCCAATGAGGCCGCGCACGTAACACACCTTACAACATCAAATCAATACCTGTAAGAATCACATGAAAAGATCATGGTAAAGAATGTTGCCAAGAATGTTAACTCAGTAATTTAACATGTTGTTACCTACAACATTATCATTAATTACTAAATAAAATCTCGTTGGTGGTTTAATTATTAAAACTTGTTGATTAAATAGTTAAACTTGTTGACATGTTTGTGATAAAGCAGGCAAGTTTAATGCTGATTAAATGTAGAAGACAAAGTAAGACAGAAATCTCTGTTAAACCTCATATCCTGCTGAGATTTCTGTCCTACTTTGTCTTCTACATTTAATCAGCATTAAACTTGCCTGCTTTATCACTTTTATCGCGTTTGGAGCGTTTTTCACTGTTTTACTGCGAGTAGAATGACTTTTGCAGTCAAATACACTTCACTACACTAAACTGAATATATCAGCTAAATATCTGGTTTACACCCATTTGCTGGCATGTTTTTTCTAAATATAACAAAGGTTTGATGATCAGAAACTCAATTTTCAGTGTGTATAACAGATACACTTTAATCTAAAGCTTTCAGTGTTTCTGACGCTTCTAAGCCCTTAGAGCGCGTTTGGAGCGCTTTTTCACTGTCTTATTGCGAGTAGAATGACTTTTAAAGTCAAAGGCAGATCACCCTATCAAATTTAGTGTTGCACCTAAGAATCTTGTTTAAACCCATTTCCTGGCATGTTTTCCTAAATTTAACCAAGGTTCATGATAAGAAGCTCAGTTTTCAGAGTGTATAAATGTTTGACTTTAAACTAAAGCTTTTAGCGTTTCCGACACTTCTAAGCCCTTAAGAGCGCGTTTGGAGCTCTTTTTTCCAATGTTTAACTGCAAGTAAAATGACTTTTGCAATTAAAGGCAGATTACTCCACCACACTGAATATTGCAGCTAAATATTTGGTTTAAACACACTTTTTGGCCAGTTTTTCTAAATATAATGTTTTTCTAAATGTTATAATGTTTTTCTAAATATAATATGGTGCTTTTTCACTGTTTTACTGTGAGCAGAATTATTTTAGCAATGAAAGGCAGATTACTCCACCAAACTGAATATTACAGTTAAATATCGGATTTAAACACCTTTCCTGGCAAGTTTTCCTACATATAACCAAGGTTCATGATAAGAAGCTCAGTTTTCAGGGTGTATAACAGTTTGACTGTAAACTAAATCTTTCAGCGTTTATAACGCTTCTAAGCCCCTAGAGCGTGTTTGGAGCGCAGAAGGCGCTTTTTACCTGTTACACTGCGAGCAGAATGATTTTTGCAATCAAAGGCAGATTACTCCACCAAATTGAATATTGAACATAAATATCTGGTTTAAACACTTTTCCTGGCAAGTTTTCCTAAATATAACCAAGTTTCATGATAAGAAGCTCAGTTTTCAGAGTGTATAACAGTTTGACTGTAAACTAAAGCTTTCAGCGTTTCTGGCGCTTCTAAGCCCTTAGAACGTGTTTGGAGCGCTTTTTCACTGTTTTACTGCAAATAGAATGACTTTTGCAATCAAAGGCAGATTACTCCACCAAACTAAATATTGCAGCCAAATATCTGTTTTAAACACATTTTCTGGCATGCTTTTCTTAATATAACCAAGTTTCATGAAAAGAAGCTCAGTTTTCAGAGTGTATAACAGTTTGACTGTAAACTAAATCTTTCAGCGTTGCTGACGCTTCTAAGCCCCTAGAACGTGTTTGGAGTGCAGAAGGCGCTTTTTTACCTGTTACACTGCGAGCAGAATGATTTTTGCAATCAAAGGCAGATCATTCCACCAAATCGAAAATTGCAGCTAAATATCTATTTCAAACACCTTTCCTGGCAAGTTTTCCTATGTATAACCAAGGTTTATGATAAGAAGCTCAGTTTTCAGAGTGTGTAACAGTTTGACTGTAAACAAAAGCTTTCAGCGTTTCTAGCACTTCTAAGCCCTTAGAATGTGTTTGGAGCGCTTTTTCACTCTTTCACTGCGAGTAGAATGACTTTTGCAATCAAAGCCAGGTTGCTCCACCAAATTGGATATAGCACTTAAATATCTGGTTTAAACCCATTTCCTGGCATGTTTTCCTAAACATAACGCGGGTTCTTGATAAGAAGCTCAGTTTTCAGAGTGTATAACAGTTTGACTGTAAACTAAAGCATTCAGCGTTTCTGTCGCTTCTAAGCCCTTAGAACGTGTTTGGAGCACTTTTTCACTGTTTTACTGCAAATAGAACGACTTTTGCAATCAAAGGCAGATTACTCCACCAAATTGAATTTTGAACATAAATATCTGGTTTAAACACTTTTCCTGGCAAGTTTTCCTAAATATAACCAAGTTTCATATTAAGAAGCTCAGTTTTCAGAGTGTATAACAGTTTGACTATTAACAAAAGCTTTCAGCGTTTCTGGCGCTTCTAATCCCTTAGAACGTGTTTGGAGTGCAGAAGGCGCTTTTTCACTGTTTTACTGCCAGCAGAATAACTTTTGCATTCAAATACACTTCACTACACCAAATTTAATAAATCAGCTAAATATCTGGTTTAAACACTTTTCCTGGCAGGTTTTCCTAAATATAACCAAGGCTCTTGATAAGAAGCTCAGTTTTCAGAGTGTATAACAGTTTGACTGTAAACTGAAGCTTTCAGCGTTTCTGGCTCTTCTACGCACTTAGAACGTGTTTGGAGCGCTTTTTCACTGTTTTACTGCCAGCAGAATAACTTTTGCATTCAAATACACTTCACTACACCAAATTTAATAAATCAGCTAAATATCTGGCTCAAACACGTTTCCTGGCATGTTTTTCTAAATATAACCAAGGTTAACCAAGATAAGAAGCTCAGTTTTCAGAGTGTATAACAGTTTGACTGTAAACTAAAGCATTCAGCGTTTCTGGCACTTCTAAGCCCTTAGAACGTGTTTGGAGTGCAGAAGGCGCTTTTTCACTGTTTTACTGCGAGCAGAATGATTTTTGCAATCAAAGGCAGATCATTCCACCAAATCGAAAATTTCAGCTAAATATCTAGTTTAAACACCTTTCCTGGCAAGTTTTCCTAAATATAACCAATTTTCATGATAAGAAGCTCAGTTTTCAGAGTGTATAACAGTTTGACTGTAAACTAAAGCTTTCAGCGTTTCTGGCGCTTCTAAGCCCTTAGAACGTGTTTGGAGCGCTTTTTCACTGTTTTACTGCAAATAGAATGACTTTTGCAATCAAAGGCAGATTACTCCACGAAACTGAATTTTGAGCATAAATATCTGGTTTAAACAATTTTCCTGGCAAGTTTTCCTAAATATAACCAATTATCATGATAAGAAGCTCAGTTTTCAGAGTGTATAAATGTTTGACTGTGAACTAAAGCTTTCAGCCTTTCTGACGCTTCTAAGTCCTTAGAACGTGTTTGGAGCGCTTTTTCACTGTTTTACTGCAAATAGAATGACTTTTACAATCAAAGGCAGATTACTCCACCAAATTGAATATTGAACATAAATATCTGGTTTAAAGTCTTTTCCTGGCAAGTTTTCCTAAATATAACCAAGTTTCATGATAAGAAGCTCAGTTTTCAGAGTGTATAACAGTTTGACTGTAAACTAAAGCATTCAGCGTTTCTGGCGCTTCTAAGCCCTTAGAACGTGTTTGGAGTGCAGAAGGCGCTTTTTCACTGTTTTACTGCCAGCAGAATAACTTTTGCATTCAAATACACTTCACTACACCAAATTTAATAAATCAGCTAAATATCTGGTTTAAACACGTTTCCTGGCATGTTTTTCTAAACATAACCAAGGTTCTTGATAAGAAGCTCAGTTTTCAGAGTGTATAACAGTTTGACTGTAAACTAAAGCATTCAGCGTTTCTGGCGCTTCTAAGCCCTTAGAACGTGTTTGGAGTGCAGAAGGCGCTTTTTCACTGTTTTGCTGCCAGCAGAATAACTTTTGCATTCAAATACACTTCACTACACCAAATTTAATTAATCAGCTAAATATCTGGCTCAAACACGTTTCCTGGCATGTTTTTCTAAATATAACCAAGGTTAACCAAGATAAGAAGCTCAGTTTTCAGAGTGTATAACAGTTTGACTGTAAACTAAAGCATTCAGCGTTTCTGGCACTTCTAAGCCCTTAGAACGTGTTTGGAGTGCAGAAGGCGCTTTTTCACTGTTTTACTGCCAGCAGAATAACTTTTGCATCCAAATACACTTCACTACACCAAATTTAATAAATCAGCTAAATATCTGGTTTAAACACGTTTCCTGCCATGTTTTTCTAAATATAACCAAGGTTAACCAAGATAAGAAGCTCAGTTTTCAGAGTGTATAACAGTTTGACTGTAAACTAAATCTTTCAGCGTTGCTGACGCTTCTAAGCCCCTAGAGCGTGTTTAGAGTGCAGAAGGCGCTTTTTACCAGTTACACTGCGAGCAGAATGATTTTTGCAATCAAAGGCAGATCATTCCACCAAATCGAAAATTTCAGCTAAATATCTAGTTCAAACACCTTTCCTGGCAAGTTTTCCTAAATATAACCAATTTTCATGATAAGAAGCTCAGTTTTCAGAGTGTATAACAGTTTGACTGTAAACTAAAGCTTTCAGCGTTTCTGGCGCTTCTAAGCCCTTAGAACGTGTTTGGAGCGCTTTTTCACTGTTTTACTGCAAATAGAATGACTTTTGCAATCAAAGGCAGATTACTCCACGAAACTGAATTTTGAGCATAAATATCTGGTTTAAACAATTTTCCTGGCAAGTTTTCCTAAATATAACCAATTATCATGATAAGAAGCTCAGTTTTCAGAGTGTATAACAGTTTGACTGTAAACTAAAGCTTTCAGCGTTTCTGACGCTTCTAAGCCCTTAGAGCGTGTTTGGAGCGCTTTTTCACTGTTTTACTGCTAGTAGAATGACTATTGCAATCAAAGGCAGATTACTCCACCAACTTGAATATTGAACATAAATATCTGGTTTAAACTCTTTTCCTGGCAAGTTTTCCTAAATATAACCAAGTTTCATGATAAGAAGCTCAGTTTTCAGAGTGTATAACAGTTTGACTGTAAACTAAAGCATTCAGCGTTTCTGGCGCTTCTAAGCCCTTAGAACGTGTTTGGAGTGCAGAAGGCGCTTTTTCACTGTTTTACTGCCAGCAGAATAACTTTTGCATTCAAATACACTTCACTACACCAAATTTAATAAATCAGCTAAATATCTGGTTTAAACACGTTTCCTGGCATGCTTTTCGTAATATAACCAAGGTTCATAAAAAGAAGCTCAGTTTTCAGAGTGTATAACAGTTTGACTGTAAACTAAAGCTTTCAGCGTTTCTGGCGCTTCTAAGCCCTTAGAACGTGTTTGGAGCGCTTTTTCACTGTTTTACTGCAAATAGAATGACTTTTGCAATCAAAGGCAGATTACTCCACCAAATTGAATTTTGAACATAAATATCTGGTTTAAACACTTTTCCTGGCAAGTTTTCCTAAATATAACCAATTTTCATGATAAGAAGCTCAGTTTTCAGAGTGTATAACAGTTTGACTGTAAACTAAAGCTTTCAGCGTTTCTGACGCTTCTAAGCCCTTAGAGCGTGTTTGGAGCGCTTTTTCACTGTTTTACTGCTAGTAGAATGACTTTTGCAATCAAGAACAGATCACTCCACCAAATTGAATGTTGCACCTAAATATTTGTTTTAAACACCTTTCCTGGCATGTTTTCCTAAATATAACCAAGGTTCATGATAAGAAGCTCAGTTTTCAGAGTGTATAACAGTTTGACTGTAAACTAAAGCATTCAGCGTTTCTGGCGCTTCTAAGCCCTTAGAACGTGTTTGGAGTGCAGAAGGCGCTTTTTCACTGTTTTACTGCCAGCAGAATAACTTTTGCATTCAAATACACTTCACTACACCAAATTTAATAAATCAGCTAAATATCTGGTTTAAACACGTTTCCTGGCATGCTTTTCGTAATATAACCAAGGTTCATAAAAAGAAGCTCAGTTTTCAGAGTGTATAACAGTTTGACTGTAAACTAAAGCTTTCAGCGTTTCTGGCGCTTCTAAGCCCTTAGAACGTGTTTGGAGCGCTTTTTCACTGTTTTACTGCAAATAGAATGACTTTTGCAATCAAAGGCAGATTACTCCACCAAACATAATATTGCAGCCAAATATCTGTTTTAAACACATTTTCTGGCATGCTTTTCTTAATATAACCAAGGTTCATAAAAAGAAGCTCAGTTTTCAGAGTGTATAACAGTTTGACTGTAAACTAAAGCTTTCAGCGTTTCTGGCGCTTCTAAGCCCTTAGAACGTGTTTGGAGTGCAGAAGGCGCTTTTTCACTGTTTTACTGCCAGCAGAATAACTTTTGCATTCAAATACACTTCACTACACCAAATTTAATAAATCAGCTAAATATCTGGTTTAAACACGTTTCCTGCCATGTTTTTCTAAATATAACCAAGGTTAACCAAGATAAGAAGCTCAGTTTTCAGAGTGTATAACAGTTTGACTGTAAACTAAAGCTTTCAGCGTTTCTGGCGCTTCTAAGCCCTTAGAACGTGTTTGGAGCGCTTTTTCACTGTTTTACTGCAAATAGAATGACTTTTGCAATCAAAGGCAGATTACTCCACCAAACTAAAAATTGCAGCCAAATATCTGTTTTAAACACATTTTCTGGCTTGCTTTTCTTAATATAACCAAGGTTCATAAAAAGAAGCTCAGTTTTCAGAGTGTATAACAGTTTGACTGTAAACTAAAGCATTCAGCGTTTCTGGCGCTTCTAAGCCCTTAGAACGTGTTTGGAGCGCTTTTTCACTGTTTTACTGCTAATAGAACGACTTTTGCAATCAAAGGCAGATTACTCCACCAACTTGAATATTGAACATAAATATCTGGTTTAAACTCTTTTCCTGGCAAGTTTTCCTAAATATAACCAAGTTTCATGATAAGAAGCTCAGTTTTCAGAGTGTATATCAGTTTGACTATTAACAAAGGCTTTCAGCGTTTCTGGCGCTTCTAAGCCCTTAGAACGTGTTTGGAGTGCAGAAGGCGCTTTTTCACTGTTTTACTGCCAGCAGAATAACTTTTGCATTCAAATACACTTCACTACACCAAATTTAATAAATCAGTTAAATATCTGGTTTAAACACGTTTTCTGCCATGTTTTTCTAGATATAACCAAGATTAACCAAGATAAGAAGCTCAGTTTTCAGAGTGTATAACAGTTTGACTGTAAACTAAAGCTTTCAGCGTTTCTGGCGCTTCTAAGCCCTTAGAACGTGTTTGGAGCGCTTTTTCACTGTTTTACTGCAAATAGAATGACTTTTGCGATCAAAGGCAGATTACTCCACCAAATTGAATTTTGAACATAAATATCTGGTTTAAACACCTTTCCTGGCAAGTTTTCCTAAATATAACCAATTTTCATGATAAGAAGCTCAGTTTTCAGAGTGTATAACAGTTTGACTGTAAACTAAAGCTTTCAGCGTTTCTGACGCTTCTAAGCCCTTAGAGCGTGTTTGGAGCGCTTTTTCACTGTTTTACTGCTAGTAGAATGACTTTTGCAATCAAGAACAGATCACTCCACCAAATTGAATTTTGCACCTAAATATCTAGTTTAAACACCTTTACTGGCAAGTTTTCCTAAATATAACCAAGGTTCATGATAAGAAGCTCAGTTTTCAGAGTGTATAACAGTTTGACTGTAAACTAAAGCTTTCAGCGTTTCTTACGCTTCTAAGCCCTTAGAACGTGTTTGGAGCGCTTTTTCACTGTTTTACTGCAAATAGAATGACTTTTGCAATCAAAGGCAGATTACTCCACCAAATTGAATATTGAACATACATATCTGGTTTAAACTCTTTTCCTGGCAAGTTTTCCTAAATATAACCAAGTTTCATGATAAGAAGCTCAGTTTTCAGAGTGTATAACAATTTGACTGTAAACTAAAGCATTCAGCGTTTCTGGCGCTTCTAAGCCCTTAGAACGTGTTTGGAGTGCAGAAGGCGCTTTTTCACTGTTTTACTGCCAGCAGAATAACTTTTGCATTCAAATACACTTCACTACACCAAATTTAATAAATCAGCTAAATATCTGGTTTAAACACGTTTCCTGCCATGTTTTTCTAAATATAACCAAGGTTAACCAAGATAAGAAGCTCAGTTTTCAGAGTGTATAACAGTTTGACTGTAAACTAAAGCTTTCAGCGTTTCTGGCGCTTCTAAGCCCTTAGAACGTGTTTGGAGCGCTTTTTCACTGTTTTACTGCAAATAGAATGACTTTTGCAATCAAAGGCAGATTACTCCACCAAACAAAAATTGCAGCCAAATATCTGTTTTAAACACATTTTCTGGCTTGCTTTTCTTAATATAACCAAGGTTCATAAAAAGAAGCTCAGTTTTCAGAGTGTATAACAGTTTGACTGTAAACTAAAGTATTCAGCGTTTCTGGCGCTTCTAAGCCCTTAGAACGTGTTTGGAGTGCAGAAGGCGCTTTTTCACTGTTTTTACTGCCAGCAGAATAACTTTTGCATTCAAATACACTTCACTACACCAAATTTAATAAATCAGCTAAAATATCTGGTTTCAACACGTTTCCTGGCATGCTTTTCGTAATATAACCAAGGTTCATAAAAAAGAAGCTCATTTTTCAGAGTGTATAACAGTTTGACTGTAAACTAAAGCTTTCAGCGTTTCTGGCGCTTCTAAGCCCTTAGAACGTGTTTGGAGCGCTTTTTCACTGTTTTACTGCAAATAGAATGACTTTTGCAATCAAAGGCAGATTACTCCACCAAACTTGGATATAGCACTTAAATATCTGGTTTAAACCCATTTCCTGGCATGCTTTTTCTAAATATAACCAAGGTACATGATAAGAAGCTCAGTTTTCAGAGTGTATAACAGTTTGACTGTAAACTAAAGCTTTCAGCGTTTCTGGCGCTTCTAAGCCCTTAGAACGTGTTTGGGGTGCAGAAGGCGCTTTTTCACTGTTTTACTGCCAGCAGAATAAACTTTTGCAATCAAAGTACACTTCACTACACCAAATTTAATAAATTCAGCTAAATATCTGGTTTATAAACACGTTTCCTGGCATGTTTTTCTAAATATAACCAAGGTTATCATAGATAAGAAGCTCAGTTTTCAGAGTGTATAACAGTTTTGACTGTAAACTAAAGCTTTCAGCGTTTCTGGCGCTTCTAAGCCCTTAGAACGTGTTTATGGAGCGCTTTTTTCACTGTTTTACTGCAAATAGAATGACTTTTGCAATCAAAGGCAGATTACTCCACCAAACTTAATATATGCAGCATAAATATCTGGTTTAAAACACCTTTACTGGCAAGTTTTCCTAAATATAACCAAGTTTCATGATAAGAAGCTCAGTTTTCAGAGTGTATAACAGTTTGACTGTAAATAAAAGCTTTCAGCGTTTCTGACGCTTCTAAGCCCTTAGAACGTGTTTGGAGCGCGTTTTCACTGTTTTACTGCAAGTAGAATGACTTTTGCAATCAAAGGCAGATTACTCCACCAAACTTGGATAAATTGCAGCTAAATATCTGCTTTAAACACATTTCCTGGCATGTTTTTCTTAAATATAACCAAGGTTCATGATAAGAAGCTCAGTATTCAGAGTGTTTTACAGTTTTGACTGTAAAACTAAAGCTTTCAGCGTTTCTGGCGCTTCTAAGCCCTTAGAACGTGTATGGAGCGCTTTTTCACTGTTTTACTGCTAGTAGAATGACTATTGCAATCAAAGGCAGATTACTCCACCAACTTAATATTTGCACTTAAATATCTGGTTTTAAACACATTTTCCTGGCATGTTTTTCTAAATATGACCAAGATTCATGATAAGAAGCTCAGTTTTCAGAGTGTATAACAGTTTGACTGTAAACTAAAGCTTTCAGCGTTTCTGGCGCTTCTAAGCCCTTAGAACGTGTTTGGAGCGCTTTTTCACTGTTTTACTGCAAATAGAATGACTTTTGCAATCAAAGGCAGATTACTCCACCAAATTGAATATTGAACATAAATATCTGGTTTTAAAAACTCTTTTCCTGGCAAGTTTTCCTAAATATAACCCAGTTTCATGATAAGAAGCTCAGTTTTTCAGAGTGTATAACAGTTTGACTGTAAACTAAAGCTTTCAGCGTTTCTGGCGCTTCTAAGCCCTTAGAACGTGTTTGGAGCCCTTTTTCACTGTTTTACTGCAAATAGAATGACTTTTGCAATCAAAGGCAGATTTCACTCACACCAAATTTGAATAAATTGCAACCTAAATATCTGGTTTAAACCCATTTTCCTGGCATGTTTTTTCCTAAATATAACCAAGTTTCATGATAAGAAGCTCAGTTTTCAGAGTGTATAACAGTTTGACTGTAAACTAAAGCATTCAGCGTTTCTGGCGCTTCTAAGCCCTTAGAACGTGTTTGGAGCGCTTTTTCACTGTTTTACTGCAAATAGAATGACTTTTGCAATCAAAGGCAGATTACTCCACCAAACTAAAAATTGCAGCCAAATATCTCTTTAAACACATTTTCCTGGCATGCTTTTTCTTAATATAACCAAGTTTCATGATAAGAAGCTCAGTTTTTCAGAGTGTATAACAGTTTGACTGTAAACTAAAAGCTATTCAGCGTTTCTGGCGCTTCTAAGCCCTTAGAACGTGTGTTTGGAGCGCTTTTTCACTGTTTTTACTGCAAATAGAATGACTTTTGCAATCAAAGGCAGATTCACTCCACCAACTTGAATATATCAGCTAAATATCTGGTTTAAACACATTTTCTGGCATGCTTTTTCTTAAATATAACCAAGTTTCATAGATAAGAAGCTCAGTTTTCAGAGTGTATAACAGTTTGACTGTAAACTAAAGCTTTCAGCGTTTCTGGCGCTTCTAAGCCCTTAGAACGTGTTTGGAGTGCAGAAGGCGCTTTTTCACTGTTTTACTGCTAGTAGAATGACTATTGCAATCAAAGGCAGATTACTCCACCAACTTGAATATCAGCTAAATATCTGGTTTAAACACATTTACTGGCATGTTTTTCTAAATATAACCAAGATTCATGATAAGAAGCTCAGTTTTCAGAGAGTGTATAACAGTTTTGACTGTAAACTAAAGCTTTCAGCGTTTCTGGCGCTTCTAAAGCCCTTAGAACGTGTTTGGAGCGCTTTTTTCACTGTTTTTACTGCAAATAGAATGACTTTTTGCAATCAAAGGCAGATTACTCCACCAAAATTGAATAAATTGCAGCATAAATATCTGGTTTTAAACACATATTTCCTGGCATGTTTTTGTAAATATAACCCAGTTTCATGATAAGAAGCTCAGTTTTCAGAGTGTATAAATGTTTGACTGTAAACTAAAGCTTTCAGCGTTTCTGGCGCTTCTAAGCCCTTAGAACGTGTTTGGAGCGCTTTTTCACTGTTTTTACTGGGAGTAGAATGACCTTTGCAATCAAAGGCAGATTACTCCCACCAAACTAAATATTGCAGCCAAATATCTGTTTTAAACACATTTTTCCTGGCATGCTTTTCTTAATATAACCAAGTTTCATGATAAGAAGCTCAGTTTTCAGAGTGTATAACAGTTTGACTATTAACAAAAGCTTTCAGCGTTTCTGGCGCTTCTAAGCCCTTAGAACGTGTTTGGAGTGCAGAAGGCGCTTTTTCACTGTTTTACTGCCAGCAGAATAACTTTTGCATTTAAATACACTTCACTACACCAAATTTAATAAATCAGCTAAATATCTGGTTTAAACACATTTTCTGGCTTGTCTTTCTCTTAATATAACCAAGGTTAACCATAGATAAGAAGCTCAGTTTTCAGAGTGTATAACAGTTTGACTGTAAACTAAAGCTTTCAGCGTTTCTGGCGCTTCTAAGCCCTTAGAACGTGTTTTGGGAGCGCTTTTTTCACTGTTTTACTGCAAATAGAATGACTTTTTGCAATCAAAGGCAGATTACTCCACCAAACTTGAATATTTGAACATAAATATCTGGTTTTAAACACTTTTTCCTGGCAAGTTTTCCTAAATATAACCAAGTTTCATGATAAGAAGCTCAGTTTTCAGAGTGTATAACAGTTTGGCTGTAAACTAAAGCTTTCAGCGTTTCTGGCGCTTCTAAGCCCTTAGAACGTGTTTGGAGCGCTTTTTCACTGTTTTTACTGCAAATAGAATGACTTTTGCAATCAAAGGCAGATTACTCCACCAAATTGAATAAATTGAACATAAATATCTGGTTTAAACACTTTTCCTGGCAGGTTTTCCTTAATATAACCAAGTTTCATGATAAGAAGCTCAGTTTTCAGAGTGTATAACAGTTTGACTGTAAACAAAAGCTTTCAGCGTTTCTGGCGCTTCTAAGCCCTTAGAACGTGTTTGGAGTGCGAGGCGCTTTTTTCACTGTTTTACTGCTAATAGAATGACTTTTTGCAATCAAAGGCCAGTATTACTCCACCAAACTTGAATATTGCAGCATAAATATCTGGTTTAAACACATTTTTCCCTGGCATGCTTTTCCTAAATATAACCAATTTTCATGATAAGAAGCTCAGTTTTCAGAGTGTATAACAGTTTGACTGTAAACTAAAGCTTTCAGCGTTTCTGGCGCTTCTAAGCCCTTAGAACGTGTTTGGAGCACACGCTTTTTTTCACTGTTTTACTGCCAAATAGAATGACTTTTTGCAATCAAAGGCACTTCACTACACCAAATTTAATAAATTGCAGCTAAATATTTGGTTTTAAACACCTTTCCTGGCATGTTTTTCTAAATATGACCAAGATTCATGATAAGAAGCTCAGTTTTCAGAGTTTATAACAGTTTGACTGTAAACTTAAGCTTTCAGCGTTTCTGGCGCTTCTAAGCCCTTAGAACGTGTTTGGAGCGCTTTTTTTCACTGTTTTTACTGCTAGTAGAATGACTATTGCAATCAAAGGCAGATTACTCCACCAAACTTTGAAATATTGCAACATAAAATATCTGGTTTAAACACTTTTCCTGGCAAGTTTTCCTAAATATAACCAATTATCATGAAAAGAAGCTCAGTTTTCAGAGTGTATAAATGTTTGACTGTAAACTAAAGCTTTCAGCGTTTCTGGCGCTTCTAAGCCCTTAGAACGTGTTTGGAGTGCAGAAGGCGCTTTTTCACTGGTTTACTGCCAGCAGAATGACTTTTGCATTCAAAGGCAGATCACTACACCCAATTGAATATATCAGTTAAATATCTGGTTTAAACACATTTCCTGGCATGTTTTTCTCTAAATTTAACCAAGGTTCATAATAAGAAGCTCAGTTTTCAGAGTGTATAACAGTTTGACTGTAAACTAAAGCTTTCAGCGTTTCTGGCGCTTCTAAGCCCTTAGAACGTGTTTGGAGCGCTTTTTCACTGTTTTACTGCAAATAGAATGACTTTTGCAATCAAAGGCAGATTACTCCACCAAACTTAATATTGCAGCCAAATATCTGTTTTAAACACATTTTTCCTGGCATGCTTTTTCCTAAATATAACCAAGTTTCATGATAAGAAGCTCAGTTTTCAGAGTGTATAAATGTTTGACTTTAAACTAAAGCTTTCAGCTTTTTCTGACGCTTCTAAGCCCCTAGAACATGTTTGGATGCGAAGGCGCTTTTTCACTGTTTTACTGCCAAATAGAATGACTATTGCAATCAAAGGCAGATTACTCCACCAAACTTGAATATATCAGCTAAATATCTGGTTTTAAACACATTTTCCTGGCATGCTTTTTTTCCAAATATAACCAAGTTTCATGATAAGAAGCTCAGTTTTCAGAGTGTATAACAGTTTGACAGTAAACTAAAGCATTCAGCGTTTCTGGCGCTTCTAAGCCCTTAGAACGTGTTTGGAGTGCTTTTTCACTGTTTTACTGCAAATAGAATGACTTTTGCAATCAAAGGCAGATTACTCCACCAAACTTTAATATTGCAGCTAAAATATCTGTTTTAAACACATTTTCTGGCATGCTTTTTCCTAAATATAACCAAGGTTTATAGATAAGAAGCTCAGTTTTCAGAGTGTATAACAGTTTGACTGTAAACTAAAGCTTTCAGCGTTTCTGGCGCTTCTAAGCCCTTAGAACGTGTTTGGAGCGCTTTTTCACTGTTTTACTGCAAATAGAATGACTTTTGCAATCAAAGGCAGATTACTCCACCAAATTTAATTTTGAACATAAATATCTGGTTTAAACACTTTTCCTGGCAAGTTTTCCTAAATATAACCAAGTTTTCATGATAAGAAGCTCAGTTTTTCAGAGTGTATAACAGTTTGACTGTAAACTAAAGCATTCAGCGTTTCTGGCGCTTCTAAGCCCTTAGAACGTGTTTTGGAGGCGCTTTTTCACTGTTTTACTGCAAATAGAATGACTTTTTGCAATCAAAGGCAGATTTCACTCCACCAAACTTGAATATTGCAACATAAATATCTGGTTTTAAACACATTTTCCTGGCAATGTTTTTCTCTAAATATAACCAAGGTTTTCATGATAAGAAGCTCAGTTTTCAGAGTGTATAACAGTTTTGACTGTTAAACTAAAGCTTTCAGCGTTTCTGGCGCTTCTAAGCCCTTAGAACGTGTTTGGAGTGCGAAGGCGCTTTTTCACTGTTTTTACTGCACAGTAGAATGACTTTTGCAATCAAAGGCAGATTTTCACTACACCAAATTTAATAAATGCAGCTAAATATCTGGTTTAAACACGTTTTCCTGGCATGCTTTTCTTAATATAACCAAGGTTTCATATAAGAAGCTCAGTTTTCAGAGTGTATAACAGTTTGACTGTAAACTAAAGCTTTCAGCGTTTCTGGCGCTTTCTAAGCCCTTAGAACGTGTTTTGGAGCGCTTTTTTCACTGTTTCACTGCAAGTAGAATGACTTTTGCAATCAAAGGCAGATTTCACTCCACCAAACTTGAATATTGCAGCATAAATATCTGGTTTTAAACACGTTTTTCCTGGCATGTTTTTCTAAATATAACCAAGGTTCATAAAAAGAAGCTCAGTTTTCAGAGTGTATAACAGTTTGACTGTAAACTAAAGCTTTTCAGCGTTTCTTACGCTTCTAAGCCCTTAGAACGTGTTTGGAGCGCTTTTTCACTGTTTTTCTGCAAATAGAATGACTTTTGCAATCAAAGGCAGATTACTCCACCAAACTTGAATATTGCAGCCCTAAAATATCTGGTTTTAAACACATTTTTCCTGGCAAGTTTTTCTTAATATAACCAAGTTTACATGATAAGAAGCTCAGTTTTCAGAGTGTATAACAGTTTGACTGTAAAAACTAAAGCTTTCAGCGTTTCTGGCGCTTCTAAGCCCTTAGAACGTGTTTGGAGTGCAGAAGGCGCCTTTTCACTGTTTTACTGCCAGTAGAATGACTATTGCAATCAAATGCAGCTTCACTACACCAAATTTAATAAATCAGCTAAATATCTGGTTTAAACACATTTTCTGGCTTGCTTTTCTTAATACAACCAAGGTTCATAAAAAGAAGCTCAGTTTTCAGAGTGTATAACAGTTTGACTGTAAACTAAAGCATTCAGCGTTTCTGGCGCTTCTAAGCCCTTAGAGCGTGTTTGGAGCGCTTTTTCACTGTTTTACTGCTAGTAGAATGACTATTGCAATCAAAGGCAGATTACTCCACCAACTTGAATATTGCACTTAAATATTGGTTTTAAACACATTTTCCTGGCATGCTTTTTCCTAAATATAACCAAGGTTCATGATAAGAAGCTCAGTATTCAGAGTGTATAACAGTTTGACTGTAAAACTAAAAGCTTTCAGCGTTTCTGGCGCTTCTAAGCCCTTAGAACGTGTTTGGAGTGCGAAGGCGCTTTTTTTCACTGTTTTTACTGCAAATAGAATGACTTTTTGCAATCAAAGGCAGATCACTCCACCAAATTTAATAAATTGCAGCTAAATATCTGGTTTAAACACATTTTCCTGGCATGCTTTTTCTAAATTTAACCAAGGTTCATGATAAAGAAGCTCAGTATTCAGAGTGTATAAATGTTTGACTTTAAACTAAAGCTTTCAGACTTTTTCTGACGCTTCTAAGCCCCTAGAACACGTTAGGAGCGCTTTTTTCACTGTTTTACTGCAAATAGAATGACTTTTTGCAATCAAAGGCAGATTACTCCACCAAACTAAATATTGCAGCCAAATATCTGTTTAAACACATTTTTCCTGGCATGCTTTTTCCTAAATATAACCAAGTTTCATGATAAGAAGCTCAGTTTTCAGAGTGTATAAATGTTTGACTGTGAACTAAAGCTTTCAGCCTTTCTGACGCTTCGAAGTCCGTAGAACGTGTTTGGAGCGCAGAGGTGCTTTTTTCACTGTTTTACTGCCAGCAGAATAGACTTTTGCAATCAAATACACATTCACTCCACCAAATTATAATAAATCAGCTAAAATATCTGGTTTAAACACGTTTCCTGGCATGTTTTTCCTAAATATAACCAAGGTTTCATGATAAGAAGCTCAGTTTTCAGAGTGTATAAATGTTTGACTTTAAACTACAGCTTTCAGACTTTTTCTGACGCTTCTAAGCCCTTAGAACGTGTTTGGAGCGCTTTTTTCACTGTTTTACTGCAAGTAGAATGACTTTTGCAATCAAAGGCAGATTACTCCACCAAACTTAAATATTGCAGCACAAATATCTGGTTTAAAACACATTTTTCTGGCATGTTTTCTTAATATAACCAAGTTTCATGATAAGAAGCTCAGTTTTTCAGAGTGTATAACAGTTTTGACTATTAACAAAAGCTTTCAGCGTTTCTGGCGCTTCTAAGCCCTTAGAACGTGTTTGGAGTGCAGAAGGTGCCTTTTTCACTGTTTTACTGCCAGCAGAATAACTTTTGCATTCAAATACACTTCACTACACCAAATTTAATAAATCAGCTAAATATCTGGTTTAAACACGTTTCCTGGCATGCTTTTCGTAATATAACCAAGGTTCATAAAAAGAAGCTCAGTTTTCAGAGTGTATAACAGTTTGACTGTAAACTAAAGCATTCAGCGTTTCTGGCGCTTCTAAGCCCTTAGAACGTGTTTGGAGCGCTTTTTCACTGTTTTACTGCAAATAGAATGACTTTTGCAATCAAAGGCAGATTACTCCACCAAACTTAATATTGAACATAAATATCTGGTTTAAACTCTTTTCCTGGCAAGTTTTTCCTAAATATAACCAAGTTTCATGATAAGAAGCTCAGTTTTCAGAGTGTATAAATGTTTGACTGTAAACTAAAGCTTTCAGCGTTTCTGGCGCTTCTAAGCCCTTAGAACGTGTTTGGAGCGCTTTTTCACTGTTTTTACTGCAAGTAGAATGACTTTTGCAATCAAAGGCAGATTACTCCACCAAATTTGAATATTTGAACAGCTAAATATCTGGTTTAAACACATTTTCCTGGCATGTTTTTCCTAAATATAACCAAGTTTTCATGATAAGAAGCTCAGTTTTCAGAGTGTATAACAGTTTGACTGTAAACAAAAGCTTTCAGCGTTTCTGGCGCTTCTAAGCGCTTAGAACGTGTTTGGAGCGCTTTTTCACTGTTTTACTGCAAATAGAATGACTTTTGCAATCAAAGGCAGATTACTCCACCAAATTGAATATTGAACATAAATATCTGTTTTAAACACATTTTCTAGCATGCTTTTCTTAATATAACCAAGTTTCATGATAAGAAGCTCAGTTTTCAGAGTGTATAACAGTTTGACTATTAACAAAAGCTTTCAGCGTTTCTGGCGCTTCTAAGCCCTTAGAACGTGTTTGGAGTGCAGAAGGCGCTTTTTTTCACTGTTTTACTGCCAGCAGAATAACTTTTGCATTCAAATACAGCTTCACTACACCAAATTTAATAATTCAGCTAAAATATCTGGTTTAAACACGTTTTCTGGCATGCTTTTTCGTAAATATAACCAAGGTTCAAAAAAAGAAGCTCAGTTTTCAGAGTGTATAACAGTTTGACTGTAAACTAAAGCTTTCAGCGTTTCTGGCGCTTCTAAGCCCTTAGAACGTGTTTGGAGCGCTTTTTCACTGTTTTACTGCAAATAGAATGACTTTTGCAATCAAAGGCAGATTACTCCACCAAACTAGAATATTGCAGCCAAATATCTGGTTTTTAAACACATTTTCCTGGCATGCGTTTTCCTAAATATAACCAAGTTTCATGATAAGAAGCTCAGTTTTCAGAGTGTATAACAGTTTGACTGTAAACTAAAGCATTCAGCGTTTCTGGCGCTTCTAAGCCCTTAGAACGTGTTTGGAGCGCTTTTTCACTGTTTTACTGCTAATAGAACGACTTTTGCAATCAAAGGCAGATTACTCCACCAAATTTGAATATTGAAAGCATAAATATCTGGTTTTAAACACATTTTCCTGGCATGCTTTTTCCTAAATATAACCAAGTTTCATGATAAGAAGCTCAGTTTTCAGAGTGTATAACAGTTTGACTGTAAACTAAAAGCTTTCAGCGTTTCTGGCGCTTCTAAGCCCTTAGAACGTGTTTGGAGTGCAGAAGGCGCTTTTTCACTGTTTTACTGCCAGCAGAATGACTTTTTGCAATCAAAGGCAGATTTCACTCCACCAAATTTGAATATTGAAATCAGTTAAATATCTGGTTTAAACACTTTTCCTGGCATGTTTTCCTAAATTTAACCAAGTTCATGATAAGAAGCTCAGTTTTCAGAGTGTATAAATGTTTGACTGTAAACTAAAGCTTTCAGCGTTTCTGGCGCTTCTAAGCCCTTAGAACGTGTTTGGAGAGCGCTTTTTTCACTGTTTTACTGCAAATAGAATGACTTTTTGCAATCAAAGGCAGATTACTCCACCAAATTTGAATTATTGAACATAAATATCTGGTTTAAACACCTTTCCTGGCATGTTTTTCCTAAATATGACCAAGATTCATGATAAGAAGCTCAGTTTTCAGAGTGTATAACAGTTTGACTGTAAACTAAAGCTTTCAGCGTTTCTGGCGCTTCTAAGCCCTTAGAACGTGTTTGGAGCGCTTTTTCACTGTTTTTACTGCAAATAGAATGACTTTTGCAATCAAAGGCAGATTACTCCACCAAATTGAATAATTGCAACATAAATATCTGGTTTTAAACACATTTTCTGGCATGCTTTTCCTAAATATAACCAAGTTTCATGATAAGAAGCTCAGTTTTCAGAGTGTATAACAGTTTGACTGTAAACTAAAGCTTTCAGCGTTTCTGGCGCTTCTAAAGCCCTTAGAACGTGTTTGGAGTGCAGAGGCGCTTTTTTCACTGTTTTACTGCCAGCAGAATAACTTTTTGCAATCAAATACACGATTCACTACACCAAATTTAATAAATGCAGCCAAACATCTGGTTTAAACACATTTTCTGGCATGCTTTTCTTAATATAACCAAGTTTCATAAAAAGAAGCTCAGTTTTCAGAGTGTATAACAGTTTGACTGTAAACTAAAGCTTTCAGCGTTTCTGGCGCTTCTAAGCCCTTAGAACGTGTTTGGAGCGCTTTTTCACTGTTTTACTGCAAATAGAATGACTTTTGCAATCAAAGGCAGATTACTCCACCAAACTAAATATTGCAGACAAATATCTGTGTTTAAACACATTTTCCTGGCATGCTTTTCTTAATATAACCAAGTTTCATGATAAGAAGCTCAGTTTTCAGAGTGTATAACAGTTTGACTAGTAAACTAAAAGCTTTCAGCGTTTCTGGCGCTTCTAAGCCCTTTAGAACGTGTTTGGAGTGCAGAAGGGCTTTTTCACTGTTTTACTGCCAGCAGAATAACTTTTTGCATTCAAAGACACATCACTCCACCAAATTTAATAAATTGCAGCTAAATATCTGGTTTAAACACTTTTCCTGGCAAGTTTTCCTAAATATAACCAATTATCATGATAAAGAAGCTCAGTTTTCAGAGTGTATAACAGTTTGACTGTAAACTAAAGCTTTCAGCGTTTCTGGCGCTTCTAAGCCCTTAGAACGTGTTTGGAGCGCTTTTTCACTGTTTTACTGCAAATAGAATGACTTTTGCAATCAAAGGCAGATTACTCCACCAAACTGAAATATTGCAGCACAAATATCTGGTTTAAATACATTTCCTGGCATTTTTTCCTAAATATAACCAATTTTCATGATAAGAAGCTCAGTTTTCAGAGTGTATAACAGTTTGACTGTAAACTAAAGCTTTCAGCGTTTCTGGCGCTTCTAAGCCCTTAGAACGTGTTTGGAGTGCAGAAGGCGCTTTTTCACTGTTTTACTGCCAGCAGAATAACTTTTGCATTTAAATACACTTCACTACACCAAATTTAATAAATCTGCAGCATAAATATCTGGTTTAAAACACGTTTCCTGGCATGCTTTTCTTAATATAACCAAGTTTCATAAAAAGAAGCTCAGTTTTCAGAGTGTATAACAGTTTGACTGTAAACTAAAGCTTTCAGCGTTTCTGGCGCTTCTAAGCCCTTAGAACGTGTTTGGAGCGCTTTTTCACTGTTTTACTGCAAATAGAATGACTTTTGCAATCAAAGGCAGATTACTCCACCAAACTTAATATTGCAGCCAAATATCTGTTTTAAACACATTTTCTGGCATGCTTTTCTTAATATAACCAAGTTTCATGATAAGAAGCTCAGTTTTCAGAGTGTATAACAGTTTGACTATAAACTAAAAGCTTTCAGCGTTTCTGGCGCTTCTAAGCCCTTAGAACGTGTTTGGAGGGCAGAAGGCGCTTTTTTCACTGTTTTACTGCAAATAGAATGACTTTTGCAATCAAAGGCAGATTACTCCACCAAACATAATATTGCAGCTAAATGTCTGGTTTAAACACGTTTCCTGGCATGTTTTTCTAAATATAACCAAAAATCATGATAAGAAGCTCAGTTTTTCAGAGTGTATAACAGTTTGACTGTAAACTAAAGCTTTCAGCGTTTCTGACGCTTCTAAGCCCTTAGAACGTGTTTGGAGCGCGTTTTCACTGTTTTACTGCTAGTAGAATGACTTTTGCAATCAAAGGCAGATTACTCCACCAAATTTGAATATATTGCAGCATAAATATCTGGTTTTAAACACATTTTCCTGGCAAGTTTTCCTAAATATAACCAAGGTTCATGATAAGAAGCTCAGTTTTCAGAGTGTATAAATGTTTGACTTTAAACTAAAGCTTTCAGACTTTTTCTGACGCTTCTAAGCCCTTAGAACACGTTAGGAGCGCTTTTTCACTGTTTCACTGCGAGTAGAATGACTTTTGCAATCAAAGGCAGATTACTCCACCAAATTGAATATTGAACATAAATATCTGGTTTAAAACACCTTTTCCTGGCAAGTTTTCCTAAATATAACCAAGTTTCATGATAAGAAGCTCAGTTTTCAGAGTGTATAACAGTTTGACTGTAAACTAAAGCTTTCAGCGTTTCTGGCGCTTCTAAGCCCTTAGAACGTGTTTGGAGTGCAGAAGGCGCTTTTTTCACTGTTTTACTGCCAAATCAGAATGACTTTTGCAATCAAATGCAGCTTCACTACACCAAATTTAATAAATGCAGCTAAATATCTGGTTTAAACACGTTTCCTGCCATGTTTTTCTAAATATAACCAAGGTTAATCAAGATAAGAAGCTCAGTTTTCAGAGTGTATAAATGTTTGACTGTAAACTAAAGCTTTCAGCGTTTCTGGCGCTTCTAAGCCCTTAGAACGTGTTTGGAGCGCTTTTTCACTGTTTTACTGCAAATAGAATGACTTTTTGCAATCAAAGGCAGATTACTCCACCAAATTGAATATTGAACATAAATATCTGGTTTAAACACATTTTCTGGCATGCTTTTCTTAATATAACCAAGGTTTCATGATAAGAAGCTCAGTTTTCAGAGTGTATAACAGTTTGACTGTAAACTAAAGCTTTCAGCGTTTCTGGCGCTTCTAAGCCCTTAGAACGTGTTTGGAGCGCTTTTTTCACTGTTTTACTGCTAAATAGAATGACTTTTGCAATCAAAGGCAGATTACTCCACCAAACTAAATATTGCAGCTAAATATCTGGTTTTAAACACATTTTTCCTGGCATGCTTTTCCTAAATATAACCAAGGTTTCATAGATAAAAAGCTCAGTTTTCAGAGTGTATAAATGTTTGACTGTGAACTAAAGCTTTCAGCGTTTCTGGCGCTTCTAAGCCCTTAGAACGTGTTTGGGGCGCTTTTTCACTGTTTTACTGCAAATAGAATGACTTTTGCAATCAAAGGCAGATTACTCCACCAAATTGAAATATTGCAGCATAAATATCTGGTTTTAAAACACATTTTTCTGGCATGCTTTTTTCTTAATATAACCAAGTTATCATGATAAGAAGCTCAGTTTTCAGAGTGTATAACAGTTTTGACTGTAAACTAAAAGCTTTCTACGCGTTTCTGGCGCTTCTAAGCCCTTAGAACGTGTTTGAGTGCAGAAGGCGCTTTTTTCACTGTTTTTACTGCCAGCAGAATAACTTTTGCATTTAAATACACTTCACTACACCAAATTTAATAAATCAGCTAAATATCTGGTTTTAAACACATTTTCTGGCATGCTTTTCTTAATATAACCAAGGTTCATAAAAAGAAGCTCAGTTTTCAGAGTGTATAACAGTTTGACTGTAAACTAAAGCTTTCAGCGTTTCTGGCGCTTCTAAGCCCTTAGAACGTGTTTGGAGCGCTTTTTCACTGTTTTACTGCAAGTAGAATGACTTTTGCAATCAAAGGCAGATTACTCCACCAAATTAAATGTTGCACCACAAATATCTGGTTTTAAACACATTTTCTGGCATGCTTTTTCTTAAATATAACCAAGTTTCATAAATAAAGAAGCTCAGTTTTCAGAGTGTATAACAGTTTTGACTGTAAACTAAAGCTTTCAGCGTTTTCTGGCGCTTCTAAGCCCTTAGAACGTGTTTGGAGTGCAGAAGGGCGCTTTTTTCACTGTTTTTACTGCCAGCAGAATGACTTTTGCATTCAAATACAGCTTCACTACACCAAATTTAATAAATCAGCTAAATATCTGGTTTAAACACGTTTCCTGGCATGCTTTTTCTAAATATAACCAAGGTTTCATAATAAGAAGCTCAGTTTTTCAGAGTGTATAACAGTTTGACTGTAAACTAAAGCTTTCAGCGTTTCTGGCGCTTCTAAGCCCTTAGAACGTGTTTGGAGCGCTTTTTCACTGTTTTACTGCAAATAGAATGACTTTTGCAATCAAAGGCAGATTACTCCACCAAACTAAATATTGCAGCCAAATATCTGTTTTAAACACATTTTCTGGCATGCTTTTCTTAATATAACCAAGTTTCATGATAAGAAGCTCAGTTTTCAGAGTGTATAACAGTTTGACTATTAAACAAAAGCTTTCAGCGTTTCTGGCGCTTCTAAGCCCTTAGAACGTGTTTGGAGTGCAGAAGGCGCTTTTTTCACTGTTTTACTGCCAGCAGAATAACTTTTGCATTTAAATACACTTCACTCACACCAAATTTAATAAATCAGCAAAATATCTGGTTTAAACACATTTTCCTGGCATGCTTTTTCGTAAATATAACCAAGGTTCATAGATAAGAAGCTCAGTTCAGAGTGTATAAATGTTTGACTGTGAACTAAAGCTTTCAGCGTTTCTGGCGCTTCTAAGCCCTTAGAACGTGTTTGGAGCGATTTTTCACTGTTTTTACTGCAAATAGAATGACTTTTGCAATCAAAGGCAGATTTCACTCCACCAAATTGATTTTTGCACCTAAATATCTGGTTTAAACACTTTTCCTGGCAAGTTTTTCCTAAATTTAACCAAGGTCCATGATAAGAAGCTCAGTTTTCAGAGTGTATAACAGTTTGACTGTAAACTAAAGCATTCAGCGTTTCTGGCGCTTCTAAGCCCTTAGAACGTGTTTGGAGCGCTTTTTCACTGTTTTTACTGCAAATAGAATGACTATTGCAATCAAAGGCAGATTACTCCACCAAACTTGAAATATTGCAGCACAAATATCTGTTTTAAACACATTTTCCTGGCATGCTTTTTCCTAAATATAACCAAGTTTCATGATAAGAAGCTCAGTTTTTCAGAGTGTATAACAGTTTGACTATTAACAAAAGCTTTCAGCGTTTCTGGCGCTTCTAAGCCCTTAGAACGTGTTTGGAGTGCAGAAGGCGCTTTTTCACTGTTTTACTGCCAGCAGAATAACTTTTGCATTTAAATACACTTCACTACACCAAATTTAATAAATCAGCTAAATATCTGGTTTAAACACATTTCCTGGCATGCTTTTCTTAATATAACCAAGTTTCATGATAAGAAGCTCAGTTTTCAGAGTGTATAACAGTTTGACTGTAAACTAAAGCTTTCAGCGTTTCTGGCGCTTCTAAGCCCTTAGAACGTGTTTGGAGCGCTTTTTCACTGTTTTACTGCAAATAGAATGACTTTTGCAATCAAAGGCAGATTACTCCACCAAATTTAATGTTGCAGCTAAATATCTGGTTAAAACACATTTTCCTGGCATGTTTTTCCTAAATATAAGCAAGATTCATGATAAAAGAAGCTCAGTTTTCAGAGTGTATAACAGTTTGACTGTAAACTAAATCTTTCAGCGTTGCTGACGCTTCTAAGCCCCTAGAGAGTGTTTGGAGTGCAGAAGGCGCTTTTTACCTGTTACACTGCGAGCAGAATGATTTTTGCAATCAAAGGCAGATTACTCCACCAAACTAAATATTGCAGCCAAATATCTGTTTTAAACACATTTTCTGGCATGCTTTTCTTAATATAACCAAGTTTCATGATAAGAAGCTCAGTTTTCAGAGTGTATAACAGTTTGACTATTAACAAAAGCTTTCAGCGTTTCTGGCGCTTCTAAGCCCTTAGAACGTGTTTGGAGTGCAGAAGGCGCTTTTTCACTGTTTTACTGCCAGCAGAATAACTTTTGCATTCAAATACACTTCACTACACCAAATTTAATAAATCAGCTAAATATCTGGTTTAAACACGTTTCCTGCCATGTTTTTCTAAATATAACCAAGGTTAACCAAGATAAGAAGCTCAGTTTTCAGAGTGTATAACAGTTTGACTCTAAACTAAAGCTTTCAGCGTTTCTGGCGCTTCTAAGCCCTTAGAACGTGTTTGGAGCGCTTTTTCACTGTTTTACTGCAAATAGAATGACTTTTGCAATCAAAGGCAGATTACTCCACCAAATTGAATTTTGTACATAAATATCTGGTTTAAACACTTTTCCTGGCAAGTTTTCCTAAATATAACCAATTTTCATGATAAGAAGCTCAGTTTTCAGAGTGTATAACAGTTTGACTGTGAACTAAAGCTTTCAGCCTTTCTGGCGCTTCTAAGTCCTTAGAACGTGTTTGGAGCGCTTTTTCACTGTTTTACTGCAAGTAGAATGACTTTTGCAATCAAAGGCAGATTACTCCACCGAACTAAATATTGCAGCCAAATATCTATTTTAAACACATTTTCTGGCAAGCTTTTCTAAATATAACCAAGGTCCATAAAAAGAAGCTCAGTTTTCAGAGTGTATAACAGTTTGACTGTAAACTAAATCTTTCAGCGTTGCTGACGCTTCAAAGCCCCTAGAGAGTGTTTGGAGTGCAGAAGGCGCTTTTTACCTGTTACACTGCGAGCAGAACGATTTTTGCAATCAAAGGCAGATTACTCCACCAAATTGAAAATTGCAGCTAAATATCTAGTTCAAACACCTTTCCTGGCATGTTTTCCTATGTATAACCAAGGTTTATGATAAGATGCTCAGTTTTCAGACTGTATAACAGTTTGACTGTAAACTAAAGCATTCAGCGTTTCTGGCGCTTCTTAAGCCCTTAGAACGTGTTTGGAGGGCTTTTTCACTGTTTTACTGCAAATAGAACGACTTTTGCAATCAAAGGCAGATTACTCCACCAAATTGAATATTGAACATAAATATCTGGTTTAAACTCTTTTCCTGGCAAGTTTTCCTAAATATAACCAAGGTTAACCAAGATAAGAAGCTCAGTTTTCAGAGTGTATAACAGTTTGACTGTAAACTAAAGCTTTCAGCGTTTCTGGCGCTTCTAAGCCCTTAGAACGTGTTTGGAGCGCTTTTTCTCTGTTTTATGCAAATAGAATGACTTTTGCAATCAAAGGCAGATTACTCCACCAAACTAAATATTGCAGCCAAATATCTGTTTTAAACACATTTTCTGGCATGCTTTTCTTAATATAACCAAGGTTCATAAAAAGAAGCTCAGTTTTCAGAGTGTATAACAGTTTGACTGTAAACTAAATCTTTCAGCGTTGCTGACGCTTCTAAGCCCCTAGAGAGTGTTTGGAGTGCAGAAGGCGCTTTTTACCTGTTACACTGCGAGCAGAACGATTTTTGCAATCAAAGGCAGATTACTCTACCAAATTGAAAATTGCAGCTAAATATCTTGTTCAAACACCTTTCCTGGCAAGTTTTCCTATGTATAACCAAGGTTTATGATAAGATGCTCAGTTTTCAGACTGTATAACAGTTTGACTGTAAACTAAAGCATTCAGCGTTTCTGGCGCTTCTTATGCCCTTAGAACGTGTTTGGAGCGCTTTTTCACTGTTTTACTGCAAATAGAACGACTTTTGCAATCAAAGGCAGATTACTCCACCAAATTGAATATTGAACATAAATATCTGGTTTAAACTCTTTTCCTGGCAAGTTTTCCTAAATATAACCAAGTTTCATGATAAGAAGCTCAGTTTTCAGAGTGTATAACAGTTTGACTATTAACAAAAGCTTATAAGCGTTTCTGGCGCTTCTAAGCCCTTAGAACGTGTTTGGAGTGCAGAAGGTGCCTTTTCACTGTTTTACTGCCAGCAGAATAACTTTTGCATTCAAATACACTTCACTACACCAAATTTAATAAATCAGCTAAATATCTGGTTTAAACACGTTTCCTGCCATGTTTTTCTAAATATAACCAAGGTTAACCAAGATAAGAAGCTCAGTTTTCAGATTGTATAACAGTTTGACTGTAAACTAAAGCTTTCAGCGTTTCTGACGCTTCTAAGCCCTTAGAGGGTGTTTGGAGCGCCTTTTCACTGTTTTACTGCAAGTAGAATGACTTTTGCAATCAAAGGCAGATTACTCCACCAACTTGAATGTTGCACTTAATTATTGGTTTTAAACACTTTTCCTGGCAAGTTTTCCTAAATATAACCAATTTTCATGATAAGAAGCTCAGTTTTCAGAGTGTATAACAGTTTGACTGTAAACTAAAGCTTTCAGCGTTTCTGGCGCTTCTAAGCCCTTAGAACGTGTTTGGAGCGCTTTTTCACTGTTTTACTGCAAATAGAATGACTTTTGCAATCAAAGGCAGATTACTCCACCAAACTAAATATTGCAGCCAAATATCTATTTTAAACACATTTTCTGGCATGCTTTTCTTAATATAACCAAGGTCCATAAAAAGAAGCTCAGTTTTCAGAGTGTATAACAGTTTGACTGTAAACTAAATCTTTCAGCGTTGCTGACGCTTCGAAGCCCCTAGAGAGTGTTTGGAGTGCAGAAGGCGCTTTTTACCTGTTACACTGCGAGCAGAACGATTTTTGCAATCAAAGGCAGATTACTCCACCAAATTGAAAATTGCAGCTAAATATCTAGTTTAAACACTTTTCCTGGCAAGTTTTCCTAAATATAACCAAGTTTCATGATAAGAAGCTCAGTTTTCAGAGTGTATAACAGTTTGACTATTAACAAAAGCTTTCAGCGTTTCTGGCGCTTATTAGCCCTTAGAACGTGTTTGGAGTGCAGAAGGCGCTTTTTCACTGTTTACTGCCAGCAGAATAACTTTTGCATTCAAATACACTTCACTACACCAAATTTAATAAATCAGCTAAATATCTGGTTTAAACACATTTCCTGGCATGTTTTTCTAAATATAACCAAGGTTAACCAAGATAAGAAGCTCAGTTTTCAGAGTGTATAACAGTTTGACTGTAAACTAAAGCTTTCAGCGTTTCTGGCGCTTCTAAGCCCTTAGAACGTGTTTGGAGCGCTTTTTCACTGTTTTACTGCAAATAGAATGACTTTTGCAATCAAAGGCAGATTACTCCACCAAAATGAATATTGAACATAAATATCTGGTTTAAACACTTTTCCTGGCAAGTTTTCCTAAATATAACCAATTTTCATGATAAGAAGCTCAGTTTTCAGAGTGTATAACAGTTTGACTGTAAACTAAATCTTTCAGACGTTTGCTGACGCTTCTAAGCCCCTAGAGAGTGTTTGGAGTGCAGAAGGCGCTTTTTACCTGTTACACTGCGAGCAGAATGATTTTTGCAATCAAACGCAGATTACTCCACCAAACTAAATATTGCAGCCAAATATCTGTTTTAAACTCATTTTCTGGCATGCTTTTCTTAATATAACCAAGGTTCATGATAAGAAGCTCAGTTTTCAGAGTGTATAACAGTTTGACTGTAAACTAAAGCATTCAGCGTTTCTGGCGCTTCTATGCCCTTAGAACGTGTTTGGAGCGCTTTTTCACTGTTTTACTGCAAATAGAACGACTTTTGCAATCAAAGGCAGATTACTCCACCAAATTGAATAATGAACATAAATATCTGGTTTTAAACTCTTTTCCTGGCAAGTTTTCCTAAATATAACCAAGTTTCATGATAAGAAGCTCAGTTTTCAGAGTGTATAACAGTTTTGACTATTAACAAAAGCTTCAGCGTTTCTGGCGCTTCTAAGCCCTTAGAACGTGTTTGGAGTGCAGAAGGCGCTTTTTCACTGTTTTACTGCCAGCAGAATAACTTTTGCATTCAAATACACTTCACTACACCAAATTTAATAAATCAGCTAAATATCTGGTTTAAACACGTTTCCTGGCATGTTTTTCTAAATATAACCAAGGTTAACCAAGATAAGAAGCTCAGTTTTCAGAGTGTATAACAGTTTGACTGTAAACTAAAGCTTTCAGCGTTTCTGGCGCTTCTAAGCCCTTAGAACGTGTTTGGAGCGCTTTTTCACTGTTTTACTGCAAATAGAATGACTTTTGCAATCAAAGGCAGATTACTCCACCAAATTGAATATTGAACATAAATATCTGGTTTAAACACTTTTCCTGGCAAGTTTTCCTAAATATAACCAATTTTCATGATAAGAAGCTCAGTTTTCAGAGTGTATAACAGTTTGACTGTAAACTAAAGCTTTCAGCGTTTCTGGCGCTTCTAAGCCCTTAGAACGTGTTTGGAGCGCTTTCTCACTGTTTTACTGCAAATAGAATGACTTTTGCAATCAAAGGCAGATTACTCCACCAAACTAAATATTGCAGCCAAATATCTATTTTAAACACATTTTCTGGCATGCTTTTCTAAATATAACCAAGGTCCATAAAAAGAAGCTCAGTTTTCAGAGTGTATAACAGTTTGACTGTAAACTAAATCTTTCAGCGTTGCTGACGCTTCGAAGCCCCTAGAGAGTGTTTGGAGTGCAGAAGGCGCTTTTTACCTGTTACACTGCGAGCAGAACGATTTTTGCAATCAAAGGCAGATTACTCCACCAAATTGAAAATTGCAGCTAAATATCTAGTTCAAACACCTTTCCTGGCAAGTTTTCCTAAATATAACCATATTTCATGATAAGAAGTTCAGTTTTCAGAGTGTATAACAGTTTGACTATTAACAAAAGCCTTCAGCGTTTCTGGTGCTTCTAAGCCCTTAGAACATGTTTGGAGTGCAGAAGGCGCTTTTTCACTGTTTTACTGCCAGCAGAAAAACTTTTGCATTCAAATACACTTCACTACACCAAATTTAATAAATCAGCTAAAAAAATATCTGGTTTAAACACGTTTCCTGGCATGTTTTTCTAAATATAACCAAGGTTAACCATGATAAGAAGCTCAGTTTTCAGAGTGTATAACAGTTTGACTGTAAACTGAAGCTTTCAGCGTTTCTGGCTCTTCTACGCACTTAGAACGTGTTTGGAGCGCTTTTTCACTGTTTTACTGCAAATAGAACGACTTTTGCAATCAAAGGCAGATTACTCCACCAAATTGAATATTGAACATAAATATCTGGTTTAAACTCTTTTCCTGGCAAGTTTTCCTAAATATAACCAAGTTTCATGATAAGAAGCTCAGTTTTCAGAGTGTATAACAGTTTGACTATTAACAAAAGCTTTCAGCGTTTCTGGCACTTCTAAGACCTTAGAACGTGTTTGGAGTGCAGAAGGCGCTTTTTCACCTGTTTTACTGCCAGCAGAATAACTTTTGCATATCAAATACACTTCACTACACCAAATTTAATAAATCAGCTAAATATCTGGTTTAAACACGTTTCTTGCCATGTTTTTCTAAATATAACCAAGGTTAACCAAGATAAGAAGCTCAGTTTTCAGAGTGTATAACAGTTTGACTGTAAACTAAAGCTTTCAGCGTTTCTGACGCTTCTAAGCCCCTAGAACCTGTTTGGAGCGCCTTTTCACTGTTTTACTGCAAATAGAACGACTTTTGCAATCAAAGGCAGATTACTCCACCAAATTGAATATTGAACATAAATATCTGGTTTAAACACTTTTCCTGGCAAGTTTTCCTAAATATAACCAATTTTCATGATAAGAAGCTCAGTTTTCAGAGTGTATAACAGTTTGACTGTAAACTAAATCTTTCAGCGTTGCTGACGCTTCTAAGCCCCTAGAGAGTGTTTGGAGTGCAGAAGGCGCTTTTTACCTGTTACACTGCGAGCAGAATGATTTTTGCAATCAAAGGCAGATTACTCCACCAAACTAAATATTGCAGCCAAATATCTGTTTTAAACTCATTTTCTGGCATGCTTTTCTTAATATAACCAAGGTTCATAAAAAGAAGCTCAGTTTTCAGAGTGTATAACAGTTTGACTGTAAACTAAAGCTTTCAGCGTTTCTGGCGCTTCTTATGCCCTTAGAACGTGTTTGGAGCGCTTTTTCACTGTTTTACTGCAAATAGAACGACTTTTGCAATCAAAGGCATTTTACTCCACCAAATTGAATATTGAACATAAATATCTGGTTTAAACTCTTTTCCTGGCAAGTTTTCCTAAATATAACCAAGTTTCATGATAAGAAGCTCAGTTTTCAGAGTGTATAACAGTTTGACTATTAACAAAAGCTTTCAGCGTTTCTGGCACTTCTAAGACCTTAGAACGTGTTTGGAGTGCAGAAGGCGCTTTTTCACTGTTTTACTGCCAGCAGAATAACTTTTGCATTCAAATACACTTCACTACACCAAATTTAATAAATCAGCTAAATATCTGGTTTAAACACGTTTCCTGCCATGTTTTTCTAAATATAACCAAGGTTAACCAAGATAAGAAGCTCAGTTTTCAGAGTGTATAACAGTTTGACTGTAAACTAAAGCTTTCAGCGTTTCTGGCGCTTCTAAGCCCTTAGAGGGTGTTTGGAGCGCCTTTTCACTGTTTTACTGCAAATAGAATGACTTTTGCAATCAAAGGCAGATTACTCCACCAAATTGAATTTTGAACATAAATATCTGGTTTAAACACTTTTCCTGGCAAGTTTTCCTAAATATAACCAATTATCATGATAAGAAGCTCAGTTTTCAGAGTGTATAACAGTTTGACTGTAAACTAAAGCTTTCAGCGTTTCTGGCGCTTCTAAGCCCTTAGAACGTGTTTGGAGCGCTTTTTCACTGTTTTACTGCAAATAGAATGACTTTTGCAATCAAAGGCAGATTACTCCACCAAACTAAATATTGCAGCCAAATATCTATTTTAAACACATTTTCTGGCATGCTTTTCTAAATATAACCAAGGTCCATAAAAAGAAGCTCAGTTTTCAGAGTGTATAACAGTTTGACTGTAAACTAAATCTTTCAGCGTTACTGACGCTTCGAAGCCCCTAGAGAGTGTTTGGAGTGCAGAAGGCGCTTTTTACCTGTTACACTGCGAGCAGAACGATTTTTGCAATCAAAGGCAGATTACTCCACCAAATTGAAAATTGCAGCTAAATATCTAGTTTAAACACTTTTCCTGGCAAGTTTTCCTAAATATAACCAAGTTTCATGATAAGAAGCTCAGTTTTCAGAGTGTATAACAGTTTGACTATTAACAAAAGCTTTCAGCGTTTCTGGCGCTTATTAGCCCTTAGAACGTGTTTGGAGTGCAGAAGGCGCTTTTTCACTGGTTTACTGCCAGCAGAATAACTTTTGCATTCAAATACACTTCACTACACCAAATTTAATAAATCAGCTAAATATCTGGTTTAAACACATTTCCTGGCATGTTTTTCTAAATATAACCAAGGTTAACCAAGATAAGAAGCTCAGTTTTCAGAGTGTATAACAGTTTGACTGTAAACTAAAGCTTTCAGCGTTTCTGGCGCTTCTAAGCCCTTAGAACGTGTTTGGAGCGCTTTTTCACTGTTTTACTGCAAATAGAATGACTTTTGCAATCAAAGGCAGATTACTCCACCAAAATGAATATTGAACATAAATATCTGGTTTAAACACTTTTCCTGGCAAGTTTTCCTAAATATAACCAATTTTCATGATAAGAAGCTCAGTTTTCAGAGTGTATAACAGTTTGACTGTAAACTAAATCTTTCAGCGTTGCTGACGCTTCTAAGCCCCTAGAGAGTGTTTGGAGTGCAGAAGGCGCTTTTTACCTGTTACACTGCGAGCAGAATGATTTTTGCAATCAAAGGCAGAATACTCCACCAAACTAAATATTGCAGCCAAATATCTGTTTTAAACTCATTTTCTGGCATGCTTTTCTTAATATAACCAAGGTTTATGATAAGATGCTCAGTTTTCAGACTGTATAACAGTTTGACTGTAAACTAAAGCATTCAGCGTTTCTGGCGCTTCTTATGCCCTTAGAACGTGTTTGGAGCGCTTTTTCACTGTTTTACTGCAAATAGAACGACTTTTGCAATCAAAGGCAGATTACTCCACCAAATTGAATATTGAACATAAATATCTGGTTTAAACTCTTTTCCTGGCAAGTTTTCCTAAATATAACCAAGTTTCATGATAAGAAGCTCAGTTTTCAGAGTGTATAACAGTTTGACTATTAACAAAAGCTTTCAGCGTTTCTGGCGCTTCTAAGCCCTTAGAACGTGTTTGGAGTGCAGAAGGCGCTTTTTCACTGTTTTACTGCCAGCAGAATAACTTTTGCATTCAAATACACTTCACTACACCAAATTTAATAAATCAGCTAAATATCTGGTTTAAACACGTTTCCTGGCATGTTTTTCTAAATATAACCAAGGTTAACCAAGATAAGAAGCTCAGTTTTCAGAGTGTATAACAGTTTGACTGTAAACTAAAGCTTTCAGCGTTTCTGGCGCTTCTAAGCCCATAGAACGTGTTTGGAGCGCTTTTTCACTGTTTTACTGCAAATAGAATGACTTTTGCAATCAAAGGCAGATTACTCCACCAAATTGAATTTTGTACATAAATATCTGGTTTAAACACTTTTCCTGGCAAGTTTTCCTAAATATAACAAATTTTCATGATAAGAAGCTCAGTTTTCAGAGTGTATAACAGTTTGACTGTAAACTAAAGCTTTCAGCGTTTCTGGCGCTTCTAAGCCCTTAGAACGTGTTTGGAGCGCTTTCTCACTGTTTTACTGCAAATAGAATGACTTTTGCAATCAAAGGCAGATTACTCCACCAAACTAAATATTGCAGCCAAATATCTATTTTAAACACATTTTCTGGCATGCTTCTCTTAATATAACCAAGGTTCATAAAAAGAAGCTCAGTTTTCAGAGTGTATAACAGTTTGACTGTAAACTAAATCTTTCAGCGTTGCTGACGCTTCTAAGCCCCTAGAGAGTGTTTGGAGTGCAGAAGGCGCTTTTTACCTGTTACACTGCGAGCAGAATGATTTTTGCAATCAAAGGCAGATTACTCCACCAAATTGAATATTGAACATAAATATCTGGTTTAAACACTTTTCCTGGCAAGTTTTCCTAAATATAACCAAGTTTCATGATAAGAAGCTCAGTTTTCAGAGTGTATAACAGTTTGACTATTAACAAAAGCTTATAAGCGTTTCTGGCGCTTCAAAGCCCTTAGAACGTGTTTGGAGTGCAGAGGGTGCCATTTCACTGTTTTACTGCCAGCAGAATAACTTTTGCATTTAAATACACTTCACTACACCAAATTTAATAAATCAGCTAAATATCTGGTTTAAACACGTTTCCTGGCATGCTTTTCTAAATATAACCAAGGTTAACCAAGATAAGAAGCTCAGTTTTAGAGTGTATAACAGTTTGACTGTAAACTAAAGCTTTCAGCGTTTCTGACGCTTCTAAGCCCCTAGAACGTGTTTGGAGCGCTTTTTCACTGTTTCACTGCGAGTAGAATGACTTTTGCAATCAAAGCCAGGTTGCTCCACCAAATTGAATATAGCACTTAAATATCTGGTTTAAACCCATTTCCTGGCAAGTTTTCCTAAATATAACCAAGTTTCATGATAAGAAGCTCAGTTTTCAGAGTGTATAACAGTTTGACTATTAACAAAAGCTTATAAGCGTTTCTGGCGCTTCTAAGCCCTTAGAACGTGTTTGGAGTGCAGAAGGCGCTTTTTACCTGTTACACTGCGAGTAGAATGACTTTTGCAATCAAAGGCAGATTACTCCACCAAACTAAATATTGCAGCCAAATATCTGTTTTAAACACATTTTCTGGCATGCTTTTCTTAATATAACCAAGTTTCATGATAAGAAGCTCAGTTTTCAGAGTGTATAACAGTTTGACTGTAAACTAAAGCTTTCAGCGTTTCTGGCGCTTCTAAGCCCTTAGAACGTGTTTGGAGCGCTTTTTCACTGTTTTACTGCAAATAGAATGACTTTTGCAATCAAAGGCAGATTACTCCACCAAATTGAATTTTGAACATAAATATCTGGTTTAAACACTTTTCCTGGCAAGTTTTCCTAAATATAACCAATTATCATGATAAGAAGCTCAGTTTTCAGAGTGTATAACAGTTTGACTGTAAACTAAAGCTTTCAGCGTTTCTGGCGCTTCTAAGCCCTTAGAACGTGTTTGGAGCGCTTTTTCACTGTTTTACTGCAAATAGAATGACTTTTGCAATCAAAGGCAGATTACTCCACCAAACTAAATATTGCAGCCAAATATCTGTTTTAAACACATTTTCTGGCATGCTTTTCTTAATATAACCAAGGTTCATAAAAAGAAGCTCAGTTTTCAGAGTGTATAACAGTTTGACTGTAAACTAAATCTTTCAGCGTTGCTGACGCTTCGAAGCCCCTAGAGAGTGTTTGGAGTGCAGAAGGCGCTTTTTACCTGTTACACTGCGAGCAGAACGATTTTTGCAATCAAAGGCAGATTACTCCACCAAATTGAAAATTGCAGCTAAATATCTAGTTCAAACACCTTTCCTGGCAAGTTTTCCTAAATATAACCATATTTCATGATAAGAAGTTCAGTTTTCAGAGTGTATAACAGTTTGACTATTAACAAAAGCCTTCAGCGTTTCTGGTGCTTCTAAGCTCTTAGAACATGTTTGGAGTGCAGAAGGCGCTTTTTCACTGTTTTACTGCCAGCAGAATAACTTTTGCATTCAAATACACTTCACTACACCAAATTTAATAAATCAGCTAAAAAAATATCTGGTTTAAACACGTTTCCTGGCATGTTTTTCTAAATATAACCAAGGTTAACCAAGATAAGAAGCTCAGTTTTTAGAGTGTATAAATGTTTGCCTTTAAACTAAAGCTTTCAGTGTTTTTGACGCTTCTAAGCCCCTAGAACACGTAAGGAGCGCTTTTTCACTGTTTCACTGCGAGTAGAATGACTTTTGCAATCAAAGCCAGGTTGCTCCACCAAATTGAATTTTGCATATAAATATCTAGTTTAAACACTTTTCCTGGCAAGTTTTCCTAAATATAACCAATTTTCATGATAAGAAGCTCAGTTTTCAGAGTGTATAACAGTTTGACTATTAACAAAGGCTTTCAGCGTTTCTGGCGCTTCTAAGCCCTTAGAACGTGTTTGGAGTGCAGAAGGCGCTTTTTCACTGTTTTACTGCCAGCAGAATAACTTTTGCATTCAAATACACTTCACTACACCAAATTTAATAAATCAGCTAAATATCTAGTTTAAACACGTTTCCTGCCATGTTTTTCTAAATATAACCAAGGTTAACCAAGATAAGAAGCTCAGTTTTCAGAGTGTATAACAGTTTGACTGTAAACTAAAGCTTTCAGCGTTTCTGGCGCTTCTAAGCCCTTAGAACGTGTTTGGAGCGCTTTTTCACTGTTTTACTGCAAATAGAATGACTTTTGCAATCAAAGGCAGATTACTCCACCAAATTGAATTTTGAACATAAATATCTGGTTTAAACACTTTTCCTGGCAAGTTTTCCTAAATATAACCAATTTTCATGATAAGAAGCTCAGTTTTCAGAGTGTATAACAGTTTGACTGTGAACTAAAGCTTTCAGCCTTTCTGGCGCTTCTAAGTCCTTAGAACGTGTTTGGAGCGCTTTTTCACTGTTTTACTGCAAGTAGAATGACTTTTGCAATCAAAGGCAGATTACTCCACCAAACTAAATATTGCAGCCAAATATCTATTTTAAACACATTTTCTGGCATGCTTTTCTAAATATAACCAAGGTCCATAAAAAGAAGCTCAGTTTTCAGAGTGTATAACAGTTTGACTGTAAACTAAATCTTTCAGCGTTGCTGACGCTTCGAAGCCCCTAGAGAGTGTTTGGAGTGCAGAAGGCGCTTTTTACCTGTTACACTGCGAGCAGAACGATTTTTGCAATCAAAGGCAGATTACTCCACCAAATTGAAAATTGCAGCTAAATATCTAGTTCAAACACCTTTCCTTCCATGTTTTCCTATGTATAACCAAGGTTTATGATAAGATGCTCAGTTTTCAGACTGTATAACAGTTTGACTGTAAACTAAAGCATTCAGCGTTTCTGGCGCTTCTTAAGCCCTTAGAACGTGTTTGGAGGGCTTTTTCACTGTTTTACTGCAAATAGAACGACTTTTGCAATCAAAGGCAGATTACTCCACCAAATTGAATATTGAACATAAATATCTGGTTTAAACTCTTTTCCTGGCAAGTTTTCCTAAATATAACCAAGGTTAACCAAGATAAGAAGCTCAGTTTTCAGAGTGTTTAACAGTTTGACTGTGAACTAAACCTTTCAGCCTTTCTGGTGCTTCTAAGTCCTTAGAACGTGTTTGGAGCGCTTTTTCACTGTTTTACTGCAAATAGAATGACTTTTGCTAACCAAATCGAAAATTGCAGCTAAATATCTAGTTCAAACACCTTTCCTGGCAAGTTTTCCTATGAATAATCAAGGTTTATGATAAGAAGCTCAGTTTTCAGAGTGTGTAACAGTTTGACTTTAAACTAAAGCTTTCAGCGTTTCTGACGCTTCTAAGCCCTTTGAGCGCGTTTGGAGTGCAGAAGGCGCTTTTTCACTGTTTTAGTGCTAGCAGAATAACTTTTGCAGTCAAACACACTTCACTACACCCAATTGAATATATCAGTTAAATATCTGGTTTAAACAAATTTCCTGGCATGTTTTCCTAACTTTCCTAACTTCTTAACATATTTTAGTTTGGACTGTAAAAGTAACTTTGGGACGCCCAATTGACTGAAAAGGCGCTCATTCCTCTGCAGAAGCGCTCAAATGCTTTGGAACAGGCAGAAACGTGTATATAATAAACTTGCACTTTAAAGGTTAACTTTAGGTCGCCCAAAAGACTGAAAACCCTTTCAATGTGTTGAAGAAGCGCTTAAACGCTCTGGAACAGGCAATAACGTGTATATATAAACTTGCGCTGTAAAGTTAACTTTAGGATGCCCAATAGACTAAAAAAGTGTTCACTGTGTTGCAGTAGCGCTTGACGTGTATATAATAAACTTGCGCTGTAAAGTTAACTTTAGGAAGCCCAACAGACTAAAAAAGCGTTCGCTGCGTTGCAAAAGCGCTTAAACGCTTTGTTTGTGTGTTTGTGCCACATGTTTAGTCTAATTGTGAGATTTTAGGCGTGAATAATGTTTTGACATGAAACATATGTAAAACAGGTATACTTGGGTGAAGAATATTGCATTTCATTGTAATAGTCGTTAAGGTTCAGCTAACAAGCCAAAAACGTGTTTACTGCACTGTAGAGGCGAAACATGGCTTTAGAATCGTGAGAATCACAGTGCAGCATTACTTTTAAATGAAAACCTCATTCTTCCTGAACACTAGATATTCCACCATGAACATATGTCCAAATACAATAAAAAAGCCCACAACTGCTTTTTATGCAACATAAATATAATAATATATTATATAATATATATTATATGTGTATATAATAAACATGGGCAACATATTCTGGATTTGAAATGTAACTTTCAAGTTTCAAGTTTATTTGTCATTTGCACATCATGTCAGGACATAATATGCATTGAAATGCTTGGGGTGAGGCTCAGATATAACTCTACAGCAGGGCAGCATTATATGTAAAACAGTACAAACATACAATAAATAGACAATATTAGAGTATAAATAAGCTAGAAAATATACATATAGTTATAACTGAAATATAAAAAAGGACTATACAAATCATACACAAGATATATACATAAAAAATACAGGAGGACATCTGTAAAAACTTTTGCATAGGCAGGTTATCTAAGAAGATATATCTATTTAAAGTGACTTAGTGATATTGTCCAAAGCAGCGATATCAGAATAAATAATATAAAAGTGTAACATAATGTAATATAGAAATATAGCAGGGGCCGAGTGAACGGTATTGGGGTCTCTCAGCCTCACAGTTTGTTCAGGAGCCTGACAGCCTGTGGGTAGAAGCTGTTCAGTAGCCGAGTTGTTCCGGCCTGGATGCTGCGGAATCTCCTGTCTTATGGCAGTAAAGGCCGTGTGCTGGGTGACCGCTGTCTAACCTGATCTTCTGGATTTTCCAGCGGGACTGGTAGAGGCTGTAAGGCTGGTAGTTTGTTGCTTATGATGTATACTGCTGTCCTCACCACTCCTTTTAGGGCCTTGCGGTCGCAGGTGGTGCAGCTGCCGTACCAGACAGTGATGCAGCCCGTTAGGATGCTCTCTAAAGTGCATCTATAGAAGCTGGTCAGGATATCAGGAGGCAGTCCAAACTTCCTGAGCCTGCGCAGGAAGAAGAGACGCTGACGGGCAGATCTCACAATCGTGTTAGTGTGGAGGGACCAGGTGAGGTCATCAGAGAGGTGAACACCGTGGAACCTAACACTGCTGACTCTCTCCACTTCAGCCCCGTCGATGTAAAGGGGAGAGTGACCACCCTTCTGCTGCTTCCTGTGGTCCACAATCATCTCCTTCGTTTTGACGGAGATTGTTGTCATGGCTCCACTCTGACAGAGCACTGACCTCGTCTCTATAGGCTGTTTCATCTCCATCTGTGATGAGGCTTAGGATGGTGGTGTCATCAGCGAATTTAAAGATGAGGTTGGAGGAGTGTTTGGCTACACATTCATGAGTGTACAGGGAACACAGGAGGGGGCCACACATCCCTGGGGGGCCCCCGTGCTCAGAGTAAGAGTGAAAGAGATGTTGTCACCCACCCTCACCACCTGCGGTCTGCTCGTCAGGAAGTCCAGTATCCAGTTGCAGAGGTGAGAGTTCAAACCCAAGTCTTTGAGCTTCAGGATGAGTTTGGCTGGGATGATTGTGTTGAATGCTGAGCTGTAATCTATGAACAGCGTTCTCACATATGTGTTCTTTCTGTCCAATTGTGTGAGAGCAGTGTGTACTGTTGTCTGTGGATCTGTTGGAGCGGTATGCAAACTGGTGAGGGTCCATGTTGGCAGGGAGCATAGAACAGATGTGAGCTTTGACCAGCCGCTCAAAGCACTTCATAGCTGTTGATGTCAGTGCAGTCTTAGGGAAAGGTTAAAGATGTCGGTGAAAACCTCAGCCAGCTGGTTGGCACATGCTTTAAGTACACGACTGTGTACACCATCAGGACCTGTTGCCTTGCGTGGGTTAACTGCCCTGAAGGATTTCACCACCTCAGACAGAGAAATGGTCAGTGTGCAGCTCTCCTGATGTATTGGGAGATTTTCAGCAGGGGAGGTGTTATTTGCCTCAAAGCGAGCATAATGTGCATTAAACTTTGGGACGCCCAATACACTGAAATGGGGTTTACTGCACCACAGAAGCGTTAAAACACTTTAGAACATGCAGAAGTGCGTATACAACAAATTAGGGCTGCAAAGTTAACTTTAGGACGCCCAATACAGAGAAAGGGTGTTCACTTCGCTGCAGAAGCGTACAAACGCTTTGGAAAGGGCAGAAACGTGTATATATAGACTTACGCTGTAAAGTTTACTTTAGGACGCCCAATAGACTTAAAAAGCGTTCACTGTGTTGCAGAAGCGCTTAAATGCTTTGGAACGCTTTGTAATGTTCCACCATCAACATTTGTCCAACTATAACCGAAATGGCCTACAATGACTTTTAAGTGCAATATAGGTGTATATAACAAACTTGGGCAACAAGTTCTGGATTTGACTGTAAAATTACTTTGGGACGCCCAATACACTGAAATGCGTTTACTTGCACTGCAGAAGCGTTAAAATGCTTTAGAACATGCAAAGGTGTGTATACAATAAACTAGGGCTGCAAAGTTAACGTTAGGATGCCCAATACATTAAAAATGGGTTTACTACACAGAAGCGCTCAAATGCTTTAGGACAAGTGTTACGACCTCTGGTCATTACAGCCATTTTTTTAGTCTGTTGGCGGCCATGTTGTGCATTTTTTCTAAGTGCATTGTGTGCAGGTTCATGATTGACCACTAGAGGTCGCCTTCATAAATAAAAGATCGTCAAGCAGTCGTCGTCCTAGATGTTCAGGGTTCTCTCCTTTGACCTGAACTGGTTTCATCCGTCACTCATTTGTGGACAATAAACTTGCAGTATTCTGGTTTGAACAGTGTCTGGTGTTTGGTCTGGCAGAGGTCAGGGGAGAGAACCTACTCTCAATTTCTGTTACGGCCTGCCCCTAGACTCGTCCATTTTTAGATTTTGTCCGGTGAGTATTTGTTTTGTGTGTTTGCTGGCATTTTCTTTTTGGTGGGAGATGTGTATGTGTGTGATGGATGTTTGTATTCGGAAGTCTGGCCTTAATGATTTTTAATTGACCTCCCTGTGATAAAATACTATTTGTGTCACAAGATTGTTTGTTTGTTTCAGCCTCTCATTACCACACCTGAGCTCTGGGAGTCTGTGTTACTTGTATTGGTGGAGGGACCAGGCTTTGTGTGTAGGCTGGAGACAGAGGAGCTATGCTGACCTACAGTGCATAGATCCTGCTCCTTTTCCATTAAGGCCTTAAATGCTGTGCAGGAACAGGAGCATGCCTTTCAGTTGTTGTCTGTGAGACACTTTTTGGTACACGCATGCTACCTAGCCTGCATTACTTGTGGTTAATCCACTTCTTGGCCAGTTATTCCTCCAAATTATCAAGTTCCTGGCTTGCCTGCCAGGCATGTCTTGTATGTAGAT
Source organism: Megaleporinus macrocephalus (assembly GCA_021613375.1). Lineage (NCBI taxonomy): Eukaryota > Metazoa > Chordata > Actinopteri > Characiformes > Anostomidae > Megaleporinus > Megaleporinus macrocephalus. Next base: position 15,983,429 of record CM038723.1, on the reverse strand, counting down.
ACATTACTGGGCCTTGTTTGAGAGTCTGTTATATGTTTTGGAAATACTGTTTAAGTATTGTCAAACTTTTTATGAAAACTGCCAGCATAACATTTTGTAATTAGATAGCTGATGTGCTATTTGTGTGCCTGTTTGTGAGCAGCTTTGTAGCCTAATGTAAAATTCTTAAAGAAATTTGTTCCCAGACAAAATCATTCTTTGCTAACATGTAACTCGTAGGCAGTTGTTTTGATAATTTGTTCTGTGGTTTGTTTTGAAAATCGGCCAGTTTCTGAGAGGCCTAGTGAAAATTTAGCCTTTAGTGTGAGTTTAATCAAATCTTAGTGTTTTAATGTGGGTTAGAGAAGGCCTTAAGTAGTTTGTTTGATTTTATAATCTGGTTCAAGAAAAATGTCAAGAACAGACTGACATTCTTCAGGAAGTATAGGGGTTTGGACTGCAGAGGACTGGGGTAAAGTTCCCTGTTTGGGACATCTCAAAAAATGATTCTCCGGAGAAGAAAAGGTGAGCGCTGTCCTGTGTCATGTCAACAGTGAAGCATCCTAAGACCATTCATGTGTGGGGTTGCTCCTCATCCAGAGGAGTGGGTTTGCTTAAAACTTTGCCTAAGAACACTGCCATTAATAAGGAATGGTATTAAAACATCCTCAGAAAGCAACTTCTCCCAATGACTCAGAAGTTACTTGCAGATTAACAATGCTTTTTCCAGCATGATGGATCACCATTGTCACAAGGCAAAAGTGATAAACAAGTGGCTCGGAAAATAAAACTTTTGTTTTGGGTTCATGGCCAGGAAACTCCCCAGATCTAAATTACATTGAAAGCCTGTGGTCATTACTTTTCCTTGGGAACTTACAAATCTCTCTTTTAAAGATAAACACACTTATAGATAAGTTCTCATTCATAGCAGATTACTGAAGTAAATCAACAGTTTTGCCTCTGAATTGTTAATTTCAGAACATCATCACTACCTCACTACAGTCCGGCAACATTAGATATTTAGGTATACATTTTCCCCCAGGCTGTCAGAATTGTTACAACACAATTGTTAAACCATATTCCTTTACTAAAGACAATAGAGGATGATCTCACACGTTGGAACTCTCTACCTATATCTCTCATGGTGAGCGTTGCCACAATAAAAATGATGATTCCACCTAAAATCATTTATCTCTGGGGCAGTTTGGTTGCGGTTTGTCTGTCAGGCCTGGCGTAAATAGCTAAATAAAAATAAATAAATAAATGAATAAATAAAAATACAAACATTAACAAGAATAGGCTATAAAAAACCTATAGAGCTGTTATTGTAAAAACAAATATGTTTGGTAAATCAGTGCATTCGGATCACCATTCCGATTGCCAGACATGACAGTTAAAAAAAAAAACCTGTGGTCAGTCTTCAAAATAGTGTGGACAAACAAAAACCCAGAAACTGTGATCAACTCCAAGCACTGAGTAGGCAAGAATGGGTTGCCATTATCCAGAAGCTGATCTCCATCATGCAGAGGCAAATTGCAGAAGTCTTAAAGAAGAAGGCTCAACTGTAAATATTGTGTCTTCCCTGAAACCTGATTTAATGCTAATAATTGTACTTAAAAATAGGGCAGCAAACTTGGTGAAAATCTGCAAAAATTACTACTGTAAAAGTTCCAAATGACATACAGATCTAAAATCTCTTTTAGTGTGTATATATAGACCCATGTGCCAAACATACTACAACTCTTTGTTTAGTATGCTTTGGATGAATTTTTGTTTCTTTTTATAATTAAAAATTATTACTGTAAAATGAATTTGCTGACCATACTAGTCAAGTTTATTTATATAGCACCTTTTTCAACTATGTTGTCAAAGCAGCTTTACAGGAGTTTTAAAACATAAAAATATTGAGTCCAAACATATATCCCCCTGTGAGCAAGCCAGAGGCAACAGTGGCAAGGAAAAACTACCTCAAAACTGGAGGAAGGGTCACAAGGGGAGACCCATCCTACTCTGGTCAAACAGTATTTACAGTTTACTAAGCTAAAATCAACGTAGAACTAAGAGAATCTGAGAGTCTGAATGTTAAATGCTTTAGAAACTGCACAGGTGGTACATCTGGATGATACAACGATGCAGCCGAGGGGGTAACAGATGGCACGAATGAAGAGGACAACTGGTTGGTGCCAGGTGAGGAGGAGGCCCTGCTGGTCAGTCTTCCAACAGTATTCAGCAGGTTAGGGGGCAGTCTCAGAAAGAGTAAAGAAACAAAGTTAATTCTGGTTTGGGCTATTATAGAGGATGTGAAGCATTTCACACTGTGGCTGGTGACTTTGGCAGATCTAATTATAAACAGCACGAGCCACACTGTAAACCTGAACAGTATTGTTAACTTATATTTTTTATTGGTATAACAATCAAATCCTGTTAACCCAGCATTAAGGTTTTGCGCTGTCTTGACGTTTTATTATATTTTTAGTTTAACTGAGTAAATTTTTTGAGTAACGATTGTCACTGACATTATAATTTTTGAGTATCCAAAGTCACGCGGCGTCTGATGTCACCAACATGCCTGGTGTCCTCGGTTTACTTTTCACACTGGTCAAGATGGCGTCGCGTTATCGGGTGAGAACCGAGAGTGATTCTGGAGCAGAATAGGTAAGTAGCTGGTTGTTATACAGATATTAAGAAAACAAACGTTCTGTTCCGTCATTTTGTCTCTCTTTATTTTTCCAAATTTGTTTATGTGACCGTGTCAGCTTCGGGCGCCAGCGTGGGGAAAGTGGCGTTAGCTTTATGCTAACGTAGCTAGCGCTAGATGTCGATATTCAAATAGCTAGGTCTCACCAGTTAGTCACCAACAAAACAGACGTTTACTGCCCAGAAACTTTTAATGACAGATATGTTAAATGGGCTTTCTTCCTTATAGTTAAGAGTTTGGTTTATAGGCGTACGGTTAACATAGTTAGCTAGCTAGCTGCTTATCTGTTGGCAGCCACGGTAGCGGTAGCTAGCGCTTACAGAATTGAAGGACCGTTAAATTCAACTAGATTGTTGGGAAAGGGGAGAAGGGGGCATTACTTTATTTTTCTTCCATTATTACTTAACTGGCAATAAACAGACGAGGTTGCATCCTGTGTAGTTAATGCACAGCGATAGGAACAACTACAATGTGACTCCTGTGGTATTTTAAAATGAATAAAATTCTTGTTTATTGAGCAAACCACCAATAATGCAAAACTTTGAACTTTCTTTGTTCTTGGTTCATATGGGTGGAGAATTTCACATGTTTGAATAACCAGTTAATTCTTCACAACAAATTCTGCATTTGTTCTTGTTTGTTTAAAGTGATGTTCACATTAAAGTAGTTTGTATTTAAATAAAATATCTGCATCAAATTTAGGAAATTGGTTTCACCCTGAACATTTGATTGATTTTTAATTGTTTTAAAAAAAATTTGCAGGATAACATGCCAGCAGTTTCCTGTAACATCACCAAAGGTATGTTTTGAGTTGAATTTTGAAAAAGAAAATATCTTGCATTTGTGCTTACACAATCAATATTTCCAGGGTACAGATTGTTCAATTAATAATTTAATATATATTTGTGTTTCTGTAGGTGTTTGCAGAATTCCACCGCATCACCGATGTGTATTTACATAACCAGTTCTACTCAGAGTTCGACCTATGCACACAATGACTGATCGCCTTGTTGAGGCAGAAGGCGCTGCAGACAGGCAAGACAGTAGTGGCGCCAAGAGAGATACTTGGGACTTATGATCGCCAGGTATGTTTGTCATGTGTTTTTGCCAACATCACTATACTGATAACGTTTTCTCCAGACGTTTCAAAGTATAGCAGCACAAATCTAACCAAATGCCATCTAAAGTGATATTGCTTCTTATTTCTGTATTCCTTGAACTGTTTTCTCTATCAGTAAAAGTCACACGCCATTACCAAATGCATGTTTCATTTTTCTTAAAGGAATTATATGGATATGATATTGTTAAAACAGACTTGTGCTAATGAACTATTTCTTTTGATTTGTCAATCAAGGAGGAAAATTATATCAACACAAGATGCACTTTGTTCCTTCGTGCACTTCCAATCTACCTGTGCAAGGATACCTCAGAGTTCTTCGAGTTACAATGTAAGCAGTGCCACATGTAAATATCAGTTAAGACAAATTATTTTATTATGAAGTACAACAAGTATAACGAGTTTGAATGTGTCTTCCAGGATTTCACATAATTGTAATTGTTGGTGGGTGGTGGTGGGTGCAGCTAAAACATGTCTACTACTGCAGCATATATTTAATAAATCTGGTCAAGTAATAAAAAAAAAACAAACCCAAAAAACAAAAGAAGCATCGTGCCGAAGTCTGCTTTTGCCGTTCAGGAGAGTCAAACAGCGTTAACAAACACATCATCCTTGGTGCCGACTTTCAGGCGTGAAAAAACTCAATTTTAAAGCTCACCTTGAGCAATTAGATTAGTCGACAGTGTAGACACATCACTATTTACACTTGTTTATCATGTGTGGACAAGGCATCCAACAGACCTGTTGTCTCATAAATTTCTGAATGCCTGTGTCACGTTTTATTAAAATGGTCCTAAAAAGGGCACCATGCATGGGTATGTCTGTCAGACTTTTGCCGGATTGTTTAAAAAATGTTTCAGGATCCAATATAAAAGTACATACTAATAACGCTCAAACATATTTTCTGGTGAATAATGCATGAAGACTGGTCTAAAAATGAAACGATATTTACAAGTTTGCCTGAAGCAACAATGAATATCCCGTTTATGACTTGTCACATTTCTTCTGCAACTCTCCTCATGAGATTGTATGTGTTTTGCAGTATAAAGAAGAGCCAGACATCACCGACACTCCTATTGCCCTTTTTGCTGATGGAGGAGACTCCTTTAGCACTGACATCTTCCTTTCAATTCCAAAGAAGCTCATCTACACGTATATATTTGTCCAGAAAGTATTGATGTGTCTGGAAGATAGAAAACCACTAAAACCATGTGTGCTCAGTAGGAAAATGACTTGTTGAAAGACTGAACCAAACAACCAAAACCTAAATGCACATGTGCATTTATGTTCTATAAATGTACAATGATGGGCCATTTTTTGTTCAATTGTTACTGCTTGTTGGTGTCTTTGAAATGGCAGCCTGTTTTTAAATGTTATAATTGCCTTTGAGTTTTATCATTTTAATAAATAACTTAGTTGGTGTAATTTCATGTTTTGTGAATTACTCAGTAGTAGTTGGTTGAAATAATATTGACTAGGATTAACTAAGAGTAAGATGCACTTTAATCTTTTGAGTAGATAAGTTTAATATAATATATTTTGTGTTCTGAATAAGATGGGAGAAATTATATTAATTATATAATTCTTACTAAAATTAATGTAGTATGTAGTACTTAAAATATATATATATGTGTGTGTGTGTGTGTGTGTGTGTGTGTGTATATATATATATATGTGTGTGTGTGTGTGTATATATATATATATATATATATATATATATATAGAAAAAACAGGCATGAAGTCAAGCCACGTGTTTGCACACAGCGGAATTTGACCGTCGCATTTAACCCTGCCGTGCTGTGAAACACCCACATATACACACACTAGTGAACATACACACTAGGGTGCAGTGAGCACAAGTGCCCGGAGCGCTGGGCAGCCCTATCCACAATGCCCGGGGAGCAGTTGGGGTTAGGTGCCTTGCTTAAGGAAACTATGTCCATGAACCCCCAGATCTCCTCCCCTTATCTAAGTGGGAAGATTAATCACCAAAAGCCAAACTAAACAAATATGTTTGCAGTCTAGTGTTTTGGTTCCTTTGACATATATTTTAGCAATAAAGCTATTTACAAACCCAAACTAAAAATAACTGGAGCAAATCATAAAAAGAAATCACTAATAAAATCACTGGATAGAAAAAGCAGGTTGTTTTATTTTGTCTTGCAAGATGGAGAAGTCCCATCGTCCAATACAGGCCAACAAAAACACTCACAACACCACAAAACCTGTTTGCTTGTGGAAAGTACCATTAAGTCCAAGCCAGGAGTTATTTCATGACATCATACCTCAGTACCTGACACTATTATCTCCAACCTGAGAAAGCTTTTTTTTTTTTTTCAATGAGCACTTTTGCTTATCTACTTGTTTTTGTGTGGTTCCCAGCAAATTTAAAGGGCACAAGCTAGCCTCCCTAACCACCTTTTAAGCATTTCTGCCTAACTGCTCGGTTCATTGCAGGTTCAGGGCAAACTGACCTTTTTTTGGCAGATTCAGTCTGACAAGTTCAACCTAAGTTTGATTGCACTCACTTGATACAACTCGGATTATATATAGCTTTCTGCAATATTAAATGCCATAAATTAAAATTACTTCCCACATTAGACTTAAAGGTTGAGACTGTGTCAGAACATTAACTGAGAGATTATTCCACAATTTGGGGGCTATATATATATATATATATATATATATATATATATATATATATATATATACATAGGCTAATTTATTGATAATTTAAGAGATTTGTGTTATACAGCTAAGGCAAAGAGAGAAGTTTATTACAGATAAGACGAGGCTTAGACATTTTTGGCAAAACTTGAATCTAGTATGCAAGTAGATGTATTGCAGAGGGAATAATTTGAACCACCTTTGTTTGTTGAAGTAAGTTAAAGGACTCTTTCTGCAGTGGTTAAACTGTCATACAAAAAAAATGAGAAGGCCCTGAAGCTTTACAGGGCAGTGTACTTATAGATGCTATCTGTGCAATTAAAATTTTATTACTGAAGAAAATCATGAAATAATTGCTGATGTAAACTAATGGTCTCTGGAGCCACTTGGTTTTTAGTTAATTTAGAGATTGTATCAGAACTTTTCTGTAGTTTAAAAGCCTCCTTCCAGGTGCACTGGAATATTTATAGCTTAGCCAAGCAGCATTTGCACTTTAGTTGTTTGACAGTCTGTTTTACAGCTTGAGTAGGACCACTGTACCATGAAGCAAACATTTCTATCAACTCTTGATACCCATAGTACACCCAGGTAATTTTAGCGCATAGTGATTCCCAAGGTTTAAAGGTATATATAATAAAAAAGACAGGGAACAAAAAAACTGATGCCTGCTAAACCCCTGATTTCATAGTCGTGGAAGCAGAGGAATGTTTACCTATGTTAACTAAAAATGTTCTTTATTTAAAATAAAAGATAAACCAATTAATGGCCAAACTCTCAACTCCAACTAAGTGTTCCAAATGGTTAATGAGTATTGTAAAGGCAAAAAATTAATCTGTACACCTAGACCAGGAAGACCAAGCCCTCCTTATGCCTAGGGAGAAATCTAGAGGAAAGACACAGTCAAATGCATTCAATACAATCTGTTTATTAAAGCATGCATAACCATTTCACACAGTGCTTGTGATGTGCTGTGATGGCTTATTCATTCCTGTGTTTTTAGTGCTCCTTTACATAGAGAAACACAATCACTTCTTCTCTGTAAGACTTTCCTAAGTTCAAAGGTGGACAAGGGGTAAAAGGATTGGTAAGGACAGATTATTCTTACATACAAACACAGCACCCAGGATGCACCCATACATGCATGGCTAACTTTTCGTTTTCTATATTTGTAGGTCATGTTTTATGGCAAACTTTGTAACAAACCAGTCACAACCCAGACATGTTATTACTTTAATATGTCAGACACCCATGCTTAAGCTGATTTAAATGTGTGATTTAAAATGTTAAGCCTTTATTTAAAGACACTGATTTACATTTTCAAATAAATCCTTCTTTCTACAATTTACTACATAGTTATAGAGATGCAAAAGATCATGAAGACAAATGCAAATATATAAGAAAATACAAAAGATAACATCAACCGAAGACATACATTGTGCAAAACACAATGTGTGTGAAAATAACATGCATTTTTGGTGTTTCACTTGTGTCCATGGTGCATAAAAGTGCAGGGTCAAATTATTACCATATATTTAGACATAGGAAAAAAATATCTGGTAAGAGATCTTGCCCTTCCTTTTGACAGAAATTTTTATTTTATTATTTTTAATTATTATTTTATTTGTGTTTAATAGTTCACATGATCCCTTAGACGTAGAATGGAACAACATTCTATTGCTATCAACACGTCCAGTGATTCCACAACCATTACAGTAAATTTCAATGCATCACACTGACTAAAATATGTGCTAGATTGTGTCATCCGGTCATTATTTTCTAATGAAGCCTCCTTCATTTCAACCATTACAGCAGTTTTTCCTTTGAAAGCCCTGGATGCATGCATGTCTGGAAAACATTTACATTTTGTAAAATGTAATCAAAGAATTAGACTAGAAAATAAATAAAAACCTGCATTTAACTGTCAAAAATACAAGGAAATGACCTTTAATGTTTTGGCTAGCGGACTGTATTTTGCTATATATATATATATATATATATTTTAGTATATATGCTGTCCAAAGAAAAACATGCAATTTTGGCCAATTTTTATTTTTCTACATCATTTCAACACGACAGCTACTGTTTACATAGTGTGACAATTTCATGTTGAATGGACTAATAGAAATGCTCCAAAATAGCATCGAAAAACGTCTGGTTCCATTGAATTACATTGAAAATAGACAGTTTTGGCCTCTCCAGTAAAGCTGCTATTTTGGAGATACATGTTTTTCTTTGGACAGCGACAAAACACACACGCAGACACACACTTACTGGTGGATTTCAGAAAGAGGAAAAGACGACTCAACAGGTGTGACTGATGCAGAATCAGTGTAGAGTATACTGTTTTTAAGTGGCACAGTTAAAATATGAAATAGAAGAACTTGAGGGGCTAAGTGAGATGTAAGACTGGTTGAAGCCGAAAAATCTTAAGCTGGTGTCAACTGCTTCAGCGACGGGCACAAAATTAGGTCTGTAGATCGGTCTTCTGCTGTAAACAGCTTAGATCCATCAATTTGCTGATCTGGTAATGTCAGGGGATTATCTTCTGCTAATGGGAAACATTAGAACAATTTCATATTGTTAACTTTCATATTTCATACTGAATGTAAGACATTCAATTTCTCACAACAATCCATGGAAATTAATGGTGCAAACTTACCCATACCCATGAGTTCATTGTCCTTGTAATCTTGAGAAACCAGTGGTGTGTTTTCCTTTTCAATGGATGAAATGGATGAAACTGAAAGATCCAGCCTTCCCTCAGCCATCTTTGACACTTCTAAGTTCATTATCACCTCTAGCTCTTTGGATAAACCTGAAGAACATTTTTGGAAAGACATCTTTTTTTTGTCCTTTGTGGAAAAATGCTAAAACCAGATAATCCATTCAGCAATCAATCCTTTAAAAACATCCCTTTAAAAAGCCTCCCCTTTACTGTCCTGCTGGTGAACTGCACACAAAGGAAATTGTGGTGCTCACGTTTTCTTACAAAGACCATTTAGTATACAAAAAATAAATAACTGAATGTAATTTGCAACATGCATTTTTATTTATATCTTAATACTCCCCATTATTTCCTCTACCTGGATCCATGACTCTGCTGATAGGTGGTGGTAGTGGGGTGTTTAAATTCTGGTCTCTAGTGTCTTCATTCAGTGACTGATCTGAGATCGCCATTAAGGAGACCTGAAAAGAGGCACCACAATTTTAACTAAACACACTCCCATATCAAATACATGTTTAATTATGTTTTATGATATTCTTATCTCAAACATCAACCACCCACTTGGTTGGTGTTTCCATCAGTTTCAAGTTTCCAGACATTGCTTTCTTCCACATAAGAAGTATGACAATCTTTCTTAAACCTTGGGTTGTCAGTGCGAGCTGGAATTCGATGCAAGTAGCCATATCCTATTCCACAGCCAAGACTTAGGGTCATAGAAAAAAAGACATTTAACTGGATAGCTTCTAGGATAGATTATTGAAGATTGTAACATATTTTATCAGCATATGATAAAAATGCATTATTATTTATTTGATTGTGTTGCTTTTACCTGCCTTCTCCTCCCCATGCTCCATTAGGTGTAACTACCACTTCTCTGCATCCATCTGTTTCTGTGTTGTAGACTAAAAGCTTCAGTAATTTCCCTTCATGGGCTTCAATAAGGGAGAACATGTCCTCTGCCTATTGAAATATGCATATAAGCATGCAACCTTATGCATAATTTGTTTTAAATTAACAAAACAATTACTCAAAAACAATTACTAGATACATTTATTATTTTAAAATCCATATCACTGTTGCTTCAGCCCCTGTACTACAAAAGTTACAGACACCACATCTGGACAGGGGATGACAAGTGGCAACAAAGTGGATATGAAGCTACATATAGCTGACCTCACTTCTAAAATCCTTTCAATTCAGTTTATTTCAAATGCATTTGTATAATTCTTTTTACAACAGCACATACAATTTCTGAAAACACTCTAATTAAAAAAACATGGGATTTCTCTATGTAGGGAAATAAATTAGTTTGAGCGAAGCTGAAAGATACCTACTGAAATCATGAAGTTTTCTAAACAACTTGCAACTGTGGCCACAAATGACCATGGCTGTAATGCACGTGACGGAGGCAATGTGAATAAAATATCTGTGATATTCGCTCACATTATGGACAGATACAGTCACTTTCATGTATGATTGTGGACCGTCAAGATCTGATCTGAGCAAAAAATTGATTAATGAGGCTTGTAATGTGAAGTCTAACGTAGTCTAATGTCGTCTGGTTTCAAGTTCCAGTATCCCCCACTGTTCAAGTTTCCTTTGCAAATTTGGCTCCACCTCTGCATGTTTGCAATTTAGGGAAGGAAGCAGAAGCTGTCTTTTAGGTAATGTTGTTTGTTTTTTCCTTCCTTCAGTCAAGGGAGTACAAACGTCAAAAACAAAATTTGTAGCCAAGCATGTAGGAACATTGATTACTTGTGCAGCCCTAATTGTTGATAATGCACTTCACATGTGAAAAAACAAACTTCTAAAACCAGCTTCCTCAGTTACAGATGAGTAACTAGTAGAAACATGCTTATTGTGGTTCTGAGAATGTGCAAAAACACAGAAATACTATACTTTAATTTACATCTTACACGTTTAAACATGTTATGTACATGTGTTAATGCTATGTCCAGTTATAAGTGTCGGTGTTTGTCTATGTCACTTACATCTTGCAAGACCTGGTCTGCTCCAACAATGAAATCTGCATATGCTTGAAGTCCAGCTACTGCAGCTGGTGAATTTACCTCCACTTCCTTAGAAAAAGAGAAATTAACAATTTAACAATCTGATTTAACACAGCATTATAATGTAGTTATAAGGTTTTGGAGCTGGTAATAATAAAAACACAAGACCACAGACATTATATAAAAACAAACTTACAAGGACATGCCAAACATGTTCATTTGCTCCCTGGAAGCTGCAGAAACGAACACTGGCTCCCAGTAGTCCCTGACCTCCCCACATGTTGCTAGGGACAACCTGCAACTCTCTTATCCGCATGTTTTTTGTATTGAACACTTCCATCTTCACTGGCTTCTCCACATTAGCCTTCAGTAGGTCCTTAAGCATACCATTCTCCTGGTTCTGTTCGGCAAGGAAGCAACCACCATTTAACTTTTTGATTTGCTTTTGGTTTTTATTTTTTTCAATTTTATTTTTGCATATCAACAAAGATTATAAAAATAGAAATCAACGGTTAGTTAATTTTTACACCCTAAGAAACATTTATCCAAAAAAACCTGAAACAGCCTGTCAACTATTTCTGTCTACAAAAATTAAACTGTGAAAGGAAAATGATCAAACCTGAAGTCGTTAGGTCTGGGCAATATCTAAAAATAGTGTGATAGCATGAACTGATTTAATAAAAAAAACTTACATATTAGGTAATTTTTCACTAAAAATGGTCACTGCTAAATCAGACTAGGAAGGCCAAATGTATAAATTGCTTTCACTTGCTTGCACTAAGATTCATGATGACAAATCCAACACTGAACGCCTTCTGTGTTTATTTAGAAATTTATCTGCACTGAAGACTTGTTGTTAGCATGGCTATTAAGACTTCCCCTGACACCTTGCGTTAAAACTGTTGACAATGCAGAGGTTATGCACCTGTCAACTAATCTGAAGCTGTGAGTGGCATATGACTGTTGTAGATGCAAGGTACATCATGACAAATGTGTAAGATAGGCAAATCATTAAGTGTCTGTCTAGAGCCCTGCAACATATGCTTAGTCTACAGCTTTTAAAGACTTTCAGTGTCCTGTGTCAGTCTTGAGGTACACATAAACGATCTTGGTCTTGCCTTCTTGTCTTGTTTGGTAAATGAACTTTTTTTTTACTTTTTTAGTGTCATTACTAAATGTCAACCAGAGCTGCAACAATCACTACAGCACAGCAAAGGTATCATGTTGACCATGGCAACATGTAACAATGCCATAATCATTGTGTTTCTATTATGTGAAACGAAGCACATTTTAAACCATTCTACTGCTATTGTGGATCTCTACATCGGCTGTGAACAGCATGCTTGTAGAAGGTTGTACAAAGTGCAATCCAGCAACTGTTTTCACTTGCAAAAAGCACAAAAAGACATATTGTAGAAATATTCCATGATGCCACTGGTTTATGCTATAAAAAGGCTTGGGTTAAACTAATTTGTCTTACTTAATATTTATGTTCAATGGTTCAGTTATACATGATAAACAACAGGTTAGCCTACGTTTAACTTAGATAGCACACTGCAAAGTTTATAATCTTTTTAAAATTATTACGTATTTACAGAGTTGAAGTTCATAGAAGTATTCGCTTTTTTTAGTTCTATTCATTTTCTCACTTAAAATAGAGCATCATTGTCAGAAAGCAAGGAAATACATTATATTTTAAAGTTAGTTAGCACTTGTGAAATGGTGTATAAACTAATCTTAGCTCTTTGTTGTTGGTTGTGCCTTGTAACATTATGGACAAAAATTTTGTATGACTTTTCAACATGTGACTTGGTGTCAAAGATGAGATCACAACCTGTTCAGGGGTTTCTCAATCCACCATAGGCAGAAGAATTTGAGAGCAATCATATATCACAAGATGCAAGGCTGGATTAAAGGTTACAAAGAAATACAGAGAGTTTTAAGGACTGATTACTCTCAACCAAAGTGATCACAAGGCTAAAGTATGAAAAAAGAAAGAATCTTTTCATAATCCAAAAACACAAACTCTTATTGATGATGCATATCATGAGCATGCATCACCGTCTGAAGAGGGGATTGAAGCCAGAGGCTTGAAAAGGCATAACAATATAAAAATGCCCCAGTTTGGTGATACCGGTGGGTAGTTAGTTCTATATTTCTTCTGGATGATTCCAAACATCAAATACATTTTTTTTATTTCTTTACCAGTACTGAGTAGTGATTCCAGGTACTAAATGATAACAGCAAAGAATACTGGTTTGACACAGGGAAGGATTGGAAATGGTTAAATTACACACAGACACATGTAAAACCAATACTGACTGCATTAATACTATTTGAATAGTTAAACAATAAAGTGGTTTGCTGAGCAAATAAGTTTCCTGTCTGGAAAAATAGTTTTTAAATATAATGTCCCCAAGTGCCCAAAACATTTGCACAATACTGTTTATCTATAACAGAAACCAACAAGAACACTGAGAATGATGGAATCTCCACCTACTCTATAAAATAAAACTTTACTAAATCAAAATATATTGGTTTCATTAACTTTGGCAGTGTGCCTGCATTTGGACACACATTAGTAAATCGAAGAGAATAGGTATCAGCCACACTTCAAATGTCTAAGAATTGTGCTTCAGAACTCTTCCACCAGTCATTCTCTTGCCAATGCTTTGTCAAGTCAAGGTTTATATAGCACCCTTTAAAACAGATGTTGTCACAAAGCAGCTTTACAGAAAATCTGGGTCCAAGTCCCTAAGTAAACAAATAAAAAAACTCCCTCTGAGCCAGAGGAAGAAACCTTGAGAGGAACCAGGCTTATAAGGTGAACACAGCCTCCTGTTAGGATCCCATCAGAGTAGCAAGGAGAAACAGCTCAGTGTTTTGGAAGGCAGGAGAAAAAATGACTGATTACTTTGTGAAAGCAGAGGAAAACGTCTGAGATTAAGTAAGCAAGAGGGATTTGAGAGGACCAGCACCATGCAGGCAAGCTTTTCGTAAACTGGTCCAGAATGCAGGCAAACAGCAGCAACCAGAAGTCAAAAGAGGACATAATTTTATTTTGTTAAAAGTTGCAAAATAAAACTGTCCTTAAAAACAATCACCACACCTGAATGTGGTTAAATATAACCAGAATGTGGTTAAATGTAACAATCCCAAGTTTAGCAAAAATAAAGCTCTGTAAAGGGTTTTGTGACAGATTTGTTGAAAATGAAAACTCCGAAAGAAAAAGGTAGCAACTAGAGATGGACCGATCAGTGTTTTTGAGGCCGATTCCGAACACCTTTCAACGCGATCGGCCGATAGCCGATATCGATAGAGGGCGGGGCTATGTGCCACAGCAGGACTACACCTAGTTATTAGCGCAAGTCATGAAACATGGTCTAAACTGGTTTATTACACACATCACCAATACTGCAATCATTCCATTTAGACCCTTAATTTAAAACGAAAAAAGCGAATTAAATAAATGCAGTAAAAATTGCAGTCATTAAACACAGACTGTTATTTTAAACGACAATCTGTAATCATTAAATGTAGATCATGAATTGTTGCTGCTGTTCTGTTCATACCGGTCAGATCTGGTCTGCACGGTTCTCTGGGTTGCGGTTCTCTAGCTGCGCATGCTAGCTCTGCTGTTTGCTGATACTCATTGTATTCAGCTGCGTGTATTGCCGTATCCGATTAGTAGAGTTAAATATCTTTGTTTTGGTTCCTCAATGAGACACGCTGATTTTACACATTTAAAAACGTCCTGGATGAGTCTGTCACGTACAGTAAACACTGCCATGCTTACATGCTTACTTTCAGCGCAGGGTATGTATTTCCACCTAGTGGTTCAAAGAGGAATTACAGGGAGGTGGTTCTCCTCTTCCTGGATGAAACGCTAGCTGGAAATACAGAAATTAGGCTCATTTGTTTAACGCCATTGATCGGCTCTCGAGATCTCTATCGGCTCTAAATTGGAGAAATATCGGCAGATCACCGATCGCATATTTTGATTAAAAATCGGCCGATACCGATACATAGCCAATCGATCCTTCCATCTCTAGTAGCAACACAATATTTGTTTAAACAAATATTGGACTATGAGGATACAGAAATGTCAGACTACCTGGTGTGTTAAAGAAATTACTTTATCAAACATTTTGTTAAAAATAAAGAAATAAAGAAAAAAATGCAAGTTGAAACAGAAACAGAAAAATGTGAAATAAACTGTGTACACTTACTAGACGAGAATTACCAATGGATATGATGAAATCAAAAAATGGCTCCAAACCAGCCTTCTCTGCAGGCGAGTTCTCTTGAATCTATTGGACAGTCAAACAATGGCAAACATTTAGCGCGCATCTGCAATAAAAACAACAGATACATATTACATACACAGAGTACACATCTGGCTAAAAGAATGATTTTTATGCTGTTTGCTGTTTATATATCTATATTGTGGAGCATTTAGACATTATGTAGATATAAATGTATTTAGCAGTTTCATTTAACAAATGCTAAGTGTGCTAACTGCATTCACTCAGAAATGTGTGGCAAAATGTGTTCAACGTTATTGCTGTTTTCACTTTTAAAGACTTTATAGTACAATTACAGCCTTTAGTTCATCTGTTTCTCTGTATACTTGGTTACCTTGTTCTTCAATAAGTCATTAGTCCCACAGGACCAACACAGAGCAGGTATTATTCTCAGCAATGCAGGGACACTGATGTTATAGGTCGGTGTGTTGTGCTGGTGTAAGTGGATCAAACACAGCAGTGCTGCTGGAGTTTTTAAACACTGTGCCCACTCACTGTCCACTCTAATAGACACTTCTACTTGGCTGGTCCACATTGTAGATGTAAAGTCAGAAATGCTAGCTCATCCACAGCTGCACAGTTTGTGTTGGTCATCCTCTAGGATGCTGACCATAGGATCCAGTTCGCTGGATATTTATGCTTAGTGGACTATTCTTACTCTAGCGTTCATCACTACTATATATACTATTCATCACTGCTGTGTCTAATCCACTCATACCTCACCACCACCACATCACTGTCAATGTAGTGCTAAAAATCATCAACCATCCAAATATGATCTGCTATGTGGTAGTCCTGTTAGGACCCTGACCATTAAAAAACAGGGTAGCAAGGTATACAAAGAAACTGATGGACTACAGTTTTAATTTTAGGTCTACAACATTTTCACATACTTATACAAACTTATACCAAGCAGAAAAATATGTAACTGTGCATGCTTTAAATTAATTTTAACGTTACAGTGCCAATTTGTGCTGTACTGATGAGTTCAAACATTATACTGTAAGTATGACCGTCAAGCTAAAAACTGCTCAGCAAACACGGTTACACTGTAATGTGACAACCTGTTGTTCTGGAGCTGTTGTTTACTTGGTGCTCTCTATGCTGTAATGTTATTCCCCAGAAAGCTTATACTACGTGGACAAAACAGCAAAGTAATCTGTACTTCGTTGTTGGAACTGTCTGAATTACATTTCAGCATAATGAGCAGATAACGCGCACAGATTTACAGATAATCTTCTACCAAAGGTATGTCTAGCAAACTAATAGTAGTAATGTAGTTATCACCACAATTAATAATATATAATAATATTGTTATAATTAATAATAAGATGTAACAAGATTCTTACCCCATGAACATGATAGCCATGAGTTCCGCCTTCGGATATGGTACCACTCTGCATTAAACCCATTATTATCGAATTATTTTTTTACTATCGATTTTTTAAAAATATTTTTTCGAATCGAGCTTTTTTTGTAATCTTTAAAGTATACAGGCAACTCAGTGCTGTGACTCTTCATTGCTCAGTAGCCGGAAGCCATATTGTTCAGCTAACTATGGCAGGCGAGAGCAATCGAAAGCGGTAAAAGCGATCGAATCATATGCAAAAATGAAAAGCGACTCGGCTTTCACGTTTATCTTTGGCATATGTAATTTTGCACTTTATTTTAAGTGAAAATTCAATGTAAGGCACAAGATAAATGAGTAGCCGTTTGGTGTTATTTAACAAGACTTTTACAAAGCTTTACAAGTTAATATTTCTTATTTTATTTAAATGAAGTCACTACTACGGTAACACACTCATTTGACATATTTATAATCGCATGAAAAAGCAGAGAATTTTGATTTCTTAGTAGTAAATTTTCCGACATGAAAAATGTGTGGCCAATATGTGGTCCCACCTTGTAGCTTTAAAGCTCATCTGTTGCTACATGGGTTATGCCGGCCCTTCATCAAGTCCTTCATCAGAAGTCACAGGATAGTGCTGTCTGGATAGTTTTGGTTGATGAACTATTCAACATTCCAGAAGTGATACTGTGGTGTTTAAAAAAAAAACTGCAGCAGCACTGCTGTGTCCGATCCACTCCTACTACCACAACAAACAGGGTCACACCACCACGTCAGTGGTCCTGATCACTGCAGAACTGGTTAACAAAGTATACAGAGAAACAGAAGAACTACAGTCTATAATTGTAGAACTACAAAGTGCTCTTTTATGATTAGTGGTGCTGATATAATGGACAGATATTGTAGAAACCAGGAGCTAGTGTTAGATAGTTTTCATATTTATATGTTTAAGAGATCTTTTTGCAATTTGATATCAAATTGTAACAAGCACATTGTCTAGCAACTAGTAACACCACTTGTCAGCCAGAGCTGTACCAAATACACCCACCAGCCACTTCATGAGATACACCTCCATACATTCCATAGAGCTTATTAAGGAGCCCTTAGCAGGGTAGGCCATACGGTGCAGATCAGCGAGGCCCTGAAACAAATGGTTTGAGATGGTTACATTGTGTTTACTTTGTGGGCTGGCAAGTCACAAACCTGGAAATCCACAGAAAAGAGGTGTCCAGGAGTCAGAAGTGCCATGAGTCAGGAGTGTTAAAAATGTATCCACTGGAACCAGAGCCTTATGACCATGGGCCCTGTAGTGGGTAGAAGTTGAAAAACGTGGTATAGTGGTCCATCAAAACTAGCACATAGCAGTTGCCTTTGGCTGGCTTGGTAAAATTGAAACCATCATGGCCTAAGGTACTTCTGAGCCCTGTGACTGACAAGTGGCACACTGCTGGCAAAACTGAAATGTGTCTGAGGACATGCAGACCAGTAGAAAATTTGCAGGGTGTAGGTGGTGAAAAATTGGTGCAAACATGGGAAATTGGGTTGTTTTAAAGGTGGTCATCTGCCACAATCCAACTAGTCAAATACTTGTGTGTTATCAGTGTCCCCCAGTTGTTCTGATAGTAGATTTCTACTTGTGTGGATGTGAACTAGGCTTGCAGATGTGTGACATGAGCCAGAGTCCTATGCATGACAGTCACACCCTGAAATGATTCCTGACCATGATCATCAGCAGCCGTAAGAGGCTTCTAAGGTGTAGTTAATAATGTGTTGTAAGGCCGGCATGATATGGCATTTGTTGCTGTGTTCTAGAGCTGAAAACATACCTTTCATAGGTTTCATTCTTCTTAGGAGAACAGTGAGCATCAAATTTTTTGAGCACATCTTTAAATTTGTCTTTATCCTCACCTTCTCTAAACAGGAATGTGTTGTACACCTTGATGGCTTGTGGGCCTGCAACAGTGAGCAGTACTGCAATCTTTCTTGTGTCTGACTTCGTGTGCAGTCCAATGGCCGCAACATACAGCAGAAACTGTTGCTTGAAATCGCGCCATTTGTTCTCGACATTACCAGCAAGTTTTAGGTGCTCCGGAGGCTTTAAAGTATCTATGTTGTCCTTCACAGTGTGCAGACTTTAGTAGCTTTTTCTCCTGGTACCATGTTTTGTTCATCTTGTTTTTATTAACAGGATATACATGAACAATATTGCTTAAGAGCAAATTTCTGAACCAGCTCACTTCTGTATCACCATCTCTTGTTGCTAAGCTACCAGCTGGCTATCTAAAACAACAGCCCGAGGCTTAAAATCCATAAATGCTAATGGGTCGAGTATAAAACTGCAAAACAATTCATTGCAAAGCTTCAAATAAAATGCTGTTTTGTGTGGTTGTATGGCCAAAAAACACATTAAAACACCAGAGAGAATCGAAATAACAATTTTAAAACGTCTTCACTGCTCATAGATTTAGCTGCGTTGCATCATGGGATTGCCTTAGCGATTGAGGAAGTGTTCGATGCTTCCTTAAAATCAGGCCAAAATAAGGTGCCTCAGTAGACGCCATGATTAAGGTATCTAAGAATTGGGACAGCCTACATGTTGGGAGCACGCATACTATGACATAAAATGCTGTCTATGTAGTCAGCTCACTAGGTTTTGAGAGACCCAATATATCTTATTTAAAGACCCCTTATTTACACTAATACGATCATATCTAGTAGCATTACAGTTCATTCCTCTAAAGTTCTTCTAAAGCATTCTGAACTGCTCTTATAGTTTGTAACTGTCTTTAAAAGCAATACATCACTATTGCATTTGGATCTGGTTTCTTTCTACTCCTTCTACTTCTTTTCTCTCTTTCTACTATTTTTCTATTGTATCTACTTCATCAGCTGTGAAGAGCGAAAACTCTGCTAGATGGCAACTGTCCGACTTGAGGCTCTTTTCTAACCTCCTCCCCCAATTGCGTCCAGTTGCTATTGCTGACAACCAAGGCCAGAGGCAGCTGTATCTCAAACACGTCTAATATCTTTTTCTGTTATCAGTTATGAGAGACTTACAATTGTGGTAAACAAATTAAGTTTGTCCACATGTAAACCTGATCCTGTTCTTATCTTGTTCCTTAAGACTGTTTGTGTTTAGTCAAGAACTGTTTATATTTAGCATAGTCAGAACAATTTTTGGTTTCCCTGGGAAATAATTAATCCACATTTTTTAATTTATTTTGGAGTACCACAAAGGTCAGTTTCAAGGACTTTGCTTTTCCTTTTATACATTTCCTGTAGGTGATATCATTAGGACACATGATTTTTTTAGAACAAGGCTGATGACATGCTTGATTATGATAATCAAGACCCAGTTGACCTTACCAGGTGCATGTTAAATATGGACATGCATGGATGTTACAAGAATTTCAGCAGTTAAACCATCAAAAACTGAAATACTGGTCCTTGTAAATGACTAGCTTAGTATACCAAATCTGAGGTAAGACACTTGGGTGTAATCTTAAACTTTATTTCATCACGCATATAAATGCAGTCACTGAAGTAGTTTTTAGCCATTTGAGAAATAAAGAAAAATCATAAGACCCACAGCATGATCCTCTTCACAGAGACTAAAAATAATAAGCCAAAACCAAAACTGTAAAAAGCATTTGCTATATAAACATACATGATTGCAAAAGACTGTAAAGTGCTTGAAAAGGGAGCAAAATAACAGACCACTATAGTCATGCATCATTCTGTATTCCATGCTATGCCCATAGTTGGAACTCTGTTGGTCGAAGCCTGGTTTCTCTATGGCAGGAATAAATAGGGTTTTTTCAAAATCATTCAGAACCCCATACATTTTGTTCAGTACACATTTTTCTTCTGAATACCACTGCATCACTGGCGTTGTAATGCTAATTGTTAAATGTAAACATTATCACCACTGGCCTGAAATAAATGGTCACGATAGTATCAACTCTAAGTAACTTTGGCTTAAGGCTATCAAGTGAGTCATATCACTGCACATTTCATATTACAACTTTTTCTCAAAGTAAATGTCAACTAATTTGACATCACACATGCTTGAAATATCCTACCACAGTGTATAGTTACACAAAATGTTGTAGATTTTTAACAGTTTAAACAAATGGTTTGCCTTATACCAGCATGGTTGGCAATTAAGGGTAAACTTATTTTATTAAAGATTAAGGCATTGCAAAGTAAGAAGCGTTAATCTTGAGTTGTAGCTGGTAGCTACAGTTGACGACCAATAAAAATAATACACCTGGGGGGATTTGTGTTTTTTATATGACCTCATTCACCCTTCCAATTTACCTTTTCCCATCCTATCAGTTCCCCATCAGTGTTCCTTCTGCTCCTCTTACAAAACAGGGCAGATGTAAAATTTATGTTAGATTTGATTCTAAAAATGTTCATTTGACGAAATACATCAGATTGGAAATATTTCTGATGTGAGAGAAACACTAGAATCGCGCAAATCATTAGTCTCGCAGAGAAATTTCTTTTCCGGAATTCCTTATGTGGACATAACAACATGGCGTGCTTTGCGGTTGTTAAAAACATAAAAAAAAACTGTCCGTCTTTTTTTTTTAACTTCCGGAACCAGAACCGCTGGATATTTAGGGTCTTTTTAGTGAGTCATCTTTCTCAGTTCACAAAAAGAGCCCCTCACCATCATTCAATTTTAATTAATTGATCCTTGATTAAGTTTGCATAATGAACATTATTCGTAGTTTCAATCACAAAATACAGGGAAATCCACCAATCAGTCAAAAACAAAGGCATAACAAAAACATTTTAAATAAACAAAAAATCTAGTTACTTTAATAATGATGTGTTTTCAGCTACATCATCATAATATCTACCGGGTTGTTTAAAAAACGACTTTTCGGTGAGAGTCGGCTCCCAACGTTCACTTAAAAGAACCGACTCGTTCGCGAACGATACACTAGTCGCTCTCCTATGTGCGTCAGTAGCCGCCATCTTTGGCGTTAACAACACTAGGCGGTCTATTCAAAACAGAAGAGTCTAGGAAGATATTCGTTGACATAGATCTTTGCAAACACAGTGCTTGCTTTTTGGTCAGCTGAATGTGTCTACTTTAACACCGCTGGCCTGAAATAAATCGTCACGATAGTGTTGCGTGTAAAGTAACTTTGATTTAACACTACAAATACGTCTCTTAAGTCATATCACTGCGCGTTTCGATAGATATGAACAGAAAAACGGCCAACGTGAACCGTCTACGTCTGAGCCCAAATGAAGAAGCACAGTTCGTCCGAGACGACCTAGACAGAAGGAGAAAACTGAGAGTACAGCAGGTGAGTTTAGCGAGCTTGCTACCCTAAACACTAGTTTGTTTCAACTGTGTTGACTGTGTACTGTGGACCGTGTTATTGTGTTGTGATTGTAACTTAGGTGAGGGAACAGGAGCGGTACATAGCGCTGCAGGTCCGCCGTGAAGTGCGGGACAGGAAGGAAAAAGAGCTGCAGAATGTCGCTGTAACGCTTCGACATGAGTGGCAAATGCAGCGAAGCGAGAAGATAAAAACTCTGGAGAAACTTCACGCGGACAGTTGCTGGGCTGTAGGGCAGGGTTACCGTAACGCTCAACAGAACGTAAGTAAAAAGATATCAGTTGTGACATTTTCTGTTACCTGAAATAAGGAACACAGATTTGGCAGTCTCTGTGTGTCTTTGTAGGAGACAGATTGGGATGCTTCGGCTCGGAAAAGGGAACAGAACAAAGAGCGAGCAACAGCAAGGCATCAGCAGGCGCTCAGAGACCTCGCCTTCCAAAGACAGAGTGAAAAGGAGCGTCATAGTCGGTCGGAACTTTCCCACTTCCCAAGTCTCTTACAGACTGTTGTTAAAAGAAATAAATGTCTTACAAATCATACTTTGCCTTATGGTACAATCAACTGTTTAATGTCTTTCTTTAGGCACATTGAAGCTCGGAAGAAAGCTCTAATAGTGGAGAAGAGGAGGGCAGTGAAGGTTGCTAGTCTTCCTCAGCCTGTCCCTAATCCCATAGAGGTACAGTCTCTTCTGAAACAAACTTGCAGCTAGCAAGAGAGACAGAGCTGATATCCATCCAATATTCCAGTATGTACCACAAATGTACATACTTCACAAGGGTGGGTACACCCCTCACATTTCTGCAAATATTTTCTTATGTCTTTTCATTGGACACTATAGAAATAAAACTTAGATAGTCAGCATACACACAATTAAATACACAGCAATTAATGTCTAAATAGCTGGCAACACAGTGAACATGTCCAAATTGTGCCCAGTTTTACTCAACTGTGTCGTTGTCCCACCCTGGCGTTATGCAACTCATTAGAGTTACAAGGTTCCAGGTGTAAACGTGGAGCAGAGCTATTAAATTTGGTGCTTTGGGTACAATACTAATACTGGCTATTGGATATTTAACATGGCACCTCATGGCACTGCTAAATAATAAGGATGGTGACACTATTGACACTATGGGCACAATTTGCACATGTTGACTGTGAGTTGTACTCACTTGTCTTGCCAGCTATTTTGACATTAATGGCTGTCTGTTGAGTTAGTTTCAGAAGACAGTAAATCTAAAAGTAAAGTTATATCCAAGCTTTGTTTCCAAAGTCTTGTTGCATGAATATATTTACAGAAATGTGAAGGGTGTACTCATTCTTTTAAGATACTGTTTATGAATATTTGTCCAGGGACCACATTTGTCAAGATTGGCTCAAATGTTTTGGAAAGATTAGATTTTTGTGATAATAATGATGATGATGATGATAGTTAATATTATTAATAATAGTAAATTTAATATATTTTATATATATTTTATATTTGTTTACTTATAGAGAGTGTAGATAATGTAAATAATGTTTTAGGTATCCCAGTGAAAAAACATTACAGTATTAAACTTTATGAAAAAGTTCTCATTGTGAAACAGAGAAAAGCTTTGGCCCTATTTTTCAAAAAAGACAATAAAAAGCTACTTTAGTTTATATGAAAAATGAAACAGAGCCCAGGTTCCCTACTTTATGTTAAGTATACAAAGATACCTTGTAAAGAAGCTTTCTTTAAGTTTTAGTATCAAGGATCAAGGATTTTTTTTATTGTGACATTCACTGAGAAAAATCCAACAAACACCTGGTAAGTTTATCAACAATTTAGATTATCAGTGTATAATTGCTTTTCATTAGCATAGTTATCAAAAATTAAAATTTCGGTGAAAGATTTCTATAATGACTTTGTGGTCTTTTTATGAAATTATATAATTTGCAATTTTGTGGCCTATCTTTTTGTCAGAGTATTGGAATTCATACTTCTACACCACCTAGTATGGTCAACCTAGAATGTTTTTCCATCACATACTGTCACGAACCAGAGACAACAGACGCCCAAGAAACAGTGACTAAGCAGGTACACACACAGCCTTTGCAATTATGTTAATGCTGCAATCAGAAGTATGGTCAAACCTGTGTTTGTTGGGGAATTTCTTATCACTAGACACCCTAAAGCTAACTAAAAGAGCCTCACATTACAATGTGCAATGCTCACATAACATAGGAAAGATGAAATCCAATGCTTTGATTACTGTCCTTATATAACTGACCATAACTATATGGTTGATCACTCCTGCAGTCAGATGCTAAGCAGGCAGCAAAGCTTGAGGCTGAGCGATTGTCAGAGCTGGAAAAGGAGAAAGTTTTTGAAAGGCAGGAGCAACTTGAAAGGGCACAGCTTAGGGGAGAACGGGCACTGCAGAAGGAAAAGATAATTCAGGTAAGTAATAAAGTGATAACACCCAAACATTAATTGACATATATATTATTTGGTGCTATCCAAAAAAATTAATTAAGTAAATAAATTCCTCAGTGCTCCTGAGGAAACACTGAGAGCAGTTATCATAGACCGGTACATGTATTGTTTTGTCTTTTGGGCAGGGCAATGCAAGCTTACTTTTGGAGTTAGAGAGATTGCAGCAGGCTGATTTCCAGCAGAGGAGGCAGATTGTAAACAACATACCAGCACAGGTTTTCCAACCACTCTACAGACATGGCAGGATAAGAGCTGAACAGCAGAGAGAGCTGGATATTGCGTTCCAGGACCTTTATAATGCTGAAAGAAGTAGGTATCTCGTTTCGTACTATGGACCAGTTCACATATACCTTTGACATCTACAGTGTATTTTCACTGCTTTCTCTTAAACTGTTCAATATCAGTAGGAGATTTAGGTTTCCGGAATGTTGTAGACAGAGCAGGGTTTGAACCTTCTTAACACTGTTACAGTAGTCATAGTGGATTCCACAGTGGTGGGCAGAGTATGGTTGACATAATTTTGGAATTATGTCAGCTAACTGTGTCAGCTAACATTTATAATAATGCTTAGCATTACATGTTTTTTTAACAGCACAAGCTATGCTGCATAGGAAGACTTTTAGAGAAGTTATAAAGTTTGTGATCCATCTACACCACAGAGTTCATTGACTTAAAAAGTTGTGGATCTGTTCTTATGCAGAGATACAAGGCAGCTTAATACCTCAGCCTGTGCCAGAGCCTCTTCCTGCACCATCTGGTCGAAGTAATGATGTGGACCTGGATGGTACCCTTGATTCCACTTACGAGGATAATGTGACCTTTGAAGCAAGTCCTTGTAAGGAGGCAGAGAAAGAGGCTGCATCCTCCCAGAGACAGTCAGTAGGTAAGAATAAATGCCTTTAACCTTTTTCCCAAATTTACAAATATTTTATGTTTTTATTTTTATTATATATTTTTTAAAGATATTTTTAATGCAAGATTTAACCATAGCAGTAATACAATCAACAGAAATGAATGATCTTTTTTTTCATTTTTTACATTATGAACTAACAAAAAAAATTAAGGAGTAAGAGGAGGGGAAAAAAAGGGAGCATTTTGCGCATTATTTTAACACAGTCTACAGTTGGGCAGGGGAAAAAGGGCCCTTAAAAGCCCTCTAGCATAAATTCAAAAGAATTTCAAGCCAGCTCACTCTCCTTCCAGGCCAAAGACTTAAGTCCAGAAATTAACTTACGGGCTTTCTGAATTACCTAAATAGTCCACATATGGGTCCCATATTTTAAAGAATAAATGAGGTTTGTCTTTTAGGGCAAAGGAAAATGCTTCAAAAGGAATAATACTTGTTACAGATTGTTGCCATTTATTTACTGATGGAACCTTGTCTGTAATTCAGAGACTCAAAATGCATTTTTAAGCACAGTACAAAAGAATAAACAATAACTGTGTGCCTGTGAAACCCTTCGGCAATCCATTTTTTACATCCAACAAGCAGATCTTGGCATCAAACTTAAAAGAACAATGAAAAATCTTCTCCATCTCACCAGTGACTTTAGACCAGAAGTCCTGTATATGGGGACAGTTCCACAAACAGTGATATAGTGACCGCTGTATGACATTATTACAATATTTAGACAGTTTTGGGTTCATCCTAGATTCTGGTGTGTAAAAATGACGATTTAGTATTTTGAATTGCCTTTCCCAATCTGCATTACTGGCTAGTGCATGCAAGGGATGTCCACATATAGTTCTCCAGTTTTCCAAATCAATTGTACAACCAAGATCTGCCTCCCATAACCTTTTAGCCTTTTCTGAATTGTTCATATTGGTATTGCATAACACATTATAGAATTTTCTTGACACATCCCTTAATTGAATAGTTTCTTTCAATAATATCTCAATAGGCGAGATAGCAAAGCCTCCTATAAACTTCTTTAACATGGTATGTGTAAAGCTTCGTATCTGTAGGTATATTAGAAAATCAGACTTTGGAATGTCAAACTTATCTCTAAGCTGTTGGAATGAGAGGATATCCCCGTTCTCCACTATGTCTCCAATCACTTGTATCCCTTTTAGTTTCCAGCCACTAAGCCCAGAGTTGAGACCAGGGGGGAAGTCTGGATTTTCATGTAGGGGAGTTAATAAGGAAAAGCAATTACTGAATCCTTACTTGCTTCCAGGTATAAGCCATGTTCTTTAGTATCATATTGTTTTTTTTACTTCTGCAGTCGTAGTCTGAGATATATAAAGAAGATTATGAAGGGGAATATTCTTTAGCGAAGCCACCTCACAGCTAATCCAAGTTGAATTGGGATCATTTAATAAACCATTCTAGAATATATTTAAGCTGTGCTGACAGCTGATAAAGTTTCAGTGAAGGTGCGGCTAATCCTCCCAGTTTCGAAGGTAGACTTAGAAAGCTACACTTTAGTCTTGGTTTTCTTCCCCGCCAAATGAAAGAAATTTGGGTACCATTTATTTATGCCAGATTCTATCTTGATAAAAGCACAGGGATCATTTGAAAGATATACAAAAACGTGGTAAGATATTCATTTTAATTAAAGAGAAATAAGAAAGAAATAAGAGAATTAATTGGGCGAAAATTAATTCGCCCAAACAAAGAGATCTTGAAGAGATTTTTATCCCTAAATACGTAAAACCTGATGGAGACCATCGAAATGGATGGGTGACGCTCTGTTTTATATCAGAAGAATTCTTGAAAGCCATGGCTTCACTTTTAGAGAAATTAATTTTGTACCCAGAGAATGCACCATATGTATTAATGACCACTAGTAATCTAGGAATTGACTGCTTTGAAGAACTTACAAATAATAGAACATCGTCAGCATATAAGGAAATTTTGCGATTTCCCAGAGTAATACCTTGAATGTCCATATTCTGCCTTATGGCTGCAGCAAGAGGTTCCATAGCAAGTGAGAATAATAATGCACTCATTGGGCAGCCCTGTCTAGTACCATGAACAATATTGAAATTTGTAGACCTACAGCCATTTGTTATAACAGCTGAAGATGGGGAAGTGTAAAAAATCTGTATCCATTTGATAAAATCATCACCCAAATCAAATTTAGACAAGGTAAAAATTAAATGAGGCCATTCCAGGCGATCAAAGGCTTTCTCAGCGTCGAGTGAAATAACCAAAGACTCTGGGCAATAAGATGATGTATGTGGAATGATATTTAGCAGCTCCTGACGTTATGTGAAGAATATTTGCCCTGAACAAACCCTGTTTGATCATTAGCGACGAGAAATGGCAAAACCTTTTCTAATCTTAAGGCAAGAATTTTAGCTAGTAATTTAAAGTCTGTATTCAAAACATAAAATCGGTCTGTAGGAGGAACATTCTTCTGGTGGTTTAGCTTTTTTTTTTTTTTAGCACTAATGAAATATTAGCTTCCCTTAAAGAGGCCGGTAGGGATCCTGACATGAATGAAAATTTTATTCTACAAATCCTTTATAAAATTCTGCATTAAGCCGATCCGGACCTGGTGTTTTGTTATTAGGCAGCAACATAATAGTTCTCTTATATCCCTGACACTTATTGGTCTACATAGCTCTTCTTTTTGCTGAACAGATACTTTAGGAAGATCCAATTTTAAAAGAAATTGCAGCACTATGGTGTTAAATGCCGAGATAAAACAGGACTCTAGCGTAAGTTCCAGGACTGTCAAGGTGTTGTAGTGTAAAGTACAGGGCCAAGTTGACTGTGTCTTTGACAGACCTGTTAGCTCTGTATGCAAAAAAAATATAGTGTTAGAGAGATAGATGGGTAGATATAGAATTGCACAGGTAAAGCTGGGTACACAGAATTGTAAAGGGAAAGATGTAGGATTGCAACAATCGATTATTAACAATAGTAAATATATAAGATAAAATAAGACAGATGAGCATAACATTTTATTGCTTAAATTGCATATAGTAAGGTTTTAAGGGAAACATTTTAATAATTATTATTATTAAAATTTATTACTAGACCTATATATCGTACTATAAGTTCACAAGGCTGGCTATTGTACACTCATTTACTACTCGTATGCTAAATCTTGTCCTACACTTGCTGACCTGCTCACTGCATACAAACTAAACAGAATATTTCTGCTGTATTGGATTTGGTGTATTTAGGCTTCAAATTGCTACTTGCCACCTGATGCGTAGTTTGCTGTGTATTTTATGCACACAGGAAAAAAGGATGTATGAGGGGTGTATATAAGTGTGTGTTTGTTTGTGACTGTGATCAAAACGATAATGTGAAGGACGATCAGGCTTTTATTTTCTATGGCTATGTTCTTAAGTTCAGCTTAAATAATTTACGGACATAACTCGCCATCACGCTGACTTACTTTCTTAACTAGCCCTTACATATAACCATAACTAGCATACACGCTTTACTGCCCTTCATCTCGCTGATTCAAGCAAAATGTTATCTTAATAAGAAGCTAACTTCAGCCACGTCTTTCTTTAGGTTTACGCTCAGTAAAGGCTTCCTCGGATAGCTCAGTTTTACAGTAGACTTTGGACACTTTGTATGGCTTTCTCTGGCCCGTCTCTTCTGTTAGACTCTCCTTATTTTCTCTCTCTTTCTGTATTTTGCAATTTGCGTCATCAAATCAAGTCTTCTTCATGTCATCTGGCAACACCGTAAGTGCGCAATGTGCAACAGTAAAAGTAATCTGTGCAAAACAGTGTGCTGTATATGGTTGTATGGATTAAACCAATCTTCAAAGCAAAGAATTTGCATCAATATTTTTTTTTGTAATTAAGGTTACTTGAGTTTCTTGAGGAATCGTTTCAGCCCTAGATAGATGGTATCATTGCCCGTTATCGCAAACGTTTGTTTGCAGCTCTTGTAGCCAAGGGTGGCACAACCTGTTATGTTTAGGGGGCAATTGCTTTTTACATAGGGTCAGGTTAGTTTAAATAGCTTTTTTCCCTTAATAAATAAAATCATCATTAAAAAACGGCATTTTGTATTCACTTAGGTTCTGTAAGAGGCAAATACTTCTTCACAGCACTGTAGATAGAAAAATAGATGACAAAATTGGAGAGGGATATATATGACAAATGGATAGATTTGTAGCGATAGCTAGACAGACAATAATAATACAGTTATACTGAGACATAGAAAGTAATACTAATATACTGAGAGGGATAGATAAAGGATCGGTTCGAAGCAGTATAGAAAGATGATGTAGAATTGTAGAACAATGGAATACATAGAAATGTTGAAGGACGGAGACATAGAAAGATAGACCCAAAGCAGTATAGAAAGATGAATATGTAGAATTGTTGAGGAATAGACTGATGGAAAGAATAATAGAAGGTTTTCGAGCGTGAAAGACCTGTTTAAGGTCAGACCATAGCATCTCAATTGGATTGAAGTCCGGACTTTGACTAGGCCACTCCAAAACCTTTTTTTAAATAGCCATTCAAAGGTGCACTTGTGCTTCGGATCATTGTCCTGCCACAGGACCCAAGTGCGCTTAACCCTAAGGTCAAGAACTGATGGCTAGACATTCTCCTTCAGAATTTTCTGGTAGAGAGCAGAATTCCTGGTTCCATCAATTATAGCAGATTAATTAGCAAGATGTCAGAATATTGTCCCAAAAGTCTTGGGGATTAGCAAGATGTTTTTGGCAAGTGTAAGACAGACCTTTGTGTTCGTTTTGGTCAGCTGTGGTTTTTGCCTTGGAACTGTCCCATGGATAGCATTTTTACTATGTCTCTTTCTTATTGTTAAAACAATGATCTTAATGGTGGCCTGCAGTGCTTTAGATGTTGTTCTGGGTTCTTTTGTGATCTCCTAGATAAGTTGTAGATGCGCTCTTGGAGTAGTTTTGGTTGGCTGGCCCCTCCTGGGAAGGTTCACTTCTGTTCCATGTTTTCTCTATTTGTGAATAATAACTCTCACTGTGTTTCGAAAGGCCTTATAAATGGCTTTGTAAACTTTTCCAGACTGACAGATGTCAGACTTTGTTTCTCATCTGTTCTTGAATTTCTTCAGATTGGGACATAATTTGTTGCTTTTTGCCTACTTAATATTTTAGCCTTCTTAATGTTGTCGGACAGGTTCTATTTAGGTGATTTCTTGGTTCTACATGTCTGGCAGTAATCAGGCCTTGGTGTGGCTACTGAACTCAGCTTTTCAAAAAATATGGTTAATCACAGTTTAACCCACAGGGTGGGAAAATCACTCAGCTGATATTGTGGCAAACTTCTTGGCAGGCATAAAATAATCAGAACACATAAGTAAATTACTGTTATATTTAGATTTTATTTATACTTATATATAAGTATATTTACTGTTATACTTGCACAGAAAGCACATGCATACAAATTCTGTAATTGGTCACACCTTTAACATTTTTGAAGTTATAGTGGATATTGTTAGACATTTAGCCTTTTGGAGTTAGGAGACTGAAACGTCAAGCTTGAGTGCTTGAGTGAATTTCTTTTCGCATACAGAGAGTCATGTATGGGTACAGCTCAGTCAAACAGTCTAACAAGAAATATTTTGGGAGGGCCTTATACATTGGGAACTGATAAGGGGCATTTAAGTGAAAATAACGACATTTCTGCAACAAAAGGTCATTTGCAAAAACCACAATAAACATGTTAAAATAACATCTTAGAGGGTAAAATAAGATATTGTAAATATTTTCTCTTAATAGTATTGTCTTATTTTCTTACCTGTACCTACTTGGTTATCCTGCTACAGGCAGTACACACACACATTCACACATTCTTTTTATGTAGTGTAATCTAATTTGTGCGGTTTTCACTTTTGTAATTGCTTGCATAATCTTCTCCATGTAATTCTTCCTCTGTATAAATTTTTGCTACTTTTTACAGTGTCTTTTTCCTCATTAAACTCTGGACAACCAGCCCTAAGGAGGCTGTTTGCGCACATCAAGAAGCAAAGGGACCAGTGGTGTTGTCAAAAATATCCAGCAGGGCGAGAAAGAGCTGTGCTTGACAATACAAGTATTGAAACAGGATCTCTGAGCAGCCCGGAGTGGGAGAACACTGTCTGTGTGGAATCAGACAAATATGCCTTACACAAAGCTGGTTAGTTTCTCAGATATATTTCCTCTCTTTTTCGTTTGTGTAAGACTGGATCACTGTAGAATCACTGTAGTTTGGGTTTTTTATTTCCTTCTCTTTCCTGTTTTTTCAGGCCCCAAGGTGAGTGAGGAATCTATCATTGATTGGTTCATACCTCATCTAGAGAAGTGGTTCACAGAGACCTCGAGAAGAGTCCATGTGAGTGGCTAGAGAGAAGTGTGATAGCCACTCTTCACTCTTGTCTACTCAGACACAGTACTGATAGTGATGGGTTATCTAGCAAAAATAAAATATAAAAATACTTTAATACCAAAGACATTTTCAAAATATGGAATATGTATTCTGATATTTTGATACACAGACAGTTAAAGTTGCTCTGTGTTCTTTAAGATTGGGCGATATCCAGTATAAGTTTAGAAAAACAGATTATTGATAAAATGTATCACAAAAAGAATAAAATGTCATTGTCCACCTCTAGTACTATATTTTTGTAAATCTACATGCAGGTACTGTGGTTCTATTGCTTTTTTATTTTGTGTCATTATTGGGTTAAAATCTTATAGTCAGATATTTGAAGTTTAAGAAAACTAGAGCGGTTTTGTCTACCATTTCTGTTTTGTTTATCTATCACTAGCTGTGTCCTAATTCAGGGGCTGCATCCCTTGGAGGCAGCATTTGAAGACTGATTATGTCACAACAGTGCAACTGTCCCATTTTGAAGGCTTTTTTATGTACAGAAGAGAAATTCGTTCTTGTTTTCCATGGCTGCGAAGGACCTGATGGGTAAATCCAAAATATCCAACATATCAAGTTTATTGTGTGCTGATGAGGACTAAAAAACATGGCGATGTCACATAGTTGCTATGTGACGTGCGGCATTTCGTGAGGCAGCAATAACTGCAATATCTTTTTAATAACTGAAATTATACGCTGTTAAAAAAAAAACAAAGGGAACACTTAAACAACACAGTATAATTCCAAGCAAACTTCTGTGAAATCAAACTGTCCACTTTGGAAGCAACACTGATTGACAATCAATTTCACATGCTGTTGTGCAAATGAAATAGAGAACAGGTGGAAATTATTGGCAATCAGCAAGACCCACTCAATAAAGGAGTGGTTCTGCAGGTGGGGACCACAGACCACTTCTCAGTACCTATGCTTTCTGGCTGATGTTTTGGTCACTTTTGAATGTTGGTGGTGCTTTCACACTTGTGGTAGCATGAGACAGACTCTACAACCCACACAAGTGGCTCAGATAGTGCAACTCATCCAGGATGGCACATCGATGCAAGCTGTGGCAAGAAGGTTTGCTGTGTCTGTCAGCGTAGTGTCCAGAGGCTGAAGGCCCTCCCAGGAGACGTGGAGGAGGCCGTAGGAGGGCAACAATCCAGCAGCAGGACCGCTACCTCTGCCTTTGTGCAAGGAGGAACAAGAGGAGCACTGCCAGAGCCCTGCAAAATGACCTCAAATGTGCATGTGTCTACACAAGTGGTTAGAAACTGACTCCGTGAGGATGGTATGAGGACCCGACGTCCACAGATGGGGGTTCACTGTGCAGGAAGCTTGGCATTAGCCAGAGAACACAGTGATTGGCAAATTCGCCACTGGCGCCCTGTGCTCTTCACAGATGAAAGCAGGTTCATACTGAGCACGTGTCAGACGTGAGTCTGGAGATTCCAGGGAGAGCGATCTGCTGCCTGCAATATCCTTCAGCATGACCGGTTTGGCAGTGGGTCAGTAATGGTGTGGGGTGGCATTTCCTTGGAGGGCCGCACAGCCCTTCATGTGCTCGGCAAAGGCAGCCTGACTGCCATTAGGTACCGAGGTGAAATCCTCAGACCCCTTGTGAGACCATATGCTGGTGCGGTTGGCCATGGGTTCCTTCTAATGCAGGGCATTGCTAGACCTCATGTGGCTAGAGTGTGTCAGCAGTTCCTTCAAGATGAAGGCATTGAAGCTATGGACTGGCCCGTTCCCCAGACCTGAATCCAATTGAGCACATCTGGGACATCATGTCTCGCTCCATCCACCAACGTTGCACCACAGACTGTCCAGGAGTTGGCGGATGCTTTAGTCCAGGTCTGGGAGGAGATCCCTCAGGAGACCATCCGCCACCTCATCAGGAGCATGCCCAGGCGTTGTAGGGAGGTCATACAGGCACGTGGAGGCCACACACAATACTGAGCCACATTTTGACTTTATTTTAAGGACATTACATCAAAGTTGGATCAGCCTGTAGTGTGTTTTTCCACTTTTAATTTGTGTGTGACTCCAAATCCAGGCCTCCATAAGTTAATATATTTGGTTTCTATTGATTATTTTTGTGTGATTTTGTTGTCAGCACATTCAACTTTGTACAGAACAAAGTATGTAATGAAAATATTTCATTCATTCAATTCTAGGATGTGTTATTTGAGAGTCCCCTTTATTTTTTGAGCCGTGTATATGTAAACTTCATCATTTTATTGTATTTGTTCTGACAAAGTTGTTTAATTTCAGTTTATTGTATCTTGTATGCTTGTATGCACCTTTTTGTCTACTTCCCCTTTTTATTTGATGTACTTTTGATATATTCTGCTGTAACAATGCAAAATAAAGTTTTATAATGGAGAAAAAGTAGAGCTGTGTTATTTACACTTAGTTTAGTGGTTTGTGTTTTTGTGAATTTATGAATGAGGGTGACTATGTTGTTGTTATTGTTTTTTTACCCTAGGGGAAGGCGTTGGCTCATGTATCAGATGGTTTACAATCCCAGACACTCCAGAACTATCAGCAGAGACTACTGGAACAGAACAGGTTTGTGATGTATCCACAATGACAGCTCTCTCCACAAGTAATGGCAATTTAGGATTGATTTTAAATAGAAAAATTGTCTTGTTTAAATCAGCAGATGTGTGTGTGTGCGTGTGCGTGTGTGTGTGTGTTGTAGACTTCAAAAGAAATCTGTTGAAGATGCCCATTGCCAGTTGGAGGAATACCAAAAGAAACTGCAATTACGTTATTTTGTCACCACGACAACAACACAATCGCCACAACCTCCACTAACTGAGGAAACTTGTTTCTTGTGCTCTTTTGATGGTCAAGACTCACCTGCCATCACAAGCCTACCAGTTACTGAAGCTGACTGCTCTGTCTCTCTTGACTCTCAGACAGCGGAAGGTGCTCAAAGTCCCCACAAGTTTATACCCACTGGTTCTCGATCCTCTGTTGACCCAGCACTGGTCAGTCAGCCTGCTTTGCATACTCCAAGCAGTGCCTTATCCACATTGCCCAGTGTTGCCAACCCTTTCATGACCTCATATGCTTATATGCCCAAAGAAGTTCTAAATACAACTTCCCTTTTTCCAGAGCATTGTCTGAGTCTAAACTTTACTCAGCCCCCTGTGTCTCTTGCACTGCAGGGCAGCAGCATGGCATTGCTTCAAGGAGCCAAAGGCTTGCCAGCGAGAAAGTCTGTAGATGGTCCTTTTGATATAGGAGAGATGGCACTACCTCACCCCTCTGTTGTTGTACAGCATTTGCTTACCTCTACTAACCACATACCGCCTGCTCCAGTCAGTAAACAATGCTCTGTAGACAATGTGCCTTTAGCTGTAAGACCTCCTATGATAGTTCCAAGGTCTGAGTTTGAAGAAGGTGTGTCCCAGTGTAGTGTCCCAGAGATAAAGAGCAATCAGTGGGTTAAAGAAGAGATGAGCGGGCAAAAGCTGGTGGCTTTACCCAGAACAGAGTACACAGAGGTAAGCAGGACTGGGTAAAACAAAGGAAATAGAAAAAGGTTTTAGGGAATGTGTATTGTAATTTGCCTTATTTTTAAAACTTTTACAAATTTCTTTTTTGGCACGTGGATTGTCAGACTAGTCATCTTACTCTTAAGGAGGCCCTAACTAAGGCCACTGAGAAGAGTAACACACTGCACCTACACTCCACATCTCCTGGTCCCCTACTTAAGTCTCTTGGTAAGTCTTTTGCTTATTCAAGTGAAAATTATGCAGTAATTTTACAATATACATGACAGAATTTCTTAATCCATTTCCCATTTGAGTCTCTGTTCATTGACAAATAGTTTTTGAGGCTTGCCACAGTAGTGACAGAGACCACAGATATAATGCCAAACTGCTACATATTTTAGTATACCTGGTGATGTATTATGTCTTAAACTGATGCACATATAACCTGTTACAAATTATTAGAACTTTGTGTCGATGTATCAGGGAGCGATGCACGAGTAAAGCCACCAGTCTCTCGCCCACCTCGCACAGTCCAAATTCTTCTGCAGGACATGGAGCCACATGAACTCAGTACCATCCAAGAAATGGACACACCAGTCCACATGACTCAACACACAGGTGCGCTCACACGGAGATAGGGTGATCTATTGATTATTATACAAATTTTACACTTTTAAAATATGTTTAAATTCTTACCTGCCAACGGAAATAGATCTGTTGTTATGACCGTTTTATAGGGCTGGTCTGTACTGCATTTGAGAGGCATCGAATACTTAAAGGTGCTGTATAATTAAAAACTATTTATGTTAGTATCGTTGAATAAGGGGAATTCATAACATTCAAACTTGAAACAGTGTTGTTCCTCCTTTGTACAAAACACGTTAATACAACCAAAGGCAAATTCCAAAATTTTTGACTGTCAAGTAACAGCCCTGACTTCACCCAAAATTTAAATACTTTCATAACCTTCAGGATCTTTTATTAAATGCAAACCTTAAATCCAACCTTGGCAGCGATAATGCATTGTTAGAAGCTTGTGTAGCTCAACAATCCTACCACGTTCAAAGTCTGTGAGCTTTTTTTGCTTTTGCTATCAGGAGGTATCGACAGTGTGAATACTTGACATAAAATTACATGGAATCCAAATTTTTGAACAGATTTTGGCTTTTAAAGGCTGTGGTCTTAAACTTTTGATCAGCTAAAAAAAGCAGTGTATTCGTGTATAACCAGTTTTATTTTATTTTTATTATTATTTTTACTTTTTTCTAGTGTTATAGGTTTACATGCCTAATTTTCTTTCCCCTAAACACAATTATTTCTCATGCTGTACATTTTGTATTCTCCCTCTGTTAGAAATACTCTAGTAGAGCTCCTGTCTAAGCCCCTCCTCACGTTCCACTTCTGTCTAGCTATCTGCAGCACCTTTGAAAGTTAGACTGGATCAGCACTGCACTGAGTGAAAATTAACAGACATTGAGTGTTTGTAAAGCAAATTATTGCCCAGAAATGATGAAAAAATTATTTGTTTCTTTTAATATAATAATATATTATGCAAGGATTATGATTATTATTATGATTCAAGATGGATTGATCGGACTGAAAATGTGTATGCTTTTCTGTAGGTGTACTCTTGTGCCCTTTTAGGCGCAATTTATTTCCAATCTGTACTTTGACTACTTCTATTCTCTTCTATTTATTTTATATTCTATTTTTTTGTTGCAGCTATCCTGGTTTGTTTTACCTTGTGCTGCTTTTTGAAAGAAAGTGAATGGACCTTTTTGCAAATACATATTACATTATATATTATATTTGTCAAGAATATGACCCAGTTTCACCTGTTATATTAAGTCATATTGAATTTAATTTATTATTTTGCTAAACCTTACCTGTGCAGTATTAAATATTTATTACATAGACATGTATTCAGAAGATATAAAGTGGAACAGCAGTCAGTTATATTTACCATGCACAAAAAAGGAAGAAGGGATGTCCTCATTCTATCATTGTCAATGTTCTTATATAATTTATTTATAATTGAAGGCCTTAATTTCACTTATTAATAATAGGTGTTTGGGGAAAAAGGTTTATTTATTATTTTATTATTTATATAATGATTACATGTATTGTTAGTGCAATAATAATTTAAACGAAAATTCTGAAGAATAAGGAGTCTGTATCTCATAAATAACATTGTGGATTTTTGTATAGGTTTATAAAAGCAGTTATAAACGGTCACAGGAAAAAAGTGAAAACTTTCCTTTTACAGTTTGCCTTGTACAGCGTAAAATGAAAGCCACTGCACACCACATGTCGGTGCTTCGTACAGTCCAGAATGAAGGCCATTGCATTCTACATGTCTGTGCCTCGTACAGTGCAAAATGAAGGCCACTAGAGTCCACATAACTGTGCCTAATACAGTGCAAATTGATTGATGGTCTTGGTCACACACCTTGGAACAGTGTTAGATTACTGTCAACCCACTGGTTAGTAATGAGCAGATCACTCACAACGGTCAGTCCCTAAATGAATGGTGGTTCACAGATCCTGTAAATAAAGTCTTATTGTTAATATGTGTATATAAAAAACTGTGTTTATTTGTAATGGTTGTGCGCAGTATTTTATTTATACTTATTTTACACTTTATGGACAGGAGCTTGTAGGACATCCCATTCTAAATCCAAATATGAAGTTGGTACTCGCTTTGTAGCTAGCTTCGCTGTCGCTATTCTAGCTTTATCCCAGAGGTGTTTAATTGGGTTGAGGTCAGGGCTCTGTGCGGTTCAGTTAAGTTCTACACCAAATTCACCCTACTATGCCTTTATGCTTTGTGCACTGGGGCACAGTCTTGCTGGAACAGAAAAAGGTCTTCCCCAAACTGTTCCTACGAAGTTGGAAGCATACAGTTGTCTTAGTCTTAGTTCCTGTGAAGGGAAATTTTAATGCTTAGCATACTAAAAAACAACCCCATGGTCAGCACAGTGCAGTTAGTCATATAGTGTTTTTCTATTTTGTAAAACACTGAGCTAACCCTCAAGCTTTCACGCTTGATGAATAGGACAAGCTTGCTACTTTAGACTAAATAGAGTAAAATGATTAACATTTGGAGATATCCTTGCTCAGCTGTTTTTAGGTATTAGACAGTAGTGCAAGCTATCTTTATCAAACAGTTTTTTAATGTCAGTAGCAGCCTTGTGCTGCCAGAAGTGCAACTAAAAAATACAAATGTGGATTTACATTTTTCAGTTGCCTTTCTGGCAGCACAAGGCCACAAGGCTCTGTGGTTTCTATTTTACAAATAGTAAACAGCAGTTTAGCTAGAATAAAAGTCTTTATTTCAGTATGGCATGTAAACATGACATGTGAAATGCTAATACAAACAGAAAGCAAGGATTAGTAAATTCTGTTTGACATTAAAAACGATACAAAACTATGTTTTTTATAAACTAATAAATATATAAGAAATATAACTAACATACACTAACTTCTAATTTGATATCTAATACATAATGCAAAATGAAGGAACAGGTTTACCATTTAGTTAAGCTTTCCTTTTAACAATACTGAATTAATCGTTTAGAGAATGGAGATACAGATCTAATTCAGTAATTCAGAAAGTGGCATTTATTTATTGATTAATTCTTAACAATCATTTACAAAATTTAATAATTAAATATATATTTTGTTTTAGGGGTTTTTTAATAAAGTTTTGCTATAACACATTTGCTGAGAGCTATATAAGCAAAGCTATTCTTACAGACAGGTGAAATTAAAGTGGATCATTAAAAATATAGAACTATTTGCATTCTATGGTATGTAATTATAATCATTCTGAGAGTAAATGCTGAGACAGAGCTGAGCAGTTATATAACTGATTTCTGCTTGATGGAAACAGGTGCGGAGGAGGTTGTGTAGGATTCATTGGCA
This sequence comes from Megaleporinus macrocephalus, assembly GCA_021613375.1. Taxonomy (NCBI): domain Eukaryota; kingdom Metazoa; phylum Chordata; class Actinopteri; order Characiformes; family Anostomidae; genus Megaleporinus; species Megaleporinus macrocephalus. The sequence goes on along the minus strand of CM038723.1, from coordinate 15,944,023 downwards.
GAGTTCTCAGAAGACTGATTTCACCTGTGTCCCTGTCTCTCTTCCCATTGTAGGGTCAGAGGATAGTCCAGGGCCAAGCTCTAACTCTGTCTTGATATCGCATACCAGCACATGTAGAGCCAGCAAATTGTCATGGAGAGACACACTGCAGCTAGAAACAGCAGATACACATACAAGTAAAGCTTCACAAATAAACTGAAATAGCAATCTTACACATTCAGATAAGTAAACACAAGCCTCGCATAATTGTTTCTACACAAATACTGACAGGTAAAGACGCACAACAACTTCACTGTAGTACAATGTAGCCTTGCACGCAACTTTCAATGTAAGATATGCAGATATGTTTTTGCACCAGGACACTAAGAGGCACTCTCTAAGATATAGATTTTGTTCCATTAATATTGTAAGGATGGCTTGTTTCTTTGTTTTTATTTGGCTAAACAGGTGGATGTACCGTAAAACAGCGGCACCTAGAAAAGGTAAGGGTTACAGTTATTGTTGTTACTGTTTGATGGCTCTTTGGCCATCTGATTCTCAATCTCCTTGCTCATGCGTCATGGGTCTTGACGTTTCAGAGTCCACCTGATTTAATCTGTTGGGTTGTTTGCATAGGATGTCATGTTGCTGTGGTAAGAACTACAGATGGACGTCAGGAAGTGTTTTTTCTGCATAGGAAGCACTGTCATAAGCTCTCAAAATGATTTATGTCGTTTACAGTTGATAAAAATGTATCTAACCATGCAGCTACTAGGAACTTTTATGTATCAAAAGTCATTGTGCATAAATGCGAGAAGCTGCCTATAAAACACTGAGATTTTGCAATTTAATTTCCTCATGGTGGCAGTTTGCTATTCTTGGTGTATTTGCATTTTCACTGTCAGTAAGGCTTTTGGCCAGTTAGATGTTGTGGGTGGGGCATCAGGAGGGACTTTTGTGCAGGGTGCCCAAATTGACTGTTATAGACCTAAAAACACTCAAGGAAATAGTTCAGCGAAGTTTTTTGACATGTCTGTAAATTTTACAATTTGTGATTGGTCTACTGACTTTGATATTGCACCATGACCTTGGAGTCTTCTATAGGGACTTCTATAGTGTGTAAACCATGGTGATCATGCTAAAAGTGTTTGAGATAACAAAACTAATAGCATACATTATAAAAACCTTAACCTTTTTATGGTCTAATTGTAGTATTACCCTATTTTTTGTATGTTCAGCTGCAACTGGCCTTATTGCATGATGAAGCTACTGACGAGTCAGATTATATGGCGTCCATTACCATCTCAACAGGCAGCTATTCCACAAGTGAAAATGACCTCAACCAAACCATCACTGGTGCGTATGTCTGCAGTCAAAGAAATGCAGTTTCTCCCAGGCACCCTGGTGGAGGACTTGAGATATGCATGCATTCTTTGTTAGTGTTCTTGTTCTTTATAACAATTCTTTAATGCATTAATGAATACCAGATTGTAGGCCAGTTGAGTACTGTCATTTGGATGTAGTATTGTGGAAAACTAGATCAAGGGTTGTGCAGTGCCTGAGAGCTGATTGATGGCTGCAGCTGAGAACAGCATAATGAGGGAAAATGTTTGCCCTAATAAGGATGCAGGATAATTTTGTTGCCATCCCTCCTCCATGCTTTGGTAATACTATTGAAACTAAAGCTGCTTTGCCCTCTTTCGTAATTTGATGCATGTTTACTGCTAGTTATGTAAAGCCATAAAATCTATGTGTGACTTTAGTCCTGTTCTCTGACATCCTTCAAAGGCTGCATTTGAAGGCAGATTGTGTCACAACAGTGCAACTAGGCTGAAGTAGAAATCATCCTTTGTGCTGGCAAAGTTTTTGAGAAATTAAACATTGCATTTTATTACTTATGCTTTATTACTCACTCTGCCCCTTCGCCAATGTCTCAAACAGAAATAGTCTTATTTGTTTGTGTTACATTTGTGTTAAAAGAAATGCTATAAAGTAGGGCTGTAAACGATACACTCTATTCATGATGCAGTGTGATTCACAAGGCTGGCCTCATGGTACGTTTTTCACACTTTCTTTAATAGCAAAAGCAATCTTAGCCTTTTCAAACTTTCCTTTTATTATTTATCTACAACAAAACTACAAAATGCTGTATTTTGCTAATCGTTTCTTTATGAAAGTAAGGAATCCCCTTTTATTTCTGAGGTAGGATTTTTTTTTTTTGCATGTTAAAAAAAAAATAAAAATCCCAAATCAAATAGTACATAATAATAATTTTAATATAAATAATAATACAAATGAATATTAAACAAATAAACTAAAGCTTTGACTGTGCTCCTCCCATCTCAGAATTTCCTTTTTTTTTTTAAAGGAGTATTCAGGCAGAAGCAGCAACTAAAGGCCAACGCGGAGTGCACTCAAGCCTGCTTGACTGGCCAGGTTTAATGTTTGGGCAAAACACTTGATATGGGGTGCTAATCCAGCCTCTCTGACTGCAACATCCATATTTCTCACATTGTCAGTAACAACAGCAAGGCTAAAAAATCACTGGTGACGAAGTGATGTCACACAGCCCTCACCAACGTCCAAATCATGCTTAGACCGTCTCATTCAGTTGTGTTTATAAAATATAAAATGTGTTTTAACAGTTGTGGAAGTTTTTTAATCATCACTTTTAGTCAGCTCCCCACTTTTACTCACTGTACTACTACAGTTATGTACCAGAATAATTAAACCCTAAAAAGTCAGATAACTGCTGAAATCTGTTATCCAATAATAAATATTTCTTTTAACAGCACAAATGCAGCACAATAGGGAGCTGAGTCACTTTACTCTTTGAATGATTATTCCTAAATAGCATATTAAAACCAAACTGCACAAACTAAACGAACAAATCTTTTTTGGGCGATTTGGGTGTTGATTGTCGGGCTGAGTGACGTGGAAATGTTATAACTTTATAACGGGAGAATTAAAACCGCACAAACTATTCTATTAACAGCACAAACTAGTACAAACAAATGAGTCTATTTCTGTATGATTAGCCTTTTTTTTCTTCAAATTCAATTTCTGATTAAATGTGGGGCTAGCTTCACGAAAGTGCACAGGAAAATTGCAGTAGAGCAGACAGCAATTTCAGTTCAGCCTTTGTGTTTTATGCAGCCTTAAAAGAATACACCTTTGTGAACTGCATCCTTCAGGAGCTGCTGCCCTGAATTAAGACATAGCTTATGTTTTGACTACGAGTAAACATAAAAATTGAAGGGTCCAAGGATGTTTTAATGACAGACTTTGTGTTAATGTCCTTCCTTTCATAACCTGCTGTAGGAGGCAGTGTTTCTACTGTGGCTGCAGGGCAATGTACAGTTATGTGCTTTGGGCCAGAGAGAGACACTGAATCACTCAATGTACCAATGCAACAGTCCACACAGTACCCCCTGGAGCACAGGAATTCCCTCAGTACCACTATGCAAGGTAAGACACAGGCAGACTGTAAAACAGCATTTATAAAGCTGAGAGTGAAGCTGTCATGTTGCAAATAGATACTTAAAATTGACTTAAAATGACTCTTTGATTCTGCCTTTTGCATAAAAAACAGATACCTTCCAGCCTCTGTCTTCCAAGATCAAATTCAACAGTATGACAGAATTTTCCATGAGCCCACAGCTTCCTGTTGACGTAAGCCTCTGTTGTCCACTTGAGGAGAATTCCACCACTGATGCTGATCCAGCTACTTCTCAGTGGCTGGACAAAACAGGGTTCTTGAACCTTCCTGATTGTCTTCAGTCAGATGCTCAGTGTGAACATGCTTTGCAGATGTCTATGGAGCAACTTTTCATTACAAATTATCCCTGTCATGGCCCAGAAAAAGTGTGTCTTGGGTATGCTGACAACATCCCAGAGCCATTACAACCAGAACTTCCTGCAAATAAAGTAGGGTCAGGAGTAACTGGGCCTGCATCCTGCAATCAGTGTGAAAGAGTACAGGTAAGGTATCAGTTAGTATAACATTTACACCAATCACTCATATCTGTATGCTGAATATCACTTCTCTGCTTAAGCAAGGTTTGTAAGCATTTTGTAAATGTGTAAGCTCTTGGACGTTTTTGTTTGTAGAAACATGACTGTGAGAAAGGCATCCTTGAGGAGTCTGTGATCTCATTGGTGAGTTTGTCAAATACAACCTTAGAAGATGATTATCCTACCAGTAGAGAGGAAAAGGATAGAAAGAAATAAGTGAAGAGAACCTGGGGTCTGACACAAATAACTGAAAGATGAAATAAAGGACAACATAATAAGGTAAGAAACTTGACTTTGCATTCAATTGTGTACTGTACAGACTTAATAAACTAAACATTGTACAAATCCTATTTCCAGGAAGCCTAAGATATTTGGTAAAATGTTTACAGTTCCCTTATTTAATTCATAAAAGTTGAAATTATTTTTTTTCTTAATAGTGTTTTGTAAATATAAACCCAATTTGAATTTCATGCATGCGTTCAAAAATTTTGGAATTGGCAAAATAAAAGTGAGACATATGTAAAATATACAAGTGTTTTAAAACTTTCCTTAATAAGCAGGTGTACTGGTAACAGGTAAGCTTATCATGGTTTGGTATAAAAGGAGCTTCCACCAAACGTTGTTTGTTGCTACTTTGTACCAAACTTTGTGCACAAAATTGTGAGAAAATTGCCAAACATTTCAGAAAGAACATTTCTCATTGCAATAAAACAAAGGATTTAGACAATAATATTTTGAAAAGATATAGGGAATCTGGAGAAATCTTTGTAGGGCCCTACACAGAGAAGTCTGTGTAGGGCATGACCACGGGTTAATGTGTGACCTTAGCCAGCACTACATGAGAAATCATCATGCTGCTGTGTTAATTGTTGTCACATGGGCTTGGCGCTATATTCACAGCTACATAACGGTGTCAATGTAACATTGCACAGGTCGTGGCTGTGTATCAATGTTGTTGTTCGTCCATTGTTTTGTGCAGGAGTTGTGCTTCTTGGAAAACACTATTGGGAACTAAACCATTGGTCTACACCAGCATACAGGAGAAACAGAAGCAGAAGAAGAGTGGAGTCATTTTTTAATATGCAAAGTAACTAATTTCTAATTATCTTTTTTCCTTTAATTTTTAAGTGAACTGGAAAAATATTTTTGAACTTATGTCTTAAGCCATACAGGTCTCAGAAACTGTTCAGCAAAATATTTAATAGCTGGAATGACTTGCAATACTTTTGATACTTTTCCATAATTTCAATTGGATAGAAATACAATGTAGAACCAATAATGAACAATGTACACAAAGTTGCTTGTATATCCCCTTTGAATGAAACAATAAAGATTTAATCTCTACCTACAAATATACATTTAAATAACTACTACAAACAGTATCATTTATTGATGTTTTTTTATATTCAATTTTGATTCTTAACCTAGGATTCCTTTCTTGTTCAATCAGGCTGTCCTCAGCTGGTTTAATCCCTCTCAGCTTTTTCTAACAGGACCCTGGGAAACGATAAGACTGTGGTTGGGGGTGTGAGTGTGTCATGGTTTTGTTTACTGCTAGAACATGTTTAGGTGTGGGCCATGTGACATCTGCAGCAACCCAGAAATGGCAAACAAGCAAAAAATCAGTTTCAACAGATAAGGCTGACAGCTAAAACAAAAAGAACATCAATCAATCAATCAATCAATCAATCAATCAATCAATCAATCAATCAATCAATCAATCAATCAATCAATCAATCAATCAATCAATCAATCAATCAATCAATCAATCAATCAATCAATCAATCAATCAATCAATCAATCAATCAATCAATCAATCAATCAATCAATCAACCAACCTTTATTTATTCTCGGAAATACATTGAGGGATGACCCTCATTTTCAATGCAGCCGAGCATATACAGTTAAAGGGATTGAAAACAAAATGAACAAAAATAATAAATAAAATACCAATTTTAAATAAACATTTAATATAGATGCATTAAAAATACAATGTAAAAAATGTTAGAAAATTATTATAAAAGAATATTAAAGAATATAAAATAAACATGTTACATACACCAAGATAAGTTGAAATGCTAATAAAAAATACTCAATAAAACAAACACGATAAAAAATGGATAATTATAATAATAAAATAATACAAATAATAAAAATTAAAAAGATAATAATAATAAAAAATAACTAAAGTAAAATAAAAAATCAATAAATAATAATAATAATAATATAAAAATAAAATCCTAATAGATTTAATTATTTAAAACAATCACAGGCTTTCTGATGGTGATTAGAAACTAAAAGTTTAAAATGGTTCAGTGATCCCAGCGAGCTGAGCTTCAGAGTTTCCTGGAGAGAGTTCCAGCTCACTGGTGCACTGTAGCTAAAAGCAGATTTTCCCAGTTCACTAAAAACTCTCGGTACCTGACAGGTGATCCAGCCACTAGAGCAGGTCTGATAATTATTGTTATTTATTGAAATCAGAGATGTAAGCTGGCAAATGGACAGAGAGTGATTTATAGATAAAAACAAGCCAATGAGATTCTCTTCGTGCAGCTAGTGAGGACCAACCAACTCTATCATAGAGTCTGCAGTGGTGAGTACTGTAAGGGTCTCCAGTTATAAATCTCAGAGCAGAGTGATAGATTGAATCTAGCGGTTTGAGGGCACTGGCGGACGCTTTATTATAGATTACATCACCATAGTCCAGGACTGCAAGTATGGTTGCCTCCACTATTCTTTTCCTAGCGTACGTGGGTAGACAGGATTTATTCCGATAAAGGAATCCGAGCTTCTGTCTGCACTTAATGGCGAGTTTGCTTATATGGGATTTAAAGGAGAGTTTTTCATCCAGCCAGATGCCTGATGCTGTTTTTTATGCTTTAAAAGTACATGCGTATGTTCTCAAAGGACAGGCCTGTAACTCAAATAATTCTTCTCACTAATTTCTTACAATTTTCGGTGTACTTTCTTACCGCAATGATGTGTCATTGTTATTTCCAGCTTAATCAGTGAGTGACTGTGAATGTCAAGGATGACTTAAATTAAGAAATCACTACCTATTTACGCTTAAAATGTGAACGAAAATAACACAAAGAATTTTAGTTGTGATAGAACAGATGATGTTTATTTGTGTTCATCCATGTATTTGATAGCTGTTACAAATAGAAACAGAAGTATCAATGTAGCTTGTTTTGTAGGGTATTATTTTATTATAGTGTATCATCACACAGAAAAAACTGTTCCATCTGCACAAGGATGTTGGTTGTTATGATACTCAATGGTGAACTACACTGTTATAATACTAACGGCAGGGTGTATGCAACATAATATAGGTTTTTTGGCTTAGCCATGTACGACCACTTGAGAGAAGCCACCCATCGTAAAGATGTGCCCTGCTCTCCCATCTGGATCACTGCTTTCCTGGGATTTATTATTCAGAAAGTTTAAGGAGTCAGTAGAAATATATTTTGTAATTTGTTACGAGTGATGTATGCATACAGTCAGCTCCTAAAATATTGGCACCTTTTAGAAAGTGAGCAGAAACTTTAAACAACTGTAACAACTGGTGTTGTCTGATGAAACATAATTTTAGCTTTCTGGCTGCAAAATATTGTCATATTTGGTGAAAAAAAGGCAAAAGTCAAAACTGAGATTAAGATTTTTTTTTTCAGAAAAGTCTTTGGAACACTGCAGCATTTTGCATTGTAACTGGAAGCAATGGAAGCAGTTTTACAAATAAAGCTTTAAAACCTACCAGATTACAATGTTACTAAATATCATCATAAAACAGTACTCCCTGCATCCATAGGTAGGATGATTAGATTTTCACAACTAATTTTCACAGAATATAAAAAATTATAATAAAATATAAAAAATATAGTGTGTAACAGAGCATAGGGTATGTGGTGAGCGCAGTGGTGAGCTCAAGAACTCGATAAGGCCTTGACAGCTTCGGAAGACAATAGTGGTGGATGATTGCAGAATCCTTTCCATGGTGAAGAAAACCCCTTCACAACATCCACCCAAGTGAAGAAAACACTCCAGGAAGTAGGTGTATTAGTATCTAAGTCTACCATAAAGAGAATGAGAGCAAATACAGAGGGTTAATCACAAGGTGCAAACCATGAATTAACCCTTAAACATAGAAAAGCCAGTCTAGACAACAGAAGCCTGCCCCATTTCGGAACAGCATTTTTAGACAAATGAAAATAAAATCAACCAGTATCAGAAGGATGGGAAGAAGAAAGCACCAAAGCACACCACGTCCTCTGTAAAATGTGGTGGAGGCAATGTGATGGCACGGGCATGCATGACTTCTAATAGCGCTGGGTCACTAGTGTTTATTGATGATGTGACAGAAGCAGCCAGATAAATTCTGAATTGTACAGGGATATACTTTATGCTCAGAATCAACCAAATGCAGCAAGGTTGATTGGACGACGCTTTACAGTACAGATGAACATATACCCAAAACATACTGTGAAAGCAACCCAGGAGTTTTTTAGGGCAAAGAAGTAGAATATTCTGCAATGGCTGAGTCATTCACCAGATCTTAACCTGAAAGAGCATTGATTTCACTTGCTTAAGACAAAACTTAAGGTAGAAAGACCTACAAAAAAGCAACAACTGAAGACAGCTGCAGTAAAGGCCTGGCAAAGAATCACAATGGAGGAAACCCAGCGTTGGGTGATGTACATGGGTTCCAGATTTAGGCAGTCATTGGCTGCAAAGGTCTTTTAACAAAGCATTAAAAAGTAGTTGACACTCAGGCAGGTAACAGTAGGTTTCTTAGGAACTGGAACAGTTATGGTTTCCTTAAAGCACGTGGAAATCACTGACAGTCTTGTAAAGAGGTTAAAAATGTCAGTGAGTTTGGTCACGTGATCCATATCAGGATGGATGCCTGAGACTTTTCTCCGCTCCAGGCTTTAAATAAAGTAATCTCAATACTACTAGAATTGATGACTTAGAAAACCATAGCTGACTTAAAAATCTAAAAATGATCAACCTTCCAGAGAATATAAAGGGCAATATTCCTCTGGCAGACTTTCTGCGGACAATGTTTGAGTTTAGTCGGTCTGCCTGCTGGAGATTGAATGCACCCATTGAGCCCTGACTCCAGCTACAGACAAGACCTCGAGAAGTGCGGCGAAGAAGAAACGCAACATCCAACATGGTGGCTCCCAGCAACGGCTCTAACCTGATCTCTCCATGGAGGTCCTGCAAAGACTGCGAGAATTTGATATTGCGGGAAAAGTACTGGCTCGTCATAATAAATACTGTGGTTTTGCCTACCCAGCCCGCCTCCTGTGTCTTCACGAAGAGCAAATTCACCTTTTAGACACTCCTGAGTCTGCAGCTGCATTCCTAGATACTCTTAAATAGAACAAAACTTATATGTACACTGAGCCCCCACTGAACATTGCACTCTTCTTTTGCTTTTTTACTAAAAAAAAAGTACAAAAAAAGAACATAAACATTGAGTACATATTGCCACATAAACAGATGAGTACACAGTTCCCAGCTGCTCCCACCTCCCCCAATGGTACAGAGTGAGAGAAGAAAAGATGAAGGAGAAGAAAAAAAAAGGACATGAAAAAATAAAAGCTTTCCAGAGAGAGAAAAAGTAGATGGCACAGTCTTAATAATTGCTGAGATTAAGCACCCTTTCCTGTTCACTGAATCTCCATTACTGGGTGTGCTTCATAGGCCTGTACTATCAAGACCTAAGGGAGATTTCCACTCCAAGGAGTATTGGTCTGTCTGGGTTTTTTGCCATGCCATATGAATCTGTCTAAAGTTCTCTCTATGTCTGTTCTCTCTATAATGGTGCAAAATTTAATTTCTGAAGTTGATTAAGGTTTGTTGAGGTTTATTTTCCCAAACAGACAAATCCTTCCTTGGACCATCTGAATGGAAAATTAATAATGATTCCATGTTAAGCTTAATGGTCTCTGATTTACTAAAATTAATTTTATAACCAGAAATTGAGCCAAACTCCTTGACACAGCAGTTACTGAAAGTTGTGGGGATGGCAAGAACAATAAGACATAAAACAATACTTTATGTAAGGTCTTGCCAACCATGATACCCTTCACATATTCATTTTGGCTAAGAGGGCAGTTCTGCCTTATACCCCTGGCCAGGAGAAAATAATCAGATCGCAGCACATCTGTTATGACACTCGCTGAAGGTGAGTGGTAAAGAACTTGAATCCATTTTAAGAAGGTGCCTTTTAACCCAAACCTCTGGAAAACTTCAAATAGATATTTCCACTCCGTCCTGCCAAAAACGTTCTCTGCGTCTAGCAACACAGTGATTGCCTTGACTTGTTTCTGTTTAGTGAACTGTATTACATTTAACAACCTCCCTATATTTGATATAGAGTACTGTTTTTGTATAAAACCAGTTTGGCTGGGGTTTATCAAATTAGGTAATACATCCTCAAGTCTTGTGGCAAGAAGCTTTGAAAGCAATTTAACATCAATTCCAACAAGGCTGATGGGTTTATAAGAGCCACACACGTCAGGGGGCCTGTCCTTTTTTAAGATAAGAGAAATATAAGCAGTATTTGCATGAGATAGGTGACCCCTTTCAAATGATTAAATACTTGCCCATTTTTTGTAAAATTATGGACTGTATCCATCTGGGCCAGAGGATTTACCCCCTCTAAGAGTAGCTATAGTCCTAAGAACTTCCTTTTCAGAAATGGGTCTACAAAGATCAGAGAGTTCCTCATTATAGGGGGGTAGGGAGAGCCATTCTGTCTAAAAAAAAATGCCAATTTTTTTTCTTCTGCGGCATGACATTCTGATGAATATAATTCCTGATAGAAAGCTTTAATTATTTTGTTTGTTTACTTTTTCATCTTTTAGAGATGTTATTGTGTTAACCTCCTGTTTTCCCCTAGCTAAGCGAGCTAGAATACATCCAGGTTTGTTTCCAGATTCAAACAGTCTATGTCTGGAATAAAAAATATTGGATTCAGCTTTTTTTAGTAAAAAGTTGGTCTAATGCTTAACAGGTGGCACTTAGTTTCTGGGTTAGGGATTTAAAGGGAGTGGATTTTAGTTCCCCTTCCAGTTTTATGTTTTATGATTTTCTATTCAAGTTCTAGCTGATTTCTGATGGCTTTTTTGTGCAGATATATATGATATAATTGCACCCCGCAGATAAGGTTTTGCTGACTCCCACAGTACAGATGAGCTACAGGGTTACAGTGCCGACAGGAGAGGTCTCTGGTGGATAGTAATACTAATTGCCAAAAAAAGATCAATGCGTGAGGACTGTGAAGTGTATTTTTCCATATACACTTTTGTATTTATTCATATAATTTTTTCTATATATACATATATATTTTTCTATATACATAAAGCTGTGCAAAGTGCAAAGGACGTGCATGCAAAGGAATGTTTTTCAGGGAGACTTAGGGTCAGAGGTCAATGTATGGTAGGTTTGGAAAAAACATCTGGCTTAGCAATTCTATACCATAAGGGCTTACTCTGTTTTGCACGTTCTATATGGGAAGGTGATTTAAACCATGTGTGTCCTTGATATAAAGACCAGGCTCACAGCCCGGAATTTCGGGAATAATGTACTGTATTTTCTTTGTGTGTATATTAAATTTTATATATTTACAAATGAAGTCAGTCTTATCTAAGAATTCTTCAAGACACCAACAGAGCATCGCTACAGAGAACAATTTATGACAGTTTGGTGTCACGAACAGGATGCAGAGAAGGGGACAGTTTTGACGATACGTCAGTTTGGTGTCACAGAATCAGATGTGATGTGACATCAGTCAGCGGATGTCTTCAGCATGCCGCTACAAGCCCTGTCTGGTGAGCCTTCTGTCTCTCTCTCTTTTGTAGGCTGGTTGTATGTGTGTAGGCTATGAGTCATACCGTTTAAGACCTACTGCAGGTGTTTGCGAGTGCAGTTGGTGTCTGAGGTTTTCTTTGTTCTAAATTTCATTGTGGTCCCATTAAAAAGGGGAGAATTAATAAGGAAAAGGGAAATGTTGATGTATTTGAACTGCAGTATTAAGCTCAATTAGTAGCACTATATGTGATGTTGAATGTCGTTGTGCAAGAGTAGTGTAGAACAGGCCTATATCCCTGCACTAACAGTAGGTCAGGGTCTTTCGTCACAGCGTGAAAATTAGCTTCAGGAAAAGAGTTAAGGTTAAAAAAAAGAAGAAGAGCTGAGAAATAAACAGTATTAAACAAATTGTTAAAAAAGTTAGAAAAAGTGAAGTGACATCACAGAAAAAGTAAAGAGGTATTGGGAAAAAGTAAAGAGAAAAGAGAAATAAAAGAGAAAAGGAAAATAAGAGAAAAAAGAGAAGAGTAAAGAGAATAGAATACAGAGCAATAGAAATAAAGAGCTTAGAGAAAAGTGAGAAAAAAAAAGAATAAAGATAAAGGGAAATAGAAAAAGCATGCTACAAGAAGAAGATTAAAAGAAAGAAAGTTTAAAGTCGACTAGGTTTTTTAGAATTGCTGCAGCCTCTTTGTGTGTCTCTGTGTCTAAGAAAAGGAGGGGTTGCACCTTCTTTGTGCTGCTTCGGAGTGGGTGTGTGATTATATGTGTGCGTAGTTGGTCTCTCTGTCTGTCTGTCTGTCTGTGTGTGTGTGTGTGTGTGTGTGTGTGTGTGTGTGTGTGTGTGTGTGTGTGTGTGTGTGTTGGGGGTCCTTCTCCCCCGTCCCTGTGTATTTTCTTCTGGGTTTGTGTGTGTGTTTTTTTCCTGTTTAAGTGACAAGAATTCTGTGGAGTAATTTTTTTTTGTTAAAAGTTGGTCTCTGTTAGTGAAGAAAAAAAGGAAGCATACTTTATAGAAGAGATATAGCATAGGTGATTTAGTTTTTTATAAGTCTCTTATTATAAAAAAATAGATAACTAAATATGAGCCTCATAAAGGCAGGGGTTTTTAAATTTGTTCAAAATTGAAGAGCCTTTTGATAGCTCCAAGAGAATAAGGATATAGTTATCTAAGGAAGAAGGACGTTTATGATTTTAAAGTGAAGAGATTAGTGAGGATATAAGTGTGTGTATAGGCATGGGTAAAGATATGCTTAATAAAGTGTTTCAGGTGTTGCTGGAGTAAAGTAAACTGAAATTTCTTTATTTATAATAATGCTTGATGTTTAAAATATGAAGAATTTCTGGTTTTAGAGATGGAAATTGACCTAAGTGCTGATAACCTTAGTAATCTTTTGAAGTGTGGGTTATAGAACCTGGTGGACTCATTCTGATCTGTGTGTTTTTCACTTCACTTCGGCTGAGGGAGAGAGAGGAGCATCGTCACAGAAGGGGTGCCTCAGCCCTGAGTGCACAAGAGCTGACGCCACTGAATCAGGTGCCATTATCCACAGACTCTTTCAATGAACATTGCATTATACATATATGTACATATACTTATTTATAGTTGGTATTGTTGATAAACATGTAATCTGTTTTTACTCATTGGGTTATTATAAGAATGTTTCTCAATTTGGGGTACTAGAGTACACTCATTTGATTGTGTGTAGAAACTTGGCAACAGATTGATCGGGTAATGCATGTAATTAATTAAGGGAACATACAGGTGTTGGACAATGAAACTGAAACACCTGTCATTTTAGTGTGGGAGGTTTCATGGCTAAATTGGACCAGTCTGGTGGCCAATCTTCATTATTTGCACATTGCATCAGTAAGAGCAAGAGTGTGAAGGTTCAATTAGCAGGGTAAGAGCACAGTTTTGCTCAAAATATTGCAATGCACACAACATTATGGGTAACATACCAGAGTTCAACAGAAGACAAATTGTTGGTGCATCTGTGACCAAGACAGCAAGTCTTTGTGATGTATCAAGAGCCACGGTATCCAGGATAATGTCAGCATACCACCAAGAAGGACGAACCACATCCAACAGGATTATCTGTGGACGCAAGAGGAAGCTGTCTGAAAGGGATGTTCGGGTGCTAACCCGGATGGTATCCAAAAAACATAAATCCACGGCTGCCCAAATCACAGCAGAATTAAATGTACAACTCAACTCTCCTGTTTCCACCAGAAACTGAGCTCCACAGGGTCAATATACACGGCCGGGCTGCTATAGCCAAACCTTTGGGCCTGCACAACTAGGTGTAAGGATGCTAAATCTGTTGCTGAGTTTTGTGTAGAGAGATTACAAACAGGTGGGGAGTTCTAGATTGGATATCCTCAGATAATGGGAAAAAGTTTGTGGATGAAATGGTGAAATTGATTTAGTAAAACTTAAATTAAATTGGTCGTCAGAGCTAAGTTAGGAAGAGCGGTCCATCTCCCTTGTCAATGTGGAAGAGTTAATGTGGGTGGTAGTAACCCAAGGATTGAGGAAGGAGTTACCACAGTAATCACTTCAAGGGTGAACATTACATGGTTAAAAACTACCTTAGCTTCAGAAGAAGAGTGTTAGTAAATTAATTTAGCTTACTACTTTAGTGATGACTCTGAGAGGACATCAGAGGACATGACTGACTATTATTGAGCATTACAGAAGAGAGAATCCAAATGATAAGGCATATATATATTTCTACCATAGGGTAAATAAGAGACAAGGACTGACATTGGCGACGATGAGGAGGTGATGATAGAGGGTGAATTGGTGGAGAAATATCCATTTTGAATATCATGTATTATTATACTCTTAGAATTTATTTTGGTTAGTATTTGGTTATTTAGTTGTCTCTTATTATAACATAGTGTATTTAAAGGGGGAAATGGAAGAGTTAGTTTATAACTTAGGTTAATGGGAAAGTATGATACTGTTAGTTTCACAATAAGGTGAAGTGCATCTGTTGTGTTTGCAAAAGATACTGGTTGGTGGTGTTTTTCTTTCCTTCTAGGACATCAGTAGAAAGACCATTAAGGAGGTGGTTGAATGCTTAGGCAATTCAACTATGGACTGGAGAAGGGACTAGAGGACATTGAACGATGGTGCTAAAACGCCTGGAGTCAAGACGTTGTTGATACTACATGAGGAGTCGACGCTGCTGAGAAGTTGCAGTGTGCTATGTTCTTATGTTTTCTCATATACATGTTTTTACATAGTATTGGATTGTAATCTGTGATGTTGATAGAGGATGATGGGTAATAGTTCAATGTATAACATCTTCCTGGGGTCTCCTGATATGGCTACAGGCCTTCCCCGACAGAGCGCAAGGTCTGAAATAATGTACTGTATTTTCTCTCATTTAAGAATTCTTCATGACACCAAAAGAGCATCGCTACAAAAGACAATTTACGACAGATGTCTTATGACACTGTGAGAAAAAGGTATAATCTCTTCCACTGACATTTAATGTCCTCCAAACATCATATCATTTCAAATTATTACAAAATTCAATCAACTTATAGTTTTCTGCGAAATGCCACATTTGGTGGGAAGTTTCTTCAACACTGGGATAATAATGCAAGAGGGCATGAGACTATAGAGACATCTGCCAGAAGCTTAGCAAAAAAGAAGGCTCAAATACTGTGGGGGCATAAATCCACACAATCAATATCTGTTCCCCGTATAGATATCCTGAGACCGTTACCTGAGACAGTGATCATCAACGTCAAGGTATATGTATGTTTTGCGGTTGTTTGTAAAATTAAAAAACAATGAAAAGAATAAAAAATTAATAAAATAAAAAATGTGTGTGAAAACCTCAGCCAGCTGCTTGGCACATACTGTGTGTGTGACTGTGTATGCCTTCAGGACCTGATGCCTTCTGTGGGCCCTGAATGATTTGACCACCTCAGACAGAGAATTGTTAAAATACAGCTTTCCTGATCTAATGGGAGATTTTTCAGCAGGGTATGCGTAAAAAAGGAGCATATCTGCAAGTGAGGAGACGACCCCCTATTACAACTCATACCTCCTTTAGTCAGTGATAGTGTGCAGTCCACTCCACATACGTCTGAGATCAGAGCAAAGGAAGAGGGCCCGGCGAGGGGTTTGAACTATCCTTGAGTGCTGTGTAGCAGTGGTCAAGAGTCTGTTCTCCTTGGGTGGGAAATTTAAAGTGCTAATAAAATGTGGGCAGAACATTTTTCAGGTTTTCCCTGTTAAAATCTCAAACCACAATAAAAGCAGCCTCTAGAGTGTTCTCATGTCTATTGATGATCTCATACAGAACTTCCAATACATGTGACTTACCTGCTTGAGGTGGGATGTAGACTGTAGTGAGGATGACTGAGCTAAAGTCTCTATTTAGATTATATAACAGAAATGTAACAATTATTTTAACAACCACAAAAAAGTAAACAACAAGAACAAATAACACATTGTCAAACCATTGAAAGACAATACTTCTAATAGCAAAGATTTTTCCAAGATACACCTTAAGAAAAACGGTTAAGCAAACAGGTTAAGGAATGGTTGAAACATTTGGTTATTTACAACAGAAAATTTGGGATTAAGCATGCACTTACCAAGAACATTGGCCATTTTGCTTTTAATTTAATGGTGGAGCAGTGAATGCATGCTGCTTGTGTTTTGACTATATACACCATTTTCTCAGGACACAACCATGCCATAGTCTATTAAAATCCATTGCAACACAAACTCTCCTGTCTTACAATAATAATGTTCACTGCACATTTAAAATTTAGTCAACTCAATGATCTGTAAAAAACATGTTTGTTTTTTTTTTCTTTGTACTATAGCTAAAATGGTTTGTTGAACTACACAATAAAAATTGATCTAGGACATATATAGGCCATTTAATAAGTAGAGATTGTGCTACAACAGCTGGAAATGCTTAAAAGTGGTAGTTAGACAAACACTCACTGCTCAGATTCTCTCTTGCTTTAAATTCACCTCCTTTACAATGCTCATCGAGCGCATTACAAAGAAATATACACGGCACTTGACTCTAAGCATGTGGACTCATGTGTCCTGTTTCAGGGGCTACATTCTGCTAAATTTTCACTAAAAAGGTAGAATTTGTGCTGTTTAGAGCCAGACAAGAAATAAAGCTGATACATTTTTGGCTAGATTGGCTAGATAAATTAAATATAAAGAGTTTTCTTCCTCAATCAGCTATGTCCAGTCAGGAAGTAGCTTACACATCTTTGGTAGGTTCTACATGAAAGAATATGGAAGATTTCCTTAATAAATTAAACTTACCAACCATCGTGAGTCACTTTATGTTCCCATAACTGAGGAAGAAATTAAAGAAACAATCCTAAACATGCTATCTGGTAAATCACCTGGCCCAGAATGGTTTATAGCTGAGTTTTTAAATGTTTTTGTACTGAGCTTTGCCCTCTGTTACTAAACATGTATATGAAGCTCTAGATCAGGGAGAACTCCCTTCCATGCTCTTGTAAGCCTTAATCTCTTTGATATTAAAAAAAAAGGACAAGGACCCATCTGATTGCAGTAGTTATAGCACTATCTCCCTTATTTCTGTTAATGTAAAAATACTTTCCAAAATCCTTTTTAATCGGCTGCACGGGGTAATTACCATCCTTATACACCCTGATTAGGTGGGTTTTATTCACAGCAGATACTTCACGGATAATAGTAGAAGGCTTATTAATATTATGCGGACGGTGAGAAATAATGACTCAACAGCAGCAATTTCTTTAGATGCTGAAAAAGCTTTTCATTCTGGTCCTATCTGTTTTCTGTCTTGGAGGTGTTCGGATTTATAAATTGGGTTAAGTTACTATATAAGCATCCAGAGGCTGGACTGATTCTCTGCCAGTGTTTGTCCACCCAAACTATTTCAACTATGTTGAGAGAATTTGTAATGTATTTGGTGAATGGTAAAAGGCCATGGATGCGGCTTGGGAAACTCCAACAGCCAATTGACAAAGGCTGTGACAAATGGCTTAAGTCTGCCTAATCTGACATTGTTCTACTATGCCTACAGTCTCAGACATGTCAGTCAGTGGTTGTTGCCCCCCTTAAAGGACTCCACCTTGGCTGGCCATCTAGCAGTTGCTCTGCCCATCTGTTCCTCTAATATCACTTCTGACTTCCAGGTTGTCTTCCTTAACACAAACACATCATATTATTAGCCATCTTTAGGGAGTTAGGAGGAAGGTTTCATGCATTTTGGATGTTAACTCGCAGGCAGAGGTTCTATGTCAGCCTCTTGTTAGTGTGCAGTCTAAATTCTCTTTTGCAAAAAAACAAAACATATTCAAATTATCTAACCTGCGTGTATGTAGCCAAGTGTTTAATCCAAGTAACCTTGAAATTGTGTCATTTTCCATGCAGGTAGAGGACCACTAATAAATGACTGCATGCATTTACATTACTATGCAACACATATAATGCACTTTTGTTAGTTAATTCATTAGAAGATACGCTAAGGTTTTTTATGAAAATTAAATTATAAATAGCATTGCTAAAGTAGGAATTTTGGAAAATAAAAAGTGGAACAATGGTACATAATGAAGCTGAACGAGCCAGAGCGCACATCAGTAGTCTCCACACACAGTCCTCAGGGTGGACCTGACAAAAGGTAACATTTATGTCAGCATTTAATGTAAATCAACATGATTGCTAGTTGAGATGAAAGCTAGTAATAAATGTACTTATGACTTAGGTACTTATGTAATGGCTATAATATAAATTAATATGGTAGCCAGTTACTATGTAGGCAGCTTTTTACTCAGAATAATGTGATGTTTGGCTCACATCAAGGTTTTTCATGCCACTGAGAGAGTCATCCACAAAACAAAAGAGTGTCTGAGGTGATTACTGCCAGTTTACACTCCATTAAATATTCTGCCTGACTCATGGATCCCAACCCTGAAACTTCTTTAGTTATGCCCACATCAGGACTTCTGAATCTATGATGGATTACTGTACATCTAAAATTATTGTGAGTTTTAAAAATCAGTGTCATAGCACACTGTTGTAAACAAAAAGGTTCATAAAATGATATGTATGTGATTGCAGTGAATATCCTACTCATTATTGTCATAGAGAAATCCAGTTTAGACCTGGAGTTTCTGATTTGGACATTATGCAATCTACAGAATAATGACCTGACGTCAGTGGTCTAAGGATCTGTGCATTTGATGTAGATTGTGCCTTAATGCTCTGAATACACACTTAAAATGACAAGATAATGTGATATGCTTTTTTCTCAGATTCCCCAGGTTTTTTTCAGGAAAGGCAGGAAAGCATTTATAAAGATTGAAATAGTTCATGAATACACAACACTAAAAAGTTAAAATAGAAAAATGTAAAATGAAATAAAATAAACTAATGGAAATCAGCAAAGCATTCCTCACCATGATCCCGCGGGCTGCCATACACAGACACAAGCTGCTTTGAGACAACATCGTTGTAAAAAGCACTATATAAATAAAATTGACTTGACTTGACAAGAGCATAGGCTGCATACTAAAAAAATAAACTTTTTCTTCACACGTGAATGCAGCACAATGAGTAACATAAAAAGGTTATATCAAATTTCTTATAAAGATGAACAAAAATCATTCTTGTATTCGTGTAGTCAGTGTATCATAACTGATTAGAAACACGATGACAACTGTTAACACTAGAATGGTAAAATTAAAAAAACATTTGTACATAAACTATAAAATATACAAAAAATTAAAAAAACCCATAAATATCTACAAAACACAGACTAATACAGACTAATTTTTTCCGCATATATGTGCACAAAATTATAACTAAATTAAAAAAAATCTAGGTTTCCTGGGCCTACTGACTACTAAGGAGCTTTTTGAAACTGATTCCCCATATTTGCCATTGCCCTACCGTTGCTTGCTTCACATTTCTTGAACGGTAACGTTTTGGTGCTGTAGCTGCATTCACACAGTTGTGAGGGACGTATAAGAAAGCACGTGCGTTTCTCCACGTGTGTAAACCTTGGACACAAACTAACATTATTTTAAGCATGGCAAATAAACGCCACAACGCAGAACCACTGGAGTTCATTAAGCCAGTAAAGATAAAGAAAACAACACAGAGCGAGTTTAATGGGACAGCCTTTAAATCGATGCTAAAGGATCCAAGCAGGGCATTCAAAGGTAAGCGTAGTATAAGCGAGTTGGCTAACAAGCTAATACGTGTTGATGGCTACTTTAAGATTAAGTTTCAGATGTTAATCAGAGTAACAAAATATGAACAAAACGATTATTGCATATTCAGCTGTACAATTTAATTGCCGGTCATTTGCAATATCCCATTGTTAGTCGTGTAGCTAAAGATCACGAGGAGGCTTCCTGAATAAGAAGCGGACATTAGCTTCATAAGATCACAGGAGTCCTTTTAGACCTGATAAGTTCATAACCAACTTGCAGCTAATTTACAGCTGTTTTATGCCAAGTGCCTACTATGGTCGCGGAACGAACGCACGTTTGATTATTTTATGCAAATAAACAATTTCTATACAGATAATAGTTTTGTACGTACGCTCTTAGTGACACGTCAAAGGAAACCTTCACCGATTTTTCGCAAAACGCTTCATAACGAAATAAATAAGTGGTAAACAGAGCAGTTTAGAGTGGTTTGGTGAGTTAGAATTGTTAATAATGGTGGTGATAGGAGCCAGACGTTCACCTTTAAAAGCTCTCCACACAGAAAATTGTTACATGAAACACCCATTGTCTGAAACGTTGTTTTATGATAGTTTTGTAATAAAGTTTGACTTAAAATGTATTATGATCTATATATTTAAAATTGCCGAATTTGTGTTGAAAATTGCCGAACATCTGGTTCCTTTCAACACCACTGTAAAGTAGATATGGGTCCGTAAATTTCTCTACAATGAGCCACTTAACATCAGGCTACTCTGAATGAATCTGTATTCCCCTTTATAGCAGCATTGCAATGCCTTAAGTTTCATAGCTTAAAAGGTCTTAGGTTGTGTTATGAGCGTACTCCTAGCTGCTCATCCAATGAATGTGGTTCAAAAAAAGGTAAGATCATTGATTAAGTGTTTTGTAGATTCTGTAGAGTTTGCATACCTTAGCAATAGCATTAGAGCCTAAGAGTTATGGTTTAGATTCGACAGTCCCCTTGTATCACATTGATATTATCACACTGTTGTCTTGTGTTCTAGGTATGGAAATCTTCATAAGGACAGCAAAAAAACTCCCACATGCCAACCTTTACGATGTAGTTGAGGGCTACCTAAAAATCTCAGCTGAGTGTTCTGAAATATTATTATTACTGGATGGTGATACCCATTCTGAGACTGAGGTAAGTTGATTGACCAGAAAATATGCATTGACCAAAACTGGTCTAAGGATATTTGTGATAATGGTCTTTAATGACTAATGCAGAAATCTATATTTATCTGTATATTAAATATATCTTATAACTTAACTACCTTCTTACCTGCCACCCCATATGCTCAGAAATTGAATTGTCTATGAATTGTGGAAAATGCATATGTATTTGGATGTTTTCACTGTAGGTAGCTTTTATCAGCATGATTCTATACTATATAGACAACAGATGTGCCCAGTGCAGCTGCAGTTTTCTGTCATAATGGGCCCTTACTAGGTCCGGCGATGTGTGCCCTTTGTACCCTGGGTTAGACCAACCTCAGTGAAACGCTGGTTAACCTGTACATGCATTATGCTGTGATACATTTAGCTTGGTGCTAACATTTTTGTCCATTTAGCAATAGAAACAGAAAATAGATACATTTGACAACTTCTGTAAGATTGACCTGCAGCCTGTTTGGTCACGTTCTGTTGAAAACATCCAAATATATATATGCTTTTTCTACAATTTATAGACTATCATAGATCACAATTCATAGATGTTTTAAAATTTCTAAACATATCAGGTGGCAGGTTCAAGAAGGTAGAGCAAGAAGTTATAAGCTTCAGTAATAGTATTTATTTATGCAAGGCTATAATATACAGATAAATATAGATTTCTGCATTAGTCATTAAGGACCATTGTCACAAATATCCTTAGACCAGTGAGAAAGCCAGTGAGTTTTTTCATCAACAGCTTTGACAGTATAACAAATTATTATGTAACTGAAAACAACCTATTGGCTAAGTAGTTGTCAAGAACCAGATTGTTCTTGCAATGCCCCATTTTAATAATTGTTATGTATGGAGTCAAAATAGGGCCATAAAGATTTTGAGTTTGTAAAACAATAGTCACAAATGCACTGAAACTTGCAGCTGCGTTTAAACAACTACATGCATGTAGTCCAAATCTACAAATGAACTGGGATGTGCAAACTTGTAAAAAGTAATATAAATAATAATTCAAATGTGGAAAATTTGTTTATATATATATATATATATATATATATATATATATATATATATATATATATTTGTAGAAAAGATTTGCATTTGTTAACCCAATGTTGTGAATGTGTAAATCAGTACTGCTCAAAGTGTGGAGGTAAAAATCCTCACATTCACCTTCTCTGCTGCAGTTGCGAATTGTCGGCTTATTCATGGACCAATAGGAAAGCCTATGCTAGACCAATCAGATTGCGAGATTTGGTTAACCAATCAGAACAGTGATTTGATGCTGTCACTCAACTGCTGTGCACTGTTGGAACACGCCTCCCAAACTCCGTCATGGCGTTTCCAGGCACAGACACAGTGCTAGTTCATGTTTTTTGTTTTGTTTTTTTTTGCAAAAAGTTTTAAAGAAGATAACAGGCAGGCTCTGTGGTTTTGCAGTGGTTAGTTAACTAACACAGGCATTTGCTGAGCTTTGGTCAGCTTTTGCAGTAGGAAAAACACTGTAGGACACTAGTTAGCCAGTATATCAGAACACACAAAAATTGTACAGTACCTCTTGTTTTACTAGTAGTGAGCATGATCAGCACAACTTTTAATCAACTGACTTCCGAAAATGTGTGAAATTACTCATCTGTCTGAAAATGTTAATAAGAGTAATTATTACTGTGGATCTTAGCCTCTTTCTCCTGCTCTCTGCCTCCCTAGCTCATTGTGTGTTTACTGGTATGAAAGCAGTACGTTTTGTTCCTTTCTGGTTTCAATAGTCCAGATTTTTTAATAGTAGCACCTTACTCTAAACTATTCACATGGTACTCACATGATATTCTGGCTAACTAGTGTCCTACAGTGTTTTTTTCTACTGCAAAAGCCGACCGAAGCTCAGCAAATGCCTGTGTTAGTTAACTAGCTAGTTAGCTAGCCTGCAGACCCTATATTGACTCCATACTTATAAGCTTTGAGGGAACTTCCTTAAAATCATGGGGGTATAAGTTTCATGAGAAATATCCAAATAATTTTTTTGTAAAAATGGCTTCTGTGAACATTGTAAGACCAGTATTGTGTGGATATCTTGGAAAAGCCTCAAACTAATAGAAAAATAACATTTAATCTATTATGATAGGAGATGTAGGATTGGGGCCAAATAAATTAGATCTAAGATGCAGTTTGGAATTAGGCGTACTTACCAAGCAGTAGTACTAGTTATCGTGAACCATGTAACTATTGCTGTTTTTGAGAATGAGCTCTTTGAAGCAATTGCTCAGAAGAAAAGGCTTGTGTTTGGATTTAACCCAAGTGTCTATAAATGTAAATAAAAACAGAATGCCGTGATTGGCAATTTTTTTAGACCCATATTTTATTCACAGTAGAACTTTAAACATATACACCAACCCATACCATCAGAGAACTGTGCACTAATAACAAGCTGGATGGACCTTGTCTTATTGAGTCTGCAGGACACTGCTTCCGTGGTTTGCAAAAAGAATTAAACATTTTTATTCGTCTGACCACAGAATAGTTTTTCATTGTGGCTCAATACATTTTAAATAAGCATTGGCCAAGTAAAGATGGCAGCATTTCTGGATGGTGTTCACATATGGCTTCTCCTTTGCTTTAATTTGCCTTTGTGAATTTCACAACAAACTGTGTTCATTGTGTTCAGACAATGATTTCATTTGTTGCCATCAAATTATAAATGAGTTCATAGTTTTGATAAAATGGGAAAAAGGTCTCACTTTCAACATTTTGATATGGGTTCTATGTTTTTATTGTCAATATAATGGGTCGATGAGATTCGCAAATCACTGCGTTCTTTTTTCTTCCTTTACATATATTGACTTTTTTGGAGTTGTACATTAATTCAGCTGTGGTGAAATGCACTAGCATTTGTAACTTCATACATGTCAGGACTACAAATAGGGAGCTGAATTAGCAGTAATTATTGTCTTTCATTCACATGTCAGAAAACTGTGTTAATTATGTTTGTGTTTACTCAAACTTAATTTATGAGATAACCATATCTGGCTTACAAGGCTTGGCCCCATGCTGCTTGTGTTTATATACTTTTTCGTTTTTCTTTCCTTGTCCAGCTGATGCTGATATTTCAGTGTTTAGAGATGATTTTCCTGCGGACCGCTAGTGACCTTTCTTATTTCAGCATGGTGGGCTCCACTATTGTGAAGAAGATTGTCTCAACACACATGAAACTGCTGCTGTCTTCTTTGTGTTCACCGAATCATCAGTAAGTTCCAGCTGAATAGCAGTTAAGTTAGTGCTCAGTTTCCTGCAAGTGTGTAGAGAGAGAAAGACAGAGAAAACACTGGGCATAAGCTTTGAGTTCGGAAAGTCACTCACCCGACTGAGGCTTAGAGTGGCATTTTTATGGTGTTAGCTCTGTCGGGGCGAGTGGCTGTGACTGCAGTGATTAAAAGAGCCAGATGTGTGGAAATTCGCCTCCACAGCCATGCGGTCAGGTGCTGAAGAGAGCCACCTTCAGCACCACAGAGAGCTGCCTTTGGTGGTGATGGCTTGAGCTCACAGGTCCGTCGTGGTAGGCGTGGGCCACGTTAGTCCCCCCTGGCTGTAGCCCAACAAGCTGGAAGGCGGGAAAGGGAATTTGTGTTTTAAATCTTTAGCTTTTGCTAGCCACTGCAAGGGGCTCGTGATCATTAACCAAAGTAAAGGGCCTACCCATGAGGTAACACCGTAGCTCCTCAATGGCCCACTTAATGGCTAAGGCTTCTCATTCCAGGGCAGCATAACGCTGTCCTGCGGGGGTGAGTTTGGGGGTGAGGCAACAAAAATACCCCTTGGTGAGGTCCAAGGTGAAAATAAAACAGGCTTTACCTAGACGGTCGATAAGATCATCCACTTGGGGAAGAGGGTACTAATTAAGCTGCAAGACTTTGCTAAGCTTTCGGAGATCATTGCAGAACCTCTATGAACTGTCCGGCTTGGGGACCAGAACGATGTGGCTGGATCGTGGGCTGTTAGAGGGCTTGATGATACAAGCAGCCAGTATTCACTTGATCTCCCCCTCAGTGGCTGAACGGCGAGCCTCAGGAGCTCTCTAGGGCCACTGCCGTACTACTACACCCATGGGGGTGTGTTTGTTGGAGTTTTCTCCTACCGGTTTGAGGGGTGGGGCTTCTGGGCACATTGACATCATCGAGCCCTTTGCGGTCAAGGACCTTGCTTGAAATCGGTATAGTCCCGCCCCACCAGCAAGTGGACAAGGAGATCAGGAACCAGACCAATAGTGAGGGGCCACAGTCATTTTTTCTCGCCCAAGGGGGTTTCTGGTCGTAGGCAATTGTCGGACCTCCCCATGCACACAGGAGACTGGTAACTCGCCATCAGTGGACTGGAGTCAGGGAAACGGCCGTCTATGCTGAGTGTGCAGGTGGCACCCTTGGTCCTGGTTTCACTGTGCAGGCCACAGCCGGCAGGCCAGCCTTTGAGGCTAGTGGCGGCATTAGCTCATTGGACTATGTGGCCCCTCTTTTCGAGGGTTGCAGCGTATTGGGTCTAGGTTGCTGCGGAAAGAAGGGGGAGCTCACGTCTTTCAGTCTGCACTTAGTAGCATCCACCATGCCCTGAGGAGTATTAGAGTTTTGCATGGTCACAGCTTTCTGGATTTCAGGTGTAAGGGTCCACAGATGCCGCTTCATGGCCACTTGTTCAACCACCTCCTCGGAGGTAAGATTGTGCAGAGGAGTAAAACCTTGATGTTTGGTGTTTGCCAATTGTTTGTGGTGTTTGTAAGATGGATGCTGACTCATCTATTACAAACCAAATAATTAGCTGCAGATAAAATAAAATAAACATGAAACAAAGATGGCAGTTGCTGATCATAGAATTGTTCACACTAATAATCAACCGTCCATGAACTAAACTACATCTGTGCAAGTGAAGCTTACTTAAATATCCAGCCAGCAAGGTTTATACATACCTGAACAGCAGTCACATGATGGTCATTCTGACACATTTTATGTCATTGTGATGCAGTCCCCAATGTCACTAATCAGTACAACTGCAAATGTGTTTTTTTTAATGGATTTTGATTTGATTCTGGTTGATTTGAAGTTTTTTTGATTTTAAGTAATGTTTATCCTGGGGATAATTTAAATAGGCCAATCATTATGGGTTCCTCAGACTAGGTTTAGTACTGGATCCATGTATTTGTACAGTGAGGTTTATTTAATGAAAAAGTTTGTTTTGTGTATTTATCTGTTTGTTTGTGTATCCAGGTGTGTACGGCAGTGTCTCTGCTTGCTGTCAGCAATGGTGTCCCAGGGCGCAGACTCTGCACGAGAGATCTTCAACGCTTTGGTCTTCATCAAAACACTTAGTAGCCTTGCTCGCCTTAGAGACAGAACTGTGAGCTTTTAAACAGTCTAAAATCTTGATTTTGTGCTCCTCTAAGTCTGAGAATCATTTTTGCAGGTTATACGCTAAAGCAGGGGTGTGTAGTCTTTTAAGCATTGGGCCAGTGTGGCTGTGGTTTTTCATTTAACAAAGCAGCAGATCACCTGATTTTTATTTATTTATTTATTTATTTATTTATTTATTTATTTTTTTTTTTTGGGGGGGGGGGGGTATTTTTGTTATTTTTATAAACTTTAAAATTTATAAACCCAATGCATATAACAAAGACAATTGAAAACATACATTGTACATTCATGGTGGCGGGGCGCAGAAGGGGGAGAAGGATATGAGAGTAAAATCTTTTTCTTTTAAGTAATCTCTGGTACTATATTGCAGACTTTTTCCAGAAATTAGTAATTTTAGGGCATGATCAGGTTCCGTGCAGAAACGTTCCATCAGCAGAGCCACTTCTAAAGCAGAGGGGTAAATTGTTGGGGGTTGAATCTATGCAATTTAGATTGAGTGACAAAAAGCTGGTGTATAAAATTATTCTGAATTAATCTATATCTAGAGTAAATGTAACACTGTCTTAACTACTCAGATAAGTCCATAGATATACCTACATATACACTGTACGTACAGCAGTTAAAGCCAACACGGTGCACTGATTTAGATTTATAGATTGTTGTATTTGTGAGTGTTTCATGAGGTTGCTGGTGTTACCCCTTTTACACATATTGTGATGTTAGTCATGAGTGGTTTTTAGTTGTTTAAAAGTAAAAAAGGTAGGCTTTGTTAGTTTGTGAAGGGACTTTTATTTTGAAGTAGAGCAGAGGGGAAGTAGAGAGCTAAGCTGGAACGGGTTTGTTTGTAGCATTTTATCCCTGGCAAGGCTGTGTTTTTGAGGAGTTACTCTTGAGTGTGAGCTGCTGCATACCTAGTGTGTGTTTACTAAGCCTTGGCCAAATCTAAAAACATTTAACCCAAAAATTGTGGTTATCATGCTACTGCAATCATGTACATTGTTGAATCCCTTCTGCAGATTTAGGGCAATTTGTGTGCTTAATAGCCCTCCCTGCTGGAGAAACCTTAGCCTGCAAATGATTTCCAAAGCTGTGCTAATTTGATTTTTCAGTTTTCAGACCTGTCATTTCTGTTTGTTTCTGTTAGCATGCAATTTGGTTGCAAGTTCAAGTACACAGTGCTTAGAATCCTATTGTAATTGTTAGGAATTTTACTTCTTATTAGGGTCTTTTCTTCACCAAACGTGGCGAGGAGGTACAGCAGGTGTAAAGTGTCTCCTTGGCCTGATAGTGGCACTATGGCGCAACAAAACACATTGTGTCTCATAACTGTTTGCATAACATGAGTAACCTACTTTTACTAGTCTGAGGGTTTAGGCCCAAAAACTCTGAAAATTGTGCAGAAATTCACAAGACTGTCAATAATTATCAAAAAATGTTTGACTTCTCTAAGCATTATAGCCACCATATGCTAATTACACTTCTGAAAAAAGTAATATTTATTTAAAAAAATAAACTCAAATGCTTTAACCAAAAAATTTAAAACTTAAAAAAAAACTTATTCAAGACTAAAACCTGAGGTGGCCTGTCAATTTTGCTGCGCTGTAAATGCTAAATAACTGTTTCTCAGCATCCATACACCATACAAAATTTCAAGGACAATTTGATTCATGAGAAATCATGGCTGCAATAAGAATTCTAAATTCAACATTGACCACTCATCACGAAACTTGAATGGTTTGTCTTTTCTAACAACAATTTGAAGTTTGAAGAAGTTTGCTTGTTACATGTGCATATTTTAATTCATAGTCACATAACTGGTTTGGTTTCATGTATTGCAGTGATCTAAACAAATTTTCAACTACAAGTTTATAAATAATAAACTTATAAATATAAGTATTTTATTAATAAATATTGTATTATATTATAAATAATATTTTTTAAATAATGCATGTTTTTTTAATTGGTAAATGTTTGAGAACGCCACCTAGTCTTTGAAAATCCTAAACCAGACCTGTAAACCTTTACGCATTTATAGCAGTTTTAAGACATCAAACTACGCTGCTATGATTTGTCACTTCAAAATACGTGAAAAGATATTTATAGAGTTCAACTGTCTGTGCTTTCAAGAACTACACAACTAGTCTATGGGTGTAACTGCATTGGGCAACAACCTGTTGGGAAAAGAAGACTTCGGCCAACCATAGCGCTAGTTATGATTTATTTCATACTGTGACTGGTTTAAAGGAAGAACGGTGCTAAACACCCTTTTAGAGGTAGTTGGCAGGGTATGGGTATTGTGAATTATGTCTTTTTTAATAAGCCTGCCAACTTCTGGAAAATAAGATGCCACCACATCAATGCCAAAAGTAGGGGGTGCAAAAACACAAGATGCAAAATATAAAGTTGCAAGTGTGTAAACATTCCTCCTGTGAGTGTAAATGTGAAAAGTTTAAGTTCTGTTTAAGGGACATATTTTTTGGGGGGGTTTCCGTTACCTTATGCCAAATGTCTTGGAAAATGTTCCAAAAGTTTATCAAAGCACAGAAAACTGTGAAATATATTGCCTTTTTTATTAAAAGGGTTCTTGTATATTGTTGTTGAATAAGTAGATATGGGGATGAGTGGGAACTATGTGCTTAGTAATAATTTCAATCAGTACTGATCAGCAAATGTACCTGACCTTGTGCCATGCTGTGCTGCGCCGCTGCAGTAAGTTGCTTCTCAAAAAATTTTTCCATGTTTGGCCGGTCTGCTAACTGTTTGAAAATGGTGCTGAAATATTCTGTGGACAGTCTTGGTAAATATTTACCATGGTCTCCCACTGTCAGTGAACCATTGTTGACTTTCAAACGATAATTGCCAGAACTCATCAGAAGTAGGTCTAATCATGTAAAATTGTATAACCACATGTATATAATGACACTCTAATGAGATGTGCAAATTTTGGTGCAGATTGTCCTTAGGAGGACACTTGATCACCCCGAAACGCTTAAAACAATTACAAATGTTATTATTAAGTCTGCAGTGTGAATTAGCTCTCAGAGCCGAATAACTTTGTAATTATGTCAGAAATTGGACTTTTTCCCCTGGTGTTTTGACTAATTTGTTTAACCTCTATGGCTTATTATAGAAAGGTCAAAAGGTCGATCTGTAGAAAACTGAACATTGTTTTTGCAGGCCCCTGATCAAAAATCATGACATATGAAGACCTTTGAGAACCAAACCACTGTACAAATACAAATCAGTAATTTTACCATCAGTCTTGTATTTTTGACATCTTTGTTCACAATATTTTTGAAAAGTTATACAAAGTTCAGTAGATTGGTACAAATTAAGCATGCATCATGTTTAAAGACCACTGCTCAGCAATAATAGCATTTTGATGATTTTTGACTTGATTACATTTTTCAATCTCTTTGTGTAAGTAATGCTTTGTTATGCCTAATTGACTCAAACTGCTAAAAACCTGATTAGGCTGATTGTGCTTGGACCCGCTCGTTAAAAATCGTTTCTAATGCATTGCCTGTAACTGTAGGCATGTAGGTCAAATACATATTTGCCATTGTATCATTTAGGCAGAATAAGCTTAGGGTTAGAGTTTAACCCCTCATTGTATACAGCATTAAGTGGCTTTGTGGATAGCCTAATTTATTAGTCAACGTTGCCAGAGAATGTTTTTATGCAGAATTCTCAGGAAAGTTGTTTGTTTATTCACTAGATTCACACTCTTTCGTAAATAAATTTACAATCAAGTTTTTTAACAGCTCAGATTATACCACTCAATTGCCATAATGGAGACTAATGTTGCCTGACAGTACCAGTTTATTTAGGGTAAGAAGAGAAGTTTTTTTTATCGGTTATGTAATGTACTAAAGGTACTCTTCTTGGGTCATCCGATTATGATTTCTGGTCTTCCATATGTGTGTTGCCAGCTGGGAACAGTATGGTTAAGAAGCTGTTAAAAAGGCATAACTGGCATGTTGATTTATTGATCTATTGATTTTAGAAAAATAGAATGACTGCTGGCATATTTACATTTAAAACACTACTCTCATACTTCCTTTCTTGCATGATTTATTCTCTGCGAGCTACATTTGTTAAATTCAGATTTTGTCATTTTGGTTTCATGCTGTGTTCTGCTGAAGGGTGGCAGCAAGCTCTGACACCCCAAAACTTGCAAGGGATAAAGAAAACCAAAACCCTATTTAAGCAGGATTAGTATTACTTGTTGATTTGGTGTAATTTGAGAAATTGCTGTTTATCTCAGTGATATTATTTTAATACAGGTCTGCTAATTAATAGTTCTGAAGGTAATTACCTCCTGTAATTCTTCAAACTCTGTAACTGCTTCCCAGTTACAGAAGTCATACTGGAATCCATGTCCGGTAATGAAATAATAAAAACCGGTAATAGAAAACACAAGGCTTTTCATTTATCAGTTTATGGTTAGAATTTTCTTGTTCTGTCTTAAATGGTGCAGGAATTACATTTAGGGACCTGGGAGGTTAAAATAACTGCTACACCATTTGAGGGGGAATGAGAAAATTCCACCCACTTTACTAGACTAATGCTAGTCTAAATGCCAGTTAACGGCACAACCTGTTGTTATAATTGTGTTCTTGCATAATGCTGATGTAAATGCTTACACAATCTGGGTTATTTAGGGTAATTTGGTGTAATTACAGAGATGCTTTATTACTTATGAATCATCTAGTCAAATTGTATGCTTATTACGTGACCACACCTACTGTAATTAGACTTTGCCTGCCCCATTAGAGCTTATCACTGACTTAAAAAGACAATTAAGAAATAACTAATCCTTTACATTAGTTTTATTGATCACAGTTATTCTCATAACCCTTCAGTGGACTGGACAGTTTCACCCCAAAAAAATTTATTGTGCGACAGGTGTCTGTTAATTGCAACTCTGTTTAATCATGAGACAATCTGAATTAATCACACCAGTTTTTTATGTAATGTAATGAAAGTGTTTTGTGTGAATCTGAAGGGCCGACCTGATGTTCGAATGGCCTACATTCGGTTTGTTCTTTCTTTTATGATGAGCGGCGACAGCTCACTTGTAGGACACATACTGGACACCAAAGGTAATCTTCACTTATTGGAAGTGTGATGTGTTATGTAAGCATCATTATGGATTTGGTTAATTCAACTATTTTCACTTTTTTGTTTAGATTTCCTGTCAGAAATCTTGAACACTGGACTGAAAGAGGACAGAATATCAATAGTCAGCCTGATTCTTTCCACCTTACAAACTAAAGTATGCCTTTTTACCTGTCAAGAGATTTCTACCATATGGAGTGAACAATTTCTTTTTAGCCTAACTTAATTTTCTGTTGCAATGCAGGTTGTACACAATACAGCTATCTGTAAATCGCAGAAACTGCGTTTCTTCAGTGCTTCTGCTTTGGCTCAGATTGCTTCTCTTTACAGATGGAATGGGATTCTTGATACCACCACCTTTCATGATCAGGTAAAGTTAAATTGTCTAATGGTTACACATTCTTACATGGTCCCTTTCCCTTAGTGATGAGCTTCCTTTATGTTCTATTTGTTAGACAATGAATAAACAGGAAGAAGGCAGACTGCTTGTACGAAACTTGGTTCATAACTTCCTCCTTGACCTCTGCTGTTCTCACAAACATGGTATTAACTTCAATGACCCAAGTCTGGGTACAGCCATAAGGTACGTGGAACAAAGCACCATTGCTAAAGGGGCATAGCTTCTGTACTATGTAGCGGTAAACCTTAATTTGTTTCATATCCATGAAAAAGTGAGAGGAGAACTTAAAATTTACGTATAATTTCACTCACAACTCAGCTCCACTAAATGAAGCACCTAACAAACTGATTAAATGTCTTTAAGTATTTAAGTATCTCAAAGTATTTAAAATCTGATTCTCTCCTGCCAGCAAAAGAAACAAACTGACACTGGACTAAAAATGAAAGCGAAAGATTTTTATAATTTCATTTAGAAGCTGAAACTCTGCATGTTTTCACAAAGGCTATGATGTAGCTTATAGTCCAGTTTGTAGCTCAGTTTAGGCAGTTTTTGAAGATTTTGTTCTTTTAGCATTTGTGAAAAAGTTATTTTTCCTGGAGCAGTTGCTCCATGAGCTTAGTGGTCATCATGCCAAACAAAGGCAACATTTGTTTGTCTACGTAACGTATAGTGGGAGGGTTGTTTTATTTGCTGGCAAAACATGCTTTGACCAAAAACTGTTTCCAGCATGTGGGAAGAAAATAGAGAAATTTGTAAAATCTAAAGATCATCAATAGAATAAGTGTCTCTAAACATACAAGTCCTTCTCATTCTCAGTTTTTCTTGTAACTTGATGTTTTGTTTCACTGGTGTGGCAGTTATTTTCCAAATGTTCTAAAATAGTTGCCAACATTAGAATGCTCGTGGTTGTATTAGGATGTTTGAGTGATGTGCCCCATTACCATTTTTGAATGTCAGTTGTGTTAAATTACTTGTGTTTTCTTCACTCCTCTTTGGCAAAATCGACATTATTTTAGTTCTCACACAACATTGCAATTTCCAAGGCTTCTGTGCATTGTTATACCAGCTGGAAGATTACTTTTTTATGCATTCAAGCTACCTTTATCTAATCATTATCTGCTGCACTAGACTCAGTAGAGTAAGTATATGTGGACTGTACCGCTTAAGGAGAGGGCTGCTGTGAAACCCCTTAATTACTATGCACTACATTTGCAATTGAATTAAATATATTTAGTTTGTCTGTGAATTCTTGTGCGTCAGATTATACTTGTGTTTACAGTAATTGCCCAAAATGCCACAGGCCCACCGTTAATGCTCCCAACTCCCCCGTTTACCCTCTTGTGGCACTGGACACAAGATGAATTGTGAGATATAAAATGAAGAAAACTTAACAGTGTAGTTGAACGCTACAGGCATCTATTTTAGACCAAGTCAAGTGGGTTTTATTGTCATTTCAACTACATACATAGCACACACTGAAACGAAACAACGTTCCTCCAGGACCATGGTGCAACATAGACAGTGCATACAAGACACAAGTGCAACACAAACAAACAAGTGCGGACAGACAACACAACACAGTACAGACAGAGAATAATAAATAATTGCCCCTAGTGTGCAAATTGTGCAATGTGTAATAAAGAGTCCAGTGAGGTAGTTATTAGTGCAATGCTTTGTGCAAAAATGCTTCCCCTTTTTATCTGGGGTAAATGGTTGGGGAGAGAGAGTGAGAGAGAGAGTGTACATGTACCAGAAAAGATATCAGTTCAGAAGTTGAGTTGTGTTGAGAAGTCTGATGGCTTGGGGGAAGAAGCTGTTGCAGAGTCTGGTCGTGTTGGACCGGATGCTGCGGTACCTTCTTCCTGATGGCAGGAGGAAGAACAGTCTGTGTGAAGGGTGGGTGGGGTCATCCACAGTGCTGGTTGCTTTGCGGATGCAGCGGGTGGTGTAAATGTCCAAGACGGAGGGGAGAGAGACTCTGATGATCCTCTCAGCTGTCCTCGCAATGCGTTGGAGGGACTTGCGGTCAGAGGCTGTGCAGGTCCCAAACCAGGCAGTGATGCAGCTGCTTAGGATGCTCTCTATGGTTCCCCTATAGAAGAGGGTGAGGGTGGGTGGAGAAAGACGGGCCTTTCTCAGCTTTTGGAGGAAGTAGAGACGCTGCTGGGCTTTCTTGGCTGTAGAGCTGGTGTTCAGGGACCAGGTGAGGTTCTCCGCTAGGTGGACACCAAGGAACTTGGTGCTCTTAACGATCTCCACAAAGGAGCCGTTGATGTTAAGCGGAGAGTGGTCCGGTCTTGATTTCCTGAAGTCAACAACCATTTCCTTGGTCTTCTCTACATTCCAGTGAAGGTTGTTGACTGTACACCAGTCTGTCAGCTGCTGTACCTCCTCCCTGTATGCTGACTCGTCGCCTTTGCTGATGAGACCCAGCACAGTTGTATCATCGGCGAACTTTATGCTGCTGTTAGAACTGTGTTTCGCAACACAGTCATGAGTCAGCAGGGTGAACAACAGAGGACTCAGTACACTGCACTGGGGTGCCCCAGTGTTCATGGTGATGGTGCTGGAGCTGCTGTCCCCGAACCGAACTTACTGGGGCCTCCCTGTCAGGAAGTCCAGGATCCAGTTGCATAGGGGGGTGTTGAGGCCCAGCAGGCTTAACTTCCTGGTGAGATTCTGTGGGATGATGGTGTTGAATGCTGAACTGAAGTCTATGAACAGCATTCTGACGTAGGTGTCCTTCTCCAGGTGGGTAAGGGAGAGATGAAGGGTGGTGGTGATGGCATCGTCCGTGGAGCGGTTGGGACGATATGCGAATTGCAGGGGGTCCAATGAAGAGGGCAGTTGGGTCTTGATGTCCCTCATGACTAGCCTCTCGAAGCACTTCATGATGATGGGCGTGAGAGCTACAGGACGGTAGTCATTGAGGCAGGACACCGTGGACTTCTTCAGCACGGGGACGATGGTGGTGGTCTTGAGGCACGTTGGGACAGTGGAGCTGCGCAGGGAGACGTTGAAGATGTCCGTGAGAACATCTGTCAACTGGTCTGCACACTCTCTGAGCACTCTGCCAGGGATGTTGTCTAGACCTGCAGCTTTTCGTGGGTTGACTCTGCGCAGAGTTTTCCTCACGTCCACTGCAGTCAGGCACAACACCTGCTCGTCTGGCTTGGGTGTGATCTTGCTCACCAACGTGTTGTTCTGTGCCTCAAGCCGTGCATAAAAGTCGTTCAGGGCATCGGGGAGGAAGGCATCACTGTTACAGGATGGTGGCATTGTCCTGTAGTTTGTGATTTCCTGGATGCCCTGCCACATGCGCCGCGTGTCACCCGTGTCCTTGAAGTGGTTGTGGATTCTCTGGGCGTGTGCACTCTTTGCCTCTCGGATGGCTCGTGACAATTTACCACATTTGGTAAATACCGCCTTCCCTGCAGAATCCAACTCTGCTTTGTAACAGGCTACTTTTCCTGCTGTTGGTTTGGTTTTTAAACATGCATCTTCAGTGAAAACGTGTCTTCAATTAAAAATTCAATTACCAGATTATAATAACAAACACCAGAACTCATAAACAAAAAAACAAGAAATTCACTCATCAGACTCATCAGGACAGTCTGGTTGTGGTGACCCTTCCTCCATCACAACTCGTATGAAATACCTAACAAGATTCACTGCAAACCACTGTGGGTTTGTTTTATATTATGGCATGAATGGCTGCTCATGTTTATGTTGCCTTGGCAATGCACACAGCTTTGAGACAGAGAAGTAGTGTTTTCTAGCTTCTCACTTTGATTTGTGGATTTAGATTGATCAAAGCACAGGTTTGTAGGATTATGTCTAGCAACACTGAAAGACAGAGCAAAATACATTTTGAAATTATACAACTGTAAGTTGCATGTACTAGCCAACCAGTAAGAAATTTGTATGTCGTTCAGGATGTCCAGCACCAGATAAATCGTTTTGGCATAGTTCCTAAGGGTTTTAGCATAATTGCTAACCTTCTGAGTGAAATTTACATTGGTTGATGTAGTTGCAATGCTTAGTTGTAAAATATATATATGTAGTAGTAGTAGTAGTAGTAGTAGTAGTAGTAGTAGTAGTACAGATACATAGTGTTTAATATGTGTAGCGCTTACTTGAATTAATACACATACATTTGACTGTATATTTGCATGGTGCTCTTATCATGATAGCACTACAATGTAGGTTTTTGCTTGAAATGGAGACTTGCAGATTTGTTTAACATTTATGTTCATTACTTGATTATGTGCAGTGTGTACTGCTTTGTCATGAATGAATCAGACATGTCAGTCCCACAATCTTGTACTTTGTAATACTGTTCCGCGTCCACCATATGCAGACAAAACTGAGACCAGACTTGAGTATCACAGCCTTAGTTTTTTAAATGTCTGTTACGAGCGGCAGATAACCACGGCTATAAAAGAATATATATAGTATATAGTGAATCATTGCGTATTATTAATAATAAAAGTATTCACATTTTTGTATGTCCAAATTTAATATGTCCAGACACAAAAGCAAACTTGTATGTCCAGACATGAAAAAAGTAAAAACATACAACAAAAACACTTATTTGCTTGCATCCTACAAGATTGATCAGTTACATGAAGGGAAATGCAAGAGGTCCCGGGTTTAAATTCCGGACGAGCCCCCAAATGTTACAGACGCTAGGGGTGGTGGGAAGTAACATGCGGTGTGTGATGGTGGATGGAAAGAAAGGAAGGACTGGGAGAGCAGTAGTGGCGTTTACAAACAATACTAGTTTCATTACAGTGGGTGGCACCTGCCCCTTACCTGATGTATCTAACAGAATTACTGACTACACGTGATGCATAGGCGTGCCCAACCTGACCTGTCCACACTCATGGAGGGAGAGAAAGAACAAGATGTGGGGGAATTGACACAATGAGCTGAACACAACCTGTTACATTTTACGCTAAAGTAGCTAGTTAAACTAGAACAGAGCAACTTTTCAGACTCATACAAAAGAACCACCAAACGCTCCCCCCACCACACACGTCCTCTCAGGTAGACTCATTTATTCGCCAAGACCCGACTCCAACCAGACAGCTCTGATAGTTTATAATCTTTCTGTAGCTATTTCATTATTTCACTGTGGCAGTTTAAAGGGGCCAAAAGAAGACAAATCAGAGTGAGATCAAATGTTATTTCAACAGCAATGACAGTTAAACGTTGAGAGTAAGGTGCTATACATGTTTTATATTGATGTTTATGTAAGCTTAGCCTTGCTACAATGCTTGCATTATGAATTGGTATCACACAATTGCAATAATGCGCAAAACTGTGTGCATAACTTGAAGCATCTGTGTTCACAACCTTACATGAAGAATGTTTCTGGCCTAATGCATTTCCTTGGGAAGGTAATAAGGCCTCTTATGAATGTATCTTGTTTGGGTATAATTTTATAAGTGGGGCACCCAGATCTGGTTAAATGTCATAGAGAAATGCTAAATATGTGCTTATTTTTGTCTATATCATATGAGAGAATGTGACCTTATATGATTGACATTTAGTGCATTAATCTGATCTAGTATATTTGTCTCATTTTCTCAGAACTTATTGGAATTTGGATAAAGATTTACTAGTTCAGTAGTAAGGCTGGCGCATAAAAAATTCTCTGTTGTATTAAAGCTGGGATAAACCTTGCTAAATGTTGCTTCTGTTTTGGGGCTAAAATGATATTAAGGGATAGCATATTTATGCTCAGGTTCATAAAACAATCTTAAGAAGTTCTTTATTGAAGAGGTAACAGTAGAAGTTACCTCCATATTATTTAGCTCTAATTGTAATACTCAAGTCACACTGACCTTATGTTTACAGGACTGGAAACATTGTCCTTCTGCAGTTTGTGGTGGGCCTTAAGCAGGCCACAGAAGATGACTTGGTGGCTGAGCTGCTTGTCAGTATTCTGAAATGCAGCCCTGATATTTTGCTCCGGTATTTCAAAGAAACGCAGTTCTCCTTTACCCCACGCATAAAAGGAGCCTGGTTAGACAGTGTTGCACTGTTAAAGAAGGTGAGATGTACATTGGCTATGTTTTGGAGTTTAATTGATCTGCAATTGTGGTACCTAAGTCATGCAAACATAGTCAGTTCTTTTTACCTCTTTACTTTAGTGATTTCCATTGTTTCATTTTACCATTTGTTTCTCTCACTTTCACACAAAAACACACACAGATTTACCAGGCCCAGCCAGAAGTGTCCCAGGCATTCCAGTTGCAAGAGATGGTTCCTGTTCCCCATTTGCTCCGCATGGTTCTGGTCACTTCGTTGCCTCCAGTCTGCAGCAAGTCCTTCTTCACTCAAGGCTTTAATGTAAAACAGCAGTAATATTTAGGATTGGGAATTAGGATTGATATTAGAGTTAAAGTTAAAAGGAACCACAAGTTAAGATGTCTTGAGGCAGAGTTAATGCCTTCTTCATTCAGATGTGGGCTATGCGTGCAATCACACTGGTTTCTTAAAATTCATAGAAACACAGCTACTGTCTCTGCTAAGTTAAGATTTTGTGGTAGTTAATATCGGTATCTGTAAAATGATGTGCCCTCAGTCCCATTGGTCGAGATTCTTTACATCGAGGAGTTGAGAGATGGACAGATAGATAATTGTTTAAGCTGTCACATTTTTGATTTTACCTCAAAAAGAGCATTGTAAACTGTGCAAAATGTATAACACAAAAGAACACCTGCCACTTGCTGTAGATTTGTTTGCATTTGCCATGGCTACTATGCAGTTTTTTTTCTAGCTTTTTGGTGCATTTCAGTTATGGAGTGTGGATGTATTTGAAATTTGACTTTAATAATGATAATCAGGGCATATATCTTAAAACTGAAGTATTGCTATAAGGTCACACCCTCAATAATAACTCCAAAGTCACCCCCAAATTTATAAGCATCCCCAAACATGTCCGAATCAAGCAGTATTTAAGATTTGCTGACATTGAGACTTTATTGAAGCTCTTTTAGTTGTTAAGTTTGACAAGTTATCTCTTTTAGTGTCATTGTTTTAATTTTTCATGTTTTCAGTGTGACTACTTTGCTAACGATTTTTTTTAACAGTTGCCCAGTGTAGTGGGGCAGCACGCTACCCTGTCTCTGCTGGCATTTATTCTGAGGAGAGCTCAGAAGAATATTGAGTACAGTCTGGAGAGACAAGTGTGGGACAGTTCAGACACGTGCAGCCCCACTGCCATGGAGGAGTTTATTCAGCTTTACAGAGAGGCATTGAGCAAGGTGAGAAATTTATTAAAGAACACAAAGCAAAGAGAGATGGATGACATTTTCCTAACACCCTAACCTGATTTGTGTTTTGGGGTGAAATACACACTAAAATGAAGAAGAAAGTGCTAATGTCTTAAGGCTGTTCTGATATTGCCACAGATTTTACCAGATGTCATGTCAGTTGTATCAATGTGGCAGTCACTGTCAAAGAAGGAGAGAAATGTGAGTGATGAAAATACTGGCGAAACTGATTTAAAAGCAATGGAGGACATTAAACCTGAAGAACATGGTAAGACCACCATGCACATGTGCTTCTTTCACTGGTTTTAACTGTACTGATGTTGTTAAAAAAAAATCTTGGTTATGCTGCAGGTGAGCATGATCCAAAGCTGATCCTGTTTAAGGCTCTGCTGCTGCAGGTGTTGTGTTTGTATCAGAAGGTTGTACCACACCTCATAAGCCAGAGCAGGTTTGACTTCAGCAAACTGCTAAAAGGTGAAGCTTTTGTCAGAGTCTTTAATTTAATTTTAGCATAAACAGTGTCTTTTGATTCCCTACCTGGCTTACTAAACTTGCAGCCAAGCAGGGTATTAAGTTGCAAGTCAATCTTATTGACTGTTTGCAGGCATTGTGTCAAAGAAGGACATGAAGTATGGGGTCCCTCCTGTTCTGCAGCACCAGATTCTGCAGCTTGCTCTGGAGCTTCCTGCAAGCAGATTCTCCTGGTTCCGACTCCAGGTGTGTTGGTCAACAGTGGAACTTCTGGTTTATTTTATGCTTAGTCATACTCCTAAGAGAAGCCAGTTGTTTTGGTAAAATCAATTTTCATACAACCTAAAATCGAAGTAAAATCAAGTTTTCGTCTTCTATACACCCATCAGCCACTTTTATTTAGTACACATCCTTTATTTACACTCATTGTCTATTTTATTAGCTCCACTGACCATATAGGAGCCCTTTGTAGTTCTGCAGTTACAGGCAATATTCCATCTGTTTTTCTGTATGCTTTTTTTACATTTTCTTTCACTTTAATGGTCACGACCCCGATAGGACTGCCACTGCAGCTGTTAATTGGATGGCGGATCATTAGCAGCACTGCAGTAACAGTGACGTTATTTTAGTGTCTGTTGTGCTGGATCAGGCACAGCAATGCTGCTCGAGTTTTTAGACACCTCAGTGTCACTGCTCACTAAGAAAAGGAATATTCCACTAACCACAAATATATGTCGAACAGTGTCCTGTGGGCAGTGGGACTAGCTGATGACCAACACAACATGCAGCAACATATAAGTTGTCATCTCTCTTTACATGTATAAGGTGGACCAGCGTGGCAGAAGTGTCTAATATAGTAAACAGTGTGTTGACACAGTGTTAAACAACTCCAGCGGCACAGCAATCCATTCAGAGCAGCAAGACACACTACCACCATGTCAGTGCTAAATATGATCTACCGCGCAAATAATACCTTCCCTGTTGTGATCCTGTGTTGTTCATGGTCATAAAAGAACAGGGTAACAAAGTTTACAGAGAAACAGATGGCCTACAGTCTGTAATTGTGGGACTATAAAAGGCACCTATATAGTAAGCAGAGCTGATACAATGAACAGTAGGTGTACAGTGCATCAGGAAAGTATTCACAGTGCTTCACTTTTTCACATTTTGTTACAGCCTTATTCTAAAATTGATTACGTTTATTTTTTTCCCCTCAAAATTCTACATACAAAACCCTATAAGGACAAAGTGATGTTTTTTTTTTTTGCAAAAATATTAAAAATAAAAAAACACATGTACATAAGTATTTACAGCCTTTGCCAAGGCCCTTAAAACTGAGCTTAGGTGCATCCTGTTTCCACTGATCATCCTTCAGTTGTTTTGACAAGTTGATTGCAGTCCATCTGTGGTAAATCCAGTTGATTGGACATGATTTGAAAAGACACACACCTGTCTAGAGAAGGTCCCATAGTTGACAGTACATGTCATAGCAGAAACCAAGCCATGAAGTCCAAAGAATTGCCTGTAGATCTCCAGGACACAATTGTATCGAGGCGCAGATCTGGGGATGGCTACACAAAGATTTTTGCAGCATTGAAGGTCCCAATGAGCACAGTGGCCTCCATCATCTATAAATGGAAGAAGTTTGGAACCACCAAGACTCTTTCTAGAGCTGGCTGCCTGACTAATCTAAGTGATCTAAGCCACTCCTCAATAAAAGGCACAAGCTGCCCAAAAATAAGTGTGCCAAGATTGAAGCATCATATTTAAAATGACTTTAGGCTGTAATTGCTTTAACGAAGTATAGAGCAAAGGTTGTGAACATTTGTGTACATGATTTTTTTTTTTTTTTGTTTTATTTTTAATACATTTGCTAATTGATCTTGTGTTGTCATACGCTATAGGATGTTTCATTTTTATAGTCAGGCTTAATGCATTTTGTTTCTAACATCACCCTTTTATTACAGTAGAGGGTGATGTCTGACCTCATAGTTTTTACTATAATAAGCCAGTGCTGCTTTCTCTTTGCAAGATCACAATGATCCATGGCATCCAGTTTCTTTAGTAGTGAGAAGATTATGACTGTGTATGTACAGTAATTATTCAATCAGACCACAAAAAATGCATAATCACTGGCTTTTTGTATTGTCTTTGGAAATGGTTATATATTTTAATTCTAATTCTGGTAGAGTATACATTATAATTATAATAATATGCTTTTTTTATAATGATAATGTATATTCATATACACATGTCAGAACACAACACATACCAATGGTCAGAGCAAGTGATTCTTTGTCAGATCATCATGGTTACATCATCAGCTGTTTTGTCTTTTTGTGTTTTATCAACATACTATTTAAAAAATAAATTAACTGTATTTGTTTAACTTTGTTTATTTGCTTTACTTTGTGTATTCCGACAAGTCGCTCTTTTTGTGTTTTATGTTCATTGACTTCTCTCTGATTGCTTGCTTGAATTTTTTTCTCATTACCTAAAGGATGTTGTCACTCCAGGGATGGCACAAGGGGAAGGCTCTGTGTTCTATCTTTTATTGAAGATGTTTATCAGCACTAGCAGCAGCCACCTGAGAACTTCAACCAGAATGCTTGTCCTTAAAGTAAGCTTAAGGGGAACCAAGATTAGGGTTAGAAAATGTGAATGCTGTAATGTGAAGGTTATTTTGTATGTGGAAAATGTTTGTATGTATAAAGTTCTGATTTACTGTGGATGTTTGTTTGCTGTTCTGTTGTCAGGTGCTGAGAGACAGTGGTGTGTTTGAGCATACCTTAAAAGAGCTAGAACTGTGGGTAGACCACCTGCTCTCCTTGGAGTCATCACAACAGGAAAATGTCATCCATTTTTTAGACCAGGTGCCCCAGTAAAATCTTGGTGCCTCCTTTACACGCCCTACACAAAATACATGCATGCTAAAAAAATTTATTTATTTATATACATATTTGTGTATATGTGTTTAAAGGTTTTGACAAGGGTGGTATGTAACCCTTGTGAGTACATGGATAAAGTTGCAACTATGGTGCAGGAAGCTGTGTGTCTGCAGGCTGAAATGAGTGGGCAGGACAGAGTGGCAGGCAACTTGCCTATATCACACATCAGTGGTGAGCATTCTTCTATACTTGTTGTAGGTCAGGTCCAGCTTTCAAATGCTTTTCAGTCTTTTACAGCAAATACTGGTTCTTTGTTGGTGTGATTTCAGTATTTACCTAGATACTTGGCAACATCAGTGTCCAGAGATTCTGCTTGAGAAGTGCTGAAGTGCTTGTTTGTGCTGCTGTCTGACAGATATACTAGATGCATTTGCTATTATGAAGGACAGTACAAATGGTGCTGAGGACATCGGGCCGTACCTCAATGTGGACGTTTTCCAGGCATTCCCTTTCAGTGCCATTGTGCCAGCTGTGCTGGAAGCACGTAACAAACTGCTAGTGAGCTTGAGGAATGAGCAGGGTAATGCTTTGGACTTTTTGATTTTTATCTTGTTTTTGTTGATCCTTTTTTTTTTTTACCTTAAATATATATTAGACATATTAAACTCGCAAGCGTTTAGTCTGCTAGTAATGTAGCAATCCATTGTTCTGTCTCATTGTATTTACTAAAATAGTGAACAATCCGATGCATCAGTGTAATGCATGAACATTGAGGCATATTTTTCATGCATGTTCAAACATTATTTGCATGATTACTCTCTGTGTGCTACGCTCCTCCTAAAGTTGTAGGTGGCAGGATGTTGCAGGCTGTCACATAAATCCTTGTGTATAGCACCTAATAATGCAGGAGTTATCTACCTGTTGTCCGAGCAGTAGCAGACAAGAAAGCAAAATTATAAACTCTCCTGATGGGTGTAGCAACATATTAATTACATTAGTACTTTAAAAATGTTTTTACAACATTTTACAGAATTTGTAACCTTAATTTGCTGCTGATTTGGAACACACAGTGATCCAAGCATGAATTTATTTGATTCAGTCTTTCACTAATCGTTAGCATTTGGCTCATGAAGCAGGTCATTTAATTAAGTCTTTGTAGTTATGTTTATACAAAGATACTTGACAGTACTGTATTTTGCAGGTGTAGTTTGTGAGTACATCTGTGCAGTGCTGTGTGATGTCATTCACTGTCAAAGGGATCCACTGGTCCTGTGTCTAACTCTTCAACACTACGATAAAGAGCTTCTCTCTGCTGAGAATCCCAGACTTTTTTATTCCTGTCTTACCTCCTTCTATCTCTACTACTCTAAATGGCTTCCCCAAAAGTCTAAGGAAACATGGGTATGTTTTTTTTTTCTGTACATTATGGTCACATATTGACATGATGCAATAT
This sequence comes from Megaleporinus macrocephalus, assembly GCA_021613375.1. Classification (NCBI taxonomy): domain Eukaryota; kingdom Metazoa; phylum Chordata; class Actinopteri; order Characiformes; family Anostomidae; genus Megaleporinus; species Megaleporinus macrocephalus. The sequence goes on along the minus strand of CM038723.1, from coordinate 15,899,798 downwards.
GTCATGTTCTTAAAACGTGGTAGCTATTCCTATTTAATGTGGCAGTGTTATTCCATAGGAACTGTAGACAATCAAAATTTACATGTAAATGAGGTCATGCATGTTAAAGAAACACAACAAGTAAAGTTTTTCCTTGTTACCAGAATGGATATGATAAAAGAAATGAAAACAAGTTTAACAAGTATTTTAATTGTAGAAATTATATTTTGGCTTGTAAGATTCCATCTCCCAGTGGTAGAAATTTTTGTACCATTTACATTTCTATAAATTTATTTTATATAACATTTAATTATTTAAATTATTTTTTTTATAACACTTAATGTACATTACATTCAATCAACATTCAACTTTTAAATATTAATTGTTGTCTTGTAAAAAATGCAGTTCTCAAAAACTTTTTTGATTTTGACTTTATTGATTTGATTGTTCGCAATATACTGACAAAAAAAAAGTTAAATTATGTTATTATGTTAAAAGAACGGCACTGTTTTTACCATACATTCCCAAACTAGTTAGGTCCAACCCATGGTCTCCTTGTTGCATAGCCATGCAACAACATTATTTGCTGTTAACATCATGTTACATTGGGCAGTAAGTTTTATAAATCTGACGTAATGATCTGACGTAGTCTTCATTCATTTAATTAGCTGATTTAATGTCTTAAAAATGCTTTAATCAATGTTCTTATTTCTTACAGTTTAATTTGGAAGGCTTATCTGCTGCTCCTTCTGCTGTGACATTTCCTGCCTTCTTGAAGGCTTGTTACAGTGAAGGACCTGAGGCATTTCTTCAAGACTCATTCAGGCCAGCCCTGGAGAGGTCTCTGTCAAGTCTGCAGCTGTCTCAGTTCACAGGGGCGGTCAATCAAGTTCTGCTCTACCTCAAATCCTTTGTGGAAGCTTTCAACTCGGTATTGTTACTTCTCATAAGATGTTTGTTTCTTCCAAGATTGTGCTATGGGCCTGAGGCCAAACTAAACGTGGTCTGCAACTGGATTTTGAAGTATTTGCTTAATGAAACGAATAGTCGATTCTATTTAACAAGCCCTTAGTTTAGCTTGGGATTTAAGAAAAGATCTAAGAATTGCCAATTTATTGAGCAACCAGAATATGGGCTTTTGTCCAGTAAAAATAAAAAAAGCTTTTTTCTTATGTGATGTTGAATTTTGATTGTTTTCCAGCACTTTCTTTGCATCATATTATGCACAGATCACCCTGTTTTACCTTTTGTCAAACTTATCTGCAGCTTTTATATTTCTCTGTATTTTATTTTGTTATGGAGGCAATATTTTTTTAATGTTTGGTAAAACTTATCTCATGGTAATATTTTTTCTGGTCTAGCTTCCCAAAGGGCAGGCAGTTCAGTTGGTGGCTTGTGTACTAAAAGTACTCAGTGCTCTACTTCTCAACTTGAACAGCACAGCAGAGGCTCCATCTAAGCAACCTAAGGCTCAGGAAGATGATGTGCTTTTTCTAGAGATGGATTCTGTAACTGTCCAGGAAGTCAACAAAGAGCAGGTGGGCAGTTGGCATAGCATGTTTAGAGAGTATGTTTTAAACAGCAGTGAAAAGTAATTTATAATTTAAAAGGTCTTTATTTGGATTTCTGGCACCTTTTCAGATCAAATCAAATAATTTATCCAAGCGAAATTGCAACCATTGTAGTGAAACTGTATACATAAAGTAGTATGTCTTATATGTCTATTCCTATTAGCACCTTTCTATTGTATGAAGTAAATAGATTTGCTGAGCTGAACATACGAATAAAGACTTAAAACCCTGCCTCATTTTCCATCCCTCCCTTTCTCCTTTTAATGGGTTGATTGCCATTCCTTGAACATTCCATGTTTTGTGGAGTTAAGTCATTCCAGTCTTGTCTTCTTTATTAATAACCCCAGATAGAACTAAAAAAAGACCTAAAAGACATATGATCCCTACTCCTCTGACTAAAAGTTGTTAATAAAAATGAACAACATGCAACAATGTTTAATACAACTCCTTTTGCTTGTCCAAGGTATGCATCCACTGTGCAGCTTAAGCATGTGTTATTTGCATCATGCTTCTTTGCAGAGTAATCCTATGACCCTGCTGCATTATTGAAACATAGCTTCCTGCAGAACTGTGGGTTTCCTCCAGAAGGGTCTATTTGCTGTAGTCCTGGAAAAACCTCAGCTTGTGCCATTAATATGCAAGCTGTCCATGTTCACTGATGGCCTGCCAAACCATGCTGACTAAATTTACTTTCATGTGCCTCGCTACCATTTCTTTAATCTTCTCTGAACAGTCTTCTGTCAGATTCCCAAGGGATGTAAAATGTACACTTTAAGATGTAAAAGTAGTTTAAATGTTGGCAAGCTGGGAGCCTGTCAATCTTGGAACCTAGTTCTTAAAACACGCTCTTAATATCTGAGTGATAAGAGTTAGTCTTTGTCGAATGTTTGTCAGATGTTGCAGTGACTTCTAATATTTCTCAGTATTTAAAAAAATTAAAGCTTTGTGTATATTAATATGCCCATAGTTTTTCTTGTTAAAATGTGAAGTCCTGCTATAATGGTAAATACTGTTCAAGCACATCTGTGCTGCTTCACAGATGATGCATGAGAATTTGGTGACGCCACAGTGGTTTAAAGCATTTTATATCAGTTGGAACACATCACCTCAATTGACTTCATCTGTGTGTTTCTTGCTGTTTTGTAGGTTCTGCTTTTTGTGTTTAGGTCAGTCTTTAAGCACCCGATCTTAGAGCAGTGGTTTCTGGCAGTGGAACTAGATGCAGTGCCGCACCACTCTCCGGAGCTGGACAGTGTGAGGCACCTGTGTACCCAGATGACGCAGGGTGTCCTCAACTTGCTGCTGTCCTTTGCTGAACCCCTTAGAACTCTCAATGCCCTGGAACTCATCAGACCTTACCTCTTAGCCACAAAGCAAGCTCTGCTCAAGGAGCTACAACCCAGTGGCAGGTACATCATAATGTTTGTTGTCAGATGATTATTATTGATTAGCCATTAGGTAAGAATTTTATATACATAGTATTAGTAGATTAGCAAGATAACATGTACAGTATAAGGGCTGAAAATAACACACTAATGTGAGGTAGATAGCTGCAGTAGAGTTACTATTCAGAGTAAAGAAGGGTATAAGACAGGTTCACATGCTTGTGGATACAGCTACTGTGATTGAGTTACAACTTGAAATATTTGTCTGTATGCTGTATAGTCTCATTGGGAGACTATTTCCTTTCCTTCTTAGATAGTTATCGGAATTGGATTTTGATCAATTTGTTTAACAGATTAGTTTATGTTTTACTTGGTTTCAAAACATTAGAGCTACAGTGTTCTAAAGCTGCTTTGAACTAGGGGTGTGTTTTAATTTTTCGATTCAAATCGATCTTCAGCTGGAGCACAAGTGAAGGCACCAGAACTTGAAAGCAGATGTATGGCTACATTTCGAATTCAGAAACTATGACGCTATATAAACATATAAACACTAATGTTTTTAGTAATGATAGTGCTCCTTGTACATTTACCACATAAGTTCTCTGAAAATCTCTTTTCATATTCAAACAAAGCATACTATCCGGGAATCTCTGGTGATACCCAGCCCTACTTTGAACTGTGTTCACATTACAAACTTTATAAATTAGTTATGAATTTTTTATCAAATTGAATTGATGTCTCTCATTCATAAATGTGAGTGACTTGTTTCTGTCTATAATAAGAACAAATCTGGGTCCCTGAAACGCGATGCGTTTCTGCACATTTTTTCTGTCACGTGCATTCTACCACGTTTGTTTGGGGGTGCACTTTGTCATGGCTTTGGCAATTATTTAGAACACTTGGTAGTTTTCTTTTGATTAATTTCCCCAAAAATCACCATCTTATTGGTCCGTCCACGGACTGTTGTCCTCTTCTCAAGTGTTGTTTAAAGCACTGATGTTGCAGGCTGATGACAATAGTACTAAGTGCATGCATGCCAGAAAATTACACATGGCATGTGATCTGATTGTTTAATGTAAAATGTGCATTTAAATTCTAAATTCTCATTTTTTGTTTGTTTTTACCCCATTTTCTGTTCTATGCTAAGCTTGCAGGTGTAAATCATATATTGAATGCCTGTGGCTTTCGATCTTACAGACCTAACTTTGTTAATAACTTGCATGACTTGCATGACTGTAATGAATCAGAGGATGGTTCATAGTTCATCTTTTATCACATGTTGTTGTGGTATGCAACAACGCATAACACTTTTATTTACACCTTATATATAGACATATTTTTTTATGCACAATTTGTATTACCCATAATCAGTTATCAGATTATTGCCACATAATCGCTGTTGACTGAATATTTTTGCTTGGTAGACCATTAATAAGCCTAATGCTCTGCATATGTGTCTTCCTGGAATGGGTAGTGTCTTGTTATTGATTTGGCTAAATATATCTTTTAGCATTACAGGTGTATGTTATCTTAATAACTCTTTAAGAAGCTTTATCTGTGCTACGTTTAATGCTCTAAACTCACTGGAACAAATTCATGTACTGAAGTCTGTCTACAGCTGTCAAGAAAACATTTTATTCAGTTATAACTGTTTTATCTCTACATTTAAAATATGAGCAATTTTGGCTTACTATTAACTTTTGTTAAATAAAACTGCAAGTATGCATCAGTGGTATTTAAAAAAAAACCAAAAAAAACACTTGTCTTTGATAGTCACTAGTATTTTGGTTCAAATTATAAAACTGGTGTGTTTACTAGACGCCTTAAAGAAGATTCTCAGTCTGTTGGTGCCTTCTTGGCACTGTATGAGTACATGGAGCCATCCAGCTTGATGGAGGTCATGTCTGCCCTGCTGCTGCTGCCCCAGAGCAACCTGCTTATTGACGGTGACCAGCTCAGTGTGTATGGCCATGCTGTGATAAAGATTCTCACAAAGAGCTCATCTCTACCAGGAAAAAACATCTTATGTCTGTCTTTACCACACGTGCACAGCCTAGCGACCCTCCACACCTCCTGCCACAGTGCTCAACTAGATGTTCTGCTGCAGGTGAGTATAGCAAATCCTGTACTTTAGAAATTTGTTTTTCAAAAGGAAAATAATAAGTGTTTTTTTCCTTAGGTACTACAGAGAGAGCCTGGTAGTGCCAAACTTGTCCCAACTGATGTCCTTCTCCACTGCCTTCAGCACCGCTCTAACCTAGACCTGGCAGCCTTGCTGGTGCAAAACAGCTCCACTCACTGCCTAAGCTTTGAGCTTTGGTGCTTGGAACATTCCAACCTTGCAGACATTGCAGCTGTAAACAGCATATTTTTCTGCCTGCTGAACAGCTACATCCAACAAGCTGCCACTCTAGACCCCTGCAGACCTAAAAACAGTCAGTAAAGAGAGAAACTAAATACAGATCCTAAAGTTAGTAGTTTTGTTATATTAATGTTTGATATTGTTGCAGTTCAAAAGAAAGTCCTGCGGATGTTGACCAACGCTTTGCTAGTCAAGGTGTTGAGCCCAGGGCCACAAGTGGAAACTCTGGGCCGGTATATGGAGATTCTGTCCAGCCTTATCCGAGTGGGAGATATGACTCCTGAACTGTTCCAGCTCGTTGCTGACTTACCTGCCTGTCTTCATCAGCCAGACAGCTATGAAAGGTAACATTGTATTGAAGCTACATTTTTTTATTTTTTATTATTTAGATCAGGAATTAATTAGGCTATTGCACATTTGTATTAAAAGTATGCCTAGTTTAAGGTGGTTTAAAATGAACTGATGAGAACATTGAGGTGACCATGGTGTGACATAACATCTTTCAGACATTAGTTCCATCCTGTGTCAGGCATTAGATTTTAGTTACAGCCTCTTCCACTAGGCTCTTTGGTAATTATTGGTAACTATTGTTAATATTTATGTCCCATTCAAAAAATTTAAATATACAGAGTTATATATTAAAATTAATTATGTAGTGTTACATTATCTTTAGAAATTAAGAACATGTAATTATAAATTATAAACCATGTCAGACAAATCATGCAAGTATTAAACCTGAGAGCCTAAAGTTAACTGTATCACAAACAAGTTACTCTTGTTTCTCTTAACGCCCAATATACATGTAAATATTATGTCTTATGAATACATTCCCGAAGTCTAATAATAATTATTTTTTTATTTTTAAATAAGATTATGTATTCCAGCCCTACTTTTTATTACGTGCTCTAGACAAAAATGTCAGACATCCTGTTTTTTTGTTATTTGCCAATACTGCTTGTTGTGCCAGTGGTACTGGCGATTACAGAAAAATCTCTGTAGTTTTTACAATCAAAAACACAATAAAATACATAAAAAAAACTTAGATACTACAGTATACTAAAGTTATGTGCGTGCTTGGTAGCACTATGCAATAGTTAAGATAAATTGTTAGAACACCGAAACAACAAGGCTAACAGGTTACAAGTTACTACCTCGCAGTTAGCTTAAAGACTGAGAGAAACAATGTTGATTCTCAGTAGGTTAGTGTCCTCTGGCTCTGAATTGGATTCTATCTCTGTATTCTGGTGAATAAAACATGTATGGCTGTATAAGTCATACATGTATGGCAAATCCGGGAGAAGGAGCATCCATTCGTTTTTCAGGCGTAGTGGTATTTTACAATTGAGAGAGGCTGTGCTATTTCTGTGATTGAATGTTGTTAAGTGCCTTCAATGTTTTAGAGCAGGGAATACTGTTTGTTTTGTACAAAACTTTTAAAAACCTTTTTTATATACATTTCTGTATTATGCTTGTGAGAGAAGGCATGTGAACTGTTTGGAATTATCAGGATTACTGTCCCGGTTTACCCAAATATTATTTAACTAATCCAATAACATACGAAAAGTTGTACTTTTCGTGTTTGTTATTGGGTAAATGAGTAAGGCACATGTGAAACCCACATTTCCAGTATCCTCTTTTTTAATTGAACCACCTTTTTCCATTTGGCTTTTGGGGAAGTCATGAATGCAGAGGTTCACTTACCTTTTCTACACTGTGCTGTAGAACTCATTGTGCTTAATAAAAGACATAAAAAACAATGCTGTGAATTGTATTGTAATTGTGATTTAGATAATGGTCAGGCCACATTTTTTATTAGTAATCAGTATAGGAATCCAGGTAATTCCAAAAGACTCACTCACTTTTTCATACAACTGTACATCCTGTTATTACCCTGTTATTACTATCGAGTTTCCAGGTACAGCTTGTCATTGATGTGGTTTTATTTATGATGACTGGTTTTAATTTAGGTGGCAGCTAGCAGACTCCATTACTGAAAAGCTGGCAGACACACTGGACAAGCTGCATTGGCAGAAATCCTTGCTCACTGCGGCTTTCCACTGGCTGTCAACAACCTACAAAGAGCAGAAGAATCCACAGTTTGAAAAAGAGGAGGCCATGCTTAAGAGACTGAAAACATTGCTGGTGTGTAGATCTGCTTTGTTGTTGTGTGTTGCATGCTCTTTTGGCACCTATCTTGTCACCTGCCAAAAGTCACAGTAATATTCTTTCTAGTGAAGATGTTTTATGCAGATGATAATTTACCCTTTCGTTGTTATCTTTGCCAGCCTAACATATTTGCAGGAAGATTCCAGCCATTTTAAAATTGGAGTGGACTGAGAGTCCCATCACAAGTTATGTATTATTATAAGTTGGATGATTTAAGTGTTTAAAAAAAAAAGTGTTCAGATTAGGCCCAGATCCAAGCTGCTGCCACTCCTACATGCTACCCTGAGATAGAGCCAGGCAATGGTATAGGCTCAGGTCCAAGCCTCTTCTGCTCTGGGGCTAGTCATGAGCTAGAGGTTGATCCCATGAACCGACAGGACACGACTGAAGTGCCCTTGAGCGAGTCACCTAATCCCTGACTGCTCCCCGAGCGCTGTGGTAGTCACTGCCGCCTAGTGTGTCTGTTCACTAGCGTGTGTGTATATGTGAGTTTTTCCCTGCCCAAATGGGTTAAATCTGAAGATCTTGAATTTTCCTATGGGTTCAACAAAAGCATCTAAATGAAAATATTATTCTGTGGCAGTGCATGTTAGATCTTGTTAGATGTATTATGTATTAATTTTTTTTATTTGCTAGATTCATTTTCTAACTTTCCTTTCTACCTTAAATGGTGGGGCATTTACATTCTGTTGTTTGACTTGAGACTTAACTGATGCTTAAATTGGGACTTGACTGTCTTCGCTTGAGACTTAAGGCTTCTTTGCTACACGGTGCTGTGTTTCCAACTGTGGCAAGGTAAAGAGCTAACAAACTTGATATCAGGTTGACAAGCATACTACAAAAAACTATTTTTGTCTAAATCTAAAAATTAAAAAACTAGCATGTCTGTACTATTAACTGTATTAAAAAAAAGATTGTTCTTACCAGTCAGCTGTATGGAATTCACAAATTTATTATTGATTGTACTTAATGCATGTTTTTTTTTCTAACTTCGCTCATTGTTTCACCATGGGAAATCACCTTTTACTTACGTCTATGACGGACCTTTTGACTTGTGACTAGGCTCCGCTCCTGCCCCTTAGCCACGGTCGACCTCCCTGAGAGGGTTATTTGTGCTTTCTTCTTGTGAAGGACTACAAGCTCAGCACTCTAGGCAAAGCTGTGCTCAATAAACAGTTCTCAGAATGTCTGTCATTGGAACCCACCGCTGAATGCGCCTCAGCTTATTACTAGAAGTGCTGAATAAGTACCTTCATCAAGAAGTGCTTTTTCGCTGTTAATTCAGCTACAGAGAATAGCGACCGGGTCAAAGCGAGCTCGGTAGCTTTGGGACCCTCACCCACTGTGCGTCTTTTGTATAGGTATTAAACATGCTCAAGTATTGCTTGCGGACTCGCAAACATGCACTCACGATGCTTTGATGCCACAGAAAATAAGAGAGAGGAGGTTGAGAATTGTTGTAGCGAACGAAAAGGACCCCTGCTTGTCTGGGGCTGTTTCCAAAGCTACGGCCAGCGACCATCAGCCGCAAGCCTCTGTGAGCTGGGCGGACATGATGGAAGCTGAATCCCCCAAAATGCCTACCCTATTTGAGGATCTCTACCCAAGCGAAATGGGAGCCGGGCGGGCAAAGAGGACTCTGTTCTCCTCGGACATGGATGAGGACAATGAAGATGACTCCACCTTCCTGGTCCAACAGCCCAGAGCACCCAGTGTATCCGACACTGGCTCTGTACTGGCTCGGTACGAGGTGTTTAAACTGGCTATACCTTGGCCAGCGGTGCTGAATGAAGAAGGGGCAGAAAAAGACCTTTATTATAGGAAAAGGCTCCCTCCAGCCCAACCCTCAACTAGACAGCTTTTACCTGTGTAAATCAATGGGATGGTGGAGCTGACCAGACCCCCAGCGGGAAATTGGACAGCAGTTGGATTCTGGGGCAACGAATCCAATGCAGAACTCGGGGGCCAACCACGGGGGCTCAGCAGACCAGCGCTCGAGAGCTACTTACCCTGGGCCAGGGGGGAAGCAGTCCTATGTGGCCGTAGCAGTTAAGAACCGTCCGCCTCCATCCCCTGCAGAGGGGAAGAAGAAGCAAACTGTTTGACACCCTACCATTTCACTCTTCCATTAGCTCCTCATTCTCCCACCAAACAGAGAAAGTCGGAGGGAAGCTGCAGCCCCAGTTTGCTGTGTTCAGAGGGCTCCACAGTTCTGGAATTTTTGGGAACCTCTACCCCTTCATCCTTTCCGGTTCTAGAGAAAGAGGTGCAGGGGATTGACATTCAATGTTCAGAGTGTCACCAAGCACGCAGTTCAAGAGAAATAAAAATAAAGAAGGCACTATCGCAGCCAGATGGAAAGCCGAGGGTGATGTGCTTTACACGTTACAAAACACAAGCAAAACAGGGTTTTCCCATTAACGACCACTTGGAAGGGTCTCACGCCCCTTCTGGGTGACTGCTGTCTCCCAAAAGGAACACGAGGGAACACTCAGAGATTCTAATACAGTGTTGAACCACCTACATAATCTGGGGTTCAAAATAAATCGGAACAAGAGTTGTCTAGAGCCCTTCCCCTCCCATCAAGAAGGGACCAATTGTCACAAGCAAGCGGGGGTATATATATCATCCCCACCAGACAAAATGTCTCTCGGGGCCTGGCCCGTGAGAGGTGGAATCTGAATGCGGTGGGCCTGTCACCTGCTGTCAATCATGCAATGCATAGTGCCAGGGCTATATCTACTTGCACATTATATGAGCATAAATGGCGAGTCTTTGAAGAATGGTGTGCCCTGAGAAATATCACTGCTTTCCACAAGATTTGTTGGATAAAGGGAACGCTTTTTCAACAATCAAGGTGTACCTGGTGGCCATCTCAGCTTGTCACGTGGGTTTTGGGGATAAGCCTGCAGGACTGCATGCTTACGTCTGGCGATTTATGAAAGGGGCGCGCCGTAAATGGCCGGTTTCCAGCCCGTTGGTCCCTCTGTGGGATTTGTCCTTGCTTTTTGCTGCTGTCACCCCTTTGATCTTGCATTTGTGCCGAAAGTGATAGACTCGGCCTACAGATGCCCGACAGTGAAGCTGGAGGCTTTTCACCCCCCACCTTTTAACACTGTGGAGGACAAGAAATTGCACTGCTTGTGCCCTGTCAGGGCCTTGCGTCAGTATATGGATAGAACAGCTGGTTTGTATCATGGGCCACTCCTTTGAAAACCCTTGTCCCGTCAATGGTTGTCACACTGGATTGTGGAGGCTATAGCTGTGGCATATAGATGCAACGGCACACAACCAGAGGTATGGCAACATCCTGGGCGTTGTTTAAGGGTGTATCAGTACTGGAGCTCTGCACTGCTGCGAGCTGGGCCTCAGGGAACACGTTTGCATGGTTCTGCAGGCTAGACGTTTCAGGTCCATCCTTAGCACGAGCAGTACAGGAGACCGGTGTGCCTGATTTATTCAGGGGCGGAGCCTGGTTATAAGTCGACCTGCTTTTAGTTCTGCAATATTCTTGGGCCAGATTTCAGTGTTGCCTGTGACTTCTGCTGAAGTACAGGTCTCATAGTTCCGCAACCAGCCCTTTATAAAGTTGTGAAAGTTGTAATGCAAATGTGGTGTCTTGTAGTTCAAATGATTTGATGTATAAAGTAGAGATGGAAGGATCGATTGGCCATGTATCGGTATCGGACGATTTTTAATCAAAACGTGATCGGTGATCGGCGATCAACCGATCTTGAGAGCCGATCAATGGTGGTAAACAAATGAGCCTAATTTCTGTGTTCCCAGCTAGCGTTTCATCCAGGAAGAGGAGCCCTCCATAAAACTCCCTCCGGCCAGCTCCCTGCAATTCCTATCAGAACCGCTAGGTGGAAATACATAGTTTTGTTTTTCGTCAGACTGACTAAAGCAGCTGCCTCGCGATAACAGTTTACGCGTTCACCGCATGTGCGGAATGAAAACATCGTCCGTCTGGCAGTTTGTTACCGTATGTGACTCAAACTCATCCAGGGCGTTCTGTAACATCTGTAAAATTAGCAAAATCAGCGTCTCACGGGGAACCAAGACAAAGACATTTAACACTACTAATCTGATACGACACTTACACCAAGCAGCTGAATACAGTGAGTATCCGCAAACAGCGGAGCTAGCACGCGCAGCCCAGAGAACCGTGCAGACCAGATCTGACCGGTACGAAAAGTACAGCAGCAGCAACAGCCAGAGAGCTAAAAGAACCACAGCCAGAGTGATTGAGTTTAACACTTTAGATAAGCAGCTCTTCTCGGCTGTAGGAGACGTTCTGTGGCATTCTTGCGCTTAATATTCCACCTGGATCTACCCGTTCCTAGTAGGAAATACTTTTCAGATGTCGCTCTTCCGGAGCGGTATTAAGCGGTTACTAATAAAAATATCATGCTGTTTTACATGAGCTCGTTATAAATGGTAATAAACCAGTTTCCACCTTGTTTCATGACTTGCTTGTGCTAATAATATGTAGCCCTGCCGTGTCTAATAGCCCCGCCCTCGTTCGGTATCTGCTATCGGCCGATTGCGCTGAAAGGTGATCGGCGATCGGAATCGGCCTCAAAAACACTGATCGGTCCATCTCTAGTATAAAATATAGAACTGAATACGACCCATTGAAGTTAGAGTGTAACATTGAGCTAATGTTGTATGCTTACAGATGTCTCCAGAGAATGTTAGAGCATTGGACTGGAACATCTTTGTTAAGTCTGGTCTAAAGTAAGAATTTTTTTCTGTTAATGAATCTGTGAATATTAACGTTGCTTATTATGTGATTCATAATAATTTTTGTTTGTGGTTTTCGTTCCCTTTTGTAACACTTCCTTTCTCAGGTATCGGTACGAAGATCAAAGTTTCTTGGTCACCTTGAACACATTATTGAAGCTGATGTACAAAAGTGTGCATACTTCTGAAGAGCTACTGTCCATAGAAACTGTGCACATGATGGTCACAAATCACTCTCTGTTCTTGCCCACAATGTTGGCTTCCCAGAATGAAGCAGACAGTAGCCCTAAGTGTAAAGGTAAGAATTTCTACCAAAGGTTGCTTAGTACACTTATTCACTAAAAAGTTTCATTATATTTTTGTGTTCTACCCAGCATGGATATTTATAATATTTCATCTCTATTTCATTTAATTAGAGGCACTCATATCACTTCTGCTCATCTTGGTAAAAAAATACCCCGGGGTCTGTAACAGCAGTCATTTGCCTGTTCTTCTTGGTGCATATGGAGCTACGTTGAATCCTGCAGGTAAATAAATTTGTTCTATGACAGTAAGTGATTAGCATGTAAGCACTAACAGCTGTCTAGCTTTACCATCAATATTGACGATCAGGGGGAAAATTGTGTTACGTGACAATGATGTAAAGCATTCAATGGATTTTACAGTATGATATTACAGCATACTGTAACAGTCCAAAATTAAGATGTTTAGGCTAAGTACAAGGAATGTTAAGATTCTCCACTTTGAGAAGCCATTGGAGAGTGAAGCAGGTTTGTAGTGTTCTTTGACCCGAGTTCCGAGAAGTTAAAGGGGGAAATCTTGGTACAGGAGTGCTGATGAAGTCAGCTTTGTTGACAGGTGATGGATGGAGCCCCCCAGCTGTCAGTTGTGTTCCAGACCAGATTTTTTTAGAATCACATGGTTCACAAAGCAGTGATTAAACAGGTTAAATACAGAGCAAAAATAGTTTGGCAAGGTCCTCAGGGTCCCATGTCTTGGGTGAAGACAGTCTTTGTATGGAGAGCCTGAGAAAAGTGAATCTGCTACTGCAAAGGTGTTTTACATCATATTTTATCACAAAGAAAATGTTATCACAAAGAAAATCCAGGTCCAAAACTTTCTTGGCAGTGAAAAACTCCCTAAGAGCAAGAGAAAGAAACTTCAAGAGGATTATCATGGGACCTATCCTCCTCTGACTGACACAGAGCAAAACAATAACAGAGGAAAAAAATATGAATAAAGAATAGAAAAAATACAATATTGAATATAGAGAAAAAGAAAAGAAACCAGTGTATTGTTAAATAGAACTGTTACAAATGAAACCAGTGACAACTCTCTAAGAGCATATTATAATTATGAAGATCATTGACTACAGTTAGAAGCCTGTCATGAGTGTATTAGTGCATGATTGAATAGCACTACCCAACAGTACCACATCCATCTGATAATTAATTAACCTGAACTAGTGATGCAAGTAGTGGAGGCAGGTACATGACACAGGCTACTAATTAACCATCACTAATCTTTGAAAATATTCAATCAATAAGAACAAAAACATTAGAAAAACACCAAACTACAAAATACTACAACCAAGCTCTGTCTATATCTAGTTAGCGAACATCTAAGGTATAAATTAAACTTGTAGGAAACAAATCTACTTAACTGTTTACTTTAGCTAGTCCCAATTATATATTGCAAGCATGTTTGAAAATCAAGATAACCAGCAAATTATTATTTTATATATATATATAACTAGCTTTTTAAAAACCTTATAGTATCATGTTTCAGCTAATTAACACTCTTTCAGAACTGATATTGTTCTTTGCTTCCACAGATCAAAAGTTGTTGCTGCTGCTTCGAGAATATGAGAAGAAATACATTAGTATTGTGGAATTTCAGTAAGTTGAAATATAAATGTAAATGCATATACTTTGTTTATTTGAATATGTGAGTATATAGTGCTGTCATGAGGATGATATGTCCTCACAAGTAAAACTTGTTTGTTTGTGTGTTTAGATGTTTGCTCTGGGGTCCTGCAGCAGTAGAGTATCAAAAGATACAGAAGAGCTTGGGGCCATCACTATGGCAACAGCCTAGCTCGGAGCAGCTATTGGCCCTGTTGGCTGCAGACAAAATGCTGAATACGATCACATTCTTTCCTCTACATCGCCGCCTTGTGCCACAAGTATCTTCCTTTCCGACACCAACTTCATATATACATACATACAGTGCCCTCCATAATTATTGGCACGCCTGGTTAAGATGTGTTCTTTAGCTTCTAATAAATTGAGGGTTTTTTTAAATAATATAGGACCACGATGTAAAAAAGAGCAAAATCCAACCTTTATCTCAAGTGCATTTATTCAGTAGGAAAGAAATCCCACATTAAGAAATAATTGTTTAACATCAAATAATGTGTGCCACAATTATTAGCACCCCTGATGTTAATACTTTGTACAACCCCCCTTTGCCAACAAAACAGCACTTTTTCTCCTAATCTTCTCCTATAATGTTTCACAAGATGGGAGAACACAGAAAGAGGTATCTTCGACCATTCCTCTTTGCACAATCTCTCTAAATCATCCAGCGACCTGGGTCCTCTCCTCTGCACTCTCCTCTTCAGCTCACCCCACAGGTTTTCAATGGGGTTAAGGTCTGGGGACTGAGATGGCCATGGGAGGAGCTTGATTCTGTGTGTGGTCAACCATTTCTGTGTAGATCTTGCCATATGTTTAGGGTCATTATCTTGCTGAAAGACCCAGTGACGACCCATCTTCAGCTTTCGGGCAGAAGCCACCAGATTTTGTTTTAAAATGTCCTCGTATTTCAAAGCATTCATGATGCCATGCACCCTAACAAGGTTCCCTGGGCCTTTGGAAGAAAAGCAGGCCCACAGCATCACTGATCCTCCCCTGTATTTCACAGTGGGCATGAGGTGCTTTTCTGCATACTCAGCTCTTGTGTTACGCCAGACTCACTTACAGCATTTGTTGCCAAAAAGCTGTATCTTTGTTTCATCTGACCAAAGCACACGGTCCCAATTGAAGTTCCAGTACTGCTTAGCAAACTCCAAACGTTTACGTTTATGATTGTGAGTGAGAAAAGGTTTTTTCCGTGCATGCCTCCCAAACAGCTTGTTGGCGTGTAGATAGCGTCTGATGGTTGTTTTGGAGACTTCGTGACCCCAAGATGCTACCATTTGTTGCAGTTCCGTAACAGTGAGCTTTGGAGAACTTTTTATTTCTCTTATCATCCTCCTCACTGTGCGTGGTGGCAAAATAAACTTGCGTCCTCGTCCAGACTTGTTTACCACTGTTCCAGTTGTTTTAAACTTCTTAATAATCCCTCTGACAGTAGATACGGACAAGTGTAGGCGAGTGGCTATTTTCTTGTAGCCATTGCCTGACCTGTGAAGGTCAACACACATCTGCCTTACTTGAATGCTATGTTCCTTTGTTTCTTTCCCATGTTGAAGAGAAATGGCCTCTGTGTCACGTCATAATTATACCCCAGGGAAACAGGAAGTTGTGAATTGCTAATTAAATGTTCCTACATACTTTGATTAACTTCGTAAACTACTGTAGAAGTGACAGAAATTCTTTAATTACATTTATTTCCTAAGAATTGTTAGGGGTGCCAATAATTGTGGAACAGGTGATTTTATGAAGAAATATTATTTCTTAGTCAGGGATTTTATTTTCCCCCTAAAACTCTACTTGAGTTAAAGGTTACATTTTTCTACACTTTTCAGTGTGACAGTATGTTTCCACAATAAAAACTGAATTTATTTTAAGGCTTTTGACACATCTTAACCAGGGGTGCCAATAATTATGGAGGGCACTGTACATATATATATATATATATATATATATATATATATATATATATATATATATATATATATATATATATATATATATATATATATAAAAGCAGTTTTCATTTCACATTTGCACATTATCATAATTTATAAGGTTTCTTTTTTTTAAGGAGGAAGAAGAGTTGATTTGCATAGAGAACAGTGACAGCACTCCAGATAAGCTGTGTCTGTATGACCCCTGCTTTCTTCTCCCTCTTTTCAGCTACATTCTTCGCTCAGGTAACCCTCAACTTTTTCTCTTCTGAAAGTAGTCATATCTCTACATGTTTATGCGCTAATTTGATCAATAACCATAATCTGATTAACCATACTGTAAAACTATGTAACAGAAAAATGTAGTGATGTCCTGCTGCATGGAAAGTGAAGAAATCTAACAGGAATGTAGTGTTGGATTGCTCACATTTTTCTTTAAAATATGTTTAACTTTAAAGTGAAAAGAGAATGTGTTTACAATCTACTTTTGCTGTCTTTTAGTAGTGAGTATCGTTAGATCTTATATTTGTATGTTCATAAATAGCACACGTCAAATGCATTAAAGGAATAGTTTGGCGCAGAAATGAAATTAACGCATTTCATCACTTACATCAGATGGGGTGATTCTTGGCTTGTTTAACCGCTAGAACTGCTACTAAGCCTGAGGGTTTTCCCAGGGTCTGATTTCATGTGTCCGACTATGGTTCACCTCGGAAGAGTATTGCAGTTTTTGCTGCAATTTAGCTTTGTTGCTGAGCCTTCCTAGGTCTCCTGAACCACTGTTTTTAGATCCTATTAATTCATGTTTGGCTCTGACTATTGCTTCCTCAGCTCCTTTGTGTTATACTATTAAGTGTCCTGTTTTTGTTTGAGCTTGGTTAGGAAGCTCAGTGGTTTCATCATCTCTACGCACTAATTCTTCAGCTGTTGCACTGGATTTATCTAAATCTGCCAACACTGTTGAGGGGCTTTCCCCGACTGGCAAGGATTGACTGGAGTTCACAGTCATGTTTCCAAGCAAGTAGTTAGGCAGCTTGATTTGGTTAAACGATTTGCTCTTACAGTGTGTATTTCACCAACTGGCTAACTGGTGATTTATTAAAGTCTTACTAATATTGGCACACAAGAGAAATGTACATTTATGCTAGCTAGCAGCAAAACAGTTGTCTTGTAACGCAACTCTTAAGTGAGTTTCGATAGCCCCAAATCAAGTTATTAGTTGTCGGCGTGTGAAATTATTGTAAGCACAAAATAAAACCAAGACCGTAATTTGAACAATAAGCAGGAGACCGACCAACATACAGGGGTGTAGAAAATTTGCCAACAGCAGACTCTGCCTACTAGACTTCGGTTTCCTAGTCATGAAAGCTGATTACTGTATCCTGAATTAAGAAATAACTAAACTCCAATCAAGTGAAGATCCAAATAAACAAGTAAAATTAATATGAATGAGTTACAAAACCTGGAAGCACAAGCTTAATAGAAATTCAGTATGGATATAAGAGAGTGAACTGGTATTATGATTGAAGGCTGCACACCTTAAGTAAGAGTTCGAGTTCAGGATGGGGTAACCACTGATAAAGGCCCTAATTTAATATATGTAAAGAGTGATGCCACTGAATAATGCCAAGACAAGTGAAAACACTACTTGGACAGAAAAGAAAGGAAACAAAATTCCTATAAACATAAGTGATAGTCCCAAACCTACCAATAAAAAGAGAAGTGTTTCCTAAACCTGATTAGTGTACATGCTGTTTATAAATAGCTTGGGTTCCTTAGTCTTCCTTCCTTAGTCTTCAGAATACATTATCCTTACAGTTATGTACAGTTATTACCAAATCTCACAGCAACATCTCCTAACCAAATCACCACAACTAAATAGGAAACAGGTGGAGAACATAGCTTAAAACAGTAAATCAAAAAAGCAGTCCTGTAATTTGCCAAGATGGCACAGCGGGCACAAAGACACAATGGACAGGAATTCTTAAGGTAGCCACAGGGGGCAATAAAGACTGTAATCTTGAATTGTACTGTAAATCACAAAGTTGTGTGAGTAAAGAGTGTTGTAAGAGAGCTGTAATTCACTAAATTGCCACCAGATTGAGTTACTTTCTCTAGTGGCTGCACTTCCCCAGCTGGCCACACAGTATATTTTTGCTCAATCAAGAAGAACCTCATGTTAGACATAATGCATTGCCTGGCCACGCCTCCCTGATGGGGTCCGATGTCCAGCGGGCTAGAGGCCACTTCAGACACAAAATGTCTACAGGTCACTGGCATACAGGTCCACTAACACTTTAAGAAACAGTACTCTAAAGGAGTACAAATTGTGGGTAGCCTCCCATCTTCAACAAGCTTACAACTGCAACACATTCATGTGTTTGAAACAATATTATGTATCAGAATTTTAATGTGAATTTTAATTTTTATGTGTTTACATCAACAGAAAACATGCGTTCAAGGTAATTTTAGCTTAACGGCACCTGTTACAGATTAATAGCAGCTTCAAGCATGCGGCACTTCAGTTAACTTTAACAGCTCTGAACCTGGCGAAAAGTTACAAATTTAATATTCAGTTAACTCTGAAAACCTTGTAGCAGTCGGTGAAGCCTTCTAATTAAGCAACTAATGGTTGTATGCATGCAACAACAATGGGTGCTCAGTGGTGCAATGTACAATAACGTTGCTTTTTAAAACACATACAGCAGTGCACATAAATACAGAGAATGTATCAAGGGCACAGCACTCAACAGTGCCTAGCAGTAACAGACTCTACTCACACTCCTACCGAGGCTAGGCTAGGTTAGTGTATTGGGCTAACTAGAAGTTCACAGGCAATGTACGTGTTCCGCGAAGGAATGTATTTTACTATGATTATATAATAATTATCAAATAACAGCATCATATTAAAAAATAACAACCTTTAGCCTTACTAGAAATTTACAGTGAATCATTACTTTAGAAGCCTAGCTAATAATTATTGTGGAAAGCAAATAACTAAATTTAAACATTCTGTAGTTCTAGAACTTTAGTCTACTCATATGTATTTTCTCAATTTCCCTGATATTGCAGCTCAATTCTAATTCCCTGAAACTTCTTTTACCTCTCCCTGCATCTTTTATTAGAATCTGTTGTAGACTGCCAGAAGTTTGTGTCCTGTCATGCTCTGGGTGTCACTGTAGTGGCTCTAAGCAGCCATGATCATAAAATGAGGTCTGCAGCCTACCATGTGCTAAGTTCCTTCAGTGAGCATCTGGAAGGTGCCCACTTCAGAGAGAAGAAACAGGTAACAGGCATCATAACTTTTTGTCCCCATAAGTACCATGCAGAAAATATATAGGTAGTTCATTAGGGTAAATTGATTCACAAGTTAATAACACGGAATTAACAATGACGTAACATGGAAGCAAGATCGGATGGGTGGATGGGTGGAAGGAAAGAATTTCAATAGTAAAAAAGAATGATATGTGAATGTGTGAATGATATGAACACAATGTGATGTGTTGGGTCTCTGTAAATTAACCATTAACGGTTTGTGTTCAAGGTGCTAGCATGTTTGAAACATCTTTACTTAAACATGAATATAAACAGGTAACAATTGTGTAAATTTCTATTGACCAAATAAGCAGAAGTAAATGGTCACATTTCAGTTGTAAGCATACTTACACCCATGGTGTAGGCTCTAAATATAGTATGCTGTGTTAATCAGTACTGACAACTGTTTTTACAGATTATTTGAAGGAGATAAAATGTTGTGTTTTCAACTTACAAATAAAAGTATAATCTTTGGTTCATGACCCGTTTATAACTAATACAGAGGCCTAAAGTAGTCATGTAAATGCATCATATGAATGCATATATTTCTGAGCTTGTTTGTAACATGCACTCACCAGACACTTTATTAGGTACACCTTCTTGTATCTGGAGTCTCATTGTCCATTTGATCAGTTCCACTTACGATAAAGGAACACTTTGTAGTTCTGCAACTACAAAGACCGTAATCCATCTGTGGTGATGGTAGTGTGTTAGTGTTGCACTGGTACATGTAGATCAGACACAGCGATGTTGTGGCAAACAAGCTTTTGTGTTTCATGTCTCCAGCTGCTTTACCTGTTGGAAACGGTCAAGAATGGGATCCAGAAACAAAACTTTAAGGTTTCATTTGTGCATACCACCTACATAGCAAAACTGGTTCAGCAGATTCTGAGGCCTGGTAAGTACGGTTTTAGTTATGAAGCGCTTTTATGTATTCATTGATTGAGAGCGTCAGGATTTTGACTTGATTTATTTACTTACTTATCTTCAAAACTTTGTTCCCACTTACAGAGGAGCACATGTACCTGGTGATGCATAGATTTCTTTTGGGAACTCAGTATGTGGATCTCAGTAGGGTTCCTGACTTTTTCAGACTTTTTTATAGCTTTGAGTTGGAGGTAAGGCATACTACATTCATTCATTCATTTATTTAATTTATTTATTAAATATCTTCTTTTCTAAATAACAAAATAATAATAATAATTTTCTGTTTGTTTGTGAACAAACCGTGTCTCAGCATAAACTGGAGCAGGAGTGGATGCTGAATGTGTTGGAAGAGGGCATGAGGGACAGGTTCTCCTTTGATCTATGTGAACAGCAAAACATCTATCAGGCACTTCTTGGCTTCTCCAGCAGCCCTCTTTGTGACCAAACTTTCCAGGTGTTCTGGGTTAAGAAGGGAAAGTCACTTGCTAGACAAAAAATTACAACTAATAAAATAAACTTGAAAAGCAGGAAATATGAATTGAAAATGTATTTAACTTTTACTATCTTTTTCAAGGTGTCAGTTTGTGCTCTTTAATTTGTTTTGTTGGATGATGGATGTTGGATGAAATGCCAAACTATTTCACAAGGCAGTGTAAGCAAGCAGTGTTTTACAGGAAAAAGTACCCTTACACCTGTTATTATATTGCAGATTAAGATTGTGAATATACTCACAAAGAGTGCACATGTCCCCAGAGCAGCTTATGACCTCACTAGGACTCATGGAATCCTAACATGGATCATACAGCTCATAGAGAAGAGGTCAGTTTGAAATCATCTTGCATGTTACCGGTATTATAATAAAACACATAAATTAAATGTAAATTTTTCCAGGTATATATAATAAGGAATCCAGCATAATTGTCTGCTTAATCAACAAGTAGTTTTGCTAAAAGTGTGTAGTGTGTTTTGTGCTGTAAAATATGAGTCATCTTGTTTCTATTTTGTTTCTTGCCTATTGTTGTTATTAATGTTTTTATTATTTAACTCATCTTTCTTTGTCTGAATTTTATTAACAACTAGAAGGTAAATTTTTTGGTTAGTACAACTTTTTCCACTATTGTATTATTACTTTGTTTCATTTATGGTCGTACCTGTAATGCTGCTTTGACTCGTTTTTTTTTTTTAAACAAAGCGACAGTTTTATTGAAGGGACTGAAGGGTAACAAATTTAATAAACTCTGTAGAGTGATGCCTGTTGCATCAGCTAGTAAAAGACTGGGTATTATTGGGGACAGATTCACACAGTCGCTGTGAGTTAGATTTTCTACTCTTTCAAGGTTTATGTTAGCTCCTTATTCGACTTTCCTTTCCACCTTACATAGGGCAGCAGTTGCATGCTACTACTTGTTCAGGCATCTAAAATTTAGAACTTGGGACCATCTCACTTGAGGTGGGGCCACTGGTATAACCACTAAATTACTACAGATACATTTCTACTTGGATTTAAAATTTGTAGTTTGAACATTTGTGCTCTTATGTGTTTATACAGTGGAGTAAGTGAACACTTTGGAATTATTTGGATTTCCACATTGATTTCTAATAAAATGTGGTCTAATTGTTATCTAATTCACAATTATAGACAATCACAAGATGCTGAATGAAGAGTGCTGTGCAAACAAAACATTCCAGAAATACAGATGAACATGACAGGGGGAATGATGAAAAAATCCTCTCTGAACATTGTCCAGTTTTTATTAGCAGCTACAAGAAACATTTGATAGAAGTGAATCTGCTAAAGAGGACCTACAGGTTATTCAATTCCTCAACAGGTTATTCAGGGGTTCAGTTTTTCTAGTATGCACTGTGGATGTTACCTAGTGTGATTAATAAAAGGCAGAAATTCAGATAATTGCAAAGGGTACATTTACTTCTTTCTGTAACTGTGCATTAGCTGTCAAAAACTGGTCCAAAACTAGCTCCAACATAGAGAAGCGCCATTTGACCTTGCATGTATTTAAATGTTTTTTAGTGTTCATGGTTTATATAGTACCATTTACGAAACCCTTGAAGAATATTTTAGAGCTAACAGTAAAATATTTCAGAGATCAGCTGTGCAAAATAGAATTCTGGATGCATTCATTTATAATGAATGCATCCATTATAAGTGGGATGTTGTAGAGTGGAACGTTTCAGTGTTATATCATTTATTAAGAATTCATTTTTAGTAGTTGTAGTAGTAGTAGTAGTAGTAGTAGTAGTAGTAGTAGTAGTAGTATTGCTGTTATTATAATTTATCTGTTCAGATGTAGTAAAATATTGTAATATAAATTAAATTCATCATAAAATAAATCACTAGGCAGCAGGCAGACTTGCCAATAATGTACTTGTCATACTTTTGTGATGTTGGAATAATGATAGTTCTTTTACTTTTGACAGGCATCTTGATAGCAAGCTGTTGAGTGCTGTGATCGAGCTGCTTCATTCCCTGTGGTTCACTAACCTGGGCCAGAATAAGATAGTGGTGCAGAGCAGCCCAACAGCAGGCCAACAACGAGATGGTTCAGCCAAGTGCTTTCCTCTTACAGTTATCAACGATTTCCAGTGTGCTCTGCTCTCCATCATTAGACACTTAAGGTAAACACTAACTAGGATTGGAGTTAATAGGTCAATACTGACACTAACCTTAACAGTACTAACCCTAACTGTAAAGCATATGTGCTTTACAGTTAGCATATGTGCTTTGCACAGCAGCATTTCAGCTTACAACCAGCCCATAGCTTGAAACATTCTCATTTTATGCCAGCTTTACTTTGTTTGAATAAATATAATAGTAATATATGAATGCATGTGGTAAATATATTATTAAATGTTAAATCCTATAGTAAATATTTAGTAGCAGATGATTCTTTTTACTTAAATTAATGAATTAATGGACAATACACAGCCTACTTACTGTTTCAAATATGTGCTGGTTTCAGACACATTCCAGAAGTAATGCATGTGAACAGTAGTTTGCCAGAGATATTTATGTAACTCTCCTGTAGATTATAGAGTGCACACACCAAACATCTATGTTCACAGTATCATAGAATAAAGAATAGGGTAGCATAGAATAAAATAAATGTAGTATAAAAATAAATATTGTAGTAAAATAGAATACATTTAGTACATAGTGTTTTTTCTACTTTATTATAATAGTATTTGAGATGTGTTACAGAGGTGTTGTCCTGTTGTACTGTTGTCCTCTTTATGGAAGCTTTAAGCTGTAAGGCAATGGTTAAATTTATCCACCAAGCATGTGCATTCCTGCAGATGTGGAAATATTAAAGTGTAATGCATTAAACAGAAAAAATATATTCAAACTGTATTGAAGGATATCCAGACAAATATTTTAATTATTTTCTTCCAGAGTTTTAAAGGGACCCATTAATGAACTTGTAAACTTTTTAAAACCACCAGTTGGGTAGATGTAACTTGTAACTAACATCTATGTTATTTTGTTTGTGATGAACGTTGTGTATTGTGTTTCTGGTCAGGAGTGGAGTGGAAGCAAGACCAATGCAGTGGTTTCTGCAGACCTTGGCATCTGTTCTGCGACATCATAAGATGGTTCTTGGTACTTACAAGGATGTTGGCTGGCTAGCAATGCACCCTCATAACCTTTCCTGCTGTGCAGCACTCAGCCTTCTCCGCTGCTGGGGAATTCTAGCCCATGACAAAGCTTTACTAAGTAGTGTTCAGGACCTGACCAACAAGCACTGCATTAAAGGCCTGTTTGGTAGGTTATCATCAAAGATGGTGATTTTTCAGTTGGCCCGTATTCCAATATGTAAAGCAGCCATTATGTGCTGGGATGAACAGTTAAGTGTTATGAAGAATTGTGGATGTTAATTGATCTTGGTCACATTTCAAAGCAGGTACTGTCACTGAGCAAATATAAAAAGTGAGGACTGTCTAGTAGAATTTTTTCCTACTAGGGATGCATTGATACCTTTACTGATATAGAGCTGAAACCAAGCTTATTTACTCATATTCATAATCATTTACTATTAATATCCCTACAAGTCAAGTGTATGCTGCTGTGCTGATGAAAAAAGTGAAGGAGGGTCTGCTCACACAGATAGTTGGACACAAAAGTAATGTTAAACATTCTGCCTAAATATTCCCAACAGAAAAACGCTAAGATTTTAACCTCGTTTTAAACACACACAGTCACAATAAAAGTCGTTTCACTCAGATATCCACTTCCTCAGTATGCATGTAGACATGACCGCAACATTTGATACTAATGTCTGTATATGGTGACGTTACACTGTTTTAGTGCATATAATAGTGATGAATAATTTTTATTTTTTTTTGGTAAAATATGTTGTAGAGCGACCATACTGTCCTACCGTGCATGTGCACAGCTGTTTGTAGAGGCTGTGTTCCATGTACAGTGCGAGTTACTAAAGAACCAGATTTCTAAAGCTTTTGCACAGTGTCTGTCTGCCTTTAGAGGACATTCTGCAGCTCAGTCCGCCTGAAAAACTTAAAATGTGAGCTCCTCTGATGGGTTAGCTTCATCGAGATTCCTGCTATTAAGGATACATTTACAATACCAGCTACTTCGTTCAAATAAATTTAGTGTGGTTTCAGACTCTAGTGTGGTACTTGGTTTTTAAAAAGTCAGTTAGATGCTTTGTTCCCTAAAAGACATTTGTCTTATGTGACCAGTTAAATGGTTGGTGTACTCAACATTCTTGCCTTTATGTAATAATAAATGTTTGTTTTCTCAGAAATGGGCAAGGAGATGGTACCACGGAGAGTTTCTTCAAACCCTTCACAATCCTATCAGGAGCATCTGTGTGAAGTTGCAGATGAAAATCTTGATGAGTGCAGCTTGCTCCTGATTAATGTTCTCACACACTGGGAGCCTTGGCCTGTTCTACCCAGTCCTAACCCTTATAGTGGTGATTCCAGCAGTCTCATCTATGCAACTGCTCATACTGTCCTTAAATGGACCCTCAAAACTTTGGCTGAGAAGGCCTATGATGAAAGCAATGCCTGTTTAATCTTGAAATGGTTGCAAAGTGTTATTCTGCCCAATACAACAATTGCAAAGTCTTTGCTATCTGATGATGCAGTGAGAGTTGACCTCTTAAGACTGTACCACCAGACATGCGAGTACAGGGTGCAAGAAACAATCATCTCCAAACTGGACACGCTTGAGCTTTTTACCTCAATTATGGTGCACTTGTTGGAGACAGAACGAACCCCAGATGTCCTTCATACAAGTGTGTTAAAGGCATGCTTGCACACAGCTATTAATGAAGATGCCAGAAGAGGTATGACATGTTTTTTTTTTGGTCTTTATTAAATTCCTGTTTTCCAGTGTAATAATTAATCTTTCTTTTGCTTAGAAGCAGGGCTGAAGTTACTGTCCTTATACATTCATGAGCTCTGGAGTGGAGCCACGGTGCCTCGGCTGCTTCTGACCCATGCTCAACTTGTGACCAGAGACAGAAAGAAGTCCCAGAAAAAGTCTAAATGTCCCATCAAGCACATTTGTAAAGACATTCTCTCTGCTTTGTGCCCATAAAATCTTAAAATCAGCAATTTAAAATATTATTAAATTGACGTGGGTGAAGCAATAGTTTGAATTTACTTAATTCTAATGGTAGAATGCAATGTCCAGAAACATTCCTTAGAGTTTGAGAATGCATTGTTCGTCAAAAATTTACTGAATGTTTTTAAAATGTCTTGTTCCAGTGATTATACCCTCTTGCTTACACTGTGATGTGTAGTGGTTTTTTAGTGTTTAGTTAGGGCTATCTTGCTTTTAAGGGCACACAATATGCATGTACACAATGTGTCCTGTAAATAACCTTTAAATATCCAATAAATGGCTGATTTATATTGCCTACATTCTCCTTTTTCAATGTAAGCTTTGTCCTAATTTTGTCCTCAAGAAATTACTTTTACTAGTAATCTCTTTTGGTATTATTTTCAAGTGAAGACATGTCAGACAATTTACAAATCAGTTCTGTTGATTGTTTTTATTTGCATTTAATAAAATACAAATATTCAATACTTGGCACTTTATGTAAAAGTTTCCGAATGTTAATTAGAATTACAAATGGCTTTACCTTTTAGGCAAGAACAAAATAAACACTTGTCAGATAGACCAGGGGGGTATTCCACGAAGCGAGCTGATGAAAGCGGCGCTTGTTTGAGTGAGCCTCGCTTGAGTTAGCCAAACAGTTCACTTCTGTCTGGTTCTGTTCCACTAACCAAATCCAGATTCAACAAGTTCCCACTAATTCAAGCCAGGCTTGTGTAATTGTCGATCATGCGCGTGCACACAGTATTTACACAGCCTCGCTAATCGATATACGAAAAGTCGAGGAAAATGTTGAAAGATCTGACGGAACGGACAGCTTTTTTTACGTATACGTCTTTACGATGAAAGACATAATTACGAGGAAAGGTGACACGTCCTGTATTAATAAAACCAGAGAAGCTGCCTGGCAGAATATTGCAAACAGATTAAATGTGTGCGCATATAATTTAATCCATTCATTGACATTTTAAAAGTGTTATGGTAAATTATTAATATTAATAATTAATAATTTCCTGATTTAGAAGCAACATGAACGGAGTTAAAAGAACGTGGCAGCAGGTCAAGGTTAAATATAAAAATATACTCCAGAATGGTAAGTGCAGTTTCGAATGATTGGCCCTCCGGTAGCAGCCCTCACTCCTGCAGAATAGCTTGCATTACAGCAGAACAGCAGACGCCCCATCATTGTAAGAATTAAGGGAGGAGCATCATCTGATCCTGTCTGTCTCTGTGAAACACAGCTTTATGTTAAAGGTAGGTTAAGTTGTTTCTCAGATGTTACATTTTTGTTCTTATAGGCTACATTGTAGAATTATTGTATACTTGATGGTTTAAAATATTACAGTGGGGGGATGTGCTGACTCTTTTGGACCCTCCTGTATTTGACAGTGATGTGAGTGCCATAAACCAGCCTATTTCTTATGACTGTACTCGAAGGACCTTTGACATTCAGGTGTCTAATTTGTTGTTTGCAGGGGGAGATTGCAGGACCATCCAGAATTAGTTATGCAGTTCAACATAAATGAAAACTCAATCTTGACCATATTTCTGTCTTAAAGGATTCTGATATTTGTGGGATCTACAAGAGGCACTTGCTCCAAGAAATAGTTTGTAGTACATTGATCTGCAGTACAAAAAACTATAAATATGAAAGCTGGAGCTTGAAATAAAGAAAATGGAGAAAGATGTGAGTCGTGGCAAAAGGTCTCACTGTAATATGTTTGGGTTTTTTTTTCACCTATGTGTAGAATATCCACACACAAATAAGCACAAATTTTCATTTTTCTGTTCAGCAAAGCATCGTCACGCTCATTAGCACTTGTGCCTTTTCTCGTATTGTGATATTGTTCTTGTTACATATCATACACGTGTGCCTCACCAAGAAAAATTCCTTGTGTGTGTAACATTCTGATTCTGATAAGAAAAAAAATCTTTTGTCCACAGGCACAGCAAGAATTCAAAAAAAGGTGTCTTGTTCTGTGTTAATTTTGCCTTAGTGTTGGAAAAGAGATATTCTGCAGTGAAAATAATCTAGAACAGTGACCAAAGTGACAAAGGTTGAAAGTTGTTCAAACCCATGGACTGACTGATTTATATGCTTATGACTTTTATCTGTTGGGTAGGCAAAACTTACATGCACCTGTACATTGATGCAAGGCAAACCTTTCTAATTTCATGGCAGACCGTTGCCTTACTAAGATGTTATGTATCCCTGACACTGTAAATAAATGCGCCACTGGAAAGAAGCACCGTTTGGGGTTTGGTAAGCGCTGTACTATGTCCAGTTGTCTTTTCAATATATGGCCCCAATAATTTACAGAGATATATACAATACTGTGTCTTCGGAATCTGTAGTGCTCAAATAAGTAGTCATCTGCACACCCAGTGGATCTGTTCTGTCCTAGAATGACCTTGGAGCTGGAAGCATGAATGCTCTGCGCACTATACGTGCGCCTTCATCTACTGGATTTTCTACAAATGGGCATGCCATTGTCAATCAGAACCTAAGGCCTTCACTGTTAACTGCTCCTTTTTTTATAGCCTACATTTTGGATTATTTGTATTACCTGTATGCAGGTCTTGGTAAGGTAGTTGTCTGTATCCATTTATTGATGCACCATTAGGTTGACCGAACATTAACATTATTTATATTGAACAAATCTGAACACGTGATTGTGGAGTGATGTGATTTGTATAAACTCATGTATGAATTTGAACACAAAAGAGGAATTATGGGGATAAAAATATACCTAAAACTAACTTCACCTAAAGTGGTTTTATTATTAGTACACAGAGACAAATAATTTTATTTGCTGTGATCTAGAGTTTATGCTTATGGACCATAACTTCGATTAGACACTGTATTCCATTTCACACTGACCTGAATTTGTTATGATTTAACCAATAAACTGAAATGTGCGGGAACCTCACTTATTAACAATGAATATGTACTCTGAAGATCGAAATATAAATTGCTTTTGGAAATATAATTATTACATTTTAATAATAGTAATCTACAATCCTTCCAAACTAATACTTAAGTACAGTACTCAATTAAATATATGAAGATATGATACGATATGATATGATATATTATATTATATAATGTGCTATAATATGATATGGTACATCCACAGCAATTTATTGGATAGAACTGTGGCGGAACCTTGTTCTTCAATTTTGTTTCCCGACCGACTATGACATCACACGGCTCAGCCAATAGAAGCGGTCCAGTTAAGCTAAGAGTCAACTCTAGTTGGAACCGAATTTGAGCAAAATGAGCCAGGCTTGTCTTAAAAAGCCTGGTTTACTGAGTTAGCTTACTTCGTGGAATAGCCCCCAGGCGTCTTGTATAGTACTTTTAAAGTGGTTTACAGTTTCCTTATATCTTAAGAAAACGAACATGTTCCATTTAAAATTAAATGCGCGCTCCACCCATGTGGTGGCAGTAAGTGCACGTTTCCTTAGATGTCCACTGCAATGCACGAAGAAGTAACATGGACGCTGTTGGTGTAAATGGAAGTAATCTTTTAGTCAGTAGGAAATAAGGCTAAAAGTAGTATTATCTACTGAAATATGTAAGTATTGTGCCGATTAGATTTGAGGTGTTGTGTGTACAGTGTACAGAACCTAAGAACGTACTTAAGTCATTACACCAGTTAGCATTAGTTGTTAATTCGAACAATGCTGTTAGCTCGGCTATCTTGACTATTTCTGAGTAGTGGTTAGCTAGCTAGCTGACGATAGTATTTTTGTTTTTATCTAATTTGACATATTTACATCAAATCGTGCACTGTACTGTATAAATAACTGTTTTTACGTGGAATACTTTCATGAAATGTGTGATGATGTAATGGTAATGTTTTAATAGGAAGTATAGTTATAGCATCTGCTCACTAAGCCGAGGGGCAATGTTGAACCGGTCTTTAGAAACTGATATGTAAATAAATTTCTATAGAATACTGTTGAATAATAATGTACTGATGTTTGATACATCATACCTCATTTAGCACACTTTAGCACATTTTACTTTCACAGTTAGGACCACAACATAGCGGGTATTATTTTAATGGTGGGTCATTTTCAACACTGCACTGGCACTGGTATTGTGTGTTGGTGGAAGTGTTAGTGTATGGTGTGCTGGTATAAATGGATGAGACATAGCAGTGCTGCTGGGGCTTTTAAACACCTCACTGTGACTGCTAGACTGAGAATAGTCCACTAACCAAAAATATCCAGCCAACAGCGTCCTGTAAGCAGCAGCCTGTGATCACTGATGAAGGACCTGAGGATGATCAGCACAAACTTTGCAGCAGTAGATGAGCTGTCATCTCTGACTTTACATCTACAGGGTAGAACAACAAGCTAGGAGTTGCTAATAGAGTGGACAATGAGTGAACACAATTTTTTAAAATTGATTTGTTTTTAATCACTGCAGCACTGCTGTCTCTAATCTGCTCATACCACAGCAACATACGGTAACACAACAGTACCATGACTGCAGTGCTGAGAATGATCCATCATGCAAATAATACTTGATCTGTGGTGGTGCCTTAGGGTTGGTCCTAGGCCAACTGCAGATTGTAGTCCATGGTCAGGACCCCCCCAACCCAACAACCCCCCCCCCCCCCTTTCACAGATCACAGATCAGGTGTTATTTAGGTGGTCGATCATTCTCAGCACTGCAGTAACAATACAGAAACTTTATATTAACACTGTTGTACTATTGTTCTAAGGATGGCTATGCAACAATAATTTATTGTGGCATAAGTATTCAGCGTTAAAGGTACAGTGACCAGGCATAAATGCAGATTTCATTTAATCTGATATGGGCACTTTTTTTGATCATAATGAAACACAGGTTATGTTTCATTGTTTGCAGTAGTTGAGTGAGTAACCAGGATGTCTGGGGGCCCTGCAGTACGTGTGAGTATCGAGTCATCCTGTGAGCGGCAGGTGCAAGAGGTTTCACTGGATGGTGTAGAGACATATGTGCCGCCACTTTCGATGTCCCAAAATCTTGCAAAGCTTGCACAGCGTATTGACTTTGGCCAAGGCTCCGACTCTGACGAGGATGACCCAAACGGGGAGAGCAGAGAGTTTGATTGGAGCAAACAGGATCCTGAGGATGATGGTAAGTGGTTTACAGGACCTTTTCCCCAGAATTGTTTTCACACTACTTTCTCCAGCTTAATTAAAATTTGAAGTGATTGACCAAAAAGCCTGCCAAAATAACAGTAACATCCATATTGTCAGACACAGTGCAATGTTTAAAATGCCATTATTTAATGAACTAATACTAAAATTTAACATAACCTGTCTCAGGTACAGTGAAATTTCAGCCGTGCTTGTGGCCATGGGATTCTGTGAGGAACCACTTGCGCGGTGCTTTAACCGAGATGTGTGTGCTGCATGATGTGCTCAGCGTTGTTAAGGAGAAAAAGTACATGGCTCTTGACCCAGTATCACAGGATCCCACTGTGGCTAAGGTAATTTTATTGGAGCAGTTAGATTTAAATCCATATGTTTTTGTCCAGAACCTGGGAAGAGACTTGTTATACTCATTATTTCTGTCAGAACAAATCTATGTGCGTCTGTTACAAGATATACAAGAAATTGTTACAAGATATATTGTAGAAATTGAAAACAGCATCTATACTTTACATTTGTAAAACCATTTCTAACAAATGAAGCAGTTGTATTGTGTAGTTAATTCTGTATTGGTGCTGTAATGATGGCTGAAGAATTCTTCTCTTGATACGGTCTTGCTTGTAAATACATTTAATACACAGTAAGATATACAGTATCACAAACATTTTTTTCTCCTTTAAGTTTACTTTTTTGGAAAAATTGACAAAAGTCAGGGTAAACAAGTATTCAGACATTATTTCTTACTTAATATACCTCAAATGCATATATCGTTCTATCCAATAAAAAACATGTTATTTTATTTGTACAAAGTGGCTTTCAATCACATAATAATATGAACTAAATGTTTAGTGTAGGTTTGTAAACTTTAAAATTGGAAATGTGTTTATGTGTTTATGCTTCATTATTTATTTATTCAGTTATTTATCTAGTGTGGGAGTAGGAGGTCTGCAACAGGTCTTGATTCTTTGGGTTTGTAGTTTGTGATTTCTGGTGTTTTTTAGATGAAGCAGCAGAAGAAGAATTGCGGTTCCTTTTGGCTATGATTTACACAATCATACAGTTACATTACAGCTAATTTACATGCTAGGCATGACAAAACTGCAGCCAACAAACAAAGCAACTCATCTGCATGTTAATATTGCACATCCAGTTTTCAGCTACACTACATAATATTTTTTCGCAGACCCCTCAGGTCTTCCAGTTGATCAGCAAAAAGAAGTCTTTGGCCACTGCAGCCCAGTTGCTGTTGAAGGGGGCAGAGAAGCTGAGCAAGTCAGTGACAGAGAGCCAGGAGCAGCGGCGTCAGCGTGACTTTAATGCAGAGCTGCTGCATCTGCGTTCTCAGTGGAAACTGCGCAAAGTTGGAGACAAAATTCTTGGAGACTTGAGCTATCGTAGTGCCGGTGAGTCCTTCCTTATCGCTGTTGGGGCTGACAGTGAATCAATGACAAAAGGATTATGGTCAGTAAAAACTGAAACCACTGTCAACACCAATAGTCCTCTTTATGTCTACCACCCACTATGTTATAACAAAGAGTGATAAATTGCGCTTCCTTTTTAAAATGTCCTACTGTAGCACACACATTTATAGGTGGCATTTTACATAAGGCAAGGTCCTTATCAGAAACACTACCAGCTTTTTACCTGCTTCTTGTTTGGATTATCCTGTTTTGCCTTAAGCCTCAGGTGCTAAAATTTTTCTCTGAATTTTAGAATCAGTATTTCATTTTTATTTGATTTAGTTGTTGAAAAATGACCTCCACTAAGAAATATCTGACACACCGCTTAAAAACATGTTTAAAACTTCTGATATAATTTGTTTGATAAAAGATAAGCATTTAATTTAAAATAAGTTTAAAAGACTGTTCTTAAGAAAAGCAGTTAAGACTTAACACAGTTAGACATATTCAAGATCACATGTGGATGTACTTAATTTGTTTATAACAGTTGTAAGGTTTGTTCCATCTTAAAATGTATTGCAAACTCTTTGCTTTTAATATGTATTTTGTGTGTGTGTGTGTGTGTGTGTGTGTGTGTGTGTGTGTGTGGGTGTGTGTTGCTGCCCTAATCCCACAACAACTGCTGACACACCATGACACATTGTTGAGCTGATGGTGATTACATGTAGTAAGGTATATAAATGTGTCCTTTCATTCCTACAGGTTCTCTGTTTACCCACCATGGTACATTTGAAGTAATTAAAAACACAGATATTGATTTAGACAAGAAAATCCCAGATGATTACTGTCCTCTTAACGTCCAGATCCCTAGTGACCTGGAAGGTTCAGCTTATATAAAGGTAAAAGTCACACTCATTCGACATCAGTTGCCACACCTAACATATGACATAAGGCTAAAGAAAGAATGCATGCTTTGTCTCTCTCCAGGTCTCGATTCAGAAACAGGCACCTGATATAGGAGACCTGGGCACAGCAAACCTTTTCAGGAGGCAAACCAAAGCCAGGCCAGGTACTGAAAATACAAGAAGTTCTTTACTGGAAACATGTTAGGTAAACAAACTGCAAACCCAAGCAAGAGTCACCAATTGACTCAATACTCACATTTGAATCCCACCCCACCCTCTGTCAGGTTCCCAGACATGGCATCTAAAGCTTGAAGCTGCTCAGAACGTGCTGCTCTGTAAAGAAATCTTTGCTCAGCTTTCTCGGGAGGCTGTGCAGATAAAATCCCACATTCCACACATAGTTGTGAAAAACCAGATAATCTCCCAGCCTTTCCCAGGTAAATACACACACTCACATAGGTTTGCATGTGTACATGACCAGACCAGATGTTTGCTGGGCCTTACATAAAAGCATGTATAATTACAGGGCTGCAGCTTTCAATCTCTCTGTGCCATTCAACTGCGGACAAAAAAAACCAGAGAACTTCACCGGACAAAACAAAACCAGATGACCATCTGTATGTGCTCGAGCACAACCTGCACCAGCTTATTAGAGAGGTACACATATATACACACACATGCAAATAAGACAGTCCTCTGTACATGTTGGCACTGTCATCACACAAACTATGTAAATATAGATTATTCTATATCAAAAACTTAGACTTGAGACACTGGGTTCACTTAAAAGCAAAAAAGTATCCAAGCTACATTTTAGGTTATGTCATAAAAGCAGCAACTTGTTTGCACAGCATCCACTTTTTACCTCCTGGTTTTCCTGCAGTGTTGAGGTAATCTCCACTTCTTCATTAACATTCTTGTAAACAAAAGTCAAATTGCTACATATACACTTTGTATGTCTCTAGATGCCAGAATGGAAGTAAAGTCGAGAGTTGCTGTAAGGTTCTGGTTCAGTTTCCACACTGCCAGACAAAAAAATTTAAAAACTTAACACACTGGCTCATATGCAAAAGGATTTGATTATCTTAATTATCTGATTAGAGATATCTTTCCAAATGACATCAGCATATAACTTTGATCAGATGTACCAGTCTGCCTTGTACTGGGTTTTCAAAGTAAAATTTTAAGAATTGGCATTTTTATTTTGTAAATAAATCTTGCATTATGCTTATTCTTGTACATGTAGTTTCATAAGCAAACCTTGAGCTCGTCAGTGATGCCTCACCCTGCAAGTGCTCCATTTGGTCCAAAGCGATTGCGGCTGGCTGGGCCAATGGCGTATGATAAATCTGAGATCAGCTGTCTACAGCATGGTGAGGGCTTACTGGAGAAAATCGTCAAACAAGCCAAACACATTTTCCTCAGGAGCAGGTAATGGACATACATATGTTCATACATACATCATGTTCATTATACTTCTTATGAGTATGAATAACGATCAGCTTATTTTTATTTAATATAATACTGGTTAAAATCACATTAACTAATCAGACCTTATCGTGAATCAATGTTCTTGCTCTAAGATAAATATAAATATGGGCCAATAATATGAACAATGCTTCCTAACTGTTTGTTCTCTACACGAGCCGGTATGCAAACAAAGTTTCTCTCTCTTTCACAGGACAGCACGGACCATTGACTGTTTGGCGAGTCGTTTAGAGGATCCTCAGATTCAGGCTCACTGGTCCAACATTAATGATGTTTATGAGTCCAGTGTAAAAGTGCTAATCACCTCACAGGGCTATGAGCAGATCTGCAAGTAAGAACAGAGGTTCTCAGAGTCTCAGCTTCTAGCTTAGTAAAAGCTAGCTGACTTAGTAAATGACATGACCATAAATGACATACTGTTGAATTACATCATTTCTGTTCTCTTGCTTAGGTCTATTCAGCTGCAGTTAAATATTGGGGTGGAGCAGATTAGGGTGGTACATAGAGATGGTAGAGTCATCAGTCTTTCCCACCAGGAGCAAGAACTGCAAGATTTTTTACTGTCACAGGTAAACATGTATTTACATTTAAGAGCATGGTTTGTGTAAGCAACTGTTTGAGAACAGCATGAAAGAAAATGTATTTCCTTAAGCAGATCATCAGTCTAGTCCTCAAGGTCCTAAGACATCCTAAAACTTAATGACTTTGTTTCTGTGTGTTGTAGATGTCTCAGCATCAGGTGCATGCAGTACAGCAGTTAGCAAAGGTGATGGGTTGGCATGTGCTGAGTTTCAGCAACCATGTGGGGCTTGGAGCCATCGAAAGCATTGGCAATGCCTCTGCTATCACTGTAGCTTCCCCCAACGGAGAGTATGCCGTGTCAGGTGTTAACACATATTCATACTTTTATTTGCATACATACACAGTACGTAATGCCCAAAACAACTCTGGGGCAAGTATGGCAGCCTATTAACTTCCACAATGTGGAAGCTATGTTCAGTAAGGTGTGTAACCACTTTGTATGTCTCTGCATATACAGTACGGAATGGACCCGAGAGTGGCTGTAAGGTTCTGGTTCAGTTTCCACGTTGCCAGGCCAAGGACCTCCCAAAGAGTGACGTGTTGCAGGATGGAAAATGGAGTCATTTAAGAGGCCCATATAAGGAAGTGCACTGGAGCAGGATGGAGGGCAGGAACTTTGTCTACAAAATGGAGCTTCTTATGGCAGCACTGACTCCATGTTCTTAGAATGCATGTTTGTATGTCTGTGTTTTCTAGTCCTTCCTGCTGTATTTTCTAAAGTCCTGTTGTTTTCAGTAGCGTTTGTGCTTTGTTGTTTGAGCAGCAGTGTTTAATGGCTGTGGTCAGGTCATATTCTGCTACAGGTTTTCAAAAGCTGCAGCCACATTGGCACTTAGCAGCACATCTAATGTACATACTTTTATTTCCCAATTGGTCAATCCCACTGTAAGCAAAAACTGGTAAGATAAAATGTGATAGGCTAAAGATAAAAAAACAACAAGCTTTCACAGATATTTGAGAAAATAGCAGGGCTGTGGAAACTGGATAAAAGCTCAGTGACAACCAAACAGCAACATTGGGCAAGGCATGAGGGACTAATTCTTATTGTCATTGTTGCTTTATTTTTAATTAAGATTTATTTTATTTCTAGTTCACACCACAAGCTCACGCTGATGAGCTGATCTTGCTGCCCTGGTAGCTGAACAGTTCTCAGATACAGCATCCTCCATTCAGGCAGTGATGTTTATGCCATATTAGCCTGTAGCTAAAAAAAACTGGGGTGAATTGATAAGCTTAAATGTAACAGTTTATCTTCAGTTTTAAAAGTACACTTTCCATGACTGTCTCTGTAAGCTTGAGAGAGAGACGTACCTGTCTCTTGTTTATGCAGGTCCCACAGAGGCATCCCAACAGGCCATTGGCAACCTGTGACAGCAAGAGCACACTCTCCAGGGTTCCAACGCCCAATAAAATGGAAAACAGAACTATGTTCCATAGAACCACGTTCTCTGGTTGCTCACACACGTTCCAGTTTTCTTGATTGAACAAGTAACTTTCACTGAAGTGAAGAAAAAATACATGTTTGGGGTTATGTTCAAATAGTAAGCTTTATCTTGATTCATACCTGTGATTTTCCTAGCTAAAACATGAAGCTTTCAAATCATGTAAATGATGAAGTTGAATAAAAAATGGGAATTAAGTGTAAATTGAGATTTCTTTGTATTTAAAGAACACAAAGCTTTAGACTTTTCAGAGTGGCTTACATAAAGAATTAATGACTCAAAATTTTAAACTAGGCCACAGTTGCACTTTCTGTTCCCTAAACTGAAAACGCTTTCTGCTCACTTCCCATTTGTGCTACAGACAAGGTGTGTGTGTGCATGCATGCGTGCATGCGCTCCTGCGCACATTACTTTAAAGTCTGATTGAAGAACGGGTAGATAAACATGCCATCTCCTGTATCACAGAGAGGGCCATCCTGCAGTGCAACCACAGAGAGTACCATACAATACAGTGCTCCAACCATTCCCACAACAGACAGCAACATGGAAACCATCATCTGCAACATCAAATACAAATTCCATCATCTACACACATATCTGGTTTGCTACAAGCATCCTGTTTCCCCAAAGAAAGTGCCATATTTAACATCCACTAGCATTTTATTTACATTTAATAAAGTACCATTGTTATAAAAGTGTATTTATATTTGCATTTATGTGTATAATGGCTGACAAAAAAACAGCAAATCACTAACAATTCATTTTCAGTAAAAAAAGGAAATATGATCATCCTTTTGTCTCTTTGTGGCACTTCAGGGCTGGGCAAATAAAAATGCTGCTGTCGTACTATTTGCATGTACATTTTCACTTCCTGCAAATGCAGTTGCATTGTCACATGCATTGCAGTGTAATTAATCAGAAAGTTGACAATGTAGGAAAGGGGCAGTACATCTTTGTTGAAACAATGTAAACAGCACCACCTTTTCACAATGTGTAGCTACATTATGAAAAAGTAGAAAATGTTATAATATGGGTTTTCTGGGCTGTCAGTCAAATGCTCTGAATGGCATGACCAACATTATCATGGGGGCATTATCTGATTACTCAAGTGATGTTATAACATCAGATGATTAAATACAAGTAAACATCCTTAATGTCTGCAGCAAGCTAACATTTTTAGTGGTTTATGAAGAGGTTGCATTTATTTCTTTGATTTAAAAATGATCAGGTCAGTAGTGCCCACCTTTGGTATACAGCTGTACAGAAACTCATCTGACACACACACACACACACGTTATCCATACAGGTTCTCTTACTCCGCATCTATTAGCCAAGCAGCTCCCCTCCATTCCAGCTGCCCTCATTACTGAAGCAGGTAACACCACCTAGGAATTACAAGGAAATAATTTTATTTAAGACTACCCAAATAAAAAATGAGAAATAAGTTACATTTATTTAATTTCAATTACTAAATTTTTCATTAATCTAGAATAATTTTAATCAGTTATACAGTTATAATTTCATTCAATTAACTATGCTATAAGTATAAGAAAGTGTTGTTTAAATGTTGAGTTGTGGACATTAGTCTTGTTAAGAAACCTGAAGCCACAGGGCACATAGGTAAAACCTGATCTTGATCCATCTGAGCTATCAAATTATAAACTATTCTGAATTTAGGCCTCATCAAAGTACTGAAACAGCATTAGTGAAAAGTGTAAAAATACTTTATTATTTGTTTACCAAGGAAACATATCCCTACTAATTCAGCTTGATCTTGCAGCAAAAATATAGTACAACTTTATTGTACTTGACAGGCTAGAAAACCTTATAAGTAATAGGAATAGCTTATTTTCCTGGTTCAGATCTTAAGTGACAGCTCTAAAATGCTGTCAGTTGCTATCAATAAACTGCGAATCATATGCTTGTACAAAGGTAAAGTATGGTGTTTCACAGGGCTCTGTCTTAGGACCTATATAATGTGGTATACATTTCACTGCTTTGCTGACAACACACAGTTGTAAATCTTAATAAAATACTAAAATTGAAGACTGTAAAAGACATATTTCAAGACTGGATTTCAAGTAACTTAATCCTACATCAATTCTTCTTCTTAGTCCAAGAGCTGCTAGTAACAAACTATATACAGTAACACATTCTTAATAGTTTTTCCTTGCCCCTGTCACCCCTGGCTTGCCAAAAACAGCCTTGCCAAAAGTGCCTATCTAGTACTATTAAAACATGGCCTGCTTTATAATCAATTTACAAGACACTTTTGGACACTAATAGTCATGTTTGGCTATTGATGAAATTCTGGTAGTTTAACCTTAAGAGTAGCCTTATTTTTTATTTGTTTTTGTTGTAGATTAGTTTAGAGGTTGGTTATGAATTTTAATTTGATTGTAAGGCAGTCCCACCTGTTGCACTATATAGTCTAGGCCACATTTAATTAGCTGTGTGATGTTCTTTATAATTGTAGTGTAGCCTGTACCTATTTATTTATTTTGTGGAATTATTTAGGTTGTTTGTAAGATTACAAATTATTATTGCCTACTTCCTATTTACAGGGAATAACTGTGGTAAGAACTGCAAGAAATTAGTACAGATTACAGAGTACAGATTTATGACCCACAATTTATGCTCAACTAAGAAAAATATCTAAAACCATTTAATCCATTAAACCTAATAAGCATAATTTCTATGCTAACAAAACCATACCAGTACTCCTCCTCCAATGATTCCCGGAAAGTACCAGGTACTTTCCGTGATCTGCTCTGTGCCCCAGACTTCTCCATTAGGGAAGAAAAGCAGAATGTTGGCTACAATGCAACACAGAGTCAGTGGAAACAGCAGATTCCCCGTGCACTTAGCCCACTTTCCTGTACACATGTTCAACTAGGGAAGAAACACATAACACTCTCAGAAAAAACTGTCACTGAGACTGTACCTCTCTTGTCATCTTGATAGCTTTAGTTAGGGAACATTATTGTACCAAGTCTGTTGTAATTATATTTTTTAAAAGTTTTTAAACATCTGTTTCTGAACAGTATGTAGTTTGCCTGTGGGAAACACTTATTTAAGGTATACAGGTAAAGAACCGTTTTTGTTGAACTATTCAGGTTCCTTTTCATTGTTTGTACCTTGATGAACAAAAACTATCTGCATAATTACCTATTTTTCTAACAGTGAGAAGTTATATAAATTGTGAGCTATATGTAATATTGTTTTCCTTGACTTATTCATACATTAGGTCAGAAATTAAATGTATCATTGACTGTGACTTTAATGTGAATAACAATTATAACAACAATAAAAAGTGACAAATTCAAACGCTACAGAAATTCTTACCTCTGTTGTTTTTCCTAAAATTGTGGGTGAAGAGATTTCATCCACACTTGAAGGGAAATGTTCTAGTTTATATCCAGTCACAGAATCAATTAATGCTCTGGGAAAGGTTCAGAGAAAGAGAGGTTGTGATATATGCAGAGTGAGATTAGCAGGTACTCTCTTGCCCTTGCGGTCATTGGCCCTTTCACAGACTGAAGTTTTTTTTCAAACAGTTTAAATACTCTGTCAAACATATTATGGAAGGTGGTGTTCTTGTCTTTTCAGTGCATAATATGTGCATTTAGGCTGTTTTTAACTGCCTTAAGTGCTGCTCTGTAATCCAATCTGAATGTAACATTGTGGGCTTTGAGCAGGGAACAGACCCTAGCATGTAGCGAGTGCTTCTGGTTAGGTTATGTGGTGACTGTTATTGTGATTATTACATCGTCCACACACTTTCTTAAATAATCAGGGACAGAGGATGCATATTAATCCAAGTCTGTGTGATTCCTACATCTAGGAATGTAGGAATCACAAGGCATTTTCCAGTTTAATTTATAATACATTATAAAGTGACTATTGTTTCTTGATTTCTGAAGAATTAAAAAAATGGAAGGGATTTGTAATTTAACAAAAATAAAAAGATTAAAATTAGCATAATAATGAATAAATGTAAAACATTAATAAATGACAGAAACATGTCTCTGTTCACTATGGTGATTTTAGGCTGTCCCACCCCAGTGACATTGAACTTCTCTGTTTTTCTGCATTATATTTGTTGAAATCTTTCAGTAACGCCATAATAACAATATCATTAGGTTGCATGCAATTTAATGCTAAAAGAATATTTTTCCTTAATAGATTATTTAGTTTAACCAATAACTGGAAATTAAATAAAACATGAAATCAATGAAAACATCTGTTATATGTTGTATTCTTTCTATGCGTTTTACTGCATACGTATTGCTTCAGCCCTGTTTCCCAGTCATTTATTGTGAAAATAATTCACTGAGTTTACATATGTAATGCTAATTGTACAATATTGGTAAATCTGAAAAACATTTTCTTTACGGAATATTTTGGATATTTTGTAATATTTGTATTTTTGGAATATTATGTGTTTTTTGGCTTGAATTTGACCACCATTGTGAACCCTTTTGACCCTCTATAAATTTCTTTATAACAGAGCATTTGCATCTTAGCACAAAAAAACTATTGTGTTGATATCTTGACAATCAATTATACAGACATTTTTTATTAAACATAAAAAAATCCTTTTTTATAATAATAATCATTGTTTTCAACCTAATCTGTATCTGCTCCCCCTATACTGATTACCATGGACTTTGTCACCTGAAATGCTCAATTTCAATGTTAACAATTGTGTTTTTGTGGTGTAGTAGAACAAAATAAATAAATTATAAAATAAATTTTCCCAAAACACATTTTTCTCATACTGTACATCTGCATTCAACCTCTGTCTAAAAGGCTCTGTTAAGAGTTTCTCCTTCTTTAACCCAACCTCTTAATGAACTCTATCAACAGTGTGATCTAATTGGTCACTTTTTATACACAGAAAGAAATTTAAAACTTGTAGTTTCTAAATTGTACTACTTATATTACAGTATCAGGCGGATATATGAGATATATTACGCTTTTCTTACCCATAGTTTTAACCAGATTTCGAAGCAAAGCGTACATTACTTTTGCTTTTCTACATTTTTCTAGTATCCATGCATGATCAATTACTATCCTGTAAAAATCCACTTTCTATTTAGACAGCAGACATAAATTGCCACTTAAATGTGGCTGATTAAAATAGCTATTCCATTAAAACGTTAATGTCACAGACGTTGTACAGTCACAACCAATAACATGCAAAAATGTGGTCTGATCATTATCTAAGGTCAAAATATGGACAAAGACAATTTAATTAAATTATTAACACACAAACAGTACTTTTTAAGTGTTTAATTGAACCTTTGAATTTAATAACCTGTACATCCTCCTTTAGCAGCATCACCTCACCAAATCTTTTCTTAAAGCTAAGATATGCACAACATTGAAAAGAAAGTTTGGACCATTTCTCCCTAATAATGTGTTTCAGTTCATCAGTTTTTCTGGGATGTCTTGCTTGAATAGGCCTCTTCAGGTAATACAACAGCATCTTGATAGGGTTAAGGTCAGTGATTGGCCATTCCAAATCTGTCAATGCCCTGTTTTCCTGCCTGTCTGTCTTTGTTTACTTCCCCTTGTCTGTCCCAAGGGCTTGTGTTTTCGTTTTTTGCCAAGGTGTTCCTTTTTCCATCTCCTCATCACATGTACCAGTGACTGTCCCATAAAATTCACTCACATGTTCCACTCTTGTCCATAGAACATTTTCCCAGAAAAAATCTTGAATGGTTTTGGACAGCAGCAACTTCCTTTGTGGTGTCCTTCAATGAACACTGTTCTCGTTTAGTGGTTTTGTAACAGTGGACACATGAAAAAAGGTATTGCAGTTTCTAGAGTCTGTAGGTCTGCAGCTGTTAACCTTGGGATCTTTATAACCTCTTTCAAGATTGTTAAGTGCAACTGTGTGTCATTAGTTTAGTTAGATTGTGTTTGTGTATAATTGTGACTTAGGTGACCACCAGACCACATTTTATAAGAAATCAATGCAGAAATCCATTTTTCTTTAAAGTACAAATATAGTTTGAGATAAAAAATATATAAGAAAATTGATTGGTTCTTAACCAATAGTGCTGTTACTGCCTTCTTTCAGAGGAAATAACAGTCAAGTTTCAACCTTTTTTTCTGGCGTGAATAACAGTTCTCAGATCAGTCTTTCAATGCAGTGAGGAGGCCATCTTCACACTTCATGACTGGTTTTAATCTACAGACTGGAAGATGTTTTGTGATGCAGCTGGCAGTGACATCACTGAATACAGAGACTCCTTCACAAGTTACATCAATAAATGACATTGTGCCAAAAATCAATGCCAAAACATTTCCCAATCAGTAACCCTGGACCAACTCTGAAGTTTGTGCCAAACTAAAAGCTCGAGCATCTGCCTACAACTCTGGTGATCTGGCTAGCTACAAAAAGGCTAAATGCA
The DNA here is from genome assembly GCA_021613375.1 of Megaleporinus macrocephalus. NCBI lineage: Eukaryota > Metazoa > Chordata > Actinopteri > Characiformes > Anostomidae > Megaleporinus > Megaleporinus macrocephalus. The sequence continues at coordinate 15,856,502 of CM038723.1, read as the reverse complement.
CATTATGTGTTGAGGCAAATAACACTTCCCTTGCTGAAAATCTCCCAGTAGATCAGGAGAGCTGCACTCTGACCATTTCTCTGTCTGATGTGGTGGAAACCTTCAGAGCAGTTAACCCATGCAAGGCACCAGGTCCTTATGGTGTACACAGTCGTGTACTTAAAGCGAGAGGTTTTCAGGGACGTCTTTAACCTCTCCCTAAGACTGTCTGTAATTACTACATGCTTTAAAGAAACCATAATTGTTCCAGTTTTTAAGAAACCTACTATCACCTGCCTGAATGACTACGCCCTATTGCACTGACATCATCAGTTATGAAGTGCTTCAAGCAGCTGTTCTACCCTTCCAGCCAACATGGACCCTCACAAATTTGCATACCGCTCCAACAGATCTACAGACGACGCCATTACACTAACAATTTAGACTGCTCTTACACACTTGGACGAAAAAAAGCTGTTCTGACTTGGGTCTAAACTCTCATCTCTGCAACTGAATACTGGACTTCCTGAAGAGCAAACCATAGGTCGTGAAAGTATGTAACAGCATCTCTTCCACACTGACTCTGAGCACAGGGGCCCCCAAGGGATGTGTACTCAGCCCCCTCCTGTATTCCCTGTACACTCATGACTGTGTAGCCAAACACACTTCCAACCTCCAATTCACTGATGACACTACCATCCCAGGCCTCTTCACAGATGGGGATGAAACAGCCCACAGAGACGAGGTCGGCACTCTGTCAGAGTGGTGCCATGACAACAATTTCTGTCTAAACATCAGAAAAACTAAGGAGATGATTGTAGACTACAGGAAGCTGCAGAGGGGCGGTCATTGTCACCTTCACATCAACTGTGCTGAAGTCAGCAGTGTTAAATTCCTCTGCATACACCTCATTGATGACCTCACCTGGTTCCTCCACACCAACATGATTGTGAGATCTGCCCATCAGCATCTCTTCTTCCTGCGTAGGCTCAGGAAGTTTTAACTGCTTCCTGATGTCCTCACTAGCTTCTACAGATGCACCAGGGAGAGTATCCTAACATGCTGCATCACTGTCCGGTATAGCAGCTGCAGGAGTGGTGAGAACAGCAGAATACACCATAGGCAACAAACTACCAGCCTTACAGGACATCTGTCAGCCCCATGGCTGCAAAAGGAAAATCAAGAAGATCAGGTTAGACAGTGGTTACCCAGCACACGGCCTGTTCACTTTACTGCCATCAGGCAGGAGAAACAGCAGCATCCAGGCCAGAGCAACCCAGCTAATAAACTCTATCCAAAGGCTGTCAGGCTTCTAAACAAACTGTGAAGCTGAAACACCCCAACATCAATCACTCTATATTATTTATTCTTATATCGCTGCTATGGACAATGTCACTCAGTCACTCTAAATATATTTATTTTCTTAGATAACCTGTCTATGCAGAAGTTTCTTAATAATTTCTACATATGTCCTCCTGTGTATCGTACGTACATTATTTGTATATTTTTTGTATATTCCTTTATGTTTCAGTTATTACTATATGTATATTTTCTAGCTTATTTTACTTTATAATTGTCTATTTATTGTTATGTTTGCACTGTTTTTACTACTATATATAATGCTGCCCTGCTGTAGAGTTATTATCTGAGCCTCACCCCAAGCATTTCAATGCATGTATGTCCTTAAACGTCAAACTTGGAATGCAATCTGGTTGGTGATTCCTTAATAAACATTGACTGACAACAGAAATCTGGTATTTGATTGGCTGTAATCGACAGATGCCCCGCCCACTGAAGGCTGCCGCAGAACATAGGCTGTTTAGGGCATATCACTTTCGGTTTCAAGTTCACTCATTGCCGTAGAGTTTATCATAAAAGTGCTCGGCCGGTTTCTTTTAGTTTTATAATCCTAAAAACGACCAGTAAAAGTAGCAGCGTTCTTAAGTTACTTCTGTTTAGTGTGTGTTCGCATGTTTTACTGGCTCTAGCTCGGACACGCTGATAACCTAAATCGGTCGGGTTGTTTTACAATGAAAGCCTTCTGTGCGTTTTTAACAGTCCTGACTCAGTTTTTTCTCAAAAGCGAATGCGTGACAAGGACGTACTACATCGGCATTCGGGAGGAACACTGGGATTACGCACCTCGCGGAAAAAATGTGATTAACGACCTCGAGGTTAACCAAGACCAGTAAGTTAAATGCAGTAGTCATTTCACAGTGTAATAATTTTATTGAAGCAAGTGAAACCAGCGTGACTGGTAAACATGTCGATAGACATCTTGCAGACTTAAAGAGGAAATTGCGCCGAATTTTCTAAACTGCAGATATTGAGATGTAAAGTCATTCTGAGTGGTTTGAGGTGGTACGGTGCATTGTAGAGACACTGTACCGACGCAGGACTGTATTTTTTCCTGTATTTCAGTGGTGGTGATGGGAACCAGAGATCTCAACAACACAAATATATTTTATACGATTTTTATATACGTAATGCTGATCAACGTAATATAAAAACTAGTAAAAAATAACCCAAAATCGTTGGTACTGTTTTACTTTAGAACACCGTGCATGTGCCTCTCCACCACCCATTTATAGCCATGCATTATTTATATTTATTAAGAAGTCTGAAGAAGTCCCTATGTAATTCCTGTACAGACTGTACTTTAGTGATCACCAATTTTCAGTCGTAGAGTGCTTTGTTATTGTATTCCTTCTATGTGTGAGATGAGGCTCAAACAGAGATATTGAAGCCTACAGTTTTTTACTGAAGCAGTGTTTTCTCCTTTAATAGCGGTCATATATAGTCTCTTTTCTGTTGTGGGAAACTTTCCTACAAAAATTTCTTTTAGCTTCCCTTTTGTGTCTCAGTTGTGTACTACTCACTAATATTGCAAACTATATACTCTGTTCTAATCTTAATAGTATAGTGTGTAGAGTTGGCAGGCAAGTACACAAAATACTAACATATTACATATTTTCTTACTAAGTGATAAACTGTTCAAGTAAAAAAAATAATTACTCCAGTCAAGTATAAATAACCAAAATTTCTACTTAAGTAAGGTAACAAAGTATTTGTACTTTGTTACTTGACACCTCTGTAAAGCAGTACTAGCAACATAGATAGATAGGTCCAAAGTACTATGACTGCGTTACAGATACAAGAGTGGTAAACTTAGGTAATGGCAGAACACTGTAAGATGACCTGTTAAGAAACACAAAAGTGTGGTAACATGCAATACGTAAAAACTATGGATAGGGATAGGACTACAACAGTTATGTTTTCTTTTTTCCACGTCCCTTTATTAAGTCATACATAACCGCTTATCTCTTCGGCGGCACACACTATACATGTGTTCTTGACAGTAACTGTTTTAACTCTAAATGAACATCCTTAACATTCCTTACAGATTGTTTAAGCGTTGTGTAGTCCATATACAGATGTAATATATTTTTTTTATTCAATTTTAACACCTGCACTAAGAGAATTCCCTTGTACATCTAGAACAGGGCTATTTAATTAGAATTCAATATGGTCAAGTTAGGGGAGAATTCCTAAGGCCAAGGTCTGGACCGTCATCATTTCTAACTTGTGTTATGTTGCCATATCCTGTATAATTAAGTTACCTTCATAGTATACCATTCAGTATATCTCAGTATATTTACAGTTTAAATGCTAAACTGAATGAATTATTCATAAAGCTCCAAATAATTTTTTTGGGCTACATTTAAAAAAAACAGAAAGCTGTTGTGTTTATTTAAAGAGAAAGTAAATAAAACATGCATCTTCTTGTTAACTCAGCTTCACAAATTGTTGGTTTTACATAAGCGGTATTCTCCAAAACTAGTCGAGCAAGTCCATTTGATAACAATCGCACGCGATTGGTCTCTGAGTTCACTACGCCATAAAGCACAAATACCGTAAAGACAAGAAAAGCTCCGCCTCTTAAAATAAACACAGTCAAAATTAAATCATTCTCAAAGTCTATCGGTTTGGGTCCGCATTGGACAACATCTGGGTCCGGATCCTGACTGCAGTCAGTGACCCCTGATTTAGAACTTTGTTATTAAGTATTCTGTTTTTTGTTTTTTAGTTACATAATTTTCATATTTAAAGTGTTAGTTTTCTGTTGTGAAAGAACATTTATACATTTGAAATGTGTGATGTGCTGTTCACACAAAATTGTTAACTTAATTAATGATAGCAAATGTCATAGTACATGTAAGTTAAACTAATGTGAACTTTAATTGTATTTGTCATATAATGTTAAATGGAACTATATGGCCACTATATGGCTACCATGAGTAAAAACAAATATATTTTAGTAAGGTGTAAACTAAAAATATAACAACAACAACAGCATGTAACCAAAATCAGTGATGTTAACTCTAAGTACTTTAGAAGATAGCTAGCTAGTTAATAATGTTATAACTCTCAGCGAACATTTAAATACTATAGTTTTAATTTAACATAGAAAACATTTGTGATTAAACAATAAATATTAATACAAATCACTCAGTCATAAATATTGTAGCAAAACAAATCACCACCTTACACAAAGATCACTTAGTCACAAATAGCGTACCAAAACAAATCACCACCTTACACTTACTGCCATGATCTCTTCTACTTTTTTGAGTATATTGTGGATATTGCCAGTTCTTAAAACACTCTTCAACTGCATGATTGATTACAAAGTGTGTGTAATCAGTTCTGTTTAACTGAATGTAGTGCAGCAGAGTGTGTGAAATGTTGAATAGAAATAATGAGATTAATAGTTTTTAAATGTGTTTTAAAAGTACCTTTTAATGGGACACTACTTTGTCTGAACCAACTTATCAGAGTTGAGAAAATCGAAAATGAAAAATTCCTCGGGGGCACATTTGTCATTGTCCTGTGTAGGCCACAGATAGATGCAATGCTCACGTAGTTTATCACAGTGCCCTAGGGTGTGTTCCAATTACACAATTAATACTAATGCTATCTAGATTTTGAGTATGTAGTATAATTACAAGTGTCAAAGTTGAGTATATGCTTGTTACATTTGGGAAATTTTGAAAAAAAAGGTGACTTTAATGGTGGCAGTACCAGAAATGATGTTTAAATATGATTTCAACCCAAATCATTGTCCTGTGTAGGCCACAGATAGATGCAATGCTCACATAGTTTATCACAGTGCCCTAGGGTGTGTCCCAATTACACAATTAATATTAATGCTAACTAGATTTTGAGTATGTAGTATAATTACAAATGTCAAAGTTGAGTATATGCTTGTTACATTTGGGAAATAAAAAAAACGGTGGCTGTGATGGTGGCAGTATCAGAAATGATGTTTAAATATGACCAGTTCAACCCAAATCTATCAGAACAAAATTCTTAAACCAGTTTGGAGATCTACCACACTAGAGAGTTTAGCTTTAACCCAACTTAGAATTATCCAGGTAATACAGGCCTTGAGGGATATTAATAATATAGAGCCCAATGTGCAAACTCTCCCGTGGGGTAGATCTCCAGGACCAGGGTTGGGCAAGTAAACATTTTGGAATTCCTAGAAGCATCTTTGTAAAAATATAAGATATCATTACTTTGATTGTATTTATAATTTTATAGCTGCTTGTTTTTAAATTTGACATTTTTAAGGATGAAGGTCTTTTCCAGTGAATTAGAAAATAATATCTCAGAATATGTCCAAAACTAAATTATGTTTGGTTGTATGGGCTTTGAGTGAGAGGAGTCTGCAATGTTGTAGTATACTTGCTATTGCAGGATTTATATGCTACTAACTTACTGTTACTTTAAAAGAACGTTGGGAAAAGTTAACAAGGGTTCCTTGAGTCTGTCATATGAACTTTATAAGCATTAATCATTGGTATTAGAGCTGAAACATTTCCTTAAGAAACTCGAGTAATTTGATTACAAAAAATCATTGATGCAAATTCTTTACATCAAAGATTTGTTTAATCCACACAATCATATACAGCGCACTGTTTTGCACGGATGATCTTTACTGTTGCTTACAGTGTTGCCAGGTGACACGAAGAAGACATGGTTTGATGGCATGGATTGCAAAATAGAGAAAGAGAGAGAACTTAAGGAGAGACAAACAGAGGAGATGGGTCAGAGAAAATCATACACAGTGTCCAAAGTCTACTGTAAAACCGAACTAGCCAAGGGAGCCGTTACTGAGTATAAACCTGCAGAAGGACGTGGCTGAAGTTAGCTTCTTATGTAAATTTCGCCAGTCCACCTTAAATGATGCAGTAGTTACAGGCACCAGAATGTAACATCTACACCATATAAGGTGGAACAGTGAATTTGAATTTAAAGGTAACTTCAGAAAGCAAGCTACTGAGCAAACTGATATGATAGACCCATAGCTGAGCATGACATCAGTGTTTCAGTCTGCATATGTAATGGCTATTAAGAAAGTAAGTCAGTGTGATGGCGAGTTATTATGGCCCTAAATTATCTAACACACACTCACAAGAACATAAACACAACCTTTTCCCACACAGTGATGCATAAAATACACAGAAAACTAAATATAAGGATTCCAAAAAAGGATAAATAACCAGATTCCAAAAAAAGTTGGGACACTAAACAAATTGTGAATAAAAACTGAATGCAGTGATGTGGATGTGCCAATGTCTAATATTTTACTCAGAATAGAACACAAATCACAGATCAAAAGTTTAAACTGAGAGAATGTATCATTTTAGGGGAAAAACTATGTTGTTTCACAATTTCATGGCGTCAACAAGGCCATTTTTTACCACTGTGTGGCATCCCCCCTTCTTCTTACAACACGCAACAGACGTCTGGGAACAGAGGAGACCAGTTTCTCAAGTTTAGAAATAGGAATGCTCTCACATTCATGTCTAATACAGGCCTCTAACTGTTCAATCGTCTTGGGCCTTCGTTGTCGCACCTTCTTCTTTATGATGCGCCAAATGTTCTCTATAGGTGAAAGATCTGGACTGCAGGCTGTACCCGGAGCCTTCTCCTACGTAGCCATGATGCAGTGATTGCTGCAGAATGTGGTCTGGCATTATCTTGTTGAAGAATGCAGGGTCTTCCCTGAAAGAGATGATGTCTAGATGGGAGCATATGTTGTTCTAGAACCTAAACATAGTTCTCTGCATTAATGGTGCCTTTCCAGACATGCAAGCTGCCCATGCCACAAGCACTCATGCAACCCCATACCATCAGTGATGCAGGCTTCTGAACGGAGCGTTGATAACAACTTGGGTTATCCTTGTCCTCTCTGGTCCGCATGACATGGTGTCCCAGTGTTCCATAAAGAACTTTAAATCGTGACTCATCTGACCACAGAACAGTCTTCCATTTTGCCACACTCCATTTTAAAAGACCCCTGGCCCAGTGCAAACGTCTGAGCTTGTGGAGCTTGCTTAGAAATGGCTTCCTTTTTGCACTGCAGAGTTTCAGCTGGCAACGGCGGATGGCACGGTGGATTGTGTTCACTGACAATGCTTTCTGGAAGTATTCCTGAGCCCATTCTGTTATTTCCTTGACAGTGGCATTCCTGTTTGAGGTGCAGTGATGTTTAAGGACCCGGAGATCACGAGCATCCAGTTTTACGGCCTTGACCCTTACGCACAGCGATTGTTCCAGATTCTCTGAATCTTTTGATGATGTTATGCACGGTTGATGATGATAACTTAAAAGTCTTTGCTATTTTACGCTGAGTAACACCATTCTGGTATTGCTGCACTATCTTTCTGTGCAGCAATGGTGGAATTGGTGATCCTCTTACCATCTTGGCTTCAGAGAGACACTGACACTCTGAGAAGCTCTTTTTATACCCAATCATGTTGTCAATTGACCTAATTAGTGTTAATTTTTCCAGCCACTTATTGCTACTTGTCCCAACTTTTTTGGGATTTGTTGACACCATGAAATTTTGAAACAACATATTTTTCCCTTAAAATGATACATTCTCTCAGTTTAAACTTTTGATCTATGATTTGCGTTCTATTCTGAATAAATATTAGATTTTGGCACTACCACATTATTGCATTCAGTTTTTATTCACAATTTGTTGAGTGTCCCAACTTTTTTGGAATCCGGTTTGTAGCTACTTGGAGCCTAAAATGCACCAAATCCAATACAGCAAGAATATTCAGTTTAGTTTGTTTGCAGTAAGTGGGAGTAAGTGTAGGACAAGCTTTAGCATAGTCAGTGAATGTACAGTAGCCAGTGAACTTATAGTATGATATATCTATAAGTCTAGTAATAAAAGTCAATATTAATAATTACTAAAATGTTTTCTTTAAAACCTTACTATATGCAATTTAAGCAATAAAATATTAAGACACAGTTTATTTTATCTCATATATTTACTATTCCTCTTCAATACAGCAAAATTATTTTTATCCAATTACTCCATTAATCGATGGAATAATCGACAGAATACTTGATTGCTAAAATAATTGATAGCTGCATTGACTACAGATCTGCAAAGGGTGCAGTCATGTTACTGATAAGCGTATTTTGCTTTAATTTTTTGCTTTATTCCATTTATTTTAATACATAGCTTAGATCAGGACTGGGAACATGCAGTCCTGGATAGTGCTACTCCTGCAGTTTTTCTGCTCTGCTCAAATATGTTTGATTGTACTCATAAGTTAATTGAAGGGCTAAACGAGCTGGAGAAAATGCATTTTTTCAGACTAACATTGCAACCTAATATTGCAACTGTGACTGTAAAAAAATCATTCAACCCAGTTAAATTGGTGTGTTAGAGCAGAGAAATCAGCATACTCTGCTGGACTCTGGCCCTCAGTTCCACACACCAAGACTTTGCACTGAGGAGGAAAAGTGCAGGACAGCAGTCCTTTTGACTAGACCTGTGCATACGTTTAGAGGAGCTGTGGTTTCTAGCAACTAAACTCCAAACTCTATTCAGTTCTACAGTTACTAAGCACTACTAGTTTTTTGGAATATATATGAAAAATATTAATAAATACACAAATGAAACACTTGACATTTATTTTTTTGGATGGAAGGTCATTCTCAGCACTGCAGTGCCACTGTTGAGGATGCGCACTGATGAGTGCATGTGTTGTGCTGGCATGTGAGAAGCAGACGCTGCTGTAGTTTTCAAACACTGTGTCCACTCACTGTCCACTCTATTAGACACTCCTATCTTGTTGGTCCACATTGTAGATGTAAAGTCAGAGACAATAGCTTACCAGTTGCAGCACAGTTTGTGTCATTCCTCTGCAAAATGTTCTATGTTTAAAAACATAAATTTAATTATGGGAGCTAATCCACATTCCTTTAACAATAAAAAAATAACTTGTATTCCCAGTTTAGTCTGTGCAGGACTATCACATTTTGGTGATCCCAGCAGTATTGCAATTTGACAATGTTGTAGTAAATATAGACTACCTATTCATCCATCAACCTGCACTGAAATCCTACTCACTTAAATCATATTCAGGCATGCATGCTCATGTTTCAATCCAAGGTTTCACTTTCTGTTGTTCTCAGCATATATGTAATCATTTTGGTTGATGGTTTTATAATGACACAAGTTCTTAGGGCATATGAAGAGTGTGGCATTCTTTAAAATACATTTTAGGCCCATGGATTATACTGTGCTTCATATCAGCTACTTTTTTCAATTTAATCAGTCTGGCCGTAGATATATATAGATTAGTTAGTTTAAGAGGTAGTAAACATAGAGCAATTTCCACAGATATATACTGTGTTGCTTGGTGCATAGAAGTATTGGCAGAAGCCAAAAGTGATAGATTAAAGTGATGAATTCAATATTTTTTTATTTAAACTTGTATGTTTCCATATGAACACGATTATTCACATTTTTAAAACACATTAGTCCATCTATTGTGTATGAAACTTACTTAGGATCTGTTTATATAAATTATGTGTCTTTTTATAACTCGTTTAAAATTAAATTTTATTTCCATGAAATAATGTTGTTTTTGAGGCCTTTACTGCATATATTTTAGAAAAAATATATATTATCAAGTGTATCATGTCGCTTGTGTCCCAATTATTCTTATTGTGACACAACTTTCACTGTTTCTCTAGTCACCATCTGGAGACAATTATCGGTTCGAACAACAACTGTAGCCAATATTCAACATTTTCCTGAATCAGTATATCACCTTGCTTTCTTACCGATAAAAGCCCTTTTGTTATTTATGCTCATATATGATGCAACTGTAACTCACATCTGTAATCTGGACATAAAACTGTAAGACAGTGCAGATGAAACAACAAATGAACAACATATTTTGGAGCACCAAAGAAGGCTAAATGTGCATATATTTTCTACCTCTCTAAAATGTTTTTTTGTACCCAGTTGTGTGATTTAAGTTGAAAATTGTTCTGCCAGCTGTTTTTGTTAGTACCACTTAGTCTTCTAAGCCTTTTGTAATTGTGAACAAAGAGTGAGCAAACATGCACAGCACAAACTAACACCCAAAACACATTTGTGGTTAATCATATTTGTTTGCTTGTATTTAATTCTTTGCAAACTTTACAAAAGCTTTTTTATGTTAAAAGAATTCAGTAGTCATTTAAATAAAATTTGAAAGCAAATTTTTATCATCTCCCCTAACTTGACCATACTGAACCCTTTTATCATCACTTGTCACCACAAAGCAGGTATTCTCAAAGCAGGCAGATCATGGGCTTTGCACCATGCAAAACATCTGATTCTGTTTTATTTTGGTGGATAGCTTTATTTCAAATATTGTTAGAGTTAAAACCATGTCATGCAAACAAAAAACTTGAAGAAAAGCTACTGCAGTTTAACTTCAAAAGAAACAATCCACAGTTATGAACATTAACTGTAACAATAGCAAAATACTCTGCAGAACGTCCAATCTTCTGGTGCCAGAGAGAGGCCTTCTCATCTCCTGATCTGAAGACGCTCTGAAGTGTGTGTGTTGAGTGTCATGCTTAAATACATTATTCGGGACAAATGGTCTAATGGATGATAGCAGAGAGCAACTAGCACCAAGGTTAAGTCCCGTAGTGGGACCAAAGCCTAGTAATAGGCGCTTTACAGCCTGCCGCATTCAAGAAAGGACAGACTAAGGAGTGCAACCCTATCAGCTTGTCCCTAAACCACACATGACAGGTGAGATAGTTGCTAAATACACCTTGATTGTTAAAAAAAGGCTTTATCTTTATCTAACAAATGTAGAAGTAAGCAGCCAGTGAGAAAATAATTGACATTCCTCAGAGCGCACCAGATCTTTGCATTTATTGCCATACAGTGTACAAGTAAAGAAAGCCCTAGTGCTTTGTAGTGTATCAATTATGTCAGGGGGGAAGGCCCACCACATTCAGATTCAACGTCTCACGGGCCAGGCCCAGAGAGCTATGTTGTCTGGTTGGGGATGGTACATTTTCCTGTTAGCTTGTGACAGCAGGCTGGCCTGCAAGAAATTAGACAGTTTCTGTCACCCAGTGCTTGGAGGGCCAGTGGAGCTATTAGGATTAGAGACAGGCCTTGTTTCCTTACTCTGGCCAGTGTTGGGGAGATCAAACTCAGAGGTGAAAATAATCCTAATAGCTCCACTGGCCCTAGAACATTCACACCCAGAGATGCATTTTAATCTAGCAGGGAAAATACAGAGGGCACATTTTCTTGCAAGGTGAAAAAACTATGGATGGACCCACCATACAATGGGTACTCTTAACAGCAGATCTGCCCCCCTCTTCAGTCTTCCTGGTATATGTGTGATGTGGTGGGACAAAAACTTGGTGCTGCATCACAGGAAAAAAATCCTTGTCAGCCTCTGTAATGAGCAAGTGCTGACAGTTGATGAATTTATTAATCATTAACATACTAAATGTATATTTGAGTAGATGTCTGTTTAACATGCGCAGATCTAAAATGAGGCTAAAAAACTTTCTTTATTGGAACGACAAAGTGCTTGCGTTGCTCCTTAAAAGTACACAAAGGTAAACTGTGCATGCGTCACTGGTTCATTCTTGTGCTGGCATTGCAGTCAAGGTCCCGAAAATTTCTGAAACTGCTTTAGTGATTTGCTTTTTTTCCTGGGATAATAAAAATTAAATGCAAAAAGCGTAACAAGAGGATGAAATATGAAATTAAAATAAAATGGTAAAATAACTGATTAATGATGTTGATCCAGAAAAGAAACTTTGAATTACTCCCTTAAAATTAGCCCCAAGTGTTGGCCTTTTAGTGGCATCCTTAATTCTCACGGTTCATCCTTTCTCTCCCTTTAGTATTTGTTCTTAGTCCAAGATATATTAGTACCTCCAAGCAAACTGGCGAAGTATAAAGCTGAAGTAATGCTTGACCTTTTATAGTTACGGCAAGTCCTTATATAAGTTTGCAAGGTCAGCTTTTGACAGGGTAGAAGCTAGAAGGATATAGTACAGGACAGCTTGATCCCTACAGGAAACTTCCTGCAGAGACAATAGATCAAAGACTTAGTGTTCACCAAGTCACAAGGCTACATGGTATCTTTGCAGGGCGTTATCTATAGAACCAAGTTGTCCTGTGCTGTAATATATCTAGCTGCTACCCTGTTGAATGCTGACTGTACAAACTAACATAATTGTCCTTTTACTACTTTTGCCTTAATATTATAATATAATAATTAATATTATAAATAACATACAAATTCATATAGAATAGGACTCTTCAATTCTTACACTGAGGTATGCTCTAAAAGTGGGGCTGCATTTCTCCTTTAGCCTCTTCCTTTTTGTCAGGAAAGGGGGGTTGCTTTTTTCACACAGGCTGGACAGACTTAACCAGAGGGTTCTTCCAGTAGCATATTTGTACATGCGTTGGTAACTTAATACAAAGTAACTTTAACTAAAAAAGCAGCTTGCCTTGATGCAGTAGTTGTTTCTGTGAATGTTGCTCAACTAACAGCCAAATATGTTCTTCTTGATGAAGGTACTTATTCAGCCCTATCCACCATTAAGCTGTAGTCACACTCAGCAATTCCCATAGTGAAATACTAAACAAATTTAGGAAAAGAACTGCAGTTGTGAAGACGCTCTCTAAGGTAAAGACTAAGTGCGGAGAGCGTTAGCTACTATGTTCATCATAAATGGAATCAGTTGACAGAGAGCATTAGAAGAGACACTTTTAAATTCAGGCTAAAAATGGTCCTATTTGAGCAGCTTAGTTTAAAACATTGTTAGCGCTACAACATTTCTATTTTTTCTCAGAGCTAATTGGCAAAAGATGTTTCAGTTAAGGAGATGAGATTGGAAGTGTGAATTTCACAGGTGCTTTGACCATTAATCAAAGGCAGCTCACAAAGCCTGCTTACTGACTGTTCTTCTTACTGCATTTTAACATTATAATTGGGTACAACTACGTGGAATTCTTAAATGCAATGTATATAAGCATTTCTATTTCAGAATGCTGGTACTTTCTTCTCATTGGCTTCTCTCTTCTGCTGTTCTGCAAGATATGCCTCTACATATTTGGTGCGTAGCCCACAGCGCATTGGTAGCATTTATAAAAAGGCAGTGTACCGGCAATACACAGATGAGCAGTTCTCCACTGAAATTCCCAAGTCGGATTGGCTGGGCTTCCTTGGACCAGTGATCCGTGCAGAAGTGGGTGATGAGATTGTGGTGCACATGAAAAATTTTGCTTCCCGGCCTTATTCCCTTCATCCACATGGAGTTTTCTATGAGAAGGACTCTGAAGGTAGTATGAGCTTTTCTCTCTTGTACCCTATAGTCACTCTCTCTGTTTGTGTGTATGTGTCTGTCTGTCTGTCTATCTATTTGTCCACAAATTTTATTTATTGAGTCAAAAGCAATAGATCTTAAAACATGAGATTTGAAACTGTCCTTAAAATCAAGGTAAGGGCTTGGTTTAGGGTTAGGGAAGATAAAGGTGAATTTAATGGATATTCAGCTGACAAAGTAAGCATTTACAAATCATGGACTGTAAGCTTTCCAAAAGTTCCAAAAGTTGTACCCAAAACATTTCCTTACATCATAATCTTGGGAAGTCATGACATAATCTACTCTAGCAGTAACAAGACAAAGCAGGACATACCAGAACATTTTTCATCTTAATTGAGAGGTTTGACTGTTCTCCTTTAAGCTGTTATTGCCTTTTTGGCCTCCTTTTGAAAATGCCTCTATGGAAATCTTAAACATATTGCAACTCCGGTATCTCAGCAGGTGTCTGTGAGGGGGAAAGCAAGAATAATTAAACAACTAACTTGGTAATGACTTCAATATGCATGCCAGGTGCACTTTATCCAGATGGTACGTCTGGTCAGAACAAGAGTGATGATGCTGTTGCTCCGGGTAAAAGCTACAAATACACTTGGAAGGTGAAAGAAGATTTCGCCCCCATGGAATACGACTCCAACTGCCTTACCTGGATCTACCACTCACATGTAGATGCACCTAAAGACATTGCAGCTGGACTTATTGGTGTGCTGTTGACCTGCAAGAAGGGTAACACACACAACATGTACAAGCATTCACTTGTGCAGATCTACAACATATATATGCATGCACACAAATTCACACTCACACATATTTATTATACAAAAATAGTTAGCAAGCTCTCTGTATCTTTTTTCCTAGGAACACTGGATGGCTCTGGGCTTAACCGTTCAGATGTAGGTCATGAGTTTTTCCTGATGTTTAGCGTGGTGGATGAAAATCTTAGTTGGTATCTTGATGCCAACATTAGGAACTGCTGCTCTGATGCTAATCTGGATGCAGATGAGGATTTTCACAAATCTAACCTCTTACACTGTAAGGCTTCAGGCAGTAGTCATTTGATGAATGTATTTTCTGAATTTAAGCTTTACCTATTGTTTAAACTGAAAATTTAAATAGAAGGCTGGCTAGCTTTAGCTGTAATTGGCACATTTGGGTGAAATCTTTATTTAGTACATTTGAGTTATAAGCATGGGTAATGTTTACACAGGGTAACTGTCCAACTTCCACTCTTTGTCAGTTGTTATTGTAATTGACTGAGAATCATCATTATTTTAATCAACCAAACCAGGGTAGAGCAACCAATTCGGTTGTTTTCCAGTTCTGGGCGCTGCACAGGACAGTTTGTTTTGGGGAAGTAATGAATTCCAGAATTAAGCATTGAATTCTGTATTAAACAAATATGATTGAACTTTTCCCTAGGCCCTTTCTGAGTTTTTTTTGTTTAACTTACAAATGTATTTTTAATCCAGGGACACTTAAAAACACTTTTGAACACAATTTTTAGTGTGTTATAATAATAATAATAATAATAATAATAATAATTTGAATCATAATAAATAATGGGGGAAATGTAGTGTGTTTTATGTAGTGTCCTTTCTTTATTATGACTTTTTAAATGTTTTACAGTTGCAGTTTGTTTTTCTGTTCCCTTTTAGCAATAAATGGATTTGTTTATGGTAACTTGCCAACCTTACATGTATGCATCGGAAGCACTGTGTCTTGGCATCTTTTTGGAATTGGAAATGAAGTTGACATTCATTCTGCCTACTTTCATGGCCATACTCTACTTGATCGCGGGCATCGCACTGATGTGCTAAGTCTTTTTCCTGCCAGTTTTGTCACTGCAGAAATGGTTCCCAAGACACCTGGAAAGTGGATGCTTAGTTGCCAGGTCAACAATCACAAGAGAGGTATCCCTTGGAAATATCTTATATAATACTTGATAAACACTGCACTTTCTCCGAATTTAGGTAAATAGAAGGTTAATATGTAAATAGGAAGTACTTACAAATAATTTTCCGGTACATACCTTACATGTAGTTAATAACTGTAACTTTGTATAAGGTAAATATCTGGTAAGTACAAGTAAGTAATGTTAGAAATACCAGGTATATATATATTCCAGATTTTGATGGTTCAGCATTACAGTAAATACATATATGCGCATATATGAGCAAGGCACCTAACCCATTGCTGAGGGACATATGTGAGCATACATGCACAAATGTGTGCCTTTAGGATTTAGTAGTCATTTTTACACCTTCAATCTACTATAGATCTATAGATTTATAACTACTCTTTATCACATAGGCATGAATTTACAAAATACAACCTCCGAATGTATATTTCATACATAATTTACTCTGGTTATTGCTTGTAAAACATATATTTGCAATTAAACGCTGCATGAGCACTGTTGTACATACATGCCATTCTATTTATTACATATGTATTTTATAGTGGTATATTTACACATTCATGCTTTTTTCTCTCTGAACA
Source organism: Megaleporinus macrocephalus (assembly GCA_021613375.1). Taxonomy (NCBI): domain Eukaryota; kingdom Metazoa; phylum Chordata; class Actinopteri; order Characiformes; family Anostomidae; genus Megaleporinus; species Megaleporinus macrocephalus. The sequence continues at coordinate 15,840,284 of CM038723.1, read as the reverse complement.
TCACTGCTACCACTACAATGAGTAGCAGGTATGCAGGCTTTCTATCAGGTTTCTTTTTGTGAGAATAAACCTACACCCAAAGCACCCTCTGCCCATGAGAGACATTACTACATCGCTGTAGAGGAACGACTTTGGGACTATGCTCCATCAGGGAAAAACTTATTCACTGGTGAATCGCTAACAGCAACAAACAGGTAAATATGTATATGCAGATTTATACACTTGCAGGTTGCACTGTATGTACATGAAAACAAACCTACAGTTGTTTGGGCATCCTAGCTGAATGTTTTTCTGGAAGCATTTCTGCAGCAAATAATTTCAAACATATTTTATTATGATAATGCACAGTTACTGCATGTAACAATTTTTTTATTCATTAAATACAATTGTTTGAACACACTAATTACAAAAAAAATGCTAAAAAAATGTGAATTGCTAATCAAAGCAGAAAGCTGTTAGTAAATTCCATATGAAATTTCCATATGAAATTGAAAACTGTACAAAAACATAATATTTAATATTTTATAAAACTATTAAAACAATTTTTTTTTGTAAATGTGCACTCATTCCGAATCTGGCCGCCTCAACAGTTTCCAAACAAGTTGGGAGAGTAGCATGTTTTACAAGTTGTTACAATACCTTTCATTTTACCAGCACTTAATAATAGTTCCAATAGTTTTGAATGCTGATTTTTTTGTTATTCTTCTGTTATCGAGTTGTTTAGCCAGGAACCTTTACAGAACCTTTTTTATTGCAATTTGAGCTTTGTTTTAGCACTTCAGTATACAGGATACGGCACTGAATTATAACACAAGTTAGAAATGACGATGGTCCGCAACTTGGCCTGAGGAAATTTCCTCTAACTGGCCTTCACTGAATTCTAATTAAATACCCCTGCTATGGTACAGCAGTACAAACAGTGCAAAAAGAAAAAGAGAGGTTCTCCGCAATGAGAACACCGAGGAACTTGGTGCTCTAGACAATCTCCACTGAAGAGCTGTTGATGGTCAGCTCCGTTTACGACCGGGGCTTCCTCCTAAATTCCATAACCAGCTTATTTGTCTTGTCCACAGTGAGAGACAGGTTGTTTGCATCAGACCATAACTCAATGTACCTTCTCTCCGCATGCTGCATCATCATCATCAATATGTTTTATGAGTTGGACAAAAACAAAACCCAGCCCATCTGCTCACACCAACCGGCCCTAGTTCTTGCAGAAATACTTACTTTATAACACGCCAAAATGTCACAGCTATGCGAATTAATGTTTCTCCCATTGCAGTGACTCTGAACAGTTCTTCACTAATGAGGGTGGAAAGCTTGGTGGAAGGTACTGGAAAGCCAGGTATGTTCAGTATAGTGACGCAACCTTTAAAAACCAGGAATCACAACAAGGCTCAGAACGACACCTTGGGATTTTGGGTAAGGTTTCCTTGAATACATAGAGTTAACTAGTAGCTGTTTTGTTCAATTTATTTATTTATTTATTAGCACTCATATTCAATGTACATCCTATGTTTGCCTTGTGAGATTTCCCTATGTTGTCTGCAAGATCACTTATAGGCTGTTATTTAGACCACCTGCATGCTTGGGATAAATTAAGGATTGAAACATTTTACATCATGTCCTATTCTGTGAATTAATTGCAAAGCAGAAATCTAAATAGTGCTTGATTCATTGGGAGTTTTCCCATTATCTGATTACTCAAGTGCATGTAAACACAATAAATGGATTCTGCAGTTATTGGATTATTAATTGAATGTAAACACACTTAGTGATGCAGCAAGGTCGATAAAATAAACACATTCTGTGTAAACTGCCATGTTTCCTACCTTCTACAGGTCCAGTCATCAGGGGAGAAACTGGAGATGTCATTGTGGTAACATTTAAGAATATGGCTAAGCGTGCATTCAGTATGCAGCCTCATGGCCTACATTATGATAAAGCTTACGAAGGAGCTGTGTATGAAGATGGTGAGGCATTCACACACACACACACACGCACACACACACACATCCTTGTATTACTAACCTTGTATTTCTACCCATTGAATTACATTACTATTGCTAAATATTTCATAAACATAACCTCAGTAAGGAAGTAATCAAGATGGTGCTGGTGGATGGCTGCCAACACAAAGCAGTGACTCTGAAGAAAGTAAACCAACGTCAGAAGCAGGCTGAGGGCACATTCTGCTAGCCAACGTCCAGTCTTTGGAGAACAAGCTGAGCCAAGCATTACTCAGTGTACCGCATGAACAGGCCAGTGTTGTTACTATTGCATTCTCCTGCCCACCTAATCTGGGCTGCTTGCCCTCAAGTTTCATAATCATCAGCATCGTCAATATCCCACCTCAGACTAACACGGATACAGCACTGTGTGAACACTGTGCTGAATGTAGTTGGGGATTTCATCATGGGCAACCTCAGCCCCACCACGGACAGAACCGCTGCTACACTCCCTTTAAGAAATGCTCTAAAGCACGATTGCAGCCACCATTTGCAAGGTCTAACCATGCCGCCATCTTCCTTATATCTAAATGTAAAGAAAGGCTGAAATAAAAGGTTCTGGTTCAAAAAGAGGTTGCATGCTGGTCGTAAAGCTGTTGTAGGATTTGTTATGAAACTAACTGAAATTAACTGTACAACAAACTGCCAACTGTCAGTTCTCTTACAGTCTCCCACACATGTCTAACGGTTGAAACCCTCTGTCGAAGAAAACTGCATTTGCCTACATAGGCTGTTAACATTTCTAACGCTGGAGGAGTGGTGGGGATTTATAGGTCCCCACCAATGTCAAGAGCAAATCTATGCCCTTACTGTCACAACTGGTCCACAAATGATGTCATCACACATCCACTCCACACAACAGGAGGGGTAAAAAGTGCTGTTGACTACATCTACACCAACGTGTTGGAAGATCTGTAACTTCTCCCATCCATATGCCATGCGTCCATGTGTTCCTGATGAAGAGACAACATGTAGTGTGGGAAGGGAAACATCCACCCTCCCCTTTAGTACCGGAGATGTATCTGCAGCCCCCTGTTGTAATCACTGTACACTTCAGAGTGTGCTCCAATGGCACTGCAGTGGAAAGAGTAGACAGTTTCAAGTACCTTGGAGTTACATTTCGCAGGACCTGTCATGGTCTTTCCACATTTACTCCCTGGCTAAGAAGGCACATCAACATCACTACCACCTCAGATGCCTAAGGAACTTTAGACTGTCCTCCAAGGTGCTGTGAAACTTCTACACCTGCACCTTCGAAAGCATCCTCATGGGCCTGTTTAGGGAACATCACCAAGCAGAACAGACAAACTCCACAGAAGGTGGTGCGTTCAGCAGAAAGCATTCAGATCGAGATTCCTGACCTGCTGACCATCTTCTACAAGCGGTGCTGGACCAAGGCAAGGAAGTTTGTAAAGGACCTCAGCCATCACAGCAACGGACTCTCACACACATCATACACAGAAGCCCTGCTCAATTGCACAATATTATACTGCTCACTTTAGCACATTTTGCACTCTGCTATTTATTCAACAATATTCATCCTCACTACACACTTCTTTCAGTTTTTCTATTTCTGTATTGGATGTTTATGTATATATTGTAATAGCATTTCGTTTTTATTTTTATCTCATGTTTCTCTCATAATTATATATATATATTGAAATTATTTTATGCGAGAACAGGCAGTTCAAAGCATTTCACCACTAGTTGTACCATGTATGACTATGCATGTGACAGTTAAATTTTATTTTGATTTGATTTGACTTCCTGTTTACTTTCATTAAAGCTCTCATAATAACAATACTGTACAAAAAATATTTATTTCCAGTCAATATGGCCATTAAGTATTAGTTATTCGCTTTTCATATATTTGGCAGCAAAATCACACATAAGCCTCAGTGACATAATATGATATCAATATCAAATCACCCTTTGCATCTATTGCAGCTTCCAGTTTTTTGTTTCTCAGCTTCTGAAAAATTCAGTGATGTTAGGGTCGGGATGCTGGGAGCGTTTTTTTCCATTTGTTAAATGGCAATTTTTTTTTTGACTGTTTGTTTACCATTTTTTACTAACAGCATCTTTTCAGACTCATAGTGTTGAGTTGCCTTTTCACAATGAAAAAAACGTTTTGCTTGCTTGCTAAAATCCAAACCATAGTTTAGCTTTTTGTAAAGTATATTTTTCATTTTATTGGTTTCACACAATTGCTGAGGTGCATCAAATGGCACAAGTAAGTATTTATTTATAGGTCATAAAACTTTGCAGGGATACAAGTGCTCTGGTACTTTTACATTTACCACTATGAAAATAATTTTTTTTAAATTAAAACCCCTTAAGCCAATCTATATCACAATCAATAGAATAATAACAAACCTTACTTGATATAGTCATGATTGGTTTGTCAGTTTGAATATAAACTTTAACTTGCAAGTGGGATTATTTTGTAGCCAGTCCCCTCAGAAACATTTCCTGAAAAACAAAGCACTTAATGCTGGTGGTGAGTGGCACTTAAATAAATAAAATCTGGTCTGTCACTTTTGCACAGAACTTTAGACCTCTGATCATGCAAACTTTTTCTGAACAAAGTGATGGACAACCTTTTTTCTCTTTAGGTTCTCAGAAGAAAGGGGCCAGTGTTGCTCCGGGTCAGACTTTCATCTATCGCTGGAAAGTGCTAGAAGGCCCCTCTCCTAGTGATCCACCCTGCTTGTCATTTTTGTATTTCTCCGGTACCGATCCTGTTATTGACACCAACTCTGGCCTGGTGGGACCCCTACAGGTGTGCAAAAAAGGAGTTCTGGATGAGAGTGGTCGGCAGGTAACCCATTTTGCCTCTCTATAACCACAGATAAATTCAGTTCAGTTTATTTATTATAATGCTGCATTACATAAAGACCCATAAAAAGTCAGCTGGAGGCAACAGTGAAAAAAATAAAATGGCAATGGCAAAGCCGCTTGAGCATGCAAATGACACAAATTTCATCATCACTGAAATAACAGAACTTTAAAAAGAAATAGGTGATTATTTGTAAATAAAGGCCCAGAAGGTACAGGTACATATTAGTGAATGTAATTATATATGGTGTATGCATATCTCAAGTCAAGTCAATTTTATTTATATAGCGCTTTTTACAACGATGTTGTCTCAAAGCAGCTTTACAGAGTTTTGAAAACAGTTATAACATATATCCCCCAGTGAGCAAGCCAGGGGCAACAGTGGCAAGGAAAAACTCCCTCAACTGGAGGAAGAAACCTTGGGAGGAACCAGACTCACAAGGGGAGACCCATCCTCCTCTGGTCAAACAGTATTTACAGTTTGAACTAAATACCAAAGAAAGGAGCCTCTGTTTGAAATCTGGATAGCAAAGCTTTAGAAGCTGCACAGATAGAGGCAGTGTATGACTGAGGCAGTCTCTGGCTGAGGCAGTCTATGACTGAGTCTTTATGTTAAGAGGGCGTGAGCTGAAACAGTCCCATCCTATCTCAGTGTTGGTGCATCTGGATGCCACAGTGATGTAACTGAGGGTGTAGTAGTAATGGACATGTGAGCTGGCTGGTGATGGTGGGGTGATGGCCCGATGATCAGTCCTTCAACAGCGTTCAACAGACGGGAGGACAGTCATTTCCTCAGGAAGAGTAAAGAGAGAGAGTTAGTTGGGCTCGGGAGTAAGACTGTAGAGAATACCTCTGTGTCCAAGAACCCCCAGATCTCCTGCCTTTATCTTAAAGAGAAGATTAATTACCAAAAGCTACACTAAACAAGTATGTTTTCAGTCTAGACTTAAATATTGAGACTGTGTCAGAGTCCCGAACATTAACTGGGAGATTATTCCACAATTTTGGGGCTTTGTAGGAAAAAGCTCTTCCCCCCCATTGTAGTCTTCTGAATTTTAGAAACTATTAGAAAACCAGCATCCTGTGAGCTGAGTGAACGTGGCGGTTCATAATAGGAAATAAGATCTTGCAGGTACTCCGGTGCGAGACCATGCAGGGTTTTATACGTCAGTAATAGAATTTTATAGTCGATACGGAATTTAACAGGAAGCCAGTGTAGCGCTGATAAAACTGGACTGATGTGATCGAATTTCCTGGTTTTAGTTAGTACTCTAGCTGCAGCGTTCTGAACCAACTGAAGTTTATTCAGGTTCCTGCTGGAGCATCCTGACAATAATGCATTACAGTAATCTAGCCTTGAGGTTATAAAGGCATGCACTAACTTTTCAGCATCAGACACAGATAACGCATTTCTTAACTTTGAAATGTTTTGTAAGTGAAGAAAAGCTGTTCTTGTAATATTACCTATGTGTTGATTAAATGTCAGATCTGAGTCAATTGTTACACAAAGATTTTTGGCTACTGAACGAGGAACTACAGAGAAGTCAGCAAGATTTAACATTAAATCTGAACATTTAGTCCGAGCAGCCTTTGGGCCGAGGAGGAGAACTTCCGTTTTGTCAGGGTTCAAAAGAAGGAAGTTCTGTAGCATCCAAAGTCTAATATCTCTAACACAATCTTCTATCTTATTTAATCTGGATTTATCATCTGGTTTGGCTGATATGTACAGTTGTGTATCATCGGCATAACAGTGGAAACTAATTCCATGTCTATTTATAACTGAGCCTAATGGTAGCATATATAGTGTAAATAACAGAGGACCTAAAACAGAACCTTATGGAACTCCATATTTCACTTTTGTAGTGTTAGACGATACATTATTTATCTTTACAAACTGAAAGCGATCACTAAGGTAAGATGTGAACCAGGATAACGCTGTTCCTGTGATTCCAACTATATTTTCTAGCCTGTCCAAGAGAATAGTGTGATCTATAGTGTCAAAAGCTGCACTTAGATCGAGTAACACCAGTAGAGATACGTGGCCCTGATCAGAGGCAAAAGAAGATCATTTGTTATCTTAACTAAAGCTGTCTCTGTGCTGTGATGTGGCCTAAAACCAGATTGGAATTTTTCATATATGTTGTTCTTATGTAGATGAGAACAGAGTTGTCGAGCTACAGCCTTTTCTAAAATCTTAGAGATAAAAGGTAAATTGGAAATAGGTCTATAACTGGACAGTTCTCTGGGGTCAAGATTTGGCTTCTTTATCAAGGGTTTTATCACAGCTAGTTTAAAAGACTTAGGTACATGACCCAGACTAAGAGAAGAGTTGATGATAGTTAAGATAGGTTTAATAATAGCTGGTAATACTTGTTTCAATAGGCTTGTTGGAATCATATCGAGTGTGCATGTAGCAGAATTTGAAGAAGAGATAAGTTTTTCTAGTTCTGTCTGCTGTAGTGGAGAAAATGTTTCTAGTCTTTCTTCTAAAACCACATTTTGTGCTGTTTGAGCCAAACCGGATGAAGGATAGGTTACTCGTATTGGTAGAACTTTTTGTCTAATATTCTCGATTTTGCTATTGAAAAAGTTCATGAAATCATTGCTGCTGTGGTTGGCGGGTATCTGAGGTTCCGTTCCTGCCTGATTTTTGGTAAGTTTTGCGATGGTGCTAAATAAAACTCTAGGATTGTTTTTGTTGTGTTCGATGAGTGTGGACAGGTATGCTGAGCGTGTTTTAATAAGTGCCTTTCTGTAACTGCTAAGGCTGTCCTTCCAAGCAGAGTGAAATACCTCCAGCTTGGTCACTCTCCATTTGCGCTCTTATTTCCGTACTGTCTGTCTTAAGGTGCGTATTTCATTGTTGTACCACGGAGCGAGCTTTTTCTGTTGCATCTTTTTAATTTTTATAGGTGCAACGTTGTCTAAAGTTAATCGGAGCGTATTTTCTACGCAGTCAGTTAGTCTGTCTAGCTCTGTTGGGTCTGAGGATGGGAAAATATCTCTATGTTATATATATGCACCCAATGAGGATGACATTGAATTTATTAGAAAAGCCTTTAATATTATTAATCTTATTCTGGACAAAGCTTCAGGTTTTTATGAGGTCATTTAGATTACCATTATCAGTGGTAACCTCTAGTAGTTTGAGCAAAGTTTTAGATTTGTTTAGTTAACATATGGAGATACAAGTTTCCTGTTGATCAGGATTATAAATTTTTCTCAAACAGGCATTCATTCTCAAAACATTTGGTCACGATTGTATATACATATGGTGTTTTGATTTAATTTAAACTGTCCTTGTTTTTGTGTTATAAAGTAATTCTCATTTTCATTGTTAGAAAATCTAACCTATATCTTTTCCATGCAATTAAGTTTTCAGTTTTTGCCACACCCCCTCTAGAATGTTCATTTGCCAGAAAGAGGGCTGAGCTGTAACTCTGGCACTTAACAGTGTGTGAAGAGGTAAACATTGAAGTTTACCAATTAAGCATTACTAAATATTAAAGTATGCACACTTCAGGTGGTTTTATAGATAGCTGCAGAGTGTTAGCCTTGATGCATAGCTAACAATCTTGCACATTAAGCAGGATGCTTAGCTGCTTTTCTGCTAACATCAATTCAGCCAGTTTAGATATCAACAGCAGTGTTTAATCCTCTCTTTAGAGAACCTTTTTTGGGTTACACAAAATGCACAAAATTACACAAAATGCACAAAGCTCCCAAACAATAGCTGTGTGTGTGTGAAACGAATGATAATAGTTTCTTTGGTGTTTGCCAAATAAATATTTTGAATATGCCTAATAATGCAATATTACTCTTATCATACAGTAAATAGGCATGATTTTGCATGCTGGTAGAGCCCCGTGTTGTGTACTTAGTGCCCTTTTTGGTCTTTAAACATTGTGCGTCTGCCACTGGTTCTAAGGCCTATTTTGTGAGCTACATTATATCCTTCCAATATGCTAGGAAGAGGGAAAAGGAAGCAAAACAATCTAAACTAGAAAATAAATTGATGACTCTTGATTCATCCCATGTAGTGACCAAAACAAAATAAAAAAATCAGGACAATGTTTAACTAAACCAGAACAGATTTCAAAAGCATTTGCTTTTCCTATATAGTTCCCTATATAAAATACAAGAACTGCCTCCTGTGAAGATTTTTGTAGTCCAGATTAATCTGACAAACCTTTTAGAAATTGCAATACAATAACTAGACAATCCTGTTGCTGAGTGTGAGGTTTAAGAGGATACATCTGATTTAAACAGTAATAAAAGCCCAGGCCCGAATGAATATAACAATTAATTATACATTTATGAATCTCCTGTTTTATTATAAATATACAATTGTGGAAACACATTTACAAAATATCTATCACAGAGATACAACAAACAATATTTTAGAAGAATAGCCAACATTTAGCTATGCTTCATGGGCAGAGTATGGCAGGGGTATTTCCTCATCTGCAACATTAAGGTTCTAAGCAGCAACAACACCGTGAGTCTTGACACTCACACATGTAGGGTTTGAATAAGTACAGCCCAGTGTTGCTAACCTTAGCTAAAGTAGCTAAAGCCTACTTGAAAGCCGCTAAATGTCACAAGATGATTCAGGGAACAAATTTACATAATTATGACATCATCATCAATTATGACATCATCATCATCAATACTGGCTAGTGTCAGATAGTATCAGTCTTTTACATCTTGTTACTTCACTCTTACTCTCTTGTATAGGATAAACCAAACAAACTGTGTGCATATTTACAAATAAAACTATATGCATATTTTGCAACAGCAACAGTATGTTGGAGTGCGGTGGTGATAAAATGTAACTGCAGCGCAATTTAAGTTGAAACAGAAATTTAAATAAGAAGCTGGGAAAAAAAATATTTGCTAATCTCAACAACATTTGCATTTTCACAATGTTCTGTGAATAATTTGGAGGTTTCTTATAATTTCTATCAAATTTTTTAATTGTTTAAACTGTTTATTTTGACCCAAATTATGAAGAAGATAAAGAGCAGTGGTTCATGACATATAGAAATTGTTTTTGTGAGCAGAGTTTGTGCTACAGCAGCTGGTGAACAGGGCTGGCGTTTTAAACTTGCAGTTAAACTCTTACAGACAACTCAGCCTCTCTGATGCTTTACAATTTCTTGTTAGAATGTCCCTTAAACTCTCAGTACATGAGAGTGATTAGTGACACTAAGCTTTTATAAAGCAGTAGTTGTTTTTTTGCAGTCAATGCCGAAAGTAGTGTTGAGATTATCAAATTACCTGCTGCAGTTGGAGCTTGCTTGTTTTGGCGGCTACAGGAACATTGAGACAGAAGTCTGTACATGCGGGAGACATAGTATCTAACTTCTTCAGCAATTTATTCGAAATTACAAATGCAATTATGTCAACATGGACTAGAATGTCAAAGAATATTTTTAATGTCTATGCCACAAAAAACTGTTTTGAGAACAAAGGGAGGGCCAACCTAGTATGAGTAAAGTGTTTCTAATAAATAGACAGAAGAAACCTATTTTGTCTGTGGTGTGTTTACATGGGCACCAATAATACGATCGGACCTCAGCAGATTTTTTAAGTGTTATTTAAGGCCGTTATTTAAGGCCGTTTTCAGATATCTAGGAATCCAATGATGAGAGCTAGCTTGAGGCACAGTGGTGTAGTGGTTAGTACTCACATTGTCGCCTCATAGCAAGACAATCTGGGTTCGATTCCAAGACTAATAAAAAGCTGAAGTGAGTTTTACCCTATGCTTATATCATGTCTTACTCTGTGTGTTTACTATTTATATATATATATATATATATATATATATATATATATATATATATATATATATATATATATATATATGACCCTCTAAAAATACTTATTTCATTTGTATTTTTATTGTTGTATTGATTTCTGTGTAAAATACGAGAGTTTCCCACAAAACTACATTTCCCATAATATTTTGCTGCTTCGCGCTATTTCTCTTAGTTTTTCCTGTGAATTCCCGGGTTAATTGACCATTCAGGTTGAGCAAATGTGTGATAGACATTTGAATAACTTATCAGGTATTGATAGTGGGAGGGAGCTCTAATGTGGTTGTTGTTTTTTATTTATTTTTTTGATTGCACTCTCTTGCCGTGCGGAGAGACGAGTGGAAGAGACTAAAAGCGCTGAACCGACATTTTTATTTTCTCTCTTTACTCTACCGCAGTTTAGATGAAGTTCGTCCTCCGGTTGCAGTTGGGAGGTGTCGTGTAAGCTACTTTCGTCGGTTGACTGGTTTCAGTGTGAGTTTATGAAGCTCTGCTGAGTTTTTCTTAGAGCTCCGTTGTTCTGTTAGCCTGCAATGTGCTGCTACGCTAGCTAGCTCGTCGGATTGTAGCTGCGTAGTGTATCTTAGTACCGCACAAGTTCTGCAGCAAGTTAGGACTACAACGAGAAACTGCGCGTCGAGGGAAAACACCGTCAGGACTACTCTTCAGGTGCGTGTGTGGATTACTGGACTGCGTTTCGTCGTGGCTGAGTCAGACAGAATTCGTGCTAAACAGGAAAACCTGGGTATCCGTGAGTACTTGACTGGCAGAACTAATTTTTTTGCCGTGGATTGGATTGTTTGGTTTTTTTTCTTTCTCATGTGCACCAACGATATGGGCCCCAACAAAAAAACTTTAAAACAAAAGCGCTTTAAAAATCAGTTATTTTAAAAGACATTTAAAACCGGAGTTCAGTTATGCATACATTTCATGCCACCTGTGAAGTATACTCTCTTGGTGTGGTTCAAAAGTGAGTTTGTTTGTGTTCAATTATTCAATTGAAGTTCATAAAGAAGTGGAGGCACCGCAATATTGTATTTTTTTATGTTTATTTGTGATGTACCCAACCTAAATGATGTACACATGTATGTATGCTACAATAGTGTCTCCTGAATAGCCTGCACCTTTTATCTACTGAAACTGACCAGTTGCAAATATGGGCAATTGTACATCTGTATATATCATAGCTTGTTGTCACTTTCAGATATGTGTTAAATGTAACAATAAATGTCATTTGATTTGAATATATTTTTGATGAGGAGACTGAGGACAGTCTTTTTACTTAAAAAGCAAACATTGTTTTACATGATAATATCTATATACAAATAGATATGCAGATAGATGGAAAAAGTAAATTATGATCTCTGTAAAAAAAAAGAAGTCTAACAATTGCAACACTCCACATTTAGCCAGAATCTTCATGCTTTTAGTAATCAGTCGATTTATTTTGCTCTGTTTAGCTGATCTGTGATTAAAACACTATATGTACATTTTTAATAGTTGCTACTTCAGATGATACTAAACTTCACTAAATTTATTCAACTGTCATCCATCTGACCCTGCCACAGAAGTTTGATGTCTGGCTAATGTGTGCATATTTGTGTGTGACTAGCGTACAGGGTCAGAGGTGCAAAAGGAGTTTTTCCTGTTGTTCACAGTGATGGATGAGAATGAAAGTTGGTATCTGTACCAAAACATCAAACAGTTTGGGAGCAAAGAGACAAACCCAGAAGAAGAGATATTTCAGGAGAGCAATAAAATGCACTGTAAGTACTAATAGTGTGTATGTTCCTTTGCATGGTTGCTTAGTCAATCGCTTTGTCAGTGCACAGCTTTATCTGTCTATGTCTTGTGTGTGTTCACTCTTAGCTGTTAATGGGTTTATGTATGGTAACCTTCCTGGACTGGATTTGTGTGAGGGAGACCATGTAGTGTTCCACACACTCGGCTTGGGCGCGGAGGTGGATCTCCATGGTGTTTATTTCGAAGGCAATACATTTCAGAGGGATGGCACTACACGCGACACACTCAGTCTCTTCCCTCACACCAGTGTCACCGTTTCAATGGTGCCCGACAATGATGGTAAGTGGCTCTGCCAATGATGGCAAGTGGCTCTGTACTTTGAACTCATCATTGTCCTCCATTGTGCTGAAATGTTCACTAGAAGATGGTGTAAATCATGCTCTTGACACCAACGCTTAACATTGGTTGTACTAATGGGTAACGCTTTACTGTAAATCAAGTAAGTACAGGCTACATGGCTGTTATCTAAGCTTTTTTTTTGTCAGAAAAGGCTGTTTTGGTCAACCTTAAGGTCAAGTTGTCATAACATCAGATTTTTGCTGACATTAGGTTATGTACTCACACTTTCTGGGGTGACATGACATAGGAAGAAACGACAGCTGACCTTTTAGTGGCATTGTGTCTCTTTCATAATCTATCTGTTTTTTTATCTCCTTTATTTCACTTGCAGTTCTTAATGTATTTCATGCTATTTAGCATAAATCCTTCCATTTCCATTGCATCCATCAAAGAGAAAAAATTAACAGTGCTAGCAATTAGCTGTGCTTTATTGGTGCAGCGTGACAATTACTCAAGTTCCCAAACTGAAATTACAACTTTAGGGAGCATTTCATTATAAACTTTTTTTCTTTCTCTGTCTTAAACCAAATGACTTCCTAGTGGAACACTAATCCACATTTGTCACCAAAGACAGAATTTTCAGATTAGCCAAATTCCACCAATAATCACCTCTGTATGATTTAAAGTTGTGATTTCACCTTTGCATGTGGATGTGCCTCATTCCCTCTCTCATTTGGTAAAATGCGCAGGGCATTTTCAACACGGATGTCATAAATCACTGAGACGTTCTGCTGAACAAGTCTAATTTTAATAAGACACACTTAAAGACATTCTAATTTAACTGTGGAAGAATTGCTTCTCCGTTTGTGTGTTCAATTATCAGAATCAATTTCATAACTGTCCATTTAAGTATTGTGTTTCCTTCAGCTTTCTTTTTGAATTTTTAAAGACATTTGGAGATTTTCAAGTTATAATAACAAAGTTATCCTTTAAAGTATGTACTTTATGTTTGTAATGTAATCATTTTAGTAGAATGATTGTTACAGTTTGTAATCGTAGTATTAAAGATTATTGGCTTATTAAATATATAGAATATATAGAATCTTAGTATATTTCTTGTGAACAACATTAATATTCACATATGAAATTGGAATGCTTGCAGTATTTTAGTGATGCAACTTGCTAAAGTTTATATGTGAAGTAACTTGCTGGGAATGAGCAGACAAGGAGTGCATATTCATTAGGAAACTGACCTGCTAAACTCTACCCTAGAAGGCTTATTCATATACTCAGATGCAGACAACAAAGAGAGCCTGGAGAACAGAACTTTGAGAAATGAGCTTTATGAAATGTGAGCTTTGAGAAGAAGGGCTTTGTGAGGAGAGAGTGTTTTGAAGAAGTACACACTCACACTAAAACTTAGAAATAACAGAAGGAACCATGCTTTTAAGGTAGAGTTCCAGGAATGTAGGTGTAATTCTAGAATTTTACAGTTCTCACACACTCACACTAAAACACAGCAATAACAGCAGGAAGAGTGCTTTTAAGCTGGAATTCTAGAAATGTAAGGTGGAATTAGAGAAATTCACAGTACTCACATTAAAACATAGCAATAACAGTAGAAACTGTGCTTTTAAGGTGGAATTCTAGAAATTTAAGGTGCAACCACCTAGCAACAGCATAGCAACCACCAAGCAACACCATAGCAATGGCATAGCAACCACCTAGCAACACTGTGGCAACCACGTAGAAACACTATAGCAAACACCTAAATTTTCATTATTATCAGTCGCTATTTTAAACCAACTTCAAAGTTCGTTTTGTGAACTTTACCTTTCTAGTTTACTGTCTCGTTAGTTTACTACCTATTATGGACTGGGAAGTTAAAAAGTTCCTAATGTTGCTTCTCTTTGTGACATGGAAAAGAGAGCAAGTCATTTGAAAGAATTTTTGTCAATGCTTGAGGTATGTGGACTGAAAGCCCGCTAGCACATTGATCAGCTCTTGCTTCTGTGTGTTTGTAGCAGAGGTGGGGGACTCGAATCACATGACTTGACTCGAGTCCCACTCGAGTCGCGATTTTAAGGACTTGAGAATTGCTTGATGAACGTTGATAAAAGACTCAACTTAACTTTGACTTGGTATTCATGACTTCAGACTTGACTTGGACTTACCACAGATGCAGTCGACAATAAGAATAAAAAAAAGAACATGCAGGGTTTGCAGCTCTAAAATCAGTGACACGACCACCACATCAACATCATTTCATTCACTTCAGAACCCACAGAGAGGTCAGTGACTGACTGTTAAGCTAACGTTAATCATAAGCAAAGAAGCTAACGTTAGATTTGGCTTTCGAATTGATTGTGTATTTATTGAGATACAAAACAGCGAATATTAATACAATTAATACAATGACTTCAGTAAAAGGGCCGAATTTGGGTTGTGTGTTGCTGTTAACAGTAACATTATGAAAAGACTTTATAATTGAGTCCTAACGAGTTAACGCCAGTGCTAGTTATACTGTTTGCAGTTCCCGTGTTAATGTTTAATTTAATTCACATTTTTAACTATGTCTGTGGCCAAAATAGAACCCAAATTCCCCCATTAGTATTTCCATTTATAGCGGTAAACTGTTTAGTTGAACTGTTACTAAATGGCCGTATCCATAAGTTCTGTGTTGATAAACGAATAACTTCTCATAATCAGCCGCCTCAGCGTTCACCAGTCAGCTGAACACACCAGCGTCTGTTTTCGTCTAAGTCTTATAAGATCACAACCTGTGAAGTTTGAAAATTGCGGGGCTGAGAAATATTAGGCTCTGAGTTTAATTCTTTAGTTGTTGGTACGTGACTGCGTTGACTCACAGATTGCGTTTCTGCTGTATGATGAGCAGCCGGTAACGCAGTACGCATCTGTAACTACAGCGCTGCAGCTGTTAAACCAGAGAATAGAGTCCAGGTCCGGCAGAAGTGCAGGACGGTGTGATCGTGTTTCCTGGTTTTAGTTAGTACCCTAGCTGCAGCGTTCTGAACTAACTGAAGTTTATTCAGGTTCCTGCTGGAGCATCCTGACAATAATGCGTTACAGTAGTCTAGCCTTGAGGTTATAAAGGCATGCACTAACTTTTCAGCATCAAACAAAAATAACGCATTTCTTAACTTTGAAATGTTTCGCAGGTGAAGAAATGCTGTTCTTGTAATATATATGTGTTGATTAAATGTCAGATCTGAGTCAGTTGTTACACAAAGATTTTTGACTACTGAACGAGGAACTACAGAGAAGTCAGCAAGATTTAACATTAAATCTGAACATTTAATCCATGCAGCCTTTGGGCCAAGGAGGAGAACTTCCGTTTTATTAGGGTTCAAAAGAAGTTCTGCAGCATCCCAAGTCTAATATCTCTTACACAATCTTCTATCTTATTTAATCTGGATTTATCATCTGGTTTGGCTGATATGTACAGTTGTGTATCATCGGCATAGCAGTGAAAACTGATTCCATGTCTATTTATAACTGAGCCTAATGGTAACATATATAGTGTAAATAACAGATGACCTAAAACAGAAGCTTGTGGAACTCCATATTTCACTCTTGTATAATTAGATGATACATTATTTATCTTTACAAACTGAAAACGGTCACTAAAGTAAGATGTGAACCAGGATAACGCTGTTCCTGTGATTCCCACCATATTTTCTAATCTGTTCAAGAAAATAGCGTGATCTATAGTGTCAAAAGCTGCACTTAGATCGAGTAGCACCAGTAGAGATATGTGGTCCTGATCAAAGGCAAGAAGATAATTTGTTATCTTAACTAAACTGTCTCTGTGCTGTGGTGTGGCCTAAAACCAGATTGGAATTTTTCATATATGTTGTTCTTATGTAGATAAGATAGATGTAGATGTATGTAGATATGTAGAGTTGTCGAGCTACAGACTTTATAAATGGTAAATTGGAAATAGGTCTATAACTTTATCAAGAGTTTTATCACAGCTAATTTAAAAAACTTGGGTACATGATCCAGACTAAGAGAAGAGTAAATGATAGTTAAGAAACGTTTAATAATAGCTGGTGATACTTGTTTCAATAGGTTTGTAGGAATCATATCGAGTGTGCATGTAGCAGAATTTGAAGAAGAGATACATTTTTCTAGTTTTCTAGTGCTGAAGTGGACAAAATCTTTCTTCTATTACCACAGGAGGTAGTTCTTTGACAAAAATACAATGACACAAACTAGTAAGTGGAGTAAAGTCAAGAGTGGGTGAAGCTCGTCCCACAATACTCAAGCCTAAGTCTGTCCAAACTGCAAATGGTTTGTCATTTCCTTTTTTTGGCAATTGTAGCCTATCAGGGGGCCTACATCACAGTCCGTCATCTGATATATTCAAGCCTTTCCAGGCATGGGTCATTTTTTCCTGACACGCAAACGGGCACAATCATGGATGTATGTACAGATCTTGCTCCAGCTACACTAAGTGACATTGATATCTCTGACATTTTGAGAGGAGTTGGAAGAAATTGCAGATATTTCTTTAGCGTTGTGACAAGGTCTCAAGAATCCATAACAATTTTTTTCCTTCACAAAGTTCAGATGTTCTTCTAGTGTCATTGCAATAAACCTTGAGCATTCATGAAGCTTGTTGTAATCTTGTTGTATGTATCTCTCTTTGTTTCTCTTCCTCTAGCAGCATTCTATACTCAGCCTCCTTTGCTGGCAATGTCTACCCGTTTTGCCACCATTAAAAAGGTTGATGAAAGAACGCTAAAGTACAACTCTTTTGCAAGACTGCTGATCTAAAGTGTGCATAGTTACATTCATGCAGCTCATTAAGGCTTTTTTTAGTTATTGGTGTACTGAGGTTAGGAATCTCTAAATACACTTTCATAATCCTTCTGTAATGCAGTAATGAGAAGCCCCAACCTGCTCTCAGCAGTGGCAGCCTCTGGAAGGAAAAATCAGAATTTTCCGCTTCAATTATAATGCGAACGAGTTCGTTTAAATATTGGTAGGGGCAATTCTTTGAACCCAAAATATTGGTAGGGACATGTTCTTACCGTCCATATCCAAACCTATGCCCTTGTATTCATGTTAACTTTGTTAATAGAAATTTTGATTATTTCTAAGTAATCTTCGTGCTTATTTCCCACAAAACAGCTATCTCTTAGTTTCAGCAAACTCAAGCAGCTTCTCCAGTGAATGTGATGTTCTGTTCTATTTTACTCTCTATTTTATTTAATTGTTTAATTCAATTATTATGCTTTTATTAGTGTTTTAGCTAGAGATGGAAGGATCGATCGGCCATGTATCGGTTTTGGCCAATTTTTAATCAAAATAATTTAATCTCGAGATCGGCCGATCGATGACGATAAACAAATGAGCCTAATTTCTGTATTTCCAGCTAGCGTTTCATCCAGGAAGAGGAGCCCTGCGTGAAACCCCCTCCGACCAGCTCCCTGCAATTCCTATCTGAACCGCTAGGTGGAAATACATACCTTTTCATTTTCGTCAGACTGACTGAAGCAGCGGCCTCGCGAGAACAGTATAAGCGCTCAGACTCATCCAGGGCGTTCTATAAAATAAGTAAAATCAGCGTCTCTCGTGGGGGGAACCAAGACAAAGACATTTAACACTACTAATCTGATACGGTGCGTACACCACGCAGCTGAATATAGTTAGTATCAGCAAACAGCGGAGCTAGCACGCGCAGCCCAGAGAACCGTGCAGATCAGATTTAACCGGTACGAAAAGTACAGCAGCAGAAACAGCCAGAGAGCTAAAGGAACCACAACCAGAGTGACTGAGTTTATAGTTCTAGATAAGCAGCTCTTCTCGGCTGTAGAGGACGTTCTGTGGTATTCTGCGGCTTAATATTCCACCTGGGTCCACGCTCTGCCGTTACTAGTAGGAAATACTTTTCAGATGTCGCTCTTCCGGAGCTGTATCAAGCGGTTTACTCCCACATAGACCAACTTCTAATTTTGTTAAAAATATGCTTCGTCACATGAGCTCGTTAAAAATGTTAATAAACCAGTTTCCACCATGTTTCATGACTTGCTTGTGCTATTAATATGTAGCCCTGCCGTGTCTAATAGCCCCGCCCTCGATCGGTATCGGCTATTGTGACCCAAATCATGAAGAAGAGCATGATGTTGTTTAAAACTGTACTTTATACTTCCAAAACTCAAACGGCCTCTTGCTTTACACTCTTCTGTATCAGAATGTCTCTCGAATATGACAAAAAAAGAGTTGGCAGCCCTGACAAAATATGCTGGAACCACATCAAGGTAGTTTTTATGAGAATTGAAAACATGAACAGGTGTTTTGAGTTGCAGTATGTTCAGCAAATAAAGATTGCAACAAAATGATTGCTTATTTTACTAGCCAAATAAAATGACTAATTTCAGTGTTTTGACATTGCTATTATAATTTGTGATATAGTATAAACAACCAATTCCCATTCCACCTTAAATAGTGCAGCAGTTTCATGCCCGAATGTAACTGCAGCTCCACTTAAGGTGGAATGGGAAACTTTGAACAAAAAGTTAGCAAACAGAAAGCCAGCTTCAGCCTCTTTAATTCAGCTCATCAGGCTTGAAAGGTTTATATGTGAGTCATGTAGCCTTATTTACTTGACCTACGGTAATGCATCACATTATGTCCTGTTAAGCAGTTTGCCAGAGAAAGTTTCTACTACAATTTACATAATCTGCTGACCTTTTATGCCCTTTGCCCAGGTACTTTTGAGCTGAGCTGTCTTACAACTGATCACCATCGTGGGGGCATGCATCAGATGTACACAGTCAAGCGTTGCTCACAGAGCCTGAACCCTACATCAGAGAACACTACCTTTCACCCTAATAGAATTTACTATTTAGCTGCAGAAGAAGTGGTGTGGAACTATGCCCCAAACCGAACATGGGAGTTGGAGAAACATAACACTACTCTGGAGGACAGGTCAGTGTTATTTATTTTTTAAGATAATAGGCCACAAGTATGGTATTCTTAATAGCGGATTTAAATATTAAATCTCCTCTCTCTCTCTCTCTCTCTCTCTCTCTCTCTCTCTCTCTCTCTCTCTCTCTCTCTCTCTCTCTCTCTCTCTCTCTCTCTCTCTCTCTCTCTCTCTCTCTCTCTCTCTCCTCTCTCTCTCTCTCTCTCTCTCTCTCTCTCTCTCTCTCTCTCTCTCTCTCTCTCTCTCAGCTATGGAAGTATTTTTCTCAGTAAATCAGAACATCAAATTGGCCCTGAATACAAGAAGGTGGTGTTCCGACAGTACACTGACAGCACCTTTACAACTGAGAAGCCCAGGGGACCTGATGAAGAGCATTTAGGAATTCTGGGTATAACTTAAACTTATGATCATTGGAATGTTAGCATAGCTGTAGTCCCTGTAACATGTAATGCAGTTTAATATTAAGTCATGGGTTTCTTCAATGGGGTGCCAGATGAGGGGGCATTTCAGTGGCTCTCAGCTGCCAGAGTACAGAATAGTCCCCCACAGAGCGCCTGTCGAATGTTTAGAATGCTCCCCCCCTACAGACTGAGTGGTCGAATGTGAGCCACATAGAGTTCAGCACTAGTGCAGGTGGCAGACTTAGTCTCCCACACTGACATGGCCCAGGCCAAGGCACGACCCGTGAGGAGGGAGATGATGTATGCCACCTTGGTGCGCTCAGTGGGGAATCTAGAGGGGTAAGGAGGACCTGCTCATGGTGGCCTATAGTGAAGGCCTGACTAGAGGGGACTAATGGAGCCAGCTGAGCAATCAAAAATCAAAGGTATAGTGATACACGTGTAAGTACAAGTCGCCACGTGTAAGTATCTTCTTCCACGTGCTCTGAGCTTCTAGTGGCAGGGATCGAACCACAGATCTCCAACACGGAAAGCCAACACTCTAACCACCAGTGCTCTCTGCGTTGGAGATTGGCGGTTTGATCCCTGCCACTAGAAGCTCAGTGCACGTGGAAGAAGATACTTACACGTGGCGACTTGTACTCAAGACTGAGCGCTGAGTGTTTGGATCACTGTTATTAAGTAAGGCAGTGTCCAGCTGACGAGAATCATGCCTAATCAGCTGGCCGCCTTCTGTGGTCACCCTCTTAGTGGAAACTGATGCCATGTCACTGTAGAGTACAAGGTCATTCATCATCAGTAATTCTGTGTTTGTATTGTTGTATATGTTGAGGCCCAATATATTTATATATTTGACTCTTGTGTAAGTATGAGCCTGGCTGTAGGGCCAACAGTTAGCTGTCTGGCCCATGTGGGTTTGGCCAGGTATCCTTAGGGGGGTTCCTACAGTAAACTGACAGGATTTCTTGTAATCACTGTAGCGTTTTGGTGTGCCGACCATCTGTCTAAACAAACTTTTTTACAGATGGCATAATATGTAAGAAATATTTACAAGAAGACAAAGTTAGTTTCACTTTTGCATGTGTGAATTTGTTCTCCAGTAATGATGGGTACAAAATGTAAACATGTGTAAATGATCTTCATTTGTGATCCAGCTTCCACTGACTAAAATTAATATCTTTTTTTTTAAACTCACAGAACATGTTGTTTTCTATAAGGTTATGAAACTACTGAGAGCTAATTGGCTAATCAAGCACGACACAGTATAGAACCTTGTAAGCCAGTTCAGCCTTTTAGCTGGCAGAGCGCACATAATGGTTAGTTAGGGTTTTAATATTGACCACTATATATGTCGATAGGGGTCTTAAACAAAGATTTCTAATACAGTGATCTGATGTGACAAACAATATGTTTAAAAATAATAATAAAACAATAACTCTATATTGCATTTAATCCATCGTACTGATATTATATTGGTGATTTGTTCCCCTATGATTCAACCCAGTGCATGGTTTTTGAACCTCATGGTTTGTCTATACATGTCTAAGCTTAAACAAATTGCATTGTTAAACAAATTTGCCATATTCATATTGCAAATATTTTACACATATTGCTTTATTTAGATTTGGCTGTTTAGCTAGATCTGATATCAGTGGCCATTTCTGTGAGCCACAATATTTAGGTCACCTACACCTTCTTTATGTGTGGAAGTAGGTTAATTTTTCAACAGGTAATCATTATTCTGTAAGGAATACATTTCACGAGTAGCCCTCACAATCCTGGTGGTAACACTGACGGAGATGGTGGAAATAACACTTTGTATTGTAACACTGTGTCAGTGTAAATTTGTTCAGCTCTTTGTGTACATGTGATTTTGTGTATGTTTTTTTTTTGTTGTTGTTTATTTTGTTCAGGTCCCATCCTTAGAGTGGAGGTTGGTGAGCGTGTTCAGGTTGTGTTTAAGAACAAAGCCCATAGGTCCTATTCAGTTCTTGCTCATGGAGTGAAGACCAGCAAGGCTCATCTGACACCTGTTTCTCAAGGTATTTACAACAGTATCTGCATGATCCACATGTGTCATGAACAGTAAATAAGCATACTAGTAGCCTAAAGTTTTACTACAAAGATTATTTGCTGACTATACACTGAACAAATATTGTCTGGTTGCGGTCATTTTAGTTGCTTGGCCCTGAATTGGACATGTTTCAAACTTAGGACCATGTCTAAAAGTGGCTCAGATCAGAGTTTTAACCCAAATCTTTAAAAGAATATCTGATCTGTGCAGTGACTTCCTAGTGTTCAATGTTGAAAGCATTTGGGTGACTTTCGACCTCTTGTATTTGTTAACTACTTTAGTGTCAGTGCTAAATCAGATTTTTCATCAAACTACTCCTTTAATAAAAAAATAGGTGTCGCTTAAAACTAGTAACATGTATGAGGCATTAGTATCCACTTGTTTCACATAATGTGTTTGTGTATGTGTGTATTATAGGAGAAGTGATGAGATATAATTGGACTGTCACTGCAGGTCCTCGGCCAGCAGAGCCCAACTGCACAACCTTTGTGTACTACTCATCAGCTAACTTTGTCAAGGTATAATTCTAACTTCACGTTTTTCTTCTGAATTTTTTCTGTCCTAAAACGAATCATGCAGGGCCAACCGTACTGATAATCAGTCAGTCCGTTTTTCTCTAGTTCTGAATCACTATGAGGTGCATAAGGGTGATTTTTAAAAATGAAAACGTTAAAAAGCTGTACATTTACAGCCTTGTCTTCTTCAGCTCACTAACAGAGAGCTGTAATGAACTGATCCCAAGCTTGATTAATGATGGTGAATTAACTTTCACCAGCAGAAAAGGAAGATGTCATGGTAGACATCTTCCCACAGCTGTATTGCAGTAATGCAGTTATCGCCACATCCCTACTGCACATATAAAGAACGTCCAATAAAGAACGTATCTCCATTTTTTTTTTTTTTTTTTAACACAACGGTTGTCCTTTACACTGTGTAAAATGTAATGATAAATGGACTAATAAAAATGTTT
The DNA here is from genome assembly GCA_021613375.1 of Megaleporinus macrocephalus. Classification (NCBI taxonomy): domain Eukaryota; kingdom Metazoa; phylum Chordata; class Actinopteri; order Characiformes; family Anostomidae; genus Megaleporinus; species Megaleporinus macrocephalus. The sequence goes on along the minus strand of CM038723.1, from coordinate 15,817,136 downwards.
CAAAATAGCTTGTAAAAATTTCTGGTTCCATTGACTTGTAGTAAAGTGAAAAATGTTTTTGGCCTCTCCTGTAAAGTTGCCATTTTGGAGATACATATTTTTCTTTGGACAGCGACAATATGAAATATTGGATAGCAATATTGTATACAGAAGTGTTTTCAGAGGTTTCTTACATTAAAGACGCTCAGCGTGACCTTCTCTCAGGCCTTAAAAAACAGCACAGTAATTCTTGGGATCAAAGAAAAGCATTTGATGGTTGTAACACGCTTATTTATTAACACTCATTGCTTGTTCCTCGCTGCTCCTGTTGCCATACAAGGAAAAGCCTTACTGTGCGATATTACAACAGATGCTGAAGACTGGGATGTACCCTTATATCCAGGAAAACTATATTGAGCTTATTGATCCAGCACAAGATGTGGGTGTTCGTTCTCAAGTAGAAACACTTAGTACAGCTATTAGTACAACTTAGATCTTAATTCTTTGAGTGTTTCTCCAGCTTGTCTGTTAAAAAAAAAGGGCTTTGTCATTGTCAATGTCAATGTCATATTGTCATTGCTCAATACAAGTACAAGGCAATGAATTGCAGTTAGCATCTACCAGAAGTGCAAAAGTAGCAATTATGCAAAACATGACTTTGTAAATATGCAATAAGTAGGCATAAGTATGACAGAACTATGACAGTATTAATAGTAAATGCACAATTCAAAGTCGCGATATTACAACAGATGCTGAAGACTGGGATGTACACTTATATCCAGGAAAACTATATTGACCTTATTGATCCACCACAAGATGTGGGGTTTCGTTCTCAAGTAGAAACACTTAGTACCGCTGTTAGTACAACTTGGATCTTAATGCTTTGAGTGTTTCTCCAGCTTGTCTGTTCAAAAAAGGGGCAGAGGATGATCAAAGTCAGTGTAAAGTTTGGCATTTCTGTCACACACCAAGCTAACTTGAGGTCCACACAAGGGCATAGACAGTCATTATCCAAAGCTTTTACAAAGAAATGCAAGTACATCCAACAAAAAAGAAAAAAAATATTAAAAGAGAATGTTCAATTATTTTACTGACAAGGTCAGCTTGAAATGACTAGAAGGTCACATTTAGATTCAGACAGGTTGGCCAAGCTACTTTTTGGGCCTTGGGACACACCACAGTCCATGTGGTGGTACATGTCTGAGGACATGTTCTTCTGGAAGTCATGGAGTCTTTATGACAAGTTTGACAGAAGAAAAAATTTTGTCAGAGCCTGTCATGAGTTGAAAGTTCCATCTAACATTGAAGAAAATACAGTTGTTAGATCCTTCTCTAAGCAGGTCTGCTCACTGATCTTTAATCCTTCCCACATGGGTGGAGTATTAGACAGGGTGTTTGAAGTTATGTGGAGAATACTGGATTCAATGCTGCTACAGTTACTGATGAAGTGACAAGTAACATGGGACAAGTAACAGCAATTGTTAGTTCAAGATCCTGACTCCATGACTTCCAGAAGACCACTCAGGCTCCATGCCCAGAACCATGTATTTATGTGTTAGCTGTTGACACTGCTGAACTCATTACAACAGATCAACACAGTCTCAAAAGACTTAGAAGACCCAGAAATAGATTCATCTTCATTGTCATTGCTCAATACAAGTACAAGGCAATGAATTGCAGTTAGCATCTACCAGAAGTGCAATAGTAGCAATATTGCAAAACAGGACATTGCAAATATGCAATAAGTAGGCATAAGTATGACAGAACTATGACAATATTAATAGTATATACACAATTACTATATATATATATATATATATATATATATACACACATTCTTTGGTGCGGTTGGACTAGCCTATCCCTCTGCTCCGAGAAAGAGCATTTACCCCTTTATGTATACTGTTTATTGAAAGAACAAGTAAATACGCCATCCGACTGAAAGTTTGACGTTGTGTGAGTCTTTCCCCGCCTCCACTGACAAAGAATGAGACGAACACGACAAAATATATATATATATATATATATATATATATATATATATATATATATATATATATATATATATATATATATATATATATAAATATATATAATTCTAAAAAAATATCTAGTATAATAGTATAAAAATAGAAATATACAACTATTAGATAGTGAATGTTAATTCTATTATTATGCATAACAATTAGAGATGGACCGATCATCATTTGTGAAGCCGATTAGCTTTCAGCGCGATTGGCCGATAACCGATACGCCATGGCAGGGCTACATGTAGTTATTAGTGCAAGCAAGTCATAAAACATGGTCTAAACTAGTTTATTACCATTTTTAACGAGCTCATGTAAAACAGCATAATATTTTAAACACAATTAGCAGTAAATAAATAAAGCAAACAAACAAATATCCCCAATGCTGCAATCATTCAGTTTAAACCCTTAATTTAAAAAAAGCTGGCTGCACTAAATTAAACAAGTGAACAGAACTGCCCCAGTGTGGTAAATGGTAAATTAAAGTGTAAAAAAAAAAGATCACAAAGAGCCCCAGGAAAACATCTTAAGATTTTCAGGCCTCTCTTACACTGGCTGATGTCAGTGTTTCTGAGTCCACAATCAAGCAAAGACAGAATAGTATGTAAGGAACGATAGCATGGAGAAAGCCGCTACTCTTCAGGAAGAACACTTCTGCCTTTTTAAATTTTTCAGACCACCTCAATAAAGCTGAAGACTACTGAACTAAAGTTATGTGGACAAATAAGGCAAAATAGATCTTTGTGTAATGCGGCGCAAGGGTAGCTGGTGAGCTGGAGCAAAGCAGATGAAGACAGGGGCAGACACACACCCAAGCTTTTAAACAAACTAGACTTTTTAATATACAAAACGAAAGGTAAACAAACGGCTTACAAAAGCAGAACTACACCCACAACAGAGATGCAACAATGACAAACACAGACAGCAGACAGAGGGTATAATTAACAGAGGCTAACAAGAGGGAACAGGTGACGGGACTGAACACTAATGGGGCACAGGTGAGCGAGGCGGGACAAGGGCGGAGCACATGAAAAACGCAAAAAACGTAAACAGACGCACATGGGACTGACAAGACATAAACAGACACGTGACGCAGGACAGGACGTGACACTTTGTCTTAAGAGAAGTTAAGAGAATCTACAGTGGGGAAATTCCCAGTGTTACAGCAGCAAAGTGATAGCAAGGCACTCAGTACAGAAAATTTTTAAAATAAACAGTACATATACAATATAAATAATAAAAGTAAACAACTCTAGAGATAAGAAGAAGGGCTTGTGGATGCTGTGTCTGCAGGACGTTTCAAGCAGGGTCAGTGGTAGCAGAGTAGAGAACGTACGCAGTAGTGGTGTGCAATACATTATCAGATGAATAATAATTTGAACATCTGTAAACATAAATAATGGTTAAACTGAAGCTAGCGCAAGGCTGCTGAGCCAGATGTTAACTTCCTGTTGCCAAGCTCCACAATTTCATGTTTGTTTACTTTCACAATTAACACAAGGGCTATTCAGCCAGACCACTCTCTCTTTAGTGTCGTATTATGTGGTAATACAAGTTGTGGTGTTGCTACTGCACCGAAGAGCCTTCTTGCACACATCACATTTTGCCACATTTTCATTCTCCAGAGTGAAATACCCTCACATTGCACTCTTCTTTTTCACACTGCACACTTTGTCTCTGCCCTGCCTCACTGCAGCCTGCTTCAGCAGTTTGCTCAGTCACGTGACGGCACTACAAGGAGCGGAGCGGGAAGAGCCTGCAAGACGTGAAAGGAGAGTACTGAATGTAGAGGAGAGAAATGGAAACTAAAATATCAATCCCATCACTCTAGTATCGATCCAATACCAATATTAACGTTGGTATCAATAATATCAATATTTGGATAAATCCGCCCGCCCCGCCCACCACAGCATGCAGCTATCACGATAACATGAGAATTCCCTTGGGAGATACTATGTTCTCATGCTAACGACTAACGGTTCAATTTACTTACTGCAGGTTTGTTCCTTAATAGTAATATGCCCAGAGTTATGCTATCTATCATTTACAAACACTGCCAGTCTGCCTCCCTTTCTCTTACCTCTGTCCGCTGTCCTGTGGTGAAAGCCGTTTGTGGATGTGTGTCCAGAGTTAGCGTGGTTAGCAGTGTGTCTGTAAACCCCATAATGCTACACTTTCAGTATACCCCCCTGTTGCCACGATGACGCCATCAGGTCAGCCATCTTATTATAGACAGAGATGTTATATTTGGCGAACTTGAACACTACATGCCTGCATAAGAACCACATCCCAGCCTCTAACATTGAAATTTTGTTGTATTACTTTACACATTCTACTCCAACCCACACAGGTCATATTCTCGCATTGATTATATTTTGGTGTCTAAGAATTTGATTTACCCGGTACAATCTAGTAAGACTGGCTCTATTGTTCTTTCCGACCACGCACCAGTATACATGCTAATTAATTTGCAATTTACAACATATAGAAAAAATATGGAAGTTCAATTCTTCCCTATTATCTGATACATCTTTCTGCAATCTGGCACTTCAGTGGATTTAAGATTACTGGGAAGATAATAAACACTCTACTGTGTCCCCTGCCACTTTGTGGGATGCAACTAAAGCCACAATATTGTTCTTTTAATAAAAGGAAGCATGCCCAACAGAGTTTAGAATTAGAAGCAGAAGTACAACATCAGGAACAATTGCATAAATCTGTACCAAATCAAGCAAATTGGATTTCATTATGTCAGGCTAAAGCTAAATCTTACGAATTACATAAAAAATGCTTTGATTTTCAGAACAGAATTTGGTAACAAATCAAGTCGGCTGCTTGCACACCAGATAAAAAAGAACAAGATAAGAGAGTCTTTAGAAAATTTCCCCCTTATCAATAAATATGGATTTTAAGAATTATTATGAATCTTTTAACAAATCACAGAGTACAGCCTCTGAGATGGAAATCGAATTTCTCTTCCTACAGTGTCTGAGAAGGATAGGGGTAATTTAGGTGCTCCTTTTACACCGGAGGAGGTACTTGAGGCATTGTGTTCTATGCCCTCTCAGAAGTCACCTGGCCCTGATGGTTATCCTTTTGAGTTTTATAAAACCTTTTGGCCAGAGCTTCAGCCAATCTTAATGCTTGTTCTGCATGATCTTATGGGACAGGGTTCACTACCAGAGACTTGGAAAAAAGCAGTAATTTGCTTATTGTTAAAAAAAAGGACCCTCAGAACTGTTTGTCTTATAGGCCTATAAATTTACCAAATACAGATTCCAAAATTTTTGCCAAAGTTCTTGCTGAAAGGTTGAAAAAGGTCTTACCTAAATTAATAAAACCAGATCAAACAGGATTTTACCACTAAATATTTTTGTTACTTTTTCATCAATAACAAATATGCCATTTACATGTGGTTTTACATGCATATTTTTCTTACCCCAGATTTAAATGACCTTTACACTAAAAATGATCTACCCCAATAAATAAGATTAAGACTGATTTAACCAACTGGTGTTCTCTCCTGATCTCTCTCTTTGGAAGAGTTAATACCTTAAGAATGAATGTTTTACCACGTTTACTTTATTTGTTTCAATGTCTCCCCTGGTATTTATCTAGTTCTTTTTTTAAAAGATATAAATAGTCATTTTTCAAGGTATATCTGGGATAACCAAAAACCAACACTTAAGTTAGCCTACTTGATTTTTTCAGGTATCTTCAAATGCGACACTTTATTAGATCGGTTTTAGGGGTGGGGTTGCTGCGTTTGGAACTGACAGAAGTTGAACAACTTTTGACCACAAGGCCTCCTATCACAAAAGGTTTAATCTCAGAGATGTATCATGTTCTGTCTGATCTATCATGTACAAATTTCTCAGAGGGTCTTAAGGGTATCTGGGAGAGAGATCTAGGTGACGTTTTAGATCATGATGAGTGGATTTCTGTTTGTAAAACTATGTGTCCTAAGTGCACTTTTATTAGTGTGAATGAACTTAATTTTAAGTTTTTCAATAGAATCTATCTTACACCAATACGTCTGCATAAGATTGCCCCTGATAGATCCGATTTATGTTTCAAATGCCAAACTCACAAGGGCACCTTTATTCATTCTTTTTGGAAGTGTGATAAAGTCCAGATCTTTTGGGGCAAAGTACATACAGCTATTCAAGAGATTCTTAATAAACAGTTTACCATGTGCCCCAAGTTATATCTGTCAAATGCTCAATTGGATGATGTATTTGATTATGTTATGAGACAGATATTTATATTGCTGGTTTTTATTGCCAAAAAAAGCATTCTGCTTTTATGGTCTACTCCTGAGGCACCCTAGTTGAATTTGTGGCTCTCCCAGATAGCAGCAATATTCCCCCTTGAAAAACTAACATATGACTCGCATCAGAAAACTGCTAAGTTTTGGCATATCTACATATCTTTGTGTTGAATAGACCTTTACTGCTTACTTTATATCGTGTACCAGAATGTGTATATCTGTATTCATGTGTACAGCTGTTACCTGAGAAGTGCAACAATAAAAGAAAAAAAAATGAAAAAAAAATGATGAAGGGTTCACAAACTTTCAAGCGGCATAGTACATGCCCTCCTGTTTCCTGTGTGCAACGCATTCAATTCCCCCTGCGAAATAGCCTTGTGATATCAAATAGCACTGTGGTAAGGAGTATCAAACGAGTGTACAGCAATGCCTTTGTAAAACAACACTGCTATAAACTTTAAGCCATTTTGGTTAGACTAAAAATAATAATGGAATAATGGAGTAATTTTTTAAGGCAATTTATTTGATATGCATTTACTCTGTATGCTTCTAGGACTTGGCAAGTGGTTTGATTGGGCCATTGGTGGTGTGTCGTAGAGGGACTCTGAAGACAGACGGCCAGCGAGGAGACGTGAATAAAGAATTTGCTTTGCTTTTCATGGTGTTTGATGAGAATGAGTCTTGGTACATGGGGGACAACATCAGAACTTACCTGCAAAAAGACTCCAAGACCATCAACACAGATGATCAGCAGTTTATAGAGAGCAACATGATGCACAGTAAGCCAGTCGTGTGTGTGCATATTTGTGTGAGCGTGTTAAACAAAGTCCAGCTGGCATTGTATACAAACCAGAAATGTAATGCAACAATGAGCTACTGAGATATATGTTGTGTTTCCCTCTCTGCTGATCAGGCATAAATGGAAAACTCTATAATAACCTGCGTGGTTTGAATATGAAAGAAGGAGATCTCACAGAGTGGTATTTAATAGGACTGGGAAACGAAATAGATATGCACACAGTACACTTCCATGCTCAGAGTTTTGTATACAAGGTATGCATTCATTCTTAGGCATGTACACACATTTATACATAAGCAACTATCTTATGCTCTACTTTCCCTTCTGTTTCAGATGGATCACTCCCACAAAGCTGATGTATATGACTTGTTCCCTGGAACTTTTCAGACTGTGGAAATGGTAGCAGGAACTCCTGGAACATGGCTCCTCCACTGTCACGTGACGGACCACATCCATGCAGGCATGGAGACCACCTTCACCGTCTTCACAAAAGGTCAGTGGGAACACTTTAGCAATTATTTTTTGCTGATTATTATTTTTTTGCTTTGCTTTATTTGCTAAGGATTGTCTGTGTTACCGGTGCTGATATTCTAATAGATCTAAATACAATATCTGTAGTAAAACAAGCAATGCTGGAAAGCCAAAAGAATCTGAAACTCTCAGAGCTATACAGGGCTATGCTAAGTTTACACTGTGAATTAGGAGAAAACGCACAGCCCTTACCCTTTTGAGCAGTCCAGAATGGAATGATATACACCTGCCTATAGAAAGTATATAGTATATTATATTTAAAGGCAGTTGACTATTTCCGTGTGAATGGCAGTAGAAAGCTGGTGTTGCTTTTCTGTTAAAATTGGGTGATAACACTGAAACTACATCCTTCAACTGCAATTTTAATGGTAACAGTTTTGCTACAAAGTTTTGCTACAAAGAATAATAATAATATACTATAAATGTTAATTAGTCTTTATACACATATATCTTGAAATGACCATTAATGGTAAAAATGGTAAACAGTTTGTCTTTTTTTTACTTTACAGATGCAGAAACAGAAAAAATTAAAACAAATGGTAAATTGAATGTTTATATTACATACCAAAGAAACAGCCTCATCTAAATACCTTTGTTTTTTCTAAAGGACTCTGATATTACAACACAAGAACCTACACTTTTGATTAGGAGACTTTTTACATCAACTGTATGCCTTTATATTTACCTTTGGGGGTTGCTAACATGGAGAGTAGCAACATATATTTCTGAATTGTAATCTTGTAAAATCTGAATGATTGCATCAAAACTTTAGAAATCCTCTTGTAACTCATTCTGTTATTATAAGCTAAAACAAATTAATCTGCTAGGGTCCTCTAAAGTCCAGCATTTATTATGATTGCAATCTGTAACCTAGCCTAACCCAGGCCTTATGCATTACTATGTTAAGGCAGTCTGAATATATAATAAAAGCCATATTATTAAACGAAGGCAAGAAAATTATTTCAAGAAGATGACTTTAACTTAACACATGGCAAGCAGCAGTTTGGTCTGTGCTGGCTCAAAACTGTATAACCCTTTTTCCAACAACATTGGGATGTTCTGCAAAATGTAAATAAAAACAGAATGCAATTGTTAAATATTTAAGTGAAGAAATATTTAAGTCTTAGACATTTTATTGTTATTTAAATGTGACGTTTCAAAATAGGTGGGATGGGAGCATGTGTACTACTGTGTTCATCACTGCACTAAGAGACCAGTTGCTTTTAAAAGTTTTAAAATTAAAGTGTTTTCCCATCCCAGTCTGGTTCCATTGACTTACATTAAAAGTAAGAGTATGTTGGGGCCGTCTACTAGAGAGTCGGCATTTTGGAGATTCAAAATAAAAAATTTGATTCTTTTTTAACTCCACTTTACCACAGTCCATGTTGAATGAACTTGGTTGCAGAGAAGGCTGCAACGTAGAGTTTTAAAAATGTAGAGTTTTGTTTACAGACAATGTTTTTTTGTAAATGTTTCTGAGCCCATGCAGTAATTTCAACTCTAGGACCATGTCCCTCTCTTTTTTTCCCCCCCAAGATATTATTAGTTTTGGTTTTTGTCCCTTGTTTTTTTGCCCCTGGGAAGCTCTTTTAATACCCAGTCATGTTACTGAGCTGTTGCCATTAGTTGTGAGATGTCCCACCAGATGTTTACACAACTTTACTGTTCTTATGTTGTCCCTGTCCCTACTTGTGTATGTGTTTTGCTGGCAGTTCAAAATGAGCGTATATTAAAAATAAGTAAATAAATAAACAAATAAGTAAAATTTCTCAGTTTCAACATTTGATATCTTGTGGGATTTGCATATCATTGGATTGTCTTTTTAATTACTTCTAGCACAATTTGAAAATGGAATAGTAATAGAAATGTGTAAATATTGTATCTTATTTACTTACAGAATTAAGTTATTTTATAAGGTTTATAAAGACTTTAAGGCCATGTGCAGCATATGCTATTAACCAGATTTATCCTCTACATTATAGGCTGCATGTGTCTGCATTGCTGTTGGCAGACATTACTGTTCGTCACAGTGGTCCTCTGGCTCCAGTGACCTATCCACCTACAAAGACGAATGCAATTGGAGGCAGAATCTACTGGAGGGCAGAAGTAGGAAAACTCTACTGCTGAGGGGAACACACATCAGGAACAGTCCATTAGTAGTTGTTTAGAGTCTCTTAATGCTTTACATTAGTAGCCAGTAACCAGGGGGTTCATAGTGATATTTCTTCATTATTTGGGCTGGAGAAATCATGCAGGGACCACAAGCTTTAGCATTATGGGAATAATCAATAGTAGCTTAAGAGACCTTAAGATTTAGGGCAGACCCGCAAGTAAATGTTTTCTTGTGAATAAATTGTACAATTTTATTGTCACACACACTGAAATAAGAACAAATAAGATAAATGTGGACTTGAAACAAACTCCAGAACCTTTATACACAATACATTTACTTGCACTGAATTTTAATGAACAACTGCTGGGTAGCCTAGCTTCTTGTGGTGGCACTGTAAGTGTAGTTTTTTTTTTTTTTTTTTTACAGTCTGCTTTATTCTTAGACTACTAATCAAAGTTGCACATTTTGTTGATTATTGCATTTCATTTTGCTTTCAGATAATGTAATTTGAATATTTCTGTACTATTTAGGAAAGAAAATTCTGTCTGTAAATTTAAAGCTATTATTGCAGGAGATTTTGCAATAAAACACTGTCAGCCAAGCAGTTTAGAAATTGGCGGCTAAAAGTTAAGTAAATTAAGAGTAAAGTTAGGTTCATAACAAACCTCTGGGCTGCAATATGAGATAACAAAAAATAAATCTGCAGATTTACAATGCAAACTTAGAGTGCTTGGCTTGTTTTTCCTCTTGCTTATGTCTTGGTTTTTTGATCTTTACTTTTTTCTATTTCTTTGTATTCAAGTATATAAAACTGAAGTGGAGTTAGAGTGTTGTGGGGGGGGTGGGCTTGTGGGGTCCTCCACACTTTAGGGACTTTCTGTCCTGGTGTTGGTGAGGTTTCAGCATTGGAAAATTGTTCTTCATGGCACCATGGCCAAAAAGTTAACTTCCTAAGTGTTTTATTCAGTTTATGACTAAAAATTGGCCAAACCTGCTACAGATGTTACCAATAGAGTATCTTTTTAATTACAAATATAAAACTGAACACAAAAAAATTATGTGAAGCAAGTCTAAAGGATGGAGTACATAAATCTGTCAAGAGTTCAGTTTGTCCTTAGCCTTTAACAGAGGACACAAAGGTTAATGTCATAGTAAATAAGCTGGAGAAATGTAAAAGAGCCTTTTAATGAACTTCTAATAATTGTTTACACTCCTATTACTACTACCACGTGCTTTAAATACATAATACATTCTTAAAAATAGAGGTACTAAAACAGGCGTTTATGCTATACCATGGAAGAATATATCATAACCTTTTTTGTTTATAAAATATGAGTGTAAAAAAACTTTTTATAACTGAAAGAATCTACACAAAATGGTAAGGTTGTAGGAAGAGCCCTTAAAATAAAAAGCTAACCTTTTAAAAGCTTTATATAAATTGAAGGTTTTTAAGTTTGAAAAGTTCTTCACACTTACAAATCTCAATATGTTTTTAGGGAACCAAAAGTGGTTCTTCTGTGGCTGGTAGAACAATCATATGTCTTATTCATGAAAGGAATGATTGTATATAAATATTGTACTGCACAAGTGGTTTATTTGGATGATACTAGTGAAAATAGTGATTTTTTAAAAAATATTTTTGTTTTATACAATTTTATTTTGAGAATTAGCTTGTTAGCTCTATGGCTTATTCAGACTCATCATTAGAAAAGGCCAGGATATACTTCTCAAACCTCATCCCAACAATCAGCAGCCATGGGCTCCTCAAAGCAGCTGCCCTGCACTCTGAATATAAATGGAAATAACAGAACACAACTAAAAAATAACTTGTTGCCTGCAAACCAGGAACTGTATAGAGATAAAGATGTCATTTCTTCAGTTGCTATATAAAATATTTTGGGAGTTCAGTGCCCTAGCAAGGTCAGTGTTTCAGATTTGTGCCTCGCTAGAAGTGGAACTCTAGGACAAATAAAAAGCCATGAAATGGAAGTCAACACAGAACTTTTGAGAACACTTTTCAGGCAAACTTTGATTTGTTTGTCAACAAACATATGCAGCATTAGAAGCCTTGCTCAAGGAAGCCTGGCTGTGAGAGTAGGCAAACCTCTGGAGGGCAAATATGACCATATGACCTGCTATGATCAGAATGGTAACGTTTTTAATGCCATTTATCTTGACCACACACATCTGCACAAATATTTAATAAATAAATTCTCATCCTAGGCTTACAGTTGGTACAGTGAAATGAGTTTTGAGGCCCTGCTTGGGCAAGACTCTTAATTTCAGTTACCTCAATAATATGCCACACGGCATTGCTCCCGATTTCTCGTTCTCAGACTGTTTTTTGGACGTTTTAGTGAGCGGAGTAGCTGCGCTCCTCAGCCGCAGACGCAGGCGGATGCGCAGACGTGGGAAACGCGGAGGAGCACTTGTCAAACTCCGTCAGGGCGGACTACACACAGCGCTTCCCAACATCCAATTGGCCAACCTCCGCTCACTAGGCAACAAAATGGACGAACTTTCACTTCTGAACCGGACCAGCAAAGACTTTTCTCTTGCTGTGCTTCTCTGAGACCTGCCTCACTGAGGCCGTCCCGTACAGCGCCTCCAGCTCACCGGCTTTCGTCTCCACAGAGCTGACCGTGTTGCGACTTCTGGAAAGCTAAGAGGCGGCGGAATCTGCTTTTGCATCATCCGCGGCTGGTGTATGTCACTGTGTTCAATGAAAACATGCAGTCCTGATCTGGAGTCAATACAACACCACTTTACACTTTACCTTCTGACTCTCAGCCACCCATACAGCCTGCTCTAAAGATATGTGAAACAGATGTGCACTCTTCAAAAAACAAAGAGTGAAGAAAGCACCAGGCCAGACGGAGTGTCACCCTCCTGCCTGAGGAACTGTGCAGACCAGATTGCTCCTGTCTTTACCAAGATCTTCAATAAATCACTGGAGCAGTGTGTCGTACCGGCGTGCTTCAAGCACTCCACAATAACTCCCATACCTAAAAAGCCAAGCATCTCAAGACTACAGACCTGTTGCACTAACCTCTGTGGTCATGAAATCCTTCGAGAGGCTGGTTCTTACCCACCTGAAGGAGATCACCAACCCCCAACTAGACCCCCTGCAGTTTGCGTATCGGGCCAACAGGTCTGTGGACGATGCAGTGAACATGGGACTTCACCACATCCTTCAGCACCTCAACTGTCCAAGTACATATGCAAGAGTTCTGTTCTTGGACTTTAGCTCTGCCTTCAACACAATCATCCCCAGACATCTACACACCAAACTGACCCACCTCAGTGTGCCAGCCTCCACCTGTCAGTGGATCACAAATTTCCATATTGGCAGAGAGCAGCAGGTGAGGCAGGGAAAGATCACCTCAGGAATCAGGACCATCAGCACAGGAGCTCCACAAGGCTGTGTTCTCTCCCCGCTGCTCTTCTCACTCTACACAAATGAGTGTACCTCCACGGGCCCCTCAGTTAAAATTTGCAGATGATTTGACAGTCATTGGTCTCATCCGGGACAGTGACGAGTCTGCCTACAGACGGGCTGTGGAGCAGGTGGTCCTCTGGAGCAATCACAACAACGTGGACACAGGAGATGAGAGTGGACTTCAGGAGAAGCCCTCCAACCCTTCCAGCACTCACTATCCTCTACAGTACTCCATCGGTGTGAAATGACCCTCCCTACCGGACCTACACACGGCCAGAACCAGTAAGCGTGCAAAGAACATGGTCCATGATCCATCACACCCTGGATATCACCTGTTCCAGTATCTTCCTTCAGGTCGGCGTTTCAGCCAGTTGAGGATCAAGACCTCCAGACTACAGAGAAGCTTCTTCCCACACGCCATCACACTCATGAACAGCTGAACATTACAATACTACATTCTGAATACAGTCTACTACATACATACATCCATATCCAGATGTTCGCTCACTCTTCTTTCTCTGTACTGCACTTTTATTTATCTAATAGTGTCTCAGAACCCTCTGTACCACCGTCTCAACCAGTGACTCTTCTGTTCTCCATATTTATATCTCAATAAAGCCAATAAAGTCTGATTCTGATTCTGAAAATAACTTAAACATGGAGGCAAATACAAAATCTGGGCCAGCTACTTTATGTTACTATTATGTTTTTTGAATATATAAACATTTCTTGTGGTAATGGAGAGGTTCATTGGTTTCCAAACTTACCCTAAAACTGATTCAGCTGGTTTACCAGGCTGGGATACTATTCAGTGTATTGGCAGGGCAGTCTTTGCCAGGAAACTGCATTCCCCAAGCAATGGATACATATTTGGATACAGATTTGGTATGTGTGGTAGGACACTGTTTAGAAGTCCTGAACTGCATAACACAGGGGAAATTAAGTAGAGATATACTATTACTTGGGTGCATAAATCCAATATCCTGATATATGAATACTGATTGTATTAAAAATAAAGGTGTAGCTTACCTGTTAAATGTTAATTTTGATCTTTTGGGGAATTTTAATTGAAATGTCATTGGTTGTAATATAATTAGTTTATGACTAGTAAGGTCAACTGTAAAATGCTCTTTTCAATATCCGGATTATAGATATGCAGTTATTATAAGTACCTTTCACTTTTAAAAAAAGTCTGACTTTCTTGTTTTGGAATAATCCAAATCTACAATTTCCTTAAAGTGACAATTAAAAACCTAATAATTGCTACAGCTGTTCTAATGATGTATTCTTGTCTTTTACAGCAGTACCCCAGTTGTCAGTGAGATTCTCTGGTCTAAAGATTAGAAAAATCCTCTTCCAATTACTTAAATGCTGGAGCTTATCCCAGGTTTGTACCAGCTGATGCATTCTTCTTCACCATGTTGAACAATGTCCTTGTCCATTAGGCTTGAAAGGATTACCCAGTCATAGTTCATTTCCAAGTCCCCAACACATGATGCTACCAGCACTGGGCAGTTGTTAAGCATTGTAGAGATTCCCAATGGTTCCACAATCAGGTTGGTGAGAATTTGACCTCTGCATGGGCAGCCCTATCCACAGTTGCCGGATCAAACTGGCAACCTTCCAGTATTAAGGCTGGTTCCCTAACCACAACTGCCCTGCATTTATTCTTCCATGGATTCTTCTGAATGGATTAAAAAGTTTAAAATCCATTTTAAGCCCAAACATCACAAAACTATCATAAAACAGTGTCACAGATATGAGACTAAACATTTACAAGAAACCAGGGTTTCTTTACAGTGAAATGTTTTACATAATACCCTTCTGAATGACTTCTCAAGAACTTAATTATTCAGAAATTGTGAAACATTGGGGGAGTTCCCCTTGAACTCTTTCAGTAGTTTTCTTCTAAACCAAACTATAAAACTGGGCTGATATGGTCAAATTTTCTAGTTCTCAAGAGGACTGCAGAGTTATGGACTAACTGAAGCTTGTTAAGGCTTTTGCTGGAACATCAATAAAGCCAGGCATTAAAGTAATCCAACCTTGATGTAATAAAGTGAACTCCAGAGTAATGAAAATGCTCAAATTCAAGATTTGACAGAGTGATTGTTTGGATGGTGAAATACTGCACCTCCATCTCCCCTGCATCAGTGTATGAAAGTCATGTCACCAGTGTGGCTACGCATTTACTGCCACTTTTATTGTTACCACAGCGACTCATACAAATAAGTTTTTTAAAAACTAATTTGATTTGCTTGCAGTCTAAACACAGACTGTCATATGTGGTCCTAAATCAGATTCATGGGCATGTGCCATGAAGGTGAACTATCAGCACGGATTTCATGCGTCTTTTTTAAGGGTTCACATGCACTTCTCATCAGCTAGCACCTACTGCACAGCAAAACAACAATACAGGACAGAAACAGCAGTGACAACAGTGAGTGGAAAGGCGATTTTCTTGATATTTGAGGAAATGAATCAAAAACCTACTAAAGAGGAATAGTGTTTGATACAGTAGTAGAAATGGCGACAGCCACAAATGGACATGGATATGCAGGTGCACAGCCACAAATGGACATGGATATGCAGGTGACGGACGTGACATGCATAAATGTGTCAATGTGCTTAACTACAGAAACTTGCAATTTGTATTTCATTAAAATAATAATAATTAAAATATAGCTGCAAGCAATAAGGGCATTCAAGCACACACCAGCCCTATTAGACTTAAAAAGTCACAAATATATGGAAAATAAATAGTCAGAGTTTAGAAAAAGTAAAAAATATAGGATTGTTGATGAGACTATTGGGCATTCTGCTCTACAGTGCACATTGCAAATAATAAGACAATTTGCAACTTGAATAAAAAAGTGGTTGCTGAAATTTCCGTCTCTGGATTAAAATCGGCAGGCTATTCTAAAGTTCAGTTTTATACAAATTAAGTGCTTACAGACTGAGGCTAAGAATTCATGAGTTGTTGCTGATTTAGTCTCCAATTTCCAGTCCAGAAGCATTTGTTAGCTTGTGTCTGCCATGTTGATCAAAATGTTTATAAGAAATTCTGATCTAAGGTTACAGCAAATGTGTTGAAAAATCATATCTGCCCATGTGGAGTATCTGGGGTCAACTACATGATTTCAGTCATCAATATAACCTCTGATATGTACATAAAGTTTTGTATTCCAGGTCTTTAAGCCAATTGTGTACTAATTCAAAACTGCTTGTTGGCTTATGGTGGCAATTTTGTTTTCAAAGTTTTCTTGAGAGGATCAGGCATTTTTCACATTTTGAAAATCATTTAAAAACGGGTGGGTGGAGTGGGTGGAGCCACGTGACCCAACCAAAATTTGTTCAGCAGCTTTTAAGGTATCAGCATAAAAAATGTATCTCTATGTCACTCTGATCAAAAGGTTCAGGCAAAAACGAGTTTAAAATATGTGTCAAAATTTTGAAACTTGTTCAGCAGGCTCCAAGGAATCAGGAGACAAATTGTGTCTCTATGTCACTCTAATAATTAATTTTAAATATGTGCTAATTGGGTAATTGTTGTTATAAGGAATCAGGGTCTCCACTGAACATACCCTTCACGTTTTATGTGTCTACCACTTATGGTTTGGGCTTGCAAAGTTGTTTCGTTCTCAAAGTTTAGCCCTTTGATATTTATGCCGTAATGACGATTTGTTCACACATTCAGGGCCTTTTTGGCATGCAGGAGCTAAATGAAAGTGAGTCAGAATTGGTTAACATTATGATTAATGATAAGGGGCCTTTAAAAAATTGTTCACCAACTTTTATGAAGATTGACTCTTTAACGTTTAAATATTAATCTGTAGTCTTTGAATGAATAAATCAAAATGCCAGACAAGGAGTCACATTTCTGACATAGCATTGTAAAGTCAGGGAAAGGCCAGGGAACTGAATCACATTGCACCAGTGTATATCTGTTTTTGAGTTGTGAAGCATCCCGTTAACGGCAATCTGGACCAAGTTAATTAGTTCTTGTCATATGGGAGTCGCTGTCCCTCCTCAATACCCTTTAAGTTTTATGTGTTTATGACCCTTTGACATGCAAGCCATTATGAGCCCCAGTGCACATCAGTGGCGGCTGGCTAATTGTTCTTTAAATCGTTTGGACATTAAAATGAGTTAATTATAAACTGCAAAATAATTAGGACATCATTTAGTTATACTGTGCCTAATATCCATGTTAGAATGTATTACAATAATTAATATATAATGATATTTAATTGCTTAAATTTGCACACATTTCCTGCCCAGTAGGCGAAATCAGTAGGCGAGCGCGCCTAGTATGTCCGAATACTCACTAGGCGTCGAGAAGTAGGCGAACTGCACCGGATGACCTGCTGAATCGGCAGCCATTCTTATGTAGGCAAACACAGCACACTGCGCTTTCCCATGATTCACCTGGAGCCGCGGATAAATTCAAAGCGGAGGAACAAAAAGGTGAAAAGCAGAACGTCGGTTGTGTGTACGCAGCTACGGCTAGTGAACTGCCACTACAGAAGCTAGCGCTACTGCTGAGGTAAACAATGATTAAATTCCTCCCGTTTCGTCTTCTCTGAGCTATAGCTTGATACCGTCTGAGTACAGAGATTCAGACAAAAACGCAGAGTAGTGTCACAAAAAGCATTTAAATCTGTCAGTAAACAAGAGTTTTTAATGAATAGCAGGACTTCTTGCATCCCAGGACGCTGGCAATATGATGGACGGAGTACGTCCCAGCTTGTGCGGATACTAAAACTCGCCTACTGAAATTACCTACTAGTCTGCCGCTCGAGCTGTACGTACAGGTTCTAATCTAGTACCTACTGACTAGTAGGCGATTTCGGACGCACCTCGTGTATGTAGGAGCGTCAACTTTTGGCAAGGAGGTGATCTGAGGCTGCTGTTTAAATTGGTTGGTTCATAGTTTCCACAGGGTGCAGCTCTCTGCGCCCAGGGCACACCCATTCTTATTGGTAGTGTGTCGGTACTGGCTTATTTTATTATAACACCGTGTGATTGGACAATCCCCGAATCGACTCATTAACTCCGCTGCGGTTCGTTAACTCGGTTCACGTTGAACGGTTGCAGGCTGGAACAAGAGTATACAGCGCCTCTTACCAAATGAGAGACAATTCAGTTTTGTCTTTACAAAAAATGTGTTCATAAAGCGTTCACTTGAAGAAAAAAAGATAAAGAAGCTTGGACCCAATCGTCCCAATTTACAAATTTAGCAGCAGGCAAGTGATCGAATCCGAGCTTACATCTGGGTCTTTTCCAGCGCTTCGGGTTTGAACAATACAACACAGCATTTACTGCACTGAGCAACACCTTAAAAGCCTATCCTACAGCAAGGAGGAGTCCAAAGCCTGTTGTGGTGCTGTGGGCCTACTGCATTTTCAAGGTTTTCTTATTTGTTTGTTTTTAATTTGTCGGTTTGTTTGCGCCCCACTCAATTGTTTTAGCACCAGCCGCCACTGGTGCACATATAAGGAGCTATCGTGGCACAGATAGGTGAAGTTAAAAGTCTTAGGATGTCAGAAGGTATCCAGATGTTTTGACCTTTGATGTAGCCTTTGAACAAAGAAGTAAAAATACCAGAGAAATAGTCCATCCATAGTGGTTCATTTATATTCTGCATAATAACCATGTAATAGACTATTTAAGGATTTTTAAATCGTCTTTAAATCCTTAAATAGTCTAAATATTGCAATATATTCAAGTGTTTACAATATTGAATAATTAGACCAAGACCAATTTTAGTTAAATATGTCAATGCCTCGGTAATTAATTTATGAAATAATTTTCTGATAATTATTTACTGAAAGAACCCACAGAGTTTTTAATTTTGTAAAGATAGGCTAAAACCTCTGAGACTGGTATTAAAAAGTGCAGTTTTAAAACCGCTAACAATTAACAAAATAATTGTAAATTTTGTCAACACTTGTATCTACAGAGTGTGATATTTATTGGTGGCGGTCTTAAAAATATCTTGAGTATTTTTTCATGAGAATCGATCATAAAACCTAGGACTATTACGCAAAAAGGTATTGCATATTATGCAAATTTACAAAAAAAACTGGGCAAACAGCTAAGCATTTCGTTTTAGCTGAGAAAAAGAAAAATCCTGCGTGCTTGAACCCTATTAAGAAGTGTGCTATTGAATCTTAAAACAGCAGCGCTACCAAAGACGTCTCCTGCAGTAGGTGGCAACACTGAGTTTTAAGTATTGCGGCGCTAACATGAACAATAGCAGAGGAAGGAGAAACCCACCGTATACATCCAAGACAATGCTCCGTTCCCTTAAATTAATGATCCTGCAGTTTCTGTTTCGACTTTTTCCAGCTAACTACGCGACGCGCTTGTAATTCGACTATTAACATCTACATTTTTGTACTGGAAGTTAGAAATGGCTATAGCTCACGCTGCTACAGAGTATGTTTTTACAGATTTCCTACTCAAGGAGCCAACATCCGAGGCGAAGTATAAAGGTATAAGACTGGAAATGGCTCTGGATAAGATGGTCACTTGTGTCGCGGTCGGACTGCCTTTGTTGCTCATCTCCCTCGCCTTCGCCCAGGAGGTATCTGTCGGTAAGTTAAAGATATAACTTTCTTGTTACTAAGTGAAACACCTGGCGGTAGTTTGTACTCACATTCGCCTGAGACTGTTGCTCACTTTTTTCCGTCTCCATGTGGTCTGTGGTCAGCACAGCTGAGCTAAATACACTTAAAAAGCATAAACACTAGTTTAAGACGATGGTAACATTTCACTATGACTGTTGTGTGTGAGAGAGTGTATATAAATCAAGTGTATATACTTTTGAATCCAGTTTATTAAGTTTAGAAGTTTTGCCTACACCAGTTGCTTACTTACGGGTACATAAAATTAGGTCCACAAAGCCATATGATTTTCTTAGACAAACACTCTCAGTAGAATGGATAATGGATTTAAACATGGCACTGTCATAGGATGCCACATCTCTTCTGTTGCATCTCTTGGTACAGAATTGAAGACTTCTACAGGAAGCTATCAGTAATAGGACTGTGCCTTGGGAGTTTCTTTAGTAGCTGCACACAAGTGTAATATCAATGTGAAGCGATGGTGTGAATTATATGCTTCCAACTTTGTTATAACAATTTGGGAAAAATCTTTCCTGTTCCATTATGTGACCTGTGTGAGACATTACATAAAGACATTGCTTGATGGGTTTGGTGTGGCTGGCACAGAGCCCTAACCTCAACCTCACTGACCACTTCTTGAATGAATTGGAACATTGATAGAGAGCCAGGCCTTCTCGTCAAACAATAGTACCTGACTGTACAATTTTAGTTTGACTAAATAAGCACACATTCTCACAGACACACTTGACAATATTGCAGAAAGCCTTCCCAGAATGGTAGAAGCAGTTATATTTGCAAAAGGCAGGTCAACTCATGTAGTATAGATGCCCACATATTTTTGGCCATATAGTGTACTGGAATATAATTTAGCTGTTCTTATTCTCATATGGCTCCCATCTCATTCAGTATAAAGCCACTGTATGCATTTATGACATCTATAAGCTTCTTTATTACAATCTGTTGTATTGCATGTTTTTATTGTTATTTTATTTTTGTTCTATTGTATTCTGTTTTATTCCATATTGATTTACAAAGTGGTAGATTTATGATATGGTTAATTATCATTCTTAGATTTTTTTTATTTCTGTTTTTTTTGCTGTATGTTTTCAGCATGCAGTACTTGCTAGCTGTGTTTGCTTTTTCCTCAGGTACGCAGATCAGTTGTTTCTCCCCCACAAACTTCTCCTGGCGACAGGCTGCCTATGTAGACTCCTACTGCTGGGCAGCTGTGCAAAGACAGGACACAGGAGGGCTACCACTCTCACTTCATAAGGTCTGTTAAAACAAGCACACATTACACTCATATGCATAGTTATGTTAAGGTGGTCAGGTGTGTTAATCTATGATGACTAAAGGATTTTTTTTGTACACAGTTTTATATGCATTTTTTTGAATATCCATGCATAGTTGATAAGTGATAATATAGAAATGTGGTCATTTAAATTAATGAAATGTTTTTTTCCTCTCCTCCCTTCTTTTCCCCAAAGTTTTTTCCATATATCCTTTTATTTGTAGCTGTGTTGGTGTATGTTCCAGCATTGTTCTGGCGTTTCACAGCTGCGCCGGTTCTCTTTTCTGATCTGACCTTCATCATGGAAGAGCTAGACCGCTCCTACAACAGGGCCATCAAACTAGCCAAGTGTCTACATAGCAGTTCCACACACATTGACACTCAAAGGTATATATACACACACACACACACCAATGTTACACACCAACACACACAGATAAATGCGTACCAATTCAGCATGCTTCATCCCACAATTTTTATAATATCTTAACCAGACATAACTAACAATATCTGTAGTAAAGCATAGCCATAGAAGAACGAAAGGCCTTGTAAAAAGTATTTTTTTGAAAATTACTTTTTGAGTTTCAGCATGCAAGTTTTGTTCTGTAAGAAACTGGGTTGTAAGGATATTTGGATTTCAGAAATCCTGCTGTTCAAATGAACAAATAACAAATCCCAGCACAACTGTGCACACACAGACACCCATGGGAGGAACGCATTAGATTTATGGTTTAAAGTACAGGTCTGAGAAAGCCATCTCATGAATGTTCTCTCTGCAATTTAAACAGTAGACTAACACCACAGTACAGATACCAGATTCCAACCAGTGGCAGCGAGGGTTCACGTAAACCCACAAGAATGTATATAACTGATGTTTTGTGGTTGTAGCGTCATGGTTGGGCAGTATGATGATATTTTATCATTATCATGATTAATCACACCACAATATGTCTTTCTAAGCATATTATCAATATCAACACTGATCAATTGTTGGTTTTAATTACAGAGACAGCATAAGTACTTCTGTTTAATTGGCATACAACATTTATGTAGGGTTCACAAAGTTTCAAGCAGCTCTGTCTATCTTGCAAAAATCTGTCATAGTCTGTATATATATATATATATATATATATATATATATATATATATATATATATATATATATATATATATATATATGTATATATATATATAGCACTATATATGTGCACTGAAAAACCTGAAATTTCTTTATATATTTGGTATGCAGTAACAGATTTATTTGCTGTTTACGTGGCCACTTGAATACATGGATACTTACCAAAATCACATGATGAATGTTTGTTTGTCCAAATGGCTACTTACACCACTTGTTGTTGCAATCATGCAAAAGGCTTTTTGAAGTGAGATTATGGGAAAAATAATTTTTAGCTTTTAAATAATGTTATGAATTGTGTTTAATATAGCCAAGCTAGCAAAGCCAAAAAATGATACATTTCAGTTTATATATAAGGAAAACACAAGTAAATATACTTTTAACTGCACTTCACAATCATGTCTTGTAATGACTGAAATGCAAAAGTAAATTTTTAAACTATGTTTGTGTTTGTGTGTGCACTGTAGCTCTATGCCAGACCTGACGGAGAACTGTTTTAAGTACCCTTTGGTGGAGCAATATCTGAAGACCAAGCGTTTCTCCTATGGCATGCTGATCCGTTACTTACTTTGTCGAGCAGTCACCTTTTTGGTACTGGTGCTGGCCTGTGTCTACCTCTGTTATTACATTAGACTGTCTGTAACAGACGAGTTCCACTGTAACATTCGTACCGGTGTGCTGATTAATGACTCATCTGTGCCCAGTGCTCTGCAGTGCAAACTAGTAGCCGTAGGAGTGTTCCAGCTCCTCAGCTACATCAACCTTTGTGTGTACCTGCTGCTGGCACCTGCATGTATATATGCTACACTGGTTCCTATGAGGAGCTCAGCTGATTTCTTGAAACCCTTTGAAATGCTGCCCACACTTGGAGTAATTGAGTTTGGAGCTAGAGCCTGGGATGACTTGGCCATGTACTTGCTGTTTCTGGAGGAAAACCTGAGTGAGCTGAAAAGTTATAAATGCCTGAAGGTGTGTGTGGGTGCATTTGTTTTTTTATATATCAGCAGAAATCTATTCACTGATCTATTTGCTTTATAGATTTTATAATGGTTTAAGTTGATTGTAAACCGGATAATTTTGACACCTCTAAAATGTTAGTTGGCATGGCCACACATTTTTATATATATATATATATATAACACAAAATGTATATTTTATCCCTTAAGCATATTTACCTCTACCAAAATAATAATAACACGCTTTCATGACCTAACGTGGTAGTCTGTACCTGGTAAATTGTAACAATTTCAAAAATGATCATTGTTCAGTATTTTTGAGCCTTACCTTACTACTTATCTTAGCATTGCACAGTGTATTCTTCTTTATGGTACATAGTGCTATCCACTCTTTTTTTAAAAGCATAATAAAGTTGTTCTGACGTTTGATTGTTGTTTGAAGAAATCAGAATTTACAGGCAGAAGTGTTTTGAATACCGATTATATTTATGTGACTAAATCTGCATATATGCTTGGATAGTTGCATTGACATTTAGACACAGAGGAATAAATGAATCAATAAAAATAATAATTTTATTTTGATGTAATGAAATTAGAGGCATTACAGAATAATTGATGTCATGTATTAAATTATTAAAAAAATGAATAGAAAAAACACATTTTGTCATTGACCTATATATGTGTGTTTTCATGCAAGTTGTCGTATAAGGTCAGGACAAAGCATAAATGTAAAATTGTAGAAGTATGGGCTATCCATAGCAAATTATTTGTGTGTGTTTTTCCTTATGTAGGTATTAGAACTCCTGAAGGGATGTGGAGATGAGCAGTTTGATACAATGCTCCTTCTGAAGTCTCTAGGCCAAGTGAAAATGGATGTTCTGGATGGCAGATCAAAGACAATTCCACAGAGTTCAGGCACTAATGACAGAAACCACCTGGAGATGAGGGGTGAGGAACAAAACGTAGCTAATGCTGGATTACAAATGTTACTACAGGTTACTACACATTGCAAACATACAGATCATACAGTTAGGCCCAGAAATAATTCGACAGTGACACTAAGGTGACCACCTCCAGACAGACAAAATGTGGGACAAGTAGCAAGTTTAAATGGGACAATGTGGGACAGACATAATAATTTTAAGCTTAAGATATAATGTCTATCAACTTTACCAAGAAACATTTATTCTTGCCTTTGAACCCCACTGACCAAAATATTAAGACACTACCTGACCCAAAAGATAGGCATAGGCCTATACAAGACAAAACACTAACTTTGCAACATCTTGCCTTTTTGAGACTATCAAATTAGTCAACTGTTCAGAGGACCAGGTATTATACAACTAAAAGTATGCTTTCAGTTTTGATCAAATTCAACTAAAAATACAAGGCACAAAAAATATCAGGCCTAACCTATTTAAGTTCAACAAATATTAGGCCTAGCTTATACAAAGTTTAACTATTTCATTGCAAATAAGTTAAACCAAAATCATTTTCTTTGCCATCTCAGAGTCTGGAAAAATGACAGGGGGTAATTTGGTATTGTAGCAGGCGAGCGATATGAATAAGCATGTTTCTTGTTGTTGTGCTCTGTTTCTGTAAGACTCACATGCACCATGTCGCTTCACACCATATTCTCCACCATGTCAGACTGAAAAACTGCTTTTACATAAAATGAAAAAAGCTCTCTCTGCTTCGCTATCCACTGGTCTGGTCATCCAAGAATATGTTGCGGGACAGGTGGTCACCCCAAGTTTTGGCATTTTAACTGTTTACTAAACCATATTCAAGATAATGTTATGTAATTAATATAGGTTTAAAGTGCAGACTTTCAGCTTTAATTTAAGGGTAATTGGAGGAAGGGTTTAATGACAGCTCTTTAATCAAGGGACCCTGCTTTTCCAAGGGACCTCTCAAAAGCTATTTAATGGGCTTTTCCCTCATTAATCCAACATCAGTTAAGCTGGTAAAAGGTCTGGAGTTGATTCCAGGTGTGGCATTTTTATTTGGAAGTTGTTGCTGTGAGCCCAAAACATGCAGTCAAAGGAGCTCTCAGTGAAAGTGAAACAGGCCATAATTAGGCTGACAAAAAGAGAAGAAATCCATCAGTGAGATACCTGAAATGTCAGAAGTGGCCGAATAAACTGTTTGGTACATTCTGGGGGAAAAAAGAGCGCACTGGTGAGCTTGGTCACTTAAAAAGGCCTGGATGTCATCGGAAG
Source organism: Megaleporinus macrocephalus (assembly GCA_021613375.1). NCBI lineage: Eukaryota > Metazoa > Chordata > Actinopteri > Characiformes > Anostomidae > Megaleporinus > Megaleporinus macrocephalus. The sequence continues at coordinate 15,791,745 of CM038723.1, read as the reverse complement.
ACATCAGTGGTGGATGATCGCAGAATCCTTTCCATGTTTCCAAGAAAAATCCATTCCCAACATCCACCCAAGTAAAGAAAACTCTCCAGTAAGTAGGTGTATCAGTATCGAAGTCTATCATGAAGAGAAGACTTAATGATAGCAAATACAGAGGGTTCACCACAAGGTGCAAACCATTAATCAGTCTCAAAAATAGAAACCCCAGATTAGGCTTTGCCCATAAAATATATATAAAAAGAAGCCAGCCTAGTTCTGGAACAGCATTCTATGGACAGATGAAACTAAAATCAACCTGTATCAGAATGACGTGAGGAAGAAAGTATGGAGAGGGCTTGGAATGGCTCATGATTTAAAGTATACCACATCCTCTGTAAAACAAGCTGGAGGCAATGTGATGGCATTGGCATGCATGGCTTCCAATGGCACTGGGTCACTGGTGTTTATTGATGTGATGAATTCTGAAGTGTACTGGGATATACATTCTGCTCAGATTCAAGCAAATGCAGCAAGGCTGATTGGATGGCGCTTCACAGTACAGATGGACAGTGACCCAAAACATACTGCAAAACCAATCCAGGAGTTTTTAAGGCAAATAAGTAGAATATTCTGCAATGGTCGAGTCACCAGATTAACCCGATTGAGCATGCATTTCACTTGCTTAATACAAAACTTAAGGCAGAAAAACCCTGAAACAAGCAACGATTTAAAAACAGCTGCAGTAAAGGCCTGGCAAAGCTTCACAAAAGAGGGAAACCCAGCGTTTGGTGATGTCCATGGGTTCCAGATATCAGGCAGTCATTGCCTGCAAAGGATTCATAGCAAAGTTTTAAAAATGAGCATTTTATTTACAGAAATGTTCATTTGTCCAGTTACTTTTGAGCCCCTGGAATGAGAAGACTTTGTAGAAAAATGGTTGGAATTACTAAACATTTCATAGGATATTTTGTTTAACCCCTTGAATTAAACCTGAAAGTCTACACTTCAGTTGCATCCCAGTTGTTTCATTTCAAATCTAATGTGGTGGCATGGAAAGCCCAAATCATAAAGATTGTGTCACTGTCCTAATATTTCTGGGCCTAACTGTATCTCTTACTCTGACTGCTGTTACACTTCTCATATGCAGTTGAACAGCTGTCAGAGTTAACTTTATTGTAGTAGGGAGATCTATGATGCACCAAAATGTATTGCATAAGCACCCAGTATCTTGTATCAGTAGGTATCTTGTATTGCAGGCCACCAAAATAAATTTATCATATTGTAGCAATAGGTATTACGATCATCATCCAAAGTTTTCAGAATTGATCCTTGCCAGCATTTCTTATCAAACTGAGAGGCAGTGTATGCCTGGTAAAGACACTGCCTCTCAGTTTAATAAGAAATGCTGGCAAGGATCAGGCTGATTCTACTTGCATTTACCTGGTTCCACAGCTGGGGACCTTTTTCAAAATCTGGGTGGTTTAAAACTGTTATCTTCTAATATTCTGAAAACATTCTGGATTTTTAGATGTCTCTGTAAGAGAGCCTGTGCAAAGCAATTATCCAAACCACAAAAAATAGAAGAATATGAAAGAAAAATGAGAACAAGTCTAGCAGGGAAAGCAATTTTTTATCATAATGTGTAAAGTATAAAAAGACAGAAACACAAACCTAGCAATGTTTCAGTGTCTTGCCGTCATCAGTGCTCAGGAAGAATCTTTGTAAACCTACACCATTTAAAGTTTCAAGCAAATTTCTCTTCCTCATCTTTGTAGATCCTGCTAGGGACTTAAAGTTACAGTGCATATCGTCGCTGTCAAATGAAAAACATGTATCTCCATTTTTGTCAATTTTGAGTTTTCTACATCATTTGAACATGCCAATGGTCGTTTACATTGTGTGAAAATGTCATGATGAGTGGATCAATATAAAATTCTGGTTCCATTGACTTACATTGAAAGTAAAGTATATTTTTGGTCTTTCCTGTAAAGTTGCAATTTTTTAGATACTTGTTTTTCATTGGACAGCGATGATATAGAGCAGGGTTTCTCAACTTGTGGACTGTGAGGCAGCCTCTGGTTGTCCGAAGGCCTGTATAAAATAACATCATTAGTCAGAGACAATGCAGCTGCAGGTATTCTATGCAGACAGTTAGCTGTTTTTAGATTGCTGTTTAAGACCTGATGAACCAGAAAATAATAGCATAGACCTTTTGTCAAAGAGGATTGGCTATTTCAGATGAATCACAAAAACAGGGTTGAGCTCATTACCTTCATCACCGCATTTTTTAAAAGTAAAGAATGGACACTTTTGTCATGAAGTAGATTGTTATTCATTTTTTGTTCACTCCATATAGGCAAGAATCATTTTTAATGTCCAAAAGGTTCCATGTAAAAGTTTACTCAGTTTATATAGTTCATAGTCTTAAACAGTTCATATACAAGTTCAGAGCCTCAGTAAATGAAAGAATAGTCATTAATATACCTTTTATTTAAATTTTTATTTTTTTCCAAATAACCCAAGTATAAATTAAAGAAGTCAGAGACAATTGTGGCCACCACAGCTTTGCCTTTGATCTGCAAATAAAAAAAGGTAAGCCATAAAATAAAATTTGGTAAGTGGTTTTACCATATCAGTAATCTGTTGAATGGAAAGACCATAAGCGTCATTTAAGTTTATTATAAGTCTGTTTTACGTCTGTTTACGTTAAATTTAGTATATAAAGGGAACTTGAGACTTGAAACTGCTATTAAATGTCACTTTTTAAGTAAATGAGAATGTTTTGTGTATTATAAAAAGAAACATGCTAAATATTTTAATGGAAATCCAGAATGTGACTAGTTTTTGAGTTTTCTTAAAATAACCTGCAGGTTGGTGTCACTTCTAGGCTGGATATCAAGCCAAAGGGTGGCATTCACACATTGTATATTTTGTTCATGCTGCATGTTTTTGTTTTGGATTCTTCAGAAGTCTCCCCTCTGCTGCATGAGGATACTATTAAGAAGTCTGAGGATGAAAAGGTTCTGCGCCAGAGAGTTATCTGAAGATTCATTGTTTAACTTGATGTGTGTGGTGAAAGTGGAACTGTAATGACTGGAAACCACTGGACTAAAACATGTTCCCTAAATGTGGCACACTGGGTTCTCTTTCTGCACTGCATATTTGTGGGTGGATTTATGAATATGTGCCTTAAAGTTTAATGTGCATACATACTATTTATATTAGCTGCGGTTTTATGTTTTGAAATTGTAAATGGGATACTTGGGAAAAACATGAGGTGTTATTTTGTGCATACGGTACATATGGTTGTTGTATGTCTGAACATATTTTAATGACGAATTGATTCAGTGACCGTAGAAATGTATTTCTTGCATTGTTTGTGATAGCTGCTTATTTTGTACAGTTTGGATTTTTTTGCCTGTGTTCTTCAAAGGATCTTCAGGGATCCATTTATATGTTTTCTTAATAAACCTCAATAATTTTACACATACTTTATATAGAAATGTTTGTTTTTTGTGCCAAAGTTTATTGTCATTTGTCATATTTAAAATACACTTTGTAAGTTTTGGGAATTTGGAGACCCCACTAATGGAAATGTGCAGAAGAACATTTTGCACTCCCAAAAGTGTGATGTGTCTTCTGTGAACACATTTCTGAACAAGATTCTTTATAGAACCGTAAACAACACATTGTCAGTCATAGCCCAGTACCATTTAAGCCTGGAATGGTTCTATTTAGAATTTGTGGTACTAAATAAAGAACCCTTGGAGATCTTTTTTATTCTCTATGGTACAGTATTCCCTCTAGGTAACTCCAAAAAAGTAGGGTGCTAATGAAACCAATTGCAATGTTTTAATTTATCACATGACCCTCTAGAAGAAATGTTGAATTCTTTTTTTTTGCAGCCTTCCTCACTGGGGTCAGTTTATTGTTTCCACAATAATAGGAGAGCAAAATTACATAATGTTGTGTAATTAAGTAATAGAAAATGATTGCCTTGCACTGAAATGTGTTTCACTGCCTTGTTTCAAATAACCTTGGGTAATAATGGAGCAGTAGATTGATAATAACACAACCGGACTAAGTGCAATAACATTAGTTAGCATTAAAAAAGTGCAACAACATCGGAACATTAAACAAATGCAATAACAGTGTGCAATACCTCCCCAGTTAGATTTTTCTTCTTCATTTTGTACATTGGATTTCTTAGTTTATATTCCTTTCATATGTTTCTTGTGTGTTTACTGTGGCGATGCTACTGGAATCTTAATTTCCCTGAGGGAACCCTCCCAAAGGGATCAATAAAGATCTATCTATCTATCTATCTATCTATCTATCTATATATCTGTCTATCTATCTATCTATCTATCTATCTATCTATCTATCTATCTATCTATCTATCTAATTGGATTTGGTTTAATAGATTGTTTGACAGTTGCTGAACTATGCTTACACACTTTGATGCTTTCACTATAGGCTATAACATTGAGAAGAGTTGTTATGAAAACAAATTATTATTGGTTTTTCAGTTGCATATGCCATTTAAACTGGTGAGGTGACTGAATTTTCTCCATAAGTACTATATTGCATTATATTACGGTACAGTATTACTATAGGACTATATTTATGCACTTTTTCAAACAATAACTCTTTACTTGCTATTATGGTTCTGCATTGCTTTAAGGTAAAACACCCTAAAGTGCCACCCAAAGATTTCTTGAACATTTCCTAAAATTATGTTAATTTGGGCTATTTTATGACCAAGATTATCACCAAGCTGCTGTGTTCATCTTTTGTAAAGTAGGGTTAAGGTTTGGTGGTTAAATTTCTTCCCAGTTGGATTAAATGCATTTCTCTGTAATTAACCTTCATTGCTGCCCTGTAGTATTTAAAGGTAAAGGTTTGGTAAAAAGCTTTGGTCGTCCAGCATGGCCCAGGCACTAAACTGGGAAGGCCCTGCTTAGCTTTTTATACCAGTCAAGCATATAGCTCCTCTAGTAAGATCCACACAATATAGGCTTTTGGCAATATAGGCCATATCGTATCACTCTAGTAAGATTAATTAGATACTGATTTTCTTTCTTTTTTTTTTTATTATTTTCTTCCCATACAGTTAGGTTAAACTTTTTTATAGCACTACCTAGTGTACTCACATTGCTTTGTTTCCTAAATGAAGCAAACCCAAGGGTTTCCATAGATTTCTATACATAAGTTAAAGCCAATAGCCAGTATAGTTCATACTGTCATTCAGTAAAAAATATAACCCAGTACATAAAGACTTCCTTATTAATGCCTTAGTAACCTGCTTGGTCCAAAAGTGAAAGTTAGCTTAGTGTAACTAAGACTTAAAATAATGTGTTTATCATCTCTAACTCCCAGAGTTGGAATCCTAATTTGAACACTCAAGCAGTTGCCACCTTGTGCCCATTAAGCATAGCTATTTAGCTTTTTTTTTTAAAAAACATTGTTATTTCTCTGTGGACATTGTTTTGTAATCGTGTTTCTGAAGGGCGGTAGCCTAGCGACTTAAAGTTAAAGTACTATGATAATGAAGAGCTAAATTGTAAGTGACTTTTTTCCGGCGCTTGAGGGTATTTCTGGATAGATACCTCCAAATGAAAGAAAGTTGAATGTTGAGATGTTGTGTTTACAGTAATTATACAAGTGTTGTAAATATTTCTTACATACTATGGCATCTGTTAAAACCTTGTTTATACAGATGGGCACACTAAATCTTACAGAGGTTATGGAAAGTTTATGGTGCAGTGCATATTGTCATTTATGGCAAAAACCCCCAAGGAAACTACCCAAACCCAGGAGATAACTACTTGGCCAGATGGAACTTAGAGGCAGGCCTATAAGACTGTGCAGTTGCCAAGACCATGTTAGACCATATTAAGATCTCCTTCAAGAATGTCTGTACCTAGGTATCCTTGAGAATAAAACTTGTACTCTGAACTGGTCTCCCTTTCCATTTTTCAAAAGAAGTTTCAACCGTGTGCACTGATTAACAAGCTTCTTTGTTGTTGGAATTTGTATAAATAAGGAAATAAACTTAACTCTGAATCACTTCAAATCTTCCTCCAAAAAATTGACAGCCTTGCTATATAGATTAGATCATAGATATATACCTACAATGGCAACATCTTGTGTATTAATAGACATAAATGTGAATGTGAAAAGTCTCTCAACACTGAATTTTTACACGTCCTGTTCAATTACACCCTAAGACCTTTTTTTCATCAACAGACTTGCTTTTGTGAAGTTTGTTGGCAGTTTCATGGGTTTCAGAGGACATCATATGTTTCCTTCTAATATGTTTTATGAGTAGCATTAATATATTTATCTCTTGCTCTATGCATTGCATTGTTACTGAAATTGATGATGGAAATCGATATTTGCGTGTGTGTAATAAAAAAAATGGATAACACTGATTGAGATCAAGTTAATATCCTCTAGATGGATTCCACTAGTTGGAGTATAGCTTAGGTGACAAATCAGTTACAGGCAAACTCATTTTATTGGAACACAAAGTAGCACACCTGGTTTGAAGCTTTTTTTTGTCTTTTATTTTTTAAAAGCTAATTAGTTTTTAACTAACACCTCCACCCTTTCTTATGTGACCTTGCAGAAAAAAACTTGCACTGTGCCTTCATGGAACATTTTGGATGAACGGCAGGAAACAGTACATGTACTACCACAGAGAAATGTGTGTCTGAGAATAATTTATCTAATCTAAGCTAAGTCTTATTAAGATGTCTTATTAAAATAAACATCTGCAAAATTTTGAAGAGATTACAATAATAAACACAATGTTTAGTTGAACAAAATTATTTGATTACTCTTTTTGTAAATATGTTTTCAATGTCTTGTGTAAATGTCATTGCAGATATTAATAAATAAACAGTTGTGTTAGACAGCCAACTGTTTTATTTATTTATTTTAATCAAGTAGGGCAAGAATTTCAGTGTAAGCTCGAAACTGCTCCAGTTCTCATCCCTGCACAAAAGGAGACAAGTACACACACATGTTGATCTACACCACCTCCTGAAGTTGATATCTGTAACCAGATAACTGCTCAATCTAAACTTAGTTTGAGATCAATTGTTATAATTTGACAGCACATTTATTTGATGATGTTCAACATATTAGGTTACAAGACTAACTGATTCAGTGAGAATTCTTGCTAGTCTCCATATAGCTGCCAGTAATTATCGTTGACATCTTACAGAACATAAGGATTTAGGGCCACTCAAATCCTGGATGACGGGTGAGGTAGTCTACAGCCCCAACCTGATCGCATCTGTGAATTACCTGTATGGTCTTGTCATACTTTGCGCTTGAACTATGCCTTAAGCCGGTAATTCTTCAGCTACAAACTTTTGAATGTTAATGTACATTCACCAGCTCTCTACAGCAAATGTTCTCAACAGGTGAGAGATTTGTACAGTGTCCACAAGTGCACCTGTATAGAAAGACATTGTAGAAAGTCTGTTTTTCATAGGTTAATGTCAAAATAAATTACTTAAATTGCACTTTGAAATCCATATTCTTTGTTTGCAGTTGAATTAGACTCTGGTTTTACCAAATGTGGATCTTGCTGAAGAGATCATTAGATATTTTACACGGTTTTTGAGCATTTCCTTTCATTCTGTCACACCTCCCATAAGATGCTCATCATTTTCTGGTGACTCTCCTGCAACATGAATTCATGGTTTAAATTCGTAAGGATTAAAAAATCCTGCCTGATCAGAAACACATTCTCCCACTGAAGATGGCGATGGTGTTGGAGGAAAATCGACCTTGTAAGACCGCTCAGTTGCGAAAGTGCTGTCTGATTTTGTGTCATTCTCCGTAAGTATGCTATAAAAACCGCAGCAGCCCAGTCCACCCGATTTTCCTCCCAAGCCCACCCCGAAAACCCGTAGATCACCGCAGTGCCCCTCACTTTTTTGAGAATTTTTAATAGGTTTTTTTTTATTTTTATAGTGCCTGCTCCTAACACAGCTGACCCAATCAGCTCATTATCAGCCCATTATTGAGCTGAAGTGGCTGTGTTACGGCAGGGAAAGCTCGAAAATGTGAAGGACAGTGGGCCAATCACAACAATAATTAATAGAGCTTTTTGGTGCCGTCTGTTGGCATAATGTAAACGTACAGAGATGGCTTTAGGAATAATGACATTAACTTGTATTTATTTTTCAGGATTTATATATAATACGTTATTTTTACTCTCTCAGAAAACCAATTGCTGTAGAAATAGGAAATGCATTAAAATATTTTAATTCATATTTGGATTGTAATATTAAATTATGAAATTTATTTACACTATTAAGCACAAGAAGATATAATTATACGTTTACATTAGCTCTGTTTGCTTCCGTTCATTTTGGACCTTCTCGCGATTGCTGCGCTTTGTAATTTAGCACACAACGTATGAAAAATAACGGCAATAATGGCAGTTTATATATGAAACATTATGTCGTCAAAAAAAACAGAATCCTTAACCTTTCTTGCTGCTGCCGCCTTGTCTACTTGTGACGTTTTAATAACTGATTGAAGGTCGTATGCTATGAAGACCAATCATCAGCGAGCATTCTTGGCAAACTAGCCAATCAGGAGCGACGTTGTTCCGAGGCTACTCGCTCGTCCAGCGTGACAGTGCTAAGCATGAGAGGAATGTTATTCTATGAGGGTACCTTTAAGAGTTTAAACCTTTAACCTGTGTGTCATATTTTTTAAAATATACGTTTACAACTAAACTGTTGCATAAGATAGAGTGGGTTAGTGGCGCTTTAGTATGTTTTTGCAAAGTGAAACGTTACTGTCTAAACTTAGACACCTAAGGTGAGTCCCGTTCTGCTACTGTTGGATGATGAAGGGATGGCTGTATGGCTTTTTACAACGTTAGCTTGCTAACCTAACATGTATAATCATTTGCTTTTTGAGTAAATACTCGTATTTAGACGATGCTGCAGTCGAGATTGCCCAGGTTAATGTGTAGTTTGTTTAATTTGTTCCCGATTAATAATGAATGTCAGTGCTTTGTTAAGTTTTTCTACGGAATGATGCAAAGGAAGTTTCCGAATTTTCATGCAAAAACAGTTACGTTGTGATAAGGTACTGTTTTGGTGTGCACAACGTTGTCACGACGTTGAAATGTAAATCCAACGAAAGTTCTGGCAACGTTGTCAGTATGTTGTCAAAGCCTCCTAGAATTCTTCATACGTTCCACTATATCTGCATGAAATGTAATGGAAAGTTGCCAACGGCTATAATACCGTAAAACAACGTTATTTTTTATAGTGACGTTGTGACAACTATAAACAGCCAATGTAAAAATCCCCACCTTTTAACAACGCTGTAAAAAGTAGAATACGTTATTATATTCACCTTGAAGTATATATTTATAATATTCAATATGTATTCAAAATGTGTAATAAGTTTATAACTGATTATATAGGAGACATGTGGTACAGTTTAGTTTCACAGGTGGTGTTTTCTGCTTCCTGCCTTCCCGACGGGACATTTTAAGATGCTGTGAATTATGTGGAATCGTTGAAATGCCTGAGGATATTAAACATATTGTTGCTGGAGAAGCAAAGCCTAAATTCGTTAAATTCAGCACACTCCAAGTCCTTGTTAATTAAATCATAATTGTTTTGCTGTAGCATTTTGCGAAGACTGAAGAGTATCTCTGCCCCTGAACGAGCGCTGCAGTATGTGGTTGGCCAAAGGATCCATGGCTTCACTGTCCGGGAGGTACTAACGTCACACTCTAATGTGCATACATGGCACACACTTAAACTGAGCAACACATCCATATACTGTTGATGTCTGGTTAGATGGGTGAGCTGATTTATTAAAGTAAGACATATAAGGTATGGAAAAAGATCTTTAAGTAGCAGAGTGTATGATTTAGTGTATTCTTTTGTCAGAAATGGAACATAGAATACAGAACTCTGTTCTCATTTGTGCATATGTACCTGTAAGTACACCTCCTTGTGTTTTTGTTAGCTTAGTATAAGCCTTCATATTTACATAGGAGCAGGTCATCTTCTAATATCATTTTGTTTTTTTTATTTTTGACGACATAATGTTTCATATATAAACTGCCATTATTGCCGTTTTTTTATACATTGTTTGGGCAGTCATGGCCTGAAGGATAGGAATCCGGTCTTGTGACCGGAAGGTTGTCGGGATCCCCCAGGCCATGACTGAGGTGCCCTTGAGCAAGGCACCTAACCCCCAACTGCTCCACGGGCACCGTGGAGAGGGCTGCCCACCGCTCCGGGCACGTGTGCTCACTGCCCACTAGTGTGTGTATATGTGGGTGTTTCACTGCACGGATGGGTTAAATGCGGAGGTCAAATTTTGCTGTGTACAAAAAAATTCTAAATTCTAATACAGGCTGCCTCATAGAGCTGGAGTGTTGCCCAGATGGATAAAACACACCAGCTGTAGAGGTTGCCTTGTGCTGTTTATGTTTACGCTAAAGCTTGAATTTAGTGGTGCCATAGAAGAATCCTTGTCAAATTGTTCTACCATAGCTCATTTATCAGTACTTCTGTGTATAAAACTCCAAATATTACATGAAACAACCTACAGTATCTCACAAAAGTGAATAGACCCCTCACATTTTTTAAATATTTGATTATATCATTTCATGGGGCAATACTGAAGATATGACACTTTGTTATACGATGTATAGACGTCAGTGTACAGCAGCGTGTATAACAGTGTAAATTTGCTATGCCCTCAAAATAACTCAACACACAGCCACTAATGTCTAAATTGCTGGCAACAAAATGAGTACACCACTAAGTGAAAATGGCCAAATTGTGCCCAAACTGTCAATATTTTGTGTGGCCATCATTATTTTCCAGCACTGCGTTAACTCTCTTGGGCATGGAGTTCACTAGAGCTTTACAGGTTTCGACTTGAGTCCTCTTCTTGGTTGCGGACTTCTGCATCATCTTTAGAAGATGCTTCCTTCTGGGATGACAGCCATGCAGACCAGTTTGATACAGTGTGCGGTGTATGGTCTGAGTACAGACAGACTGACCCCCCTACCCCTTATACATCTTATACATCTATTTTCAAAAGCCAACATCTGGATATGATGCTGAGCACGAGTGCTCAACTTCTTTGATCGACCATAACGAGGCCTCTTATGATTGTGTTGAGAATCATTGGTTTCTTCAAAAAACACAGGAGCAGAGATTTTCCAAGAAAGAACTTTATTAGCGTGCGCTCTTCTTCCAAAGTAATCTGACATTAGTCTACCAACACATTGGTTATATACAGAAAAAACACAGCCCTTGAGGAGTTTACATACAAATTACATACAGACATACAGAAATCCAGCACCTCTACCTCTCAGGGGAGGGAGTCGGGAGAATCACCATATGGCAGGCCGTAAGATAACCCCCAGCTGGGTGGTTATTACATCAAAGGGGCGGACCACGATAGAAAGAAAACATATGCAATCAAGATTAACACAATAGGTAAATAGATCCGGAAAAAGTCTTGCAGGGGGTCAGCCCAAAGAAACAAAGACGATATATACACTATAACAGAAAACTTATATAACAAAATAACAAAATAGAAAACTGTTCAACAATTGGAACCTGTCCTGTTAAACCGATGTATGGTCTTGGCCACTGTGCTGCAGCTCAGTTTCATGGTGTTGGCAATCTTCTTATAGCCTAGGCTATCTTTATGTAGAGCAACAAATAATTTTTTTTAATCCTCAGAGAGTTCTTTGCCATGAGGTGCCATGTTAAACTTCCAATGACCAGTATGAGAGAGTGTGAGAATGAGAACACCAATACATCTGCCCCCTCTTCACACCTGAGAATTAGTAACACTAACAGGTCACATGACACTGGGGAGGAAAAATGGCTAATTGGACACAATTCAGCCCTTTTCACTTTTTTAGACATTAATGGCTATATGTTGAGTTATTTTAAGTGCACAGCAAATTTACAGTTATACAAGTTGTACACTGACTACTTTACATTGTATCCAAGTGTCATATCGTCAGTGTTCTATGATGAGGACATCTTATCCCTATGAGGCTGAAGTCAGCCTTTAGGTGCAGCATTTATAATCTGTTTCTCCCATTCAGCCTCCTCTATGTCAAATTTTTTAAATTTTTCCACCTCAAATGGTGCAGCATTGGTATTTAGCCTCTTATTTGCCAGAACTCTTGTTCTGTGTTTACAATTGCTGTTTGGTAGTTTTCAGCATATAAAACACAACCGGCTTTCCAGTGTAAACCTGCATGTTCAGTGTATAGCTGTTGTTTGCATTACATGCTGCTCAGATTTTTATTCCATATATAGCTGGTTTGGAAGGCATGTATTGCCTAAGAATGGTGCCAGCCTTTGATCCACTGTGATATTAGGGCCTGGATTGTAGAGTAGTGGAAGTTGCTCTACCCACTTATCCCACACTGTCCTAATAGCTGCCAGCTTGTCTCTCTCCCATCTACCAGCCCTTGTCTCTCGGTTATCAAATCGGATCACTATAAGGAAAATGTGAAAAGTCTCCAGAGACATTGTGGATCGAAATATAGCCCTGCCTCTCTCTGCATCCCACAGACTGGCTGTTGATTCATCCTTCGACTTATAGACCCCAGCCAGGATGAGAAGCCCCAAATACGCATCTAAATGTGTTTTGTCCACCTTCCACTCCTCCCCGGAAACACACCTCCCTTCTACATTAGTCATTTCCAGAATGATTTTCTGTATTGAATCTGGCATGACCAGCTCAAAAGCTGACTTGATGTCAGTCACACGACACGCTGCCATCCTAGTGGGCCCTGGTACTGTCTTTATTATGTTTTCTATAGACAGTTTTGCCTGACGCATATTTGGGGATGAAGACCACTGTATTTCACCATTTTTTGACATGAATTGCTTGGAGGAATAGCAATTCCCTCATCTGGTTCAGAATCATTAGAATCAGAATTTAGCTCAAGATAGTCTTTGTCTTTAGACACATCCTCCTCTATTTCACTCTTACGATCTATGATGACTTTCAGAGCCTCCTGGACTGTCATCCTTTTGCTTCGGCTGCTCATTTTGTATAGGTCTGCCTGACAGAGTATAATGTTGGTTGGACTCCCATGCAGAGAATCTTTTATATGTTTTGCCCCTCCCCTGTTAAGTGGGTGGAGTCCTGCAAGAACATAAATGGTTCCAGTCAAAAGTCATAACATCTGCACCTGTGCACGTGTGTGTATGTGTGTATGTATGTGTGTGTGTGTGTGTGTGCGTGTGCAAGCAGAAGACATTTCATACTGAAAAAATACTTTTAACTATTTTTCGTAGATCTTCAAACTTTTAAACGGGCCAATTTGACCCATAACATAACAGGAGGGTTAAGGTAAAATGCAAAGAAGTGCTGTAAAAGTGATATTTTGTGATTTGGAGCACAAATAATCTTGTGGTAGTTAAACCCTTGATGCACTATGGTACTGTTGTAAACTGCATGGTTGCCTAGGCAACACTGTTTTATTGCACTTTTGTGTTAGCTTAGACAGCAGAGTTTTGGTTTAAAAAATGTCCCAGGCGATGACCTTTAACCTTTTATGTTAAGGCTAGTGACATTTTAATAAAAACACCAAACTTCACCCCCTGGTCGATTATAATGGTACATTTTCTATACAGAGACATTACCATGGTAATGTGCTCTGGTTTCCAGTGAAAGACTCTTCTATATTTCCATTTTATGTATAGTTATAGATTATGTCCTTCAATAAACTGTGTGGTTCCCTTTGCAGTATTTGCTCAGTGAACTGTGTGGTTGTTTAGGTAACGCCGGTGCCAGACCTGTTTTTGACAGCAGTTAAACTTGATCATGATGTCACAGGAGCTAAATATCTGCATGCAGCCAGAGACGACTCCAACAACCTCTTCAGGTATGTGTGCATGTTCAACAACAATTTCCTGATTGCCCCGTGGCAAGTGATATGCAAAGTTGGGTCAATGAGAATCACTTTCAAGAAATGAAAGCCAAACTGACTCAGGACTTTGCATCTATAAGGTCTGAGTTTGCCAGTATTAAGACCACCGCTTCTCAAGTCGAACACTTTTTATCGACTTGTACAGGTAAAGTGGTCACGTTACAAACCAAAGTAGATTTTCTGACTAAGGAGCTCAACAGGTTAGACACCAAATGTGAGGATTTGGAAGCTAGATCGCATCGTCAAAATCTCCGTATTGTTGGGATCCCGGTGGTGGATAAAGCTCATCGTTCTCTAGCGCCCAAACCGAAGCCTGGTGAGCCACCTCGTCCCATCATTGCAAGGCTACATTACTATGAATGTTGTGTCGACATCCTCCGGAGAGCCAGGCAACAACAGTGGGTCATGGTTTCAAATATGGCTCTTTCGGTCTTTCCTAATTTCACTGCTAAGATTGCCAAAGCTCGCACGGCTTTCAGTGGTGTCCGTATACGACTTCGTGCCATTGAAGATGTTAAATATGGCATCTTCTACCCTGCATGTCTGCGAATAACTCACAAGGGTAAGTACCATGACTCTACTTGACCTGAAAAGGCCTCACAGTTTGTTGATACATTAACCAAGTAATAATTACTTCAATAGTTTTATTTTCTTGGAATAAGAATATTTTCTTCTTTATTATTTATTGGACCATTTTGAAATATGTACATCTATTTTAAAAGAGCTATGTTCAGCTCATAATGTCAAACTGTTTATTAACGAAAGAAAAAAAAATCGAATTTTGAGCTGGGATTTTTTTTGCTTGTTTTGTTTAGATTTTTTCCTCCTTTTTCCCCTTTTTCTATTTTTTCTTTTTCTGTCTATCCATAGCTAATACACAAATTTTAGCTGGACTGTGTTTACAAAATAGTAGTTTTTTTGTAAACAGAAGGGTTTGTTCTCACATAGGCTATGAATATTGTTATTTTCACATGTGCTAGCATGTTAATACGTTCTTTCTCTTGCTCTGTGGGGTCTGCTCTATGTGGGTCCATGTTGTGTGATTGGGGGTGTTTGAGTTGGTTTGACTCCAATTTGAGTTGATGTTGTCCCCATGTTTGGGTTGTTTGGGGACAACAGGTGGGTAGTGGAAGGTTGTTTTTTTTTTTTTTTTACTTTTATTTCCCCCCTTTTTTTTCCTCCCCTCTCCTCTTTTTTTTTCTTCCCCCCTCTGTCTTTGTCACTGGTACAATATTTTTACTTTAACATGCTTATGTAGATGACTAATGCTAGACTTTATATGGTGGATAATGGGAATGGTGTAAGGTTTTTGAGTTGGAATGTTAAGGGTTTGAACAGCCCAGTTAAACGTTTAAGGATATTTACACATTTGAAGCAGTTAGGTACTAATATTGCATTTTTACAAGAAAACTCATCTTGAGAATAACAATCATTCTTGATTGAAAGCTTCCTGGGTCAGTGATATTTTCCATTCAAAATTTGATTCTGAAAGCAGGGATGTGGCTATTTTAATCAAAAAGGGAATTAAGTTTATCCCAGACGATGTCAGTGGTAGTTTTATTATTGTCCTGGGTTCTTTGTTTAGTACTCCAGTGTTGCTGGTAAATATATATGCACCTAATTTTGATTACCCTTATTTTATGAATAAATTGTTTAATTCATTTCCCTCTCTAAACACTCATCTTTTGATAATGGGTGGGGATTTAAATTGCACAATGGATCCTGCTCTGGATCACTCATGTCCCCGTACATTAAATAAATCTTTAATGTCACAAGTTGTGTCTGAGTTTACAATTGAAAATTCTATTGTAGATCCCTGGAGATTCCTCTATCCAAGCATAAAACAGTTTTCCTTTTTATTCCTATCCACAGAAAACGTACTCTCGCATCGATTATTTTTTCTTAGATAGCTCCCTTATCCCTAAAGTTAATTCTTCTATCTACCACCCTATTGTCATGTCTGATCATGCACCTCTCTCTGTAAATATTACATTCTCAAATTATCCAACCTTCTCAGTATCCTGGAGATTTAATTCTTTATTACTGTCAGATGAGGCTTTTAGTTCCTTTATTTCATCCTCCATTGATCTCCTGTGGGAAACTCTTAAAGCATTGCACACATAAAATACAGAAAGGCAAGATACAGGATATATTGACAAAAATGTCTCACTTGGATAGGCTTAACGCAATTAATCCAACACCTATACTATTGAAACAGCGACTTGAGCTGCAAGCTGAATTTTATCTTCTCACTACAGCTGAGTTTGAAAAACTGCTCTTGCGAGCACGCAGTAACTATTATGAACATGATGATAAACCATCTAGATTGTTGGCTCATACTTTAAAGAGGCAAGCTGCATCCAGGAAAATTTACCAAATTAAGAATTCCTTGGGTGAGCTTTGTTCAGATCTATTGTCTGTTAATGCAGTGTTTAAGTCCTTTTATTCAAATCTTTATCATTCTGACTATTAAGGCGATACAGACCAATAAAGCACCAGGTTCAGATGGCTTTCCTGTTGAATTTTTCAATAAATGTATTGACAAACTGGCTCCCCTTCTTTTATCAGTTTATGAAGAATCTTTTACAACTGGGTCTCTGCCTACAACTTTGACCCAAGCATCTATATCCCATCTTTTAAAAAAGGATAAGGTTCCAGATTTATGTACCTCATATAGACCTCTTTCTCTTTTAAATCTAGATATGAAAATCTTGGCTAAAGCTTTGGCCATGCGATTGGAGGCTGTCCTTCCTGATATAATTTCTTCTAAAAATGGTTTTATTAAGGGACGTCATCTATTCTTTACTGTCCGTACATTGTTAAATGTTATTTTTACAAAGCAATCTCTTTCCGCCCCAGAGGTTGTTATCGCATTAGATGCAGAGAAAGCATTTGAGTGGTGTTATCTTTTTAATTTTTTGCACAGATTTGGTTTTGGAAACACATTTATATCATGGATAAAATTGCTCACTAATGACATTATTGTTCGCCCTTGCCATCAAACCCGTGTCTGTTGCATTAAAATCTCTCTCCGCTTTCCAAGGAATTACACGATCAGGTATTGAACTAAAATTATCTTTATATGCTGACAATTTGTTACTATATGTGACTAACCCAACAAACAGTCTTCCATCAATCTTATCACTTTTCAAGAAAATTGATTCGTTATCAGGATATAAGTTGAATTTACAGAAAAGCGAGTGCTACCTTGTAAACCCTCTAGCATAAACACTTAATAGGTCTATTTTTCCATGCAAATGGTTTTAAATAATTTGGGATTCAGATCTCACAAAGTCTATCCTCTCTACATTCCAAAAATTTCTCTCCTTTCATTGCCAAACTTAGATTGGATTTACAGAGATGGAGGTCTCTTCTGTTAACGTTGCTGGGTAAAATAAACGTCATAAAAATTTTATATTTTACCTAGATTTCTCTTTTTGTTTCAAACTATACTGTTGTATCTCCCGAAAAGGTTTTTCAAGTCTCTAGATCAGCTCAGTATCTCCTTCATTTGGGATGGGAAAGCTCCAAGGGTTGCAAAATCACTGCTACAGAGATTTAAACTTGATGGTGCCCTTGCTCTTCCACATTTTTTATATTTTTATTGGTCTGCTCATATTCCAAAAATGTTTAAATGGGTTTAATCTCCAGGGACAATTTGGTGTAGGTTGGAGATCTCATCCTGCACTTTATCTTCCAGGCTTTTGTTGCTTACCTCCTCTTTACAACTCAAACTATCTGATTTTACAGATTACCCATTGGCGCTCTCTACTCTCAGCATTTGGTTTCAGTTAAGGCGTCATTTTAAGTTTGTTACCTTCTCTGGTGATGCCTATATTGGACAACCATTTATTTCCTCCTGGTTTGACTGATAAGGTTTTCAGAATGTGGCAGGAGAGAGGTATTAAATCTTTTCATGATCTTTATAAACAGGGCGCCTTCTGTAGTTTTTCTCAGTTTCTCTGCAGATTTTCATTTGCCATCCTCACATTTATTTAGTTATTTTCAAGTTAGACACTGTATTTCTTCTCTTTTTCCAAATTATATGAATCTTCCTGTAGAGCAGATATGGAATGACCTCCTTTGTTTACATTTTTCCCAAAAATTCCTTATCTCTATAATATAGTCACAACATATGTCTTTAGATGCTCGCTCTCTCAGTAGGATTTAAAAAGCCTGGGCTTTTGAGTTAGGTATGGTTTTTACAGATCAATGGTGGGGACAAAGCTATTAATAAGGTACAATCAGATACAGCCTGTGCAAGGCTCCAGCTGATAGGTTACCGTACAAAATATCAGTTATTCAAAATGTTTCCAAATATTCATGATTGTTGTGATAAATGTTTTGGTTCTCCTTGCAATTTAAGTCATATGTTTTTTATTGTCCTACAATAATTAAGTTTTGGTCTGACTATTTCACTGTAATATATTTTTTTTTTAAATACAGTCATTGCCATTTGTCCACTTATTGCCATTTTTTGTCCTCCTTTTACACGGTTATCCAGGCAGAAATTCTGGTGTTTACTTCACTGTTGGCAAGAGTTCTTTTGTTGTGGAAGTGGTCACAATGGTTACAGGATGTTTATTTTTCAAAATTAAGGTCAGCATTTAATTACGAATGGGATTATTTTTTTTCTTGTGTATGTTTGTGTGTGTGTGTGTGTACGTGTGAGTGAATGACGGATGGGATATAATGTTTGTTTAAAACACAAATTCTGAGGAGTTCAGTTTTAGGATTGTTTTTTCTATTCTATGTCATTTTTTTGCTGTCAGTATTTTTTTTTTTATTATTCAACTGCTGTACTGCCAGATCCTCAATAAAAAAAGAACACTTGCATAATTAAGGAAAAAAAAATCCATGAAAAATAAGTGTAGAAAAAAATTATTTTAAAAAATATAAGTGAGAGTAAGTGCGAATCAGCCATGTAAACCTGCTAGACCATCAAAACTGTTACCATAGGATAAACAGTGCTAAAAATCAGCTTAATATTTGCTTCAAATCTAATTAAAAAAAAATGTATGTTTCTGTGCATACCTCCACTATGCAAAGACACCTCATCGATATAGGTCTGAAAGCCATTACTAAGAAATGACAATAGACAAAAACAAGACCATTTGCAAATCAAACAAAACCGCAGCTGGTGTTCTCAGAACAGTAGACTGATTAGCTCAGTACACTGAGCGCAACCTCACTGAATGTGTTGGACTGGCTTCTAAGCCTGGATTATGGAGATATGGAAACCTTTTTGATTTGTGCTTAAGTTGGTAAATGAATAAATTTGGATTTGCCTTAATGACTCCTTTTTAACAGGAATTTTAGTAAATCAATGATTTCTGTTAATATTGTAGTTTGTCTAGAAGAAACCTTAAAGAATATTCTCTTGTATGTGATGACTGTATGCTCATCACTTTTCTAACACTTAACAATAACTCCATTATCTTCTTTTGTGTGTGCAGTGTGCAGTTCCGTACTACGCCCATGGATAGCACAGGTGTTCCCCACATTCTGGAACATACGGTTCTGTGTGGTTCTCAGCGCTTCCCCTGCAGAGATCCTTTCTTTAAAATGCTGAATCGCTCTCTCTGCACCTTTATGAATGCTTTCACAGGTACTGACTATTATGAGACTTTCTACAGTACTTTTTGAGATTATTTAAACCATGGTATTTAAATTGTGCAAATAAAACCGGAATTCACCATGCTGAATGGAAATTTGTTCTTTCTTCTATAAACAGGAAGACATGTAGTAGACATGTTGGTAGTAAGACTCTGAAACTAACTGAGTTTTCCTTTCTCTTCAGCTTGTGACTACACAATGTATCCGTTCTCCACTCAGAATACCAAAGACTTTCAGAATCTTCTGTCTGTCTACCTGGATGCTGTGTTCTTTCCATGCCTTCGGGAACTGGATTTCTGGTAAGGATTTTTTTTTGAAAAGGCACGTTTATTCGTTTGAGTAATTCATGCATTAGTCTGTTTATTCAAGCACGCTTATAATTAATAAGATCTTATACACCAAGATTGTATCGGCTGGTGTGATCATGTTATTTGGTCCCTGTCTGATTGTTGCACACTATTGCAGGCAACATGAACTTGAATGTTGTAATAGATTAGTTGTGTCTCAGCAACTCACGCTTTTTGGACAGACGTCATAAGAATTGGCTGGCTGTTAAGTGTTTTTAAGCTTTTTGTTTTATACATTGCTCAAATATTATCAAATGTGTGTTGTAGCCCAGTATTGGCTGTAAATGAACATAGCAATTTCCAAAAAAAAATAAGTTTTTGTATTTCAAATCTTGTTGTTTTTTTTTTTTTACTTTAATATAGTTTGTCACTATGTAATGGCCTTGCGTCTAAGATGCAGATGTTACCACCATAATAAATACTGTTAATGTGTGTATTGCAGGCAGGAAGGCTGGCGTTTGGAAAACGAGAATCCTTCAGACCCCTTGTCTCCCTTGATGTTTAAAGGAGTGGTGTTTAATGAGATGAAAGGAGCTTTTGTGAGTGTATTGCTTTAATTCTGCTATGTTATCAGTAAACTGCCCTTTGTGTTTTAGGAAATGTCTCTAACTCTGTTACCTTATGAGCAAACTCTTTCTTTAACTATAATCAGTAAACTGCCTCACTTATGTTGCACTCAACAGTAAACACCTTGTTGTATAATTTGAGGTTTTCTGTTTGTGTCCTCTCCCTGTCTATCTTTAGTTAAGATCTATAATGTATGTGTGTGTGTGTGTGTGTGTGTGTGTGTGTGTGTGTAGACAGATAATGAGAGAGTGTATGCCCAGCACCTGCAGAATAAGCTCCTACCTGATCATACCTACTCTGTGGTGTCAGGAGGTGAACCACTCGCTATTACTGACCTCACCTGGGAACAGCTCAAACATTTCCATGCTACGCACTATCATCCCAGCAATGCAAGGTACACATAGACAAAGTGCATACAGGAGCATATTTTGAGATGTGAATCCAGAAATCAGGAAAAAAAATGTGTAAAACATGTTTCCTCCTTTGATGCAACTGATAAGATTTAAAGGAAAAAGAAAAAGATACTCAATAGAAAATATAATTGAAAACATATCTTGGTTGCATAAGTGGGCACGTTCTTTTATAACTGGGGAATGTAGCTGTGTCCAGAGTTAAAAGTTCGACATCTGACTTCCGAAGTACATTACTAAACTAAAAGTTTGTTTGTTTTTGCCAAATTCAGTGAAGATCACCCCATGGTCCGGTTTTGAAAAAAATTCAGATGTTCATATAACACCCTGGTTCTGTAAATGGGCATGATTGACACAGCACTGTTACAGCCAGTCAGCAGTGTTTTTTGCACTGGACAGGGGGAAGAGGAGGGACTACATGCTGATCATTGCGAACTAGAAGAGATGACACAGAAACAGCCAAAGAAGAGAGGCTCTGAAGGAAAAAGATTAAGAAAGAAGCTCTTAGATCAAACAAGAGCAAAGAGGCTAGTTAAAATCTAAGGTGTTTTTAGTGGTGGAGAAATTGCAAAGATTTTAAAAGTATTAAAAGGCATTAGGCAGTTGCTCTGTTTCTGTTTGACAGGCGGGTAACAAGAACTTTTTTTTTTAGTTTACAGAACTAATTAGTCAGTATTCTTGTCCCCTTTGCTAATTTTTGTGATAGTTAATTCCAACTGATTAGCCTTGCGGCAGGAATAGTGGCAACAGTTTGCTAATCTTCTACCTACCTAATTTTAGTTACATTACATATAGCCCCTGTATTTTAATAGCAATAAAAATTCATTAAATGTACAAATATATAATTGAATATATAAATATATAAATTAATAAATACATAAATGCACAAATAAATAATTAAATACATACATATGTAAATAAGAACATTACACTACGTGCTCAGATGCATTCTCGCATCTCGCAAAGGTTCGGGTGCGCGTCTAAACTGCTCCCCCGCGTCTAAAATACATATTTAACTTAATTGTTGTTGACAGGTTTTTTACATACGGGAATTTGCCATTGGAGCAGCATTTGAAGCAGATACAGGAGGAGGCGCTATGCAAGTTTCAGAGAACAAATCCCAACACTGCAGTACCAGCTCAGACACTCTGGAACAAACCGGTTAGACACACACATTCATGCATGCAAAATGTATAACAGCACTGATAGAAATCAGTTCAGTGTAAGGTTGTTAATTGTATGTTAATTTGGTTCACCTTGTTTTCGATTGTTAGAGAGAAGATCATGTGACCTGCAGTCCAGACGCACTGGCTCCGGACCCAACTAAACAGAGCACACTGTGTGTGAGCTATCTGCTGGGAGAGTGAGTGTATATACACATGGTCTAAACAGACCACACTGACCCTTATTCATTGACGTTGCACAGGATGCATGCATGATTCATAAGTCTGCCGTATGGCATTAAAATAAGCACAATTGATTAATCAGTTTTAGCTGTGTGGAAACATGTGCATGTGCGTATGGTATTTGCTTATATTCAGTGATTACTTTATTAGAAACACAAATGAGACACTAGTTACCACCAGCTTGAACTGTTAACACAAGGCAGGTATGTGAATGCATTGGAATAAAAATGGAATAAAAGAACTAATAAAAAATCAAATAGAAAAGGCCAAAAACAGTTGAATACTGTTTATCTGTGATGCTTATTACACTTAAATGTTAATGGGTTGTAAATGGGTGTGTTCAGGGATGCATTTCTGATTATTGTAAATAGTAATTTGAATACTGCTTTTTTGTCCAATTGAGGTCTGGCCTACATGGCATTGTGTAGCCAGTAGTTGTTCTCCAGTTTTTGGAATATTCTTAATGCACACGTGCAGCTTTGAGGTAGTTTGTTCTTTACACTTATCATTGTACATATGTTTTGTGTGTGTGTTTGTGTGTGTCAAATGTATCAGCATTACAGATACATTTGAGGCATTCACCTTAAGTCTGCTCTCCTCTCTGATGATCTCTGGCCCAAACGCTCCATTCTACAAAGCACTGATTGAACCCAAGATAGGCACTGACTTCTCTTCTGTAGTCGGGTACCTTTTTTTATTTATTTATTTATTTATTTATTTATTTATTATTTTTTGTAAAATTTCTGCTTATATACAGCCAAACTGAAAACCTAACCTTTAGTTGTTTTTTTTATTTTTTTTAATAATGTAGGTATGATGGCAGTACAAGGCTGGCCTCATTCAGTGTTGGCTTACAGGGCATGGCAGAGGGGAACACTGAGACGGTTAAATGCATCATTAGTCAAACCATTGATGATATAATCGCGTAAGCACTTAGTTAAATCTTGTTAGTCATTTAAGGAGGTAATTAAACTAAAGTGTCAGAATGTGTTGAACAAATAAAAAATTAATTACAAATTAAAAGTAAACTGGTCCTAAAAGAGAGTAATTTTACTGTAAACTAATGGGAGATGTTAAATCTTTGCATATGATTGGTTGCAGTGCTGGGTTTGAGGAGGAGCGTATTGAGGCATTGCTGCATAAGATTGAGATTCAGATGAAACATCAGTCTACCAACTTCGGCCTGGCCCTTGCATCTGTGAGCAAATCTTTTGTGTCTTTTATTTTAATATTTTTTTTTAATAGGGTCAGTGTACGTTTCTGTCAATAAAGTCATCATAAATAAGAAAGTAGTCTTATTGCAGATCAGCTACTACAAGAATACAGACCAATGAGTGTGGATACAAGATACCTAATAGAGTGTTTAGTGAGTGTATACAGAATGGTTAAATGCTATTGAGATTAAAAGCAGAACTATTTGTTAACTCTCACTCTCTTGTTCTCTTTGTGTCTTTTTTATGCGATGCTCTGTAGTACATTGCATCCTGTTGGAATCATGATGGAGACCCGGTACAGTTACTGAAACTTAGTGAGAATGTGTCCAGATTCAGACAGTGCCTGCAGGAAAACCCACGTTACCTACAAGACAAAGTGCAGCACTACTTCAAGGTTATCAATCAGCCAATCAATATGAAGCAATTAGCAAATCACATTTTTGTAATTTGACTGCTCTTTTTACTGTGAACTGGTCATATGACAAGTACTGAGAAATCATAATATCAGTTAAATGGTTAAATGTGTATGGAATAAATTAATTAAAATGACTAACACTGCAGCATATTGAGACTTGACTTCATGATCTCACAGAAAGGCTGTTTGGTCTTGATATTTCAGGAGAACACTCATCGACTGACCCTGTCTATGAGCCCAGATGAGCAGTATGTGGAAAAACAGAATACTGCAGAGCAGGACAAACTCCAACAGAAAATACAGGCTCTCAGTGAAGCTGATCACAAGGAAATCTATAAGAAAGGTATAGTCAGCTCCCCAAGACTTTGTCTAGGATAACTAACTGCATAAATACACAGACACAACTTCCTGTAGTCTTCCTGTAGGACTTGGAGCCATAATGGGTGGGTCATTTTCTCATGTACTAAATTTGTGTATGTGGACCATGTTGTTTATAAACAAGAAAAAAAAGTAAACATGTGTTTCATTGCTGTAACATTTGTTTGTGGTGGTAAAGTCCGTTGCTGTAAAGTAATGTTCATGTCTCAGGTTTGCTGTTGCTTTCTGAGCAGTCCAATACTCAGGATGCATCCTGCTTACCTGCCCTCAAGGTGTCTGACATCGAACCCACCATACCACAAATACCTGTGCAGATGGGAACTGCAGGTAAATATAACACTCAACTGCACACTAAAATTACCATAGCCCTTTGAATCTCAACTTGTACAGAGAATTTTTTTTTTTTACAAGTGGACATGTTTAATCAGTAGTAAATTAGTAAAAAAAAAACAAGCATTAATAACTAACAAAAGGATATAAAAAACAAAAAAGTAAATAAATAAATAAATAAATAAATAAAAAAGAAACAAAGGCACAGTTCAAATCTATTTACCATTCTGCCCCTGTTCACTTAAATTGGTCAACTGTTTAAAGTATGTGATAAAAGGACACCAGACCAAGTCAAACATATCGGTCACACCTCTCAAACAAAATGTAATCTTTTCTGAGTTAAGGAAGAACATAACATCTGCTAACCACAGAGCGTGTGATGGTGCCGTAGAATCTTTCCACCCAAGAAGAATTCTTCTCTTAGCTAAGAGGAGTGCAAAATTTAGTGCCTCAGTCACACTAGACTTAAGAGAAGACTCCACTTGTACTCCAAACACTATGAATAATGGGCTGGCGCTGACATTACTTCCAAAAGCTTTGTTTAAAGAACTAAATACTGCTTTCCAATATTTCTCAAGCTTTGAGCAGGTCCAAAACATGTGCAATAAAGTAGCAGGCTCTTTACCACATCTGGGGCATAAGGGATTTACCCAAGGGTATATACTTGCCAGTCTGGCGTTGCATAGTTATGCCCTATGAACAAGTCTGAACTGGATGAAATTCAATCAGGCACAAGAAGAGGACGAATGTATCTTTTGAAAAACTTTGTTCCAAAGCTCCTACTCAGTCTCAAACCCAAGTTCTCGCTCCCACTTAGACCTAACTGTTGTGGGAAAATCAGTAAATGACACAAGAATATTATAAAACTGTGATATCAACCCTTTTGAGTGAACAGGAATCTTAAACAAGCGTTCCCAATGTAATTCAGGTGGTCATCCTGGAAACGGGGCAAAAAGTGTTTGCTTTATGGCTTTATCAAGGGTCCTAAAAAAAAGATTTAGGTAAAAATACTGAAAGACATTAAAGAATGTTCATTTTGACACTTTGAATTCTACCAGCAAGTGATAGGAGAAGAGTGCTCCACCTCTGAAAGTCCTTCTTCATGGATGACATAAGAGGGGAATAATTAGATAGATAGATAGATAGATACTTTATTGATCCTGAAGGAAATTTAGCAGCCAGCAGCAGTTACAAACACAGTACAAATAAACAATAAGGTATATAAAAATTAAATAGTGTTTAAATAGTGTCTAGGAGTGATTCTTGAATGGAGGACAGTGTACGGGCTATATGAATGCCAAGTTACCTAAAACCATTTTGAGCTAGTCCGGGGGGGGGTTATAATATAATACCCTGTATGTCTGACGATTCTTTGAGGGCAAAAGACAGACGTTCCAAAGATAAAACAAACAAAGTTGGGTTCAATGAGCAACCTTGACAAGTGCCACGTTGTAGGGAAAAAAGAAGAGATAACAGAATTGGTACAAATTCTAGCTGAAGGTGAAGTGAAAAGAAGCTTGACCCATGAAATAAAATTATTCCCGAAGCCAAACTTGCCTATATGACTGAAAAAAGGTATTCCCATTCTAGGCGGTCAAATGGTTTTTTAGTGTCCAATGAAACAACCGCCTCAGGAACTTAAGAAGAGCTGGAGAAGAGTACAATATTTAAAAGCCTACGGATGTTAGAGAAAAGATGACGCCCTTTAATAAAACCAGTTTGTTCATCTGAAATAATTGACGGAAGGACTGATTCTAAACGTTTGGCCAATACTTTTGCAAGAATTTTGTGTTCGTTACAGAGCAGGCTAATGGGTCGATAAGAACCACATAGGGTTGGATCCTTGTCTTTTTTATGTATAAGAGAAATTGTTGCCTGAGTAAAAGTTGGGGGAAGATAACCATTTTCTAGTGATTCCTCAAACACTTCCAGAAAAAGAGGTGATCATTTTTCTTTGAACTTTTTATAAAACACTACCAAAGCCATTTGGGCCTGATTGCATCTGCAATTTCCACTAGTGCAGGGGTTTCCAAACTTTTCTTGTTGGGGGCCAGAAGCAGAAAAATATGTGCAGTCACGGGTCACAGACTCTCTGTAATAAAACAAATAAAGAAATAATACACCTCCCTGATTACTATCAATTACACTTTCTTTAATTTGACTAACTTTATCTTTGATAGAGTTGTGTAAACTGAGATTTTGCAAATTTCACTCACCAGTTAATAATCCTAATGGGAACAGTGATATTGTGCCTTGGACTGAAGAATTGCTGTCAAGTCAGGTGTTAGTCTGGTTGTGGAGATTCGAAGCACATCACAGAGATGACTGTCAGTTATCCTAGATCTTAATCGGCTCTTGTTTAGTGTCATTAGAGAAAATGTTCTCAGTTCATCAAGGCGTAGTTCTTTTTCTTTCAAAAATCAGTCGATCTCAGATCTCAGATGTGACTCCACACAACTTGTCCCAAGGGAGACTCATATTTTCGATGGAAACTGACACAGCCTCAAAAATATCCTTTCCTGTTGTTGTACCCGTAAGGCTCCTTAAATCGAGGAGCTCCTCCGAAATGCTGTCATCGTCAATCCCTCGCAAAAAAATTAACAGCTGAGCCGTGTCTGTGGCGTCAGCACTTTCATCACACGCGACTGAATAAAAATCAAAGGTGCGAGCTTTGCCTAATACTTGCTGCTGTAAGTTGGTCAACAAGTCTTCGATTCGTCGGGCAACTGTGTTTCTTGCCAGAGTAATATTGTTAAATTCTTGCATCTTTTCTGGGCACATTATACCAACGACTTTAGCGAGGCACTCTTTTTTTATAAATTCACCCTCTGAAAAGGGTTTCCCGCGCTGAGCTATGAGTTGAGCTACCTCGTAACTAGCCCTTGTAGCATTTTCTTGCACTTGGTTAGCACGAAAAAAATAGCTTTGTTGAGCTGACAGACTAGCTTCGAGTTGTTTCACCCTCTGTTCTCGTTCAACACCAGTGCATGACTTGAAAGAGTGATGTTTTGTTTCATAATGTCTCTTAACATTGTACTCCTTCATTACAGCAACTGTTTCCTGACATATAAAACATACACACTTCCCTCTGAACTCAGTGAAAAACTATTCATTTTCCCAGCGTGCCTGAAATCTTCTGCATTCACTTTCTATTTTTCGTTTCCTTGGAGCCGCTATGTCTACCCAAAAGCTCAGTAACATTAATGTAGGTGTAACGTTGTTAATGTTTTGCGTTAGAGGTAAAGGGAGATATGGAGCGTTTGTGATTGGTTTTACGTGACAGCGACACCCAGTGTTCAAACTAGGAATCTCTTTTTTACAACCTGCTGTGTGTAGTGTAGTGTAATATTTGACAAAAATGTTGTTAATTTTCTTTGGGATGAGTTACTATATTGTCTGATGAATCTCTTATTTGGGGTATTAATCTGGAAGCAGTAAGCCTTCTCAGTTGATGAGCCAATAGTCGACTGCCCCGGTCACCAAACTCATATCTTGGACCCCACAGGTGCCAAATATAAGCCTCCGCTTTCTCTGTAGCGAGGAGGTTGAATTCTGCCTGAATGTCTGTGCGTGATTTCAACAAGTCATGGGAAGGTTTTTCAGAAATTGTTCTATCTAATTTGATTAGTGATTTAGAAATGTTATTTCTCCCGGAGGTACAGCCTTCAGTGCTTCCCATAATGTTGCCTTGGAAATCGATTCTGACCTATTAGTAGCCAAAAAGAAGTCAATGGAGTCTGAGATCTTGGAACAAAAAAAAATCCTTTGTAAGAAACTGAGAATTTTAAACGCCAGGAGGATCTTTATAATATAGGCCAAAACTAATGTCAATTTGAAGAGGAGCATGATCAGATATAACTATAGCCAAATAGTCAACATAGGTAACAGAATCAAGGAGCTCACTGTTAATAAAAAAATAATCAATACGATAGTACGATTGATGAACTGGCGAAAAAAAAGAGAATGATTTGTCGGAGGGCTCTAATGTGCGCCATGGGTCCACACAGCTATTATCCTCCATAAAAAAGGACAGATACCGAGCCATCTTAGGTGGAGACTTAACTTGCGTTATGAAACCAGTTTTAAATCGATCTAGCTCAAAAACGGCTTCACTTTCTAAGATAAGTTTGTGGGAGTCAAGGTTTGGGAGAATAGATATAAGCCTTTCCACAAAGTTCTCATCGTCCCAATTCGGGGCATAAACATTGACCAGTAGCACTTGGAACAGTTGGCCAGCTACAATGACATATCTTCCCTCCCGATCTGAAATAATTTCACTTGGTATAAACTGAACCCTTTTATTAATTAAAATAGCAACTGCCCTCACCTTTGTGTTATAATTAGAGTGGAACACTTGATTTACCCAAGATTTATGCAGCTTATTATGTTCCAATGTGACTAAGTGGGTCTCCTGGAGGAAGACAATATCTGCAATCAAAGTTTTGAGATGAGAGAAAACTTTAACTGTTTTGGTATGGGATTGTGAACCTTTAACATTCCAAGCAATAAATCTTATTGGGTGATGTTGTCGGTCGGCTGTCTTTAACATGTACATGGAAATGGGGTAAGGCTAAGAAGCGATGCCAAGGAACAATGATTAAAAAAAAAATGGCAGAATTGAAAAGTGGCCAAAAAAAACAGAAAAAAAAACCCCACAGAGAAACCCACTCTAATCCCATAACACATTCCCCAAACTTGAATAGACTTCTACTTCCAGTAACGGTACCCTAAGCTGTATTTTACAGCAAAATCTAAATCCCAACTACCTACTCCCCAGGACACTGGAGTGAAACGACTGCAAAAAAGAACATTATACAACAGACAAGTTTTGTGTGGCCTATATATATATATGTGTATGTATGTGTGTAAAACCAAATTTAAGGCAGGAACACTGCTTCACAGGCCCTAGGAACGATCTGTGTCCAGTTCTGCGGTATCCACTTCAGGAAA
Source organism: Megaleporinus macrocephalus (assembly GCA_021613375.1). Taxonomy (NCBI): domain Eukaryota; kingdom Metazoa; phylum Chordata; class Actinopteri; order Characiformes; family Anostomidae; genus Megaleporinus; species Megaleporinus macrocephalus. The sequence goes on along the minus strand of CM038723.1, from coordinate 15,762,164 downwards.
TACCCAAACAGTAAACATGTCCAAAGAATCTGGGCCTTTATTATAGTTAGTAGCCTCAACGATGGCCTTCTCTAATCATTGCTGACCTGACCTTTAAGGTGTTTGTTCATCGCAAAACTTCTGTGCAGCGTCTGGAGTTTCGAAGATCCTGGCCACTCCATTCACCATCACTCGAAGTCTAGCGGGGTAAAGGAGTGCGAAGCAGACTCCTCTCTGAAACAAAGTTGCCTTGACTGGTTGGAATGCAGCTCTTCTGCGGGAGAGTTCCGCGCTGTAATCAGGGAAGAACCGCAGTCTATTCCCCTTATACACGAGTTCGTCTCTGTGCTTTTCCATAGCTTTCAGGACAAGGAGCGGGTGATTCGAAAAAGCAATCATAACCCGGGGTCTTCCCCCAGTATTTCCCCCGCGATGGTCAAACGGCCAAGTCGATGGGCTCTTTCAATAACGGGCTGACTCTGAAACAGACTGCAGCTGAACAGCTCCCTGAGGAGCCCCGTCACAAACCCGATCGGATAAGTTGACTCCAGCCCTCCCGGGATCCCGACGATTCGGAGGTTGCTTCGTCTGAAGCGGTTCTCCAAGACGTCCAGCTTCTCCACTAGTGAAACATTCGAGTGCTTGAGCAAGCAGCACTACCGTTCGAGCCTCTCCAGTCTAGTGTCATGCACAGTCAGTGTTGACACCAATTCAGCGACATTGTTCATGTGAGAGTCGAATGTCCGCTCCAGTGACTCAAGTCGTTCGCGAATCGATTAAAGTGATTCATTTAGTATTTAGTGTTCTCCATTTTTTTGGTCTAGTTGTTCTCTAAACGCCATCTCGGAGGGGTATTGCCGTCGAAAGATGCGCCTACAGTGGGAGTGAGAGATGAGCTATTTTCCAATAAGGAGGAGGAGTTTCCCAGCGGAGCTGGAAAAGCAGCTGCTGGCGGTGTAGCCACGTCAGTACATCAGGAAGTTAGCATAATAGTGGAGTCATATGAATTGGGCTTAGAACCAGCCCTGTCTCGCAAATTTCTCGACATGACCAGTCTAAAGTGATTCCGTGGCCCCAGAATGTACTTTTTAGACGCAAAAAAACCAAAACACAACGTCTGTTTATTGACAAGATAGCCGTGCCCCAGGGAGTCGGTATAAATCCGCCTGACTATGCCGCCATTAAACCGGAAGCCCTTTTGTACAGACAATTTAACTGGCTGTGTCTGATGGGAAACAAATGATTACCAAGCTAAATTCTAGAAACAAGCAAATAAATTTATTGGGAAAAACAAGGTTCCCTTCAGAAGTCTCTATGCAAACGTACTTTTAAGTTGGGTAATGAAATTGGGTATATGAAAGTTTTTGATATGACAGGAATTGAACATGTTAAGACATCATCAATAAACTGACTGATAAAAAATATTGTGAAGTTAAAGTGAATTTTAAACATGTACAGTTAACTCACATGTTATTTCTGATTTATATGAATTCACAATACCAGTAAAAGTAGTCAAATATAATGGATATCACCTAGCTAATGAACTACAACACCCATATTCACAACCTCAGTTCTGTTTATTTCTCACTTAAACCACATGAATGGGCACCTTGGGTAAACAAGTTCTCGTGCTGTCAGTTAAATTGCCCTTTTCTAGCATGGTAATTAATTATAGGCTCTTTAGACAAAAGGGCAAGTTTTAAGTGCAATTGTATTTTATTTTGTATTGTATTAGTCAAGCACATTGGGACGTTGGGCTATGTTTTTATTACACAAACACCTGTGTATTTTAGGCACTGTGGCACCCACAGCGCTGGCTACTGATTTTTTTTCCTTTTTTTTTTAGGGGGCTAGTCTATACAAACCCTACAATAAATACCAAATTGTTAGGTAACATTTATCACATATCCTTTAAATCTATCTCTTTATCTGTCTGTCTTTCTTTCTATCTACATCCCTCCCGCACTCTTCCAGGAGGAGTGCCCATTCAATACTGCGAGCAGCCCACTAATGGCATGGTGTATTTCAGAGCCATGTGTAACCTTAACACACTTCCAGAGGACCTTAAGATCTATGTGCCACTGTTCTGCAGCGTCATCACCAAGTAAGGCTTGGTCACCACTGGCCTATCAAAAGAAATTGTCATTGTTTTAAACCTGGTCTGGTTGTTTCATGTGATTTGTGGATTGTAACCCAATGCAATTTTAACTATAAGCACAGTGTTGCTGTCCAAAGAAAAACATGTATCTCAATTTTTTCAGTATTTATTTTCCTGCATCATTTTAGCATGACAGCTGTCCTTTACATTGTATAAACTTTTATGGTTACTGGACAAACGGAAATTCTCCAAAACAGCTTTGGGAAAACATTTGGTTCCATTGACTGGCATTAAGAGTAAAGAAAGTTTTTGCCCTCCCCTGTAAAGTTATACTTGGAGATTCTACAAAATGCATCTCTAATTAAAATCTAAAAACTAAAAAATGTTGCATACCATGCAAATCGACACACATACAACAACTAATTATTGTTTCTTATTTTTTCTCTTCTGTCAAAAACATGATTGCCGCTTTAGCATTTGCACTGATATTTACAAGACAACAGAAAAAAGTAACCTAATTAGACAGCAAATAACAAAAAGTGAAGTAAAGACTAACTAAACTGTCACTTTTATCTAGCTTAGGCCACTGAGGGCTACTGAATTTTCATGCATCTTGAGTATTAGGATTATATCCATATTATACACGTGCAAATGCAATGACCAGCTGTAACTGGGGTCAGAGTTAAATGTAAGTGGTGCTATTATGTCGGATATAAAAATATTATCCAGGTTCCCAAAAAGTGTTTATGTAATTTTGCATTCTACTTAAAATTGAAATAATTTTTTTTATCAATTCTCATCAAGTCTGTCTTTGCATGGTATGGGTCTTCTGTTACGATTTAATTAATTTGGCTGTAGGAGTTATGTAATTATTTCCAGGTTAGGCTGTGGGGGGATGAATTATCGTCAGCAAGCCCAGCAGATGGAGCTGAAGACTGGAGGCATGTCCGTGACTCCACAGATCATCTCAGACACTGATGATCTCAACCTGTATGAACAGGTAAATGTTTTATGCAGCCACATAATGCAGGCATTGCAAAATTTCTAAATATGAATGAGTAAATTAATGAATTAACTTAATACTACTAGTAGGATACTACCTTTAGTAGAATACAATTTTTAAGTGATTTTCTATCACTCAGTAACATTATTTCCTTACTTTACATATTGTCTATAGATAACACCTCTGTACAGATTCTGAATTTTTATTCTCTTCCATTTCTGTTTGATTTACCTGTAACTACAGCTTACCGTGCATCTGGAAAGTACTCACAGCTCTTCACTTTTTCCACATTTTGTTATGTTAAAGCCTTATTCCAAAATGGATTAAATTCATTTTTCCCTCAAATTTCTACACACAATACACCATAATGGCCAAAATAAATTAATTAAATTAATTAAAAATAAAAACCAAAACCAAAATAAAAAATAATGTACATAAATATTAACAGCTTTGTCTCCGCAATTACCCTAACCTTCAAGTCTTTTTGAGTTTGAGTTTTCCAACTAAAAACATGGTCACGGATTTGGAGGTGCTGATTTTCATCCCAGCCGCTTCACACTCAGCTGCAAACTGATCCAGCTGGAGGTCACAGTTTGATGATGCCAGCAGGACCACATCATCTTCAAAAATCAGAGATGGAATCCAGAGGCGACCAAACCAGACACCGACGATCCCCTGGCTGCGGCAAGAAATCCTGTCCATCAAAATTATGAACAGGACCGGTGATAGTGGGCAGCCCTGGCCGAGTTCAACCCTCACAGAAAACCAGTCCATCTTATTACCTGCAATGCGAACCAAGCTCCTGCTCCGTTCATATAGGGGCCGGACGACCCGTAGTATTGAGCCCTGTATCCCATATTCCCGGAGCACCCCCACAGCGTATCTTGAGGGACACAGTTGAATGCCTTCTCCAGATCCACAAAGCACATGTGTACTGGTTGAGCAAACTGCCCATGCGATGTTGCAGAGGTGTGTCAGCCAAGACAGCCCTGTGTCATCCAGAACCTTGAGGAACTCAAGATGAACGGATTCAGCGGCCCAATCACTTGTGTAACTATAAGCCACCTGATGGTTTGCCAGAATCTTCTTGTGGCCGTTATTTTCCATAGCCTTAACGAACTTCTCCCACACCCGGGTTTTTACCTCAGCAACGACCTAGCAAGGCCCTATAGGACTCTTTCTTTATCTTGACAGCCTCCCTTACACCACCGTTTCGGGGGTTGCCACCACGATAGGCACCGACAACCTTGCGGCCACAGCCTCGGTCCGCCGCCTCAACAATGGAGGTGCGGAATGTAGCCCATTCTGACTCAATGTCCCCAGCCTTCCCCTGGATGTGGTCGAAGCTCTGTCGGAGGTGGCAATTGAAGATCTTTCTGACAGGTTCCTCTTTCAAACATTGCCAGCAAACCCTCACTATCCGCTTGGGCTTGCCACGTTGGTCTGGCATCCTCCCCTGTCATCTGATCCAACTTACCGCCAGGTGGTGATCAGTTGACAGCTCAGTTCCTCTCTTTACTCGAGAATCCAAGACACATGGCTGCAAGTCAGATGACACGACTATAAAGTCAATCATTGAACTGCGGCCTAGGGCGTCCTGGTGCCACGTGCACTTATGGACCCCTTGTGCTCGAACATGGTGTTTGTTATGGACAAACTGTGATAAGCACAGACGTCCAATAACAGAACACCACTCTGGCTCAGATCAGAGAGGCCGTTCCTCCCAAACACTCCCCTCCAGGTTTCACGGTCATTGCCCACATTAGCCTTGAAGTCCCCCAGCAGAACAAAGGAGTCCCCAGTAGGGGCACTTTCCAGCACTCCCTCTAAAGACTCCAAGAAGACCAGTGCTGCTGTTCGGTGCATAAGCACAGACAACAGTCAGAGCCCGTTCCCCAACCTGAAGGCGCAGGGAAAGTACCCTCTCATCCACTGGGGAGATCTCCAATATACAGGCGTCCAACCAGGGGGCTACCAACAAGCCCACTCCTGCCCGACGCCTCTCACCCTAGGCAACTCCAGATTGAAACAAAGTCTAGCCCCTCTCAAGGATATTTGTGCCAGAGCCCTCACTGTGTGTTGAGGTGAGCCCAACTATATCTAGCTGGTACCTCTCAACCTCACACACCAGCTCAGGCTCTTGTCCCACCAGAGAGGTTACATTCCATGTACCCAGAGCTAGTTTCAGTAACTGAGGATTGACTGCCTTCGACTGCCACCCGATCCACATAGCACCGGACCCCCGTTCCCCTTCTACAGGTGGTGGGCCAATGGGAGGGTGGACCCATGCATCTCCTTCGGGCTAAGCCCGACCGGGCCCCATGGGTGAAAGCCAGGGTGGGCTTCTGGTAACCTTAGTCCAGGCGAGGGATGCTGAGTCTTTATAGAGGTCATCATGGGGGTTTATTTGTATCACTCTGTCTGGCCCATCACCCAGGACCAATTTGCCATGGGATACCCTACCAGGGGCTGTTCCCGACAACATTACTCCTGAGATCACAGAAGCACACAAACCCCTCCACCGTGGTAAGTTGGTGATTCAAGGAGGGGTAATTTTTTTTTTCAGCAGCTAATAAACTTCTGGATCCCTTCCAGACTGGTTTTTAGTCATATCATCACTAAAATTTCTAGCCACTTAGATTATTGCAACTGTTTTCTTGCAGGCCTTAGCTCATCATTGCTTCATCAATTTCAGATAGTTAAGAGTTCTGCTGCTCGTCTCCTCACTTATACCCTGTCACATCAACACATTGCAGACATTTCTTCAAAACCTCCAGTGGCTTCCCATAAGACACCCTATTCAGTTTCAAGGTTATATTCCTAACATATAAAACTCTGAAGAATCTTGCTTATTCTTTTGTGTCTGATCCATCAGCCTTACAAGCCTACGCACACTCTCTGATCTTCTACAGCTAGACGTCTTTCTGTTTCCTCCTCTAACCTCCATAGAGCTTTGGTGATTAAGCATTTTCCAGACTTGTTCCAGGCTTCTGGTGCATTCTCCACCCTCCCAGTCTAATTCTGTCTTCATTTAAACACTACCTTAAAACATCTATTTTCTCTTGCGTACATAGTTCCTCTATCATTTAACCTATTGCAGCTCAAGTTATGTCTTTATCCGTGTCATGCCTTTTGTATTTCTGTCATTGATATTATTAATATTGTTTTTATTAACATTAGTATTATTATTATTACAACACATGAAATGTATATTGATGGCTGCTGTCTGTCATTAATTGTTTCAATTAGCATTTTTGAAACTGTTGGAAACTCATTAGTAATGTCCTGTAGGGTATCCTCCTCACCTCTTTATGCCTGGAGCGGAGTTTACCTGACATGTTTAATCTGTGGAGTGACATATTCAACAGGTAAATATAGTCTCACCTTTAACTTTGAGAATAATTTGACATACTATATATATATATATATATATATATATAATTTGGCCTTTAGTCTTCTGTCAAAACAACAGTTTTTTTCAGCTTACAGCTGTGTTTATTTGTTGTTAATCTAGTCCTCATTTTGACAATGAAGAAAGGCTGAGAGTACTGGTGATGATGTCAGCTCAGGACCTGTCCAACGGGATCTCGTATTCAGGTCACATGTATGCAATGACACGAGCTGCTCGATCACTTACACCAGCTGCTGATCTGCAAGAGACCTTTAGTGGAATGGATCAGGTTAGTCACTGGAATTATTTTAACAGATTAAGTTGAACCAGTAGTGGCACATGTTTATAAAAATACAGTAATAGTATTCCCAACCTACATCTACAATGTTTATTATTATTATTATTATTTACAAACTGCACAGAACATAATCCAAATAAACAGGTTTATTATGCTTATGAAATATGTAGTTATGCTCAGAAAAGCATATCGTGGCCATAATTCATCACAATAAGGATAATATATTGTTGTATTGCCACCTCTGTGAGCACATGAAGCTCTGCATGATCAGTTTTGCCTTTATTTCTGCCACAGTAGCTTTTCCTTAAAAATATTTTAGGGTTGGAAAAAATCTCAGCATGAATTTGTGCATGTTTGTGTGATTAGACTGAACACTGTAACTTTTCTGTGTTTGTGCTTTATTTATTTATTTTTTATCAATATTTTTTACCTTTATTGGCCACACATTGCATATTACTCATACACAATGATGTTACCAGAGTTACCAAATTCACAAAATTGACAAATTGACAATCAACCTTTATTTAATCTCGGAAATACATTGAGGGGTGACCCTCATTTTCAATGCAGCCGAGCATATACATTTTAAGGGATTAAAAGCAAAAAGAGCAAAAATAATAATAAATAAATACAAATTTTAAATAAACATTTAATATAGATGCATAAAATATAAAGTAAACTTTTTTTAGAAAAATGTAATAAAAGAATATAATATAAACATAAAATACATACAAGATAAAAAGTAAAAATATGATCTTATGATCTTGAATTTAAAACCAACATGGTCGCAGAGATGGTGCTGTGTCTTTCTCTGAAACCAGACTGATAGGTGGACAGGACAGAGTTTTCATAAAGAAAAGATTTGCGCTGGTTATTTACTAGGGATTCTAAAATTTTGGATAAACAAGACAGTTTTGAGATTGGTCTATAATTATTCAGATCTGCCGCATCTCCTCCTTTATGCAGAGGAATACCATGTGCTGTTTTCCAGATACTGGGAATTCTGCAAGATAAAATAGAAAGATTAATATATATAATATGTTCTAAAATAACTGGGGTTGCCAGACGCAGAAGGTTGGGGTCCAGACCATCCTCACCTATTGTTTTTCGAGGATTAAGAGAAGAAAGGGAATTAGCTACAATGTATGGGGAGCAGGTCTGGAGTGTGAAGATGTCGTGTTTTTGGGAAGCAGTAGTAGTGATGGTAGGCTGATCTATGGGCAGGTTTATGTCAATGTTTTTTAAATATCCGACCAGCTGCAGCAAAGTGTACATTAAAAGCTTGGCACTCTTCTTGCTGGCCAGAGATCAAGTTATCAACTAGAATTTTAGTTGGGGTTTGTTGAGGGTTGTTCTTGAAGAGATTTACTGCTTTCCAGAAATCCTGTGGGTTTGAGGAATTAGTAATTTGGCTGAGGTGCATCTGTTTCTCAATTGTCTAAATGCAAGCCATTTTTTTACGTTCACCTGTGCATCTGGCAATAGACCAGGCTTTATTTCTTGACTGTAGCAGTGAGGAAACTTCGCCTGTAAACCAGGGGCTAGATCTGTCTCTTGTTTGCAGCTTTTTGTACGGAGCATGTTTATTTGCCACTGAGAGGAATGATTTCCTGAAATGTTCTAGTGCTACATCCACATCTGAACTGTTAAAAGTTAAATGAATTTTGCTCACTGCTAAGTCAGAAAGAAAAGCCTGTTCATTACGTTTTTTTTTTAAAAATGTCTTCTAAACACCATCCGAGAGCCTGTTTGTATCTTTGAACTGTTTCTAATGCACCCAATTGGACAATGATCACTAAAACAAAAGTTCAAAAATCCAGAGGCAATGATTTTATCTGTTCTATTCGAAAAAAATAAGTCAATCAGGGTGGATTTGGAAGGGTCCTTTAAGTTTGGCCGAGTTGATTAGCTGTGTAAGGATGAGATTCCCACAAACTTCTTTTAGGTGATTGGATGCATTAGAAAGCCAGTTCAGGTTAAAATCCTCTAGCACCAGCATTTCTGAAGTTGTATAGTGCGATAAAAGCTCTGCTAATTCATCTGTTGCAGAGGATGGAGCAGAAGGAGGCCTGTAGATCCCTACTAAGACAAAGGAGTCATTTTTTCCTGGGGATACCTAAAAACTCAAAGCACTTTTCCTTAGAGATGGCCATTCAAATTTCAACTTCAATATTAGATTTTATGAAAACCGCTACTCCACCTCCTTGTGATATTCTGTCTATTATAAATAGTGTAAAATTCTGTAGAGCTTAATCTGCGTCACCTACTGGCTGCCATAGCCAGGTTTCTGTCAGGATTAAAATATCGGGATCAGTCTGAGCACTTAAAATTTTCAATTGATCCATTTTATGTTTCTGATGTAGGCTTCTAATATTTAAATGAAGAATTCCGAGATCCTTTCTAAGTTTAAAACAATTAAGATCGTTAAAAGGGTCTATAGGGGATTTAATAAGGGGACATAATGAAAGTGGAGACGGCTCTATGTAAATTAAGTTGTTTGTATTAATAAGACTGTTAAAATATCTTCTTATGTTTTTGTACCATGCTGGTCCTAGGTTTATACACAGTGACTATTGGTAAAACTAAATTAGTACTATAATTTTTAGGCAGTCAACTAAGGTTAGAAACAGAGTAAAATATGTTATGCCCAGAGATGGAAGGATCGATCGGCCATGTATCGGTATCGGCTGATTTTTAATCAAAATATGTTGTCGAGAGCCGATTGATGGCGGTAAACAAATGAGCCTAATTTCTCGGGGGAACCAAGACAAAGACATTTAACACTACTAATCTGATACGGCGCGTAACCACGCAGCTGAATACAGTGAGTATCAGCAAACAGCGGAGCTAGCACGCGCAGCCAGGAGAACCGCGCAGACCAGATCTGACCGGTACGAAAAGTACAGCAGCAGAAACAGCCAGAGAGCTAAAGGAACCACAGCCAGAGTGATTGAGTTTATAGTTCTAGATAAGCAGCTCTTCTCGGCTGTAGAAGACATTCTAAGGCATTCTGCGGCTTAATATTCCACCTGGATCCACGCTCTGCCGTTACTAGTAGAAAATACTTTTTCAGATGTCGCTCTTCCGGAGTTGTATCAAGCGGTTTACTCCCACATATACCAACTTCTAATTTAGTTAAAAATATGCTTTGTCACATGAGCTCGTTAAAAATGTTAATAAACCAGTTTCCACCATGTTTCATGACTTGCTTGTGCTATTAATATGTAGCCCTGCCGTGTCTAATAGCCCCACCCTCGATCGGTATCGGCTATCAGCCGATCGCGCTGAAAGGTAATCGGCGATCGGAATCGGCCTCAAAAACCCTGAACGGTCCATCTCTAGTTATGCCCTAAAATCTGTGAGCCGAGCCTGCTTGGATGTATTCCGTCAGGTCTATAAAATGAGAGTCGGTTCCAAAACAGGTCAAAATTGGCAATAATAACCAGGCCAGAGGAGAGGCAGGTCTTCTGTAGCCAGGTATGATGGTTTAAAATACGACTAAAATACCCTGAACCTCTCTTGGATGTATTCCGTCAGGTCTATAAAATGAGAGTCGGTTCCAAAACAGGTCAAAATTGGCAATAATAACCAGGCCAGAGGAGAGGCAGGTCTTCTGTAGCCAGGTATGATGGTTTAAAATACGACTAAAATACCCTGAACCTCTCCAGGGTTTGAGCCGGAAATAAAAACTGATTTCCCACAGTCCTTGGTGTTGTATCTTTGTCTTTTTGCCGTCAGAAGGAAGAGGGAGACCAGTTCAGAGTTTTAAGCTTGTTTAATTTGGAATTGTGGAACCGTCTTTACCCTGAGCCTTCACACCCTGATCTGAAGCTGATCAGAAGCTGGTCTGCCTGGTTTAAGCAGTATGGCCTCTTTATAGGTCCATCCCTCCATTCTCTGCTCCGGGCTGTCTCTGGGCCATGTTGAACCTTCCTGGGCGCCGGGCTGTCTCTGGGCAAGTTGTTATCTCCTGGGTGGAGGGGTTCTCAAGCCTAGGGGGTCTAAAGACAACATCGCAGGGTCTGGTTCTCGAGCCTATGATTGCCTGTCATAGAGGCCTGTCATAAAGGACGTTCTCACACTCTCCTGGCCACCTGTCGTTACATACATTCCGAACAGACGCTATAGTGTGTTTTTCCCAAAATAAAATCCAAATAAGATCCAACAATCCTCCCCTTTGTATGTCAAATAAACGTACAAATGAGGAAAAACAAACAACAATAAGGAAAGAAAGGAAAATAAACTACTAATCTAGTTACACAGCAAAACATGCATATACTGTAATACTTGACAATTGTTCATATTCCTGTGGTGATTAGGTTGCATTAAATGTAATTCATTGTCGTTGTTGTTTGCATGGTTTGTAATGTGATTGATTCTGTTTCAATTTGTGCAATATGTAAGCGTTTCCTGTCTTTGATGACCCAAATACAGCAACAGCGTAGTATATTATACATTATATAGATAATCACACAGCTTTCAACAAAGATTAGTATCACTTTGTGGCAAAACATCCACTATGTACCAAACCAGGAGGCTAAGCAATTTGAGTCTGTTTCATCTAAATGGTTAAGACGGTCTCTTAAATCCTGCATTTCATTAAGATATTTACCTATAGCTTTTGTCGGATCTATCACATCAGGACAACATTCAGGCCCAATTATTTTGCAAGTGCCTCCTTGTTGCGCAAGAAGGTAATCTAGAGCAACACGATTCTGCAATATCATTAGACGATGGGATTGCAGAGTTGTGGAAATAATACCCAATGTTTGCGCAGTATCATTGGGTAATTTTTCAACTTCGTGGGCGAGAACTCGTATCTGATCTAAAGCATCAGATAAAGAATCTACTCCAAAATGTTTGGCGACATGTGAAATACCTAAAACAAGGATTTGGGTCACTGCCTAATATTTGTGGAACATTAAGAGGATGGTTGAAGTCTTTTGTATGTGAGTGAACTTGATATTTAATTGGACATGGAATTTCATTCACCACGAATGTGAAGGTAGCATCTGTGTCCAAAATCGGAGCAATCAAAGATACTATTTCGGGAGTTATTGTTTGGTTAGTGTTTGAAAGGTGACGGAAGACTGCTTGTTTCCCTTTGTTTGGTAGTATAAGAATTAGAGTACCGTTTGTGAGAAGTTTAGCATTTAAAGGTATTGAATATTTGGTATTGGCGAACGCCTCACTATTTTTGTACCATGTACAATCTTGTGTTTGACAATTCACCACATGTCTTTGGGACATCTAAGGAAATGTCATCATCAATTGTATTTGCAGTTCTGTGCATAAGGATTATGTGATTTTCTGAACTGTCATTACTAGCTGATCGTACTTCAGTAAGTGGTTGAGGTCTCATCGCTGGTAGTATATAAACTAATGTACAGTGGCCATTAAATCTGGCTGGGAGTTCACTAAATGCAGTACTTCCGCATAACCAATAGGTTCCTGTGGGCGTAGGAATGCGGCAAAATGTATTAACTCCTAGCCAGTTTATCCAAAGACCACTGCTATGAAGACAATCAGTTATTGTTTCAGTTGTGATGACGGGTGGTTGATTTTGGTGACTGTTGCTAATTTGTTTGAGCTGTACCACAAATCCACATAATGCTTTTGGTATCTCTCCTAGAAATGGTGATATAGAATTAGCATGATTTTCTACACACCAAGGAATATCAGTGATATTATGTGCTGGAGCATATAATGGATCACATTTTGACATACCCGGTGTATAGCACTGTGTGGTTTTAGGTTGTGTGATGTTGTGACATTAACTAATATTAAATGAAGGCATATCTGTATGTAGCCAGGCACATGCATCACAATCAGAAATAGCATGTGCAGTCCATGCTATTCCAGCAGATACACTGACTGGATTAGGGATACAGACATTTTGTCCTGGGAATAATGTCTTTCGGGTTAAGTTGAATAATGTCTGAAATACATTGTCGCTGCCCACATGAGTGATGGGCACAGAAACACAGGTGGTCCATATTGCTAGTAGAGATAGCAATAGTTCCATGTTCCTTCCGGTCATCCTGCCTGTGTTCGGATTGTCTCTTCAGGACTGGTAGGATGAATGCGACCACACCTCCCCTTGAGACAGGTCATCCACTGTTATCCTCGATGTCACCTAGAAGGTGCAAACAAACATCAGCAGTATCTTGTGTGTTGTTTTTTTTTGGAACAGTTGTATAATGTACTTAAACATCATTATTGCTAAGTGGATTACCGCATCTTGCCATACCTAACATAGGGTCCTATGATACCAGCTGGAAGTGTGGAAGTGTAGGGGTAGGGGAGTCTTCACTTTGGGTGTAGCCCCTGTAGCGTAAATGCTAACAGATCTGCCCAAAGCTCTTCCAGCTAGTTCACCCAACTATCCCTATTTAGGCGGTAATACCACTTTGCAATGTGACACATGTGTCCAAGTTTTCCGGCTTTGACGTAACACTGCTGCATCTGAAATTAAAAGCACTTGAAGTGGACCTTTCCATTTAGCCTCTAGTGGACTGGCAGTGTGATTTTTAATCATCACAAATTGTCCTGGAACAATCGAATGCCCTCCTTTAAAAGGTTCCGTCCAAACGTTTTGAACACGCTGTCGTGCAGAGTTGGCGGCTTTTGTTAACTCCTGACAGTATGTTAACAAGGCATCTGAAGGTGAATATCTGCCTGTCTAAGGTCTATAGTTCCTGGTAGGGCCTGGTAGGGCTCTGTGATGATTTCATAAGGGCTCAAACCAACTTTGGGTGTGGGTGTGGCTCTGATGCTACATAGCACTGCAGGTAATGCATCCACTCATGAAACATCACTTTCAGAATCTATACTGTCTGGGTGACCCCAACGTGGAATATAGTCCTGGACCAGTATTTTGGCAGTGTGCAGTGCGGTTCCCTTTTTGGTTGGGTAGGCCTCAATCCAATGCGAGAATCTGTCAATCACAATGAACACATCTCTTTTTTCCTGACAGGGAGGTAAGGTGATGTAATCAATTTGCAGATGCGTGAATGGACCTAGGGGTGCTGTTGGATGTTCTGGTGTAGGGATAACAGCAGCTATATTGTTTGCCTGACACAAAGTACACCGTCGCACTACAGAGGATGCTATTGACACCCACATGTCCTAAACTATGAATTTGCTGAGCCAAGTTTGGCAGGAGTGCCTCTGGAGCTACATACTTCTCTCCTTTTATCCACAAGCCATTGGAATCTAAATATGCATCTTTATCCATCCATGACCACACTTCCATAGCAGGTGCATCAGTTAAAGTTTCTTAAAGTTTGACGAGACAGTGTCGTTCATTTTGGCTGCTGCTATTGACACCGCTGGTAATGCCCCTGCCGCCTTGGCTGCAGCATCAGCCATGGCATTACCCCATGCTTCCTCTGTGGTTGAAGGGCTGTGGGCTTTAATTTTCACTACTGCAAGTTTTGCTGGTAGTTCACTAGCTGCCATAAGCTTAAAAACGAATGAAGCATGTTTGATAGGGGTGCCAGCAGCTGTTAGGAAACCTCGACGCTGCCAGATTCGTCCAAAATCCTGCATTATTGCAAATCCGTACATCGAATCGGTATACACTGTGGCCATGAGATTAGATGCTAACACGCACGCATTGGTTAATGCCACCAATTCTGCTGCTTGAGCTGAGAAATTATTTGGGAGGCGACCCTGAGCTATCACAGCATGTAGAGAACAAACAGCCCACCCAACGCGTTTACAGCCATTTGTCACCTGTGCTGAACCATCTGTAAACAAAATCATGTCTGGATTGTCCAAAGGAATCTCAGAAATTTGTGAAGGGGGCGTGAGGGACAAAACTACACAATCATGATCATCTTCACTCTCATAACGTGTCTCAGACAATGCTGTCATCATTAAAGATGAGGGATTGATGATCGAAGCTCTCTCAAGGCAAATGTTAAGGGCTGTAAGTGTTGCAAGCCAATTACCCCATCTTTGGGTTGTAACTGTACGAATCCGAGCTGCAGACAGTAATGTTTTTACGGCATGTGGACAACACACTGTAAGTGACTGTGATAACACAACAGAAGCACAGGCAGTAACAGCTAAAAAGGTTGCTTGTATGGCTCGCAATAATGTCTAATTTGGCAGAACAGTATTTCACAGGTCTTAATTGACCACCATGGTCTTGCAAAAGACAGGCGGTCATAAACCCATCCGTTTCATGGACATACAATGTGAAGGGCAGTTCAGGTTGCACAAAGCCTAGTGCTGGGGCGGCTAACAAAGCGTTCTTCAGCTCCTTGAATGCGGCTTCAGCTGCATCTAAAACCTGAACACAATCTGTGTCTAATGGGTTTCCCTTTTTTTGTCTGGATGTAATGGGACTGACCAGAAACCATTAGCCATATCAATCACTGAAGACACTGTATGTGTGTGGGTACTCCGTTAAAAAATACTGCTAGGGTCTACTACCATGGGAGTTATCCGATCCATGCACCTGTTTGCAATGCGGTAATTGACAGTAAGTCACCAAGCCCTTGAAGCCTTCTTTATAGGCCAAATTGGTGAACATGATGCACTGTTTGCCTTAATTAAAATGCCTTTGTCAACCAATTCTTGTATAATTGGTCGAACGCCCTCAATTGCTTCCCTAGCTAGTGGATATTGCTTCGTCATGGGAGGAGGTTTTCCTTTCAGTTTCACGGGTTCAATGTCCAGTAAACCGCATTCATCCTTGTCTTTAGACCAAATAGAATGATTTATGATGCGAGGATCGGTTACCTGGACTGGCAGGATGGACAACCTAGGGTTTTCTGTTCCGTAATCTAATTGCATGTTCAATTGAGAGATGGCATCTATACCCAAAATTGGCAGTGATTTGATCGGGGCTACTATGAGAGAGAGAGAAATGGACTTAGGACCAAACCCTAACAATACAGGTTTGGTTCGATGCGTATTGTAAACTCTCACCTGTTACCCCTGTAATGACTGCAGTAGTGTCAATTAAAGGCAGTCCAAATTTGGTAGCTATTGCAGTGGGCAGTAAGGTAGCTTGCGCTCCGGTGTCAATCAAAAAATCGCTTTCATGTTCATTTACCGTAGTTCTCACATACAATCTGTTATCTTGTGTCTGAAGGATCGGCTGCAAGTATGCTCTCACAGCCGACATCTCTAGTTTAAATGGGCGAACTCTGGCAAGTAGGTATAGGACTGAGTGGGAGTAGCCCGCTGTGTAGCCTGTTGGATAAGTTTTAACAGCTGTCCTGTCACCTCAGGGGTCAGACCACCACCTGTTGGACACTGTGCATCTTAGGTGTCTGCCCTCGACCTTTCTTTTTTTACAATCTTTTATCCAGTGTCCTGGCTTGCCACAGAAGTGACACACATTCCTCTGCTTATTCTGAATTTCCTGACTAACATGTACCTTGAGAAAACATGTACCTTGACCTGGGCATCTCGTTCATAAGCGGACAGACATTCAGCTAATTTAGCTAGTGTGCTAGACCTCCAGTTGGATCCTATCAGCCCATTGGGCCACAGACGCCCTTGACGTCAGCACGTCTGCTACTGACTAAAACTCTGACCTCCCTCCATGCAACAAAAACACCTCAGAAAACCTCTGTGTGTAACGACTCACAGAATCACTTTCCCTGATGACATTCTACAACTTTCTGCCAGCACACAGTGGACCCTAAACTGTTCCGAAGCACTGTCAACAACCCCATATTACAATCCTGTACTGCTCTCAGAGATTTTAACTTCTCTAACTGGGCCTCATAAAACTCTTCCATGGCTTTAATCTCAGCTGGCATGAGTATTTGCGAGCACACTGAAATGACGTCCAGTGGGTGGAGCGAATACAGCTTGATTTTACGGGTCATCAATGACAGGAAAGGACCAAGACCCATCTCCTTCGGGTGTTTAAACTCTTTTGATATGCGGTCTATTTGTTCTGGATTCAGAGGGCTGTGTTTAATGGAGGTTTTCACCTCCCCTTCTTTGGATTTTATCTGTTTGACCACTACTGGAGCTGCTTCCAATACTGCCGTCACTGTCATCCGAACTACCCCGCTTTTCTGCTACTGGCTGAAAGGTTGTAAGAGACGGGTATAATTTCTTAACCTTTTTCTCTGCCTTAGTCCGTGAGGTCTCCTGCAGTACCTGTTCTAGCTGCTTTACTCTTTCCTGTGATGCTGTGAGGGAGTGTTGCGTATGTTCACACGTGTTCTGCGCACTAATGGCTGCACGCTTATGGTTGGCACACACCTGCTCCAACCGTGCACTTTCCTCTTTCTGCTCAGTCATTAACATGCCATGCCACTGTCTGAACACCTGAACACAACCCTCAAGGTCTTTCTTCTTTATGCACTTGGCTAAGATGGTAAAACACTGCTCCTGACTCCAACTTGAGTCTTCTGGGATGTTACATTTCTTACATAGGAACATAATTTGTCTAACATTTTTGAAAGGCCAGCTTCAAAGGAAGTTCTGTCTACAAAAGCTGTTGGCACTTTGACCTTAGACGTAAACATCTTTACACAAAACAGTAAACACTTAAGACAACAACCCCTGCGTCCTTACAGACCAGGTAATTTAAGCACATGTATGGGCAAGTGCAAACACTCTGCCCCCCTGTATCTCTTGTCCCAAGGAAACACCTCGAGAATATCACAGTTTAGCAATGGATAAGGGCACTCCCTACACCCATGTCCTCAGGAAACACCTTGAAAGGACCTGCGCGTCCCAAAAGACCAGTATCTGATTTAAGAACCCCCTCAAATCCTCCTAAGGAAACACCTTCAGCATAAGCTATGTGGTAAGGCCAGGAAACACCCCGCCTACCCTCCTAGACTAACGCTAGGCTATACATACAAGAACAAACATAAACAGCACAACTCTCTTCGTCTGACAGCTCTTTGCCCACATATGGGTTCTTAAGTTCAGGTGGACTCACCGGATGCAGCTTGGTTTGTTGTCGCCAGAAAGAGAATCAGCACCCCGTCCGGACTTGGGAAGCCAATTCTGTCTCTGGGCTGGCTGCTGCGGCTTGAAGCGACTGAAGACGTCCAGAAGAACCACCGAAACCGGGCAGAAACACCAATGTTGTATCTTTGTCTTTTTGCCGTCAGAAGGAAGAGGGAGACCAGTTCAGAGTTTTAAGCTTGTTTAATTTGGAATTGCGGAACCGTCTTTACCCTGAGCCTTCACATTCTGATCTGAAGCTGATCAGAAGCTGGTCTGCCTGGTTTAAGCTGTATGGCCTCTTTATAGGTCCGTCCCTCCATTCTCGGCTCCGGGCTGTTCTTCGGGATGTCATAACCTTCCTGGGCTCCGGGCTGTCTCTGGGCAAGTTGTTATCTCCTGGGTGGAGGGGTTCTCGAGCCTAGGGGGTCTAAAGACAGTATTACAAGGTCTGGTTCTAGATGGATGGATGGATGGATGGATGAGTGCAAATGTACAGGATGTACATCAAAGTGTCAATAGTAGCTATGAGTGCTGACATAAGATGTCCAGTAAAGTGTCAATAGTGTCCGGAAGTGCAGATGTACAGTAATGTGATTACAGTACAAATAAAAATAAACTGTAATTTGAACTAAGGGACTTGTTCCTCATCTGTCCTCCTTCCTCTTCCGGCTCCACTGGGAGGAATTGAAGAGTCTGATGGCTCTCGGGACAAAGGATCTTCTGAGTCTGTCTGTAGAGCAGCTCTGTGACAGGAACCTGCCACTGAACTTGCTCCTTTGTTCCATGATGAGGGTGTGCAGTGGGTGACCATCATCATCCATGATGGAGAGCAGTTTGTGCAGTGTCCTCCTCTCTGCTACCGTAGCCACAGACTCTAGCTCCACACCAACCACGGACCCACGGACATCGCATCTCGTCTCTCTTTTTCATGCTGCCTCCCCAGCACACCACAGCATAGAAAAGACAGCTGGACACCACAGTCTGATAGAACATCCTCAGGAGCTTCCTACAGATGTTAAAGGATCCCAGCTTCCTCAGAAAGTAAAGCCGGCTCTGCCCCTTTCTGTACAAAGTGTCTGTGTTGGCTGACCAGTCCAATCTATCATCCAGGTGCAGACCGAGATTCCTGTAGGTCCTAACCATCTCCACATCAACACCCCCAATAGAGACAGGCTGTGTGAGTGGCCTGGCCCTGTGGAAGTCCACCACCATCTCCTTGGTCTTGGAGGTGTTCAGCAGCAGGTTGTTCCTACGGCACCACAACACAAAGTCGTCTACAAGATGTCTGTACTCTTCCTTCTGCCGTCCCCGTACACAGGCCACACCATTGTATTGCATTGTACAGTATTGTCCGAAAACTTCTGCATGTGGCACGACTCAGAGTTGTACTGGAAGTCTGAGGTGTAGAGTGTGAAGAGGAATGGGGAAAATACAGTACCCTGTGGTGCT
This sequence comes from Megaleporinus macrocephalus, assembly GCA_021613375.1. NCBI lineage: Eukaryota > Metazoa > Chordata > Actinopteri > Characiformes > Anostomidae > Megaleporinus > Megaleporinus macrocephalus. The sequence continues at coordinate 15,743,011 of CM038723.1, read as the reverse complement.
CCTGTGCTGCTGACCACATTCTCTGATTTGCAGTCCTTCAGCCTGACATACTGGGTCTGCCAGTGAGGTAGTCAGTGATCCAGGGGACCAGATGCGGACTCACTTGCATCCTTACCAGCTTGTCTCTTAGTTGGAGGGGCTGAATGGTGTTGAAGGCGCTGGAAGAATCAAAGAACATGACTCTCACAGCGCTGCCCCCCCTGTCCAGATGAGAGTGAGTCCTATGGAGAAAGTACAGTATGGCATCCTCCACTCCCACTTTCTCCCTGTAGGCGAACTGCAGGGGGTCCATTGCTTGTTGAACCTGGGGTCTGAGGTGTTGTAGAAGCAGTCGTTCCAGGGTCTTCATGACATGTGATGTAGGAGCGACTGAGCCTAAGATTGCCTGTCATAAAGGCCCCCCACTGCCGGGGACAACAAAACAGGACGTTCTCGCACTCTCCTGGCCACCTGTCATTCCATACATTCTGAACAGACGCTATAGTGTGTTTTTCCCAAAATAAATCCAAATAAGATCCAACAATGGAAGCCAACAAGTCTGTAAAGTCTCTTTTTAACAGTTCTGTGCTTTGATCTTTGGTGTCATTACATCTGACATGAATGATTATTTTCTGCACAGAATGAAATCTTTGGAGGATGTCTTTAACTTTAGCGCCAGAAACCGAGTGTACCACGGCTGTGTGATGCTTGAGAAATCTTGTGATAGTCACCTACTATTAGAGTTGTTGGTGGAGGGTGCTGGGCTGGTCGTCTGAGGCCATATCGAGACGCTTGGTGCTGGTCAGTCTGTGGCCCAGCAGCCCGCGCATGGAAGGGATGAGAACATCCTCCAGCTCCTCCAGCACAGAGAACCTGTTACTCAGCGGGAGTTTGTGTTGAGCTGTGTGGCAAGCAGACCGCCTTCCACCACGCATATAAAACCCAACAGTAGCGGACCACGGTTCCACCAGCCGCAGCGTGGAGCAGCTCACCTCCCTCCCTTTGGGTTTGGCTCCCAGCAGGGGCCAGGGACCAAATTACGATGAACCAAAATTTTTTTTTTTTTGATCTATTACTAGGTTTCTTACATAAGATTGGTTTTAGCAGTAATGCAATCCTGTGGACCCAGGATTACCTTTTTGGTAGCAATGTGTGTCTCTTGGTAACCATAAGTCAGACCTACAGCCTATAACAAAAGGAGTCCTTCAGGGCTCAATCCTGGGCCCAGTTTTATTTAATATTTTTATCAATGACCTTGCGGTCTCTACCTTAGACTCCAAATTACACCTTTATGCAGATGATGCATCTTATACTGCTCAGCAGATTCAGCTCACACTGCACTAGAAAAACTTCAACATTCTTTTAACTCTTTACAGATTGCTCTATATAAACTTAAGTTGGTTTTAAATGCTAATAAAACCAAATTCATGCTGTTTTCCAGATTGCGTTTTAGATTCCATAAATATTACTACCCTAACAGGATCTAGCATCGAGCGAGTCAGCGAATATAAATACCTCGGCATCTGGCTGGATGAAAAACTCTCCTTTAAATCCCATATAAGCAAACTTGCCATTAAGTGCAGACAGAAGCTCGGGTTCCTTTAGCAGAATAAATCCCGTCTACCCATGTACGCTAGAAAAAGAATAGTGGAGGCAACCATACTAGAAGTCCTGGACTATGGTGATGTAATCTATAATAAAGCGTCCACCAGTGCCCTCAAACCATTAGATTCAGTCTATCACTCTGCTCTGAGATTTATAACTGGCAACCCGTACAGTACTCACCACTGCAGACTCTATGATAGAGTTGGTTGGTCCTCACTAGCTGCACGAAGAGAATCTCATTGCCTTATTTTTATCCATAAATCACTCTGGCCATTTGCCAGCTTACATCTCTTCCTTGATTTCAATAAGCAACGATAATTATCAGACTTGCTCCAGTGGCTGGATCACCTGTCAGGTACCGAGAGTTTTTAGTGAACTGGGAAAATCTGCTTTTAGCTACAGTGCACCAGCGAGCTGGAATTCTCTACAGGAAACTCTGAAGCTCAGCTCGCTGGGATCACTGAACCATTTTAAACTTTTAGTTTCTAGTCACCATCAGAAAGCCTGTGATTGTTTTAAATGAGTATATCTTTCTGTTAGGATTTTACTTTTATCTTATTTATTTTTATGTATTTTATGTTTATTCTGTTTTATTTTATTTTATTATTATTAGTATTATCTATTTATTTTATTTTTTATCGTGATTGTTTTAATGAGTATATTTTTTATTAGTATTTTAACTTTTTATCTTGTATGTATTTTATGTTTATTTTATATTCTTTTATTAAACTGCCACTCCTCTGGATTGTGATGTAAAAGATGAGAAAAACAGCTGCCCTGGCCATTGCCTTTCAAGTTTTTTATGTTCCTCGTTAGTTAAGTGGGTTTCTTGCAGAAAGGCAAAATCTACCATTTGAGTTTTAGTATAACTCAGTACTTTTCTACGTTTTAAGACATTATTCAAGCCATTGACATTCCATGATAAAACATGATAAAATCTCTTCCTTTAATACAAAGTGTTAACCTATTACTACAGTTACTAACTGAAAAATAAATGACAAGGAAATGAGCAAACATCGCTACGTATTAGCAGTGCCTTCCCACAGATACAAGTAAGTGAAAGTAAAACTAAAGTTTCATTTAGAACAAGACCATAATGAAGTATAACCAAACAAAGAAAAAAGACCTTGCCCTTCCACCCACTGGGTCTACTTTTTCCCGAACAAACTATAGACCTAGTACACTCCCCCATTACATGCTCAGGTGAAACGATCGACATTCTCATCACCTATATCGGTTTCTTTTAAAGGATATACCTTCGCCTCGTGAAGCTGAGAAGCAAACACTAACCAGTGAATTTTAATCAGCACTGAGTCAAATGGTCCAATCCAGACTGCACGCCATGAACTGGAGAGTACCTCGGCAGTTACCTCATGTTTGCAAACTTGGTTCTCCCTAGAGAAGCGTGGGTGATGCTGCCGAAAGTAGTTCTCCGCTGATGACGGGGATAAAAACTTGCGTCGTCCTTCCGAAAAATTCTCCTTAAGAGTAGCCGGGTGGAGCATACTGTAGGTGATGCTGTGGTATCTCAGTTGTCTTTTTATGTCGTAAAACACCCTTTTTCTTTTGTGGACACATCTCTAAAGACCATAATGATTACATTTCCGAACCTCAACTCGCCTTTTTCCCTGGCCGCTCGGAGAATTATTTCCGTGTCTCTGTAGCGAAGAAAGCGAGCAACCAGTGCCCGAGGCTTCTCGTGCTTGGCAGGTCGCGGTCGGAAACTGCAGTGACATCTTTCGATTTCGAAACTTGCCTGTTCGTCGCTGATGTCGAGAATTTTTGGTAGCCACTCCTGGAGAAAACTCGCTCTATCTTTACCCTCGACACCTTCAGGGAGTCCCACCAGGCGTAAATTCTTGCGTCTCGCCCTGTTCTCCATGTCATCCATTTTTTCTCTCGGCTCCCTGATTTGCTCGTCTCGGTTTTTGTTAGCGTAAGCCAGCTCTGCACGAAAATTCACTATAGCGGTTTCATACTCTGCTTGCTTTCCTGAAAGTTCTTGCAGTTTGAGGTTAATGCCAGTTTGATACGTGTGAATTTTTGCAATGATGTCACTGAGCTTGCCAAGACGGTTATCCACCATGTCTTGAATTTTCGAAAACCCCTTCTCCATTTCAGAGAGGAACCATGGCAGTGGTGAGCCACTTGCCTCACTTGCCAGAGTCTGTTTATCCGATAAACCTGCCTTTTTCTTTTTTGCTGGCATTTTCAAGTTTCAATTTTCAGAACAATAAAGTCAAGAGTGTTCGAGCTCCTTTTAAAACCAAGTTTGGTGAACTGCTGCATTGTTAACAGGATTTTTTTAAAGATAGTATCGTAGAGCCGATCGAGGCGTCTGTTCTCTAAGCCCCCATAACCAGAAGCCTGTTTGTGCTTTATTCTCAGGTGAAATTCATGAAGAGATTGGCAGAGATGACTGATCTGACACCAGTTTTAAGGAAGCTGCCCAGAATAAAAAGACACCTCTTCAACCCAGACACAATGAGGTGCCTAAGCTAGAAATTGCATTATGTCTCATTAGGTTTCTTAACACATACACCAAGTGCCATCAAAACCACTTAGAAACCTGATGTCTTCCAATGCTGTGCGCTGATGCTAATTCTCATGCCCAGTGCCTAAACAGCATTATACATTTCTTTGATCAAACATGATCAAACATCATTATACCTCCCCCTTAACATTACTGCCACTACCACTTCTAAAGTATTGCAAAAAACAACTTCATCTCCCAAGAGACAAAATTTCCAAAATATACTAACAATGTGCTTTATAAGGCTGGGACTTCACTACACAGCGGTCATAATCATAATCTGAAGCAGGTTGGGAAGTTGATTGTGAAGGATTTACAGTGCAAATAATTTGGTAGTGTGAGAGGAGCTGCTTGTGTTCTTACAAATGATCACTTTCATGTCAGCAGTCAGTTTTTAGTTTTTAGTGGTAACTATAAATAAACATAAATAGGGATATGCAGTGGTATGAAAAAATCTGGGCACCCTTGTCAAAATACATTTCTTGTCGATTTTGTCCATGAAATAAGTTATCACATCACTTACAGAAAATGGCCATTTGCACATTTAAATTGCACAGTTACTGTTTTTTGGCCGAATTTAATATATTGATAAAAAGAATCAACATTAAATGTCACAAAATTCTCTCAAAACATGTCTGTACTCACTTACATACATACATACATGCATACACTGTACAGTAATGCAGTTTTGTTCTCCAATTTAATTTTATCAGATGTGCAGTGAATGCTACTCCTCAGAAAATAGCAGACGCTGCAGTAGAGGTGGAGAGATTTATGGGCAATATAGCCTCCCAGAGGAAAGAACGAAAGCCTGTCAGACCAGTTATTGTTGAGGTAATGAACCAAATTATTCATGCTTCATTTACTAGTTCACTTTATTTACCAATTTTCCTTAGCAATAATTTGTGTAAAGAATGTTTTTGTACTCTTGTAAATCACCATTTTAGAAAAGATTTAGTTAGTAGTGAGTTTTCAAACTCTTATCTTTGAGAAAGAGAGCATCGAGCTCCACTTTTGCTTCAGATCAAAAAGCAGTTGTTTCTGTCTATCCTTCTACTGTGAGAAGACAACATTATGGGTCTGCAACTGATAAAAAAGATAATTGGCAAATTACAAAGAAGCTGCTATTGTAGAACTATGGCTGGACCACCCCAGAATCCAGACCATAACTTAAACAATAAATGTGTTTGGAAAGACAGAAAATGTAACCTTGTTAGGGGTTCCGTGTAGTATTCAATTAAACTTTATCCTTTTTTCTGGGGATACCTGAATGGCCTTTATTACTGGAAATTACAGGCAATAATGGTACTTCATCACTTCATCAGCACTGTATGACTGAAGACTGATTTCTGTGATTGTAATACATATTTTTGTGTGTGTTTTAATCCAGAGGCCATTGGACCCTCATGCTTCTTCTGGACCGGCTGTTAGTCGTAAACTTGTGTCTGTATGTATGCTTGTGCATGTCTTTCCCCTTTATTACACTATACAACTCTATGCAGCATTTCTGCTCTGACACCATCCTCTGCCTGTGGTTTTAGGAAGCTTGTTTCAAGCCTTGTCAGATGAGGACATATTTTGAGCTCCCGTATCCTGTCAACTTTGTTAGTGAATGCGTGCGTACTGTACCCTTCTCACATGAGGATTATGCCAGGTAACAACAAACACAGTGCACTGTCATATCAGAATGAAATGTATTCTATGTTAGCTTACATCTTGCTTTCTTTTTTACAGTCTGTGTATTTTAGGAAGGATGATGAGTGCTAAATTCCTGCATGGAGAAATTAGAGAGAAAGGTGGTGCCTATGGAGGTGGAGCAAAAATGGGAGCAAGTGGTCTGTTTTCCTTTTACTCATACAGGTATAAAACAAACTAAAATGCATCCTGTTGAACTAACCCTAACTAATGCTTTAGTTTTTATGACACAATGAAAAAAACTGCCTTTCATTCATTTTGCTGTTGCATTTTTCAAACTTTATTTCGTGCAACTATGTACAATTACTACATAAGCCCGCCATCGTAGCTTTAGCTAATCACAGTTCTTTTCCACAAAAAGCATGCAAGTTGGGTATAGTGTGGTCCAAAAAACTCCCCACAAAAACAGTTTATTCAATCAGTGGTCCATTTAATCAGTAGCCAAACTTTAATTAAAATTCTATTAGCAGCTATTTACAGTGTCTTGGAAAAGTATTAAGCTCCCACAGATTTGTTTGGATTACAGATGACATTGATATTTTGTGCTGTGTTATGTTTTATTTAAAAAACACAACCTTTCAAAGAATCAGTTAAAATGATATTGGGCTTTTATATATATATATATATATATATATATATATATATATATATATATATATATATATATATATATATATATATATTCTATGACATAAAATTGCTAACTGAAAAATACCTCCATGGTTGGCCTGAAATTGATCTCAACCAGTAAATCATTAACAAAAGCACACGTTTTACAGATAAGGACCCCCTCAATTCAAGTACCATTTACCAGACTGTGTTCATGAAGACTAAATAGTATTCAAAGTAAATTAGAAATAAAAAGAGTTTGGAAATTCCACTGAACTATGTGGGATTTGTTGTGAAAATCTGCATTATACCACATACCTAGACAAGGTTGGTCTCCAAAACTCAGCATGAGACAAGAAGAGAACTTGAGGCCAACAATGAGGCCAAAAATCACTCTGAAACACCTAGAAAGTTCTTGCTGAGAGTGGAGTGAAAGTCAAGGTCAAAATCTCTGTCCAATGAAGAGTGTGCCACTGTTTAAAAAATGTAGAACACATGCATTATCCAGCCCACTTGACCAACCAAAAGTGGCAAAAAGTAAAAAGTGGGGGAAATCACTTCCAAATCTGGTAGAAACATATTCCAGCTGTTCTTGCAACAAAAGGTAGGTTGGCCAAGTACTTGACAAAAGGGGCTAATCTTCTTTGTCGACTAAAATATATTTTTTAAGACTGGCTAACAGTTGTGTTGACTTTAGGGACATAATTGTTTGAAATACACACATACTGGCTGGAACAATTAGTTTAAATGTTCTTTGTAATATTGGGAGGGTCGAATACTATTGCATAGCACTGTATGTATATGGCTGTTATTCATCAGCTTAACACATGTCAAGTTACATGCCTCTTATTTGCATTAGTAGGTCGTTAGTAGTAGTAGTTTGTGTCACAGATGTGGTAATCATAATTTGTTTTGTTCATATTTATTTAAGAGCATCAAATAATAAACCCAGAATTTAGGCCTAAGCTGAGTGTTAAATATGTCAAATATGTTGAAATAGTTGCAAAATTATTATTCTTTAGTATCTGCGTTATACCTTTTTTCCCATTTAGTATTTTCTTGGTTGCAGGAAAGTCAGGGTTATGCCACAAGGTTGAGCATTGGGTAGGTGACAATTTAGCGTTTGTAATCTTGTGCAATTTCCACTGTCAGAGTTGCTGCTATCAATGACTTTTTAAAACAGGTGTGGCACTTGAGAGTAGAGCTGGGTGTATGAGCAGGGTGTATGAGTGATGGGATAACTGTTTCCAATCTATTTGCCAACGTTTTGCCTCTAAGTTTTCTGTCTGTATTGATTAGTGATACTGGACGGTAAATAGAAGGTAGTGTAAGATCTTTGTTAGGTTTAAGGTGAAGTGAAATTATGGCCGTGTTCATTTAGTCGGTAATCTCTTATTGTGCTTTATTTATTCATTTTTTTACTCTTTATTAAATACTGGACCAAATATTGTTCAAAAGGGCTTGTAAAACTCAGCTTCTGCTGACGCCTTCAGCTTCTGGTGCTATTAGACCCCAGATGAAGGGCCTCATAGATTTCCTCTGGTGTTATTGGTTAAAGGAGTGCTCAGTATGGGGGACAAGTAATAAAGACATGCGTGCGTTGTATTAATCTTGAAAATAACCAATATTTTCTGGAGAGAGTGTGACTATGTTGGATCATTTGTGTATTTGTATGGGTGTGTGTCATCATGATAAGGAGAGAAAAGAGTAGAAAATATAAGGGAACAGAAGGGTCATATATATATATACACACACACACACACACACACACACACACACACACCCCTACACCTACATATTTACACACACTGTTCCTAACTCTTTCCTACTGTAATCCAAAAGAGATCCAAACTGCTCTCAGACGCTGGCAGCATTCCGAAGAGGTGTGGATTGGGCTAGAGATGGGAAGTTCACACAGCAGGATGTGGACGAGGCAAAACTTTCCGTCTTCTCTGCTGTGGATGCTCCAATAGCCCCCTCAGACAAGGGTTAGAAAAATGTTCCATCAAGATTAGCAGAGCCATTATTATTCCTTGTTTGCACCATTTACCACAGCTTTGAAGCCTTCATTTCTGCAATTTAGACTATCTACATTTAGACATACATCTCTGCTTCCCTAACTGCTCTAGCACAGGACATCTACCCACAGGACATTAACCTTAAAAGATTGGTATTTTTAGGTCATGTTTATTAATAGCTGAAGGAGTGTATCTTTCTATGTGCATTTAGATATAATATGTAAAAGAAGTGTTTTACTTTAATAGATGTGTATCATCATCAGCATCTTTACTGTGCTGCAGGTCTGGGGCTGTTTTTAAACGGGATCAGTGATGAACTGAGACAAGCTCACAGAGAGAGACTCTTTGCTGTAACGCACAAAAACCTTATAGATGTGGCTGGCCGGTAAGGTCATTTTAAACATTTAAACATTCCTTACATACACCAAACACCAACTTTACTCACTACTAAACTGTCCTACTTTTAATAATCACCCTCTTATCAAAACCTTGTAACCTTGTTATGGAGAAAAGTATCCATATGATTGCTAAGAGCTGAATTTAATATATATATATATATATATATATATATATATATATATATATATATATATATATATATATATATATAATATTGGTATAATAATACACTGTATGGCCAAAAGTACACTACTGGTCAAAAGTTTTAGATCACTGCTGGTAGACGTAAACGTATGTTTAGTGGAGGAGGGATAATGATCTTGGGTCGTTTTTCAGAGTTTGGAGTCTAAGTAAAGAGTTAAGTTATGCTTCAGACTCCATATTAATGCCCATGGTTTTGGAATGGGTTCTCATAAGTATGATCAATTTTTTTTCACATAGTTTTAGCCATATAGTATATTTCCTTTTTAACATTCATTATAGAATTTTTTACTGTACAGTGACAAATTTGTCACTTTAATTGTTAACTCTAAACATAAGAAAATACATATAAAATTTTAATTCTTCAAAACATCATTTATGTATTTATTCCCTCATCTTTTAACATTAATCAGTTCTATTGTTTGCAGCTATCTTGGTATCGGACAGCGGACGTGTGGAGTGGCAGTTCTGGGTCCCAAAAATAAAAATATCAAGAAGGACCCATCATGGATTGTCAAATAGCTTTTATCAAATCACTCCTAGATTATTTTGAAAGATCTGTTACATTAATTTCCAGTCCTTTCACATTAAACACTTGCACACATGGATACATGTTGGTGGAGGAAATGAATACACTGAGATGCAACATCTCATGTACACATGTAACAAGAGCCTTTTTCAGTAAGCAAATTCTATCCACTTTAATTTCACTGGCACATTTAGGCAGTTCTGTTTCAAACATGATACGTGGGCAAAGACAGCTGTGAGTACTGAAGATCTAAATGTAATTTCTGAGTCTTCTTTGGGCAGATGCGGCAGAAAACACATTTCTTAGTTTATCTGTTAGACTAAATACTAGTACTTTTGTTTTTTAAACCTAAGCCGGAATCTCCCCTGAAATCAGTGTCCTATTTTTGCACCAGAGCAAAACTGGTTTAGAGTTTCCAGGTTTTTACAAACTTTAAGCGCACAAATGGATATGCACCATAACAAACTTTCAAAGAAGATCAGTTCATGTTGTTTTGTTTTTTCCTTTATTTATCAGGTAGTTTCTAAGCACTTTATAAGTGCAGCAGAAAAGGTAAACCTGTGCCCAGTGTTGAGTCTTTATTATAAAAAATACATGTTGTGTTTACATTGCACATTGCTTTTTGTGGATTCTGTTAGTGGATTTAATCAACCTAAAATTGTTATGCTTTTATAAGTGTTGATAATTGTAATGATAACCATTATTATGTGATAATGTTTGAACATAATCTGGTAAAATAAATATCTTTATATTATTTTATTTTGTTTTCCAACAAAGATTCAGTTTGGTACTTAACTATTAATGAGATGTTATTCCAGTTATTTTCAGTCAAAATGCTTTGTTGACCTGAAAGGTCGGTGCCTGGAAGTAAGAGGGTTCTTAAAAGGAAACAAATTAAACTATATTTTGACTTATAGCAGAATCTTAATATGTGGATTATACATTTTTACACAATTAAATGAAAATTAAATCATAGAGGCATATCCATCCATTTTCATTCTAGAGAAACTTAATAAGTTTGAATGGCTCTCATTGGTAGTGCTGGGAACCAAATGCCTCTAAAAGAACCCTCACAAAATGTTATTAGAGGTAGTGATTACAGATACACCGCCTGATGTCTATGACATCATAGTAGAGAGCTTGTGTGGTTTTGAAAAGTAAATGAAGTGGCCGTATTTGTGTTGTACATGTTGTAACCCATTTCCTAGCACAACTATGGACAGTCAGACCACTGTGACTGTTTATACCCCAACAACATAATTATGCAGAAAACAGCAGCAATTTGTTTTCTCATGAAGAAAATAGCCACTGGTTTGGAAAATATTTCATTTGCTTACCTGTTTGAATTTTTGGACTGGTTTGTTATTAAGTACTGAGACATGAATAAAAATGCATAAACATGAAGAACTGTGAATGACAGAAGTGAAAATGTACTCTAATAAATGACAAATTGAGAACAGCATCCTTGTTTTAGTTTCTTAATATGCTGTGCAATTATGGTTATTGTTACACAACACTTAATTTACCTGCTTTTTTGTAAAACATATTTCATGAAGTAAGCCAGTGATTCCCAGTCAAACTTTCGAGACCTCCAAAACTGTCCAATTTTTGTACTGCTCAACTGTGAAGGTTGTGAGTTGTGAACGCTGACAGGGTTCACAGGGATCAGATTAAAAAAAAACGTAAACTCTGTTTAAGGTAGTCAAGTGCAAAATCATATCACAACTACTTTAAAATGGATGGTTATGAATGAAGCTATGAATCAAGCTTTGTAGAACAAGGTCTTTACAGCCCTGATTCAGTTTAATTTACATTCCATACATTGCTGGTCCATACATTGCTATGGTTGAGAATCTACTATTGTCACAATTGTTAGTGCTATAGTCAGTAGCTATTCAATACTTATTTATGCTAAATCAGGAGAGCTGCTGATGGAAATCCATAACCATATCACTGGAGAATTGTGGTAAAATTAGAAACTGGCTCACAAGGTATCAATAACTTTTTAAAATTGTATTTATTTATATTAAATGTATTTATGTTAATTTTAAGTTGAAATGTATTAACAATCTTCCTGCGCCGAAGAGTTGCTGAAAGACTGGTTACATTATAAAGTAGTAATCTGAGATTTGTTCCTCTGCCATGTCCTGGTTAGGACTAGATGGCTAGAGGTAACATAGCTAGTTAGTTGTCAAAGCACAGTGGTACTAATAGCTAGCATACTATTTGTAATGCAGAACTGAAGAAGTAAAAAAAATAATGTAATATTTCATAATATTTACACAAATACAAAAAATTACACTGTTATACTGTTACACTGTTTGTGTAAAAATTACACAATACAAGTAGAGTAATTTGCTGGTATTTTGCTGACCTATTGAGTCCAATAAGATAAAAAGAGATATTTGGGTAGGACACCTCTGGCCATTCAGTGGCCAGATGCTGGGAGGCTGAAGGGATATGATGCAAGATGGAGCAAATGTATCTTTATTTATTCACCTGACACAGTTAAATGACCCAAAAAATGACCCACCAATTCAATTCTGGTTGTTCTCTGTTGTTTTTATTTTGTACTTCTATTTTAAATTATAGTCTATTGTGAGTGCTGATCTGATATACACTATATAGACGAAAGTATTGGGACACACCTCTAAATTATTCATTCGTTTCATTAATTTCCTTTAGCCACAGGTGTATGAAATCAAGCACCTAGACATGCAGTCTGTCTTTACAAACATTTGTGAAAGAATGGTTCAGTCTAAAGAGCTCAATTAATTTGAGCGTAGTACTGTAATAGAATGCCTCCGTTGCAACAAGTCAGTTCATTAAAAATTCTTTCCTCTTAGATATTCCACCATCAACTGTGAGTAGTACTGGAACATTGTACAACCCACAGCAACTTAGCTATAAAGTGGCAGACCACATAAAAAATACAGAGCGTTAAGTGCTGAGACTCAGTGGATAAAAGTTGCCAACGTTCTGCTGACTTAATAACTGCAGAGTTTCAAACCTCCTCTGGCATCCACTCCAGCACAAAAACTGTGCGCTGAGAGCTTTAAGGCATGAATTTCTATGGCAGAGCAGCTGTATGCAAGCCTTATATCACCAAGCACACTGCTAAGCCCTCTAGTGAATTAGTATAAAGCACTATTACTGGATGCTAGAGCAGTGGAGACGTGTTCTGTGGACTGATGAATAATGCTTCCTTATCCAACAGTCTGACGGATAAGTTAGGGTTTGGTGAATGCAAGGAAAACATTATCTGCCTGTCTGCATTGTGCCGACTGTAGTGTATGTATGGTGTTTGTACTGGCCAACACAGTGCCAAGACAAACTGTTTTTAAATACTGTCCTTAGGTGTCTAAGACTTCAACGTAGTGTGGTACCTTCTTGATGCTAATGCTGACATACATTTTTAAAATGTCAATGTTTTTATGTTAGCATTTTAGATTGCTACCTGGACTTCTGACCACTTCTGACCTCACATTTCAACAGGATTTCACAGGAAAACAGGAAAACATTTACTACTCTGTTTAGATCTCTCGCTGTAAACTTCTTTACATTGATTTTTATACTACATCTGCAGGTGTGTTTTAGGTTGAAGTTCTCACTTATATGAGGTGCTAGCACACTAAGCTTACTTATATCAGTTAGAAGGACATCCATGGCAGTTAGAGGTTTTTTACACATTCTACATCTATGCACTCAATACATTGCTGTGAATTTGCTATGAATATTTATGAGATAATTTCTCCTCACATTCTCCTTTTTTCTTCACCCTTACTCTTTTTCACGCTTCCTCACACTCTTTCTCCATCTCATTCTCTTCTGTGGTCCTCAGACCAACCACATGTTCCAGCTGGCCGGAGCCAGACACGTCATAGCTGGTCTTGTACTTTGTAACAGCATTTTAGATACGGACAATGCAGATTTTTTTCTTATCAGATAATATAAAGGCTAGTATCTGACTAACCCTCACTCCTCTGTGTGTCTATTCAACAGTCATACTGACCCTCAGTCTTCTAAGTGTCTAATCAAAGCACATACTGACCTGCAACTACTATATGTGTCTAATCTACATCCATACCGACTCACCTTCCTCTGTGTCTAATCCACATCCATAATGACCTGCACTCATCTTAACTCATAATTGTTAACTTACAATTTATTATTAAATTAGTTTAATTTAAAACACTTTACACTACAGTGGTACACCTTGCAGTTAGGTTTTTTTTGTAATTTATGTTTATTTTATAACGGGTTATTAAATATTCCACTGCAGATAAATGTTTGTTCATGTAGTGACAATACACTGATTTTCAGAGTTTGGGACACATTTACATCAAAACAGTAGGATCTAACTGCTCATCATGAAGGATTAGGATGTGATCTTACTGACTGCTCCAAAATGTGGCAGTGTGGTATGGTGTGGTATGGTCACAAAGATGTTACAATTATAATTTGGTAAGGTAACACAAATGTTTTGTTTGTGGTTTCTTACACAAAGTCTGTCTCTTCTTTTAGCTGTGTCACAGGTTGGAAGACCAAAGCTCTTCAACGCATCCCCAATAAACATGCAGAGTCCTCAGTGTTGGCAAACACACAACCTACATACACACACACACACACACAGACACACACACTACTTGATGTTTTGTCCTAGAAGCACAACAATTAATAGAGGACCTCATCTTGACCCCTTCTGTAATAAATTTCACCCCCTTTTTAACCCCTTTTTCTCTCTTATCTATCTTATTGGAGCCAGGATGGAAATGCAGCTTTTTATAACCTATATAACTTTATATGACTCTAGAATAAAACTGTTTTAATTTTTTTGGTGAGCTCATAAATAATTCAATGAACTCTGCTCTGATTGGCTGGTTTACAGTGAGACACTGCAACATAAAGTGACTTGCACTGCTCTGTTAGCCTGATGTAATGTTCTCTGCACAGTTATCTTATGACTTAAACATTATGTACATTCAAGCTAACTAATATAATAAACTAGACACATTATAGACTTAAGCCAGTCAAGACAGTACAAATAGGTTGCTGTCAAGAAGTAATGCAAATGGAACATTAAGAGTTGTTAAGTTCATAACACTAAATATGTAAAGTAACCATAAAATGCAGTAGAAACAAAACAAAGTATAATAATTTCCTAAAAATCATAATATTAGTAGTGGTCAGGGTGTGTGTGAGTGTACCCTCAATGTAGAATTCCTTCAGTTTCTTGGGGATCCATTGCATAGATTTAATCTTTGTGCCAAAGTTCCTGTCAAATGGAGATGGAGCTCCTCCCTGAAACAGTATTTACCAGGGCTTGAATTAAATGTAACTTTACACACAAATACACACACACACACACACACACACACACACATATATATATATATATATATATATATATATATATATATATATATATATATATATATATATATAATATCTGTATATATAATATAAAGTATTGTGTACCACTCACATTTGAAGCAAATACTGTTATCTCAAGAACGGCCATAGTTTAGATTCTGGTAAGACATAAAGCCAACAGATATTTCTTGTAGGGGACATGTTGGATGCATTAGAAATGAGCTGACCTGAAGACCTAAAGATCTTGGACAAGGGCAAAATCTCTATGGCCAGGTGACTGGTTTAGAGCAAGGCTTGTGAGGTACTCCCCATCAAAAGTGGTGAGTACCTACCGACAGAGGTGTGTAGAGGGGTAAACCGGCAACAGGGTAATAGGTGCCCAAGATATATCATTGTGCAAGGGCAACAAGGACTATATCGTGAAATTTACACCCTGCTTCATATGGGGCTGCATAGCTGCAGAATAGGTCAGAGTGCCACTGGTAACACCTGGGTATGTATGCACTGTTTAACTATGGAACTAATGGCACCAGGATGCACTGTGGAAAGAAGAAAAGCTCATAGAGGCAGTATGGTGCTCTTGGCAACATTCTGCATGGAAAACCCAGGTCCAGAATTCACTGGGACATCATGTAGAGCCACGATGGATCAGAGCTGTTTCAATGTTTTACTAATGATTTGGCTATATTTGCATAAACTCAATAAAGCATTGCCATGAAATGTCTAACTGTGCTATTCATGATTGCATGTGTTAGTGCGTGTGCTTACATGGGTCTGTGTGTGTGTGTGTGCCTACCTGCTGCATGTGTCCCAAAACGTTTTTCCTACAGTCAAATACTCCTTTGCCCTCTTCTGAGTAGAGCTGGTAGATAAAATCTGTAGTGAAGTTATCATTGCAACTCTCATTCCAGCAAGGAGAAAACACACAATAACAAATTCATTACATTTTCCAGCATCTTATACATATCCATACATAGACATAAATTTATTTCTTTATACCTGCACATTAATTTATCTATAGTAATATGGGCCATTCCACCAAATTAATTCAAACTGCAGTCCCAACAATACAAAACTCTATTAAATAAAACAATCAAGTTTTCAGGCCTTGGAACTTTTTTACCTAAATTGAAATATATATAAAAAATCATTATTTACATCATACTTTCTATGGGCTTAAACCCTAACCATTAAATTTCAACTTGTGAAAATATTTTTTTTCATTTAATGCTGTTTCTTTTTATGAAAAAAGTGTAAAGCTGTGGATTTATCATGAATGAATCATGAATGACTTTTAAATAAAATAGCACAAAAAATGCTGTTCCTTGTTTACATGTCACCCCTGAAATACAAAGAGTTTGAGGCAGGGCCTCAGTTTATCCACGCCCCTGCATGCAGGAGGAGGTGGCATCCCTGTTCCTCATGGTCACATCACAAGCAGTAAGATCCTACTGTTCTGAAGTGTGTCCCAATGTCTGAAAGCCAATATGTTACCTGACGAACTGTCACTACTGACAACAAAAAAAAAATCTGCTGTTAAGTAAATATTTTTGTTTTAATAAAACTTGTGTAAAGCTTGTCATGCCCTGGCTAGCTTTTTTAAAACATGCTTAAAATTAGCTAATACTGACATTAACAAATCATTTGGCAACGTTTTAGTTATTGTATTGGTACGGATAAAATGGAATGCTCCATTTTAGTAAAATAAACTGAAATAAAGTTATTTAAGGCAAGGATTTTAGTCAGTTAAAATCTGAAATGTGTTTAATTCAATATTTCTGTCTTTAAACCAGTAAAACAGTCCATATACATTTTTGTAAATCACATGCATTCTTTAACATAACTACAAACCTACATAGTCACCTAATAAGCTTATGCTGTCACTACAAACCAATATAAAAATACATATTAGCTACCACTTTATCACAAGTGCTACTGAGGAATGGTTCATGCTGTTAAGAAGCAATCTTCAGGGTGAATAGTGTGTGTGGTACCTGAGTACTAGGCCTCTTTGGATGCTGGTCTTCATCTTCTCTGTCAAATGCTCTACATTGGTCTGGAAAATCAATTATTAAAAACTCACAATAACGTCACTGCCCCTCCACTACCACCAACATCTCTCACTTCCCCTTCTCTCCTTTTCTCCCTCTCACCCTTTCTCGCTAGCTCTTTCTCTCACATTCTCCTTTCTCTCCCTCTCCTATAAACTCCTGAAGTAGTCGACTGTGCTAAATATAGCAACCTAAATTTGCAGCAGAAGAAGGAGAAAGAAAAAAAACGGGCATTATTAAACCTAAGCAGGGTGCGTTATTATTTATAAAGGAATTTTAGCAGCTGTAATGACATACATTTATTAAATATCCATTTTTAAGTGTGGAACTCATCTAAACTGCAATATATGTATTTGCAAAAAGTGACAGTTTTGTATGGATTGACAGAGTATATATATGTGTGCAGATGCGTTCCCTTATTTCCAACACTCCTGTCACAACAACAACAACGCTAATCACAGATAAACTGCTCGGAATAAGCATACCTTGTTTGTCTATGTGTATGAGTGTATCTAGGTCATCTCATGCATCCTAATATAGCCAGACTGTGATTTGAGGCCAGGTGATGTGCTAGTCACTTCTCCAAACAAAGGAAGCAAGAGAAAGATGAGAGATACATAGCATGTGGAGTGTACAGTTGAAAGGCTAAATTTCATTGCATTTCAATTACAGCTCCAAAAATGTGTTCAGTTTGTACTGGATCTGACTACAAAACTTTGCTCCTTATTCTTTTCTCTAAACTGTGATGTACAAGTCCTAATATATTAATATTTATGGCCCCAAAATGTATATACAGCAGCCAAGAGTATAGCCCAGCAAACCAATGACAACAAAGCAACAGCAAATGGCAACTACAGTATCTCACAAAAGTAAGTACACCCCTCACATTTTTCAAAATATTTTATTATATCTTTTCATGGGACAGCACTGAAGATATGACACTTTGACACAATGTCAAGTAGTCAGTGTATAGCTTGTATAACAGTGTAAAGTTGCTGTCCTCAAAATAACAACACACAACCATTAATGTCTAAACCACTGGCAACAGAAGTGAGTACACCCCTAAGTGAAAATGGTCAAATTGCGCCTAATTAGCTATTTTTCCTCCTCGGTGTCATGTGACTCATTAGTGTTACTAGGTCTCAGGTGTAAAGGGGGGGCAAGTTCAACATGGCACCTCATAGCAAAGACCTCTCTGAGGATCTGAAAAAATTAATTGTTGCTCCACATAAAGATGGCCTAGGCTATAAGAAGATTGCCAACACTCTGAAACTGAGTTGCAGCATAGTGGCCAAGCAGTTTAACAGGACAGGTTCCACTCAGAACAGGCCTTGCCATGGTTGACCAAAGAAGTTGAGTGCATGTGCTCAGCAGGAGTCAGCAGAGGTTGGTTTTTGCAAAAAAACGTATGAGTGCTGCCAGCATTGCTGCAGAGGTTACAGGGGTAGGGGCCTGTCAGTGCTAAGACCAAATGTTGCACAGTATCCAATTGCACAGGAAGCCCTTAAACAGTTTGATGAAGACAAGCAGACTAAAGACATGGATTACTGGAACCATTTCCTATGGTCTGATGAGACCAAGATACATTTATTTGGTTCAGATGGTGTCAAGCATGTGTGGCGGCAACCAGGTGAGAAGCGTGTCTTGCCTACAGTCAAGCATGGTGGTGGGAGTGTGATGGTTTGGGGCTGCATGAGTGCTGCTGGCTGGGGAACTACAGTTAATTGAGGGAACCATAAATGCAATCAAACAGAAGGCGGAGGCACGCAAGATCTCTAACATCCACCAGCTCTGTGATGTCATCATGGTGAAGTGGAAGAGGATTCTAGTGGCAACCTGTAAGTGCAGTGCTGGCAACACAAAATATTGACACTTTGGGCACAATTTGGATGTCAAATTATTGTCAAAAAACTTGACATGATTCCAACAAACCTATTTAAACAAGTACTAGCAGCTATAATTAAACCCATTTTAACAATAATGGTTGGCACGATGGTGTAGTGGTTAGCACGACGATCAGGGTTCAATTCCTGGTCCGGGCTGTTCTGAGTGGAGTTTGCATGTTTTCCCCATGCTTGAGTGGGTTTCCTCCGGCTACTCCAATAATATCCAACAATAATAAATTCTTCTCTTAGCCTAGGACATGTACCAAAATCATTTGAGCTAGCAGTTATTAAACCTCTGAAACCAAATCTTAACCCCAGTGAATTGTCCAGCTATAGACCAATTTCAAACTTACCATTTATTTCAAAAAAATGTAAAAAGCTGTAGCCCAACAACTCTGTTCCCATTTACATAAGAACAACATATATGAAAAAATCCAATCTGGTTTTAAGCCCCACCATAGCACAGAGATGGCTCTAACTGAGATCTTCTTGCCTCTGATCAGGGCCACATACCTCTGCTGGTTATTATCGGCTTGATCTTGAAGTGCAGCTTTTGACACTTTTAGCGTTATCTTACCTCACTGACCAGTTTCAGTTCATACAATTAAATAATGAATCATCTAATTATACAAAAATGAAATATGGAGTTCCGCAAGGTTCTGTTTTAGGTCCTCTGTTTTTCACTATATACATTATACACATCATATATGTTGCCATTAGGCTCAGTTATAAATAGACATGGAATCAGTTTCCACTGCTATCCTGATGATACACAGCTATAATATCAGCCAGACTAGACGATAAATCCAGATTAAATAAAATAGAAGATTGTGTGAAAGATATAAGACACTGAATGCTGCCGAACTTCCTTCTTCTAAAACCCAGAAAAAACAGAAGTTTTCCTTCTTGGTCCAAATCTGCTCAGACTAAATGTTCATTTAATGTTAAACCTCGTTGACTTCTCTGTTGCACCAGGTTCAGTAGGTAAAAATAAAAAAAATCAGTGACAATTCATTTAAATCTGACGTTTAATCAACACATAGGCAATATTACAAAGACAGCATTTCTTCACCTCCAAAAAAATTGCGTTATCTATGCTTGATGCTGAAAAGTTGGTACATGCCTTTAGACTACTGTAATGCATTATTGTCAGGATGCTCCAGCGAGAACCTTAATATTAGTTCAGAATGCTGCAGCTAGAGTACTAACCAAAACCAGGAAATTTGATCATGTCAGCCCAGTTTTATCAGCGCTACACTGGCTTCCTGTTAAATTCCGTATTGACAATAACATTTTTTATTGACGTATAAAGCCTTGCATGGTCTCGCACCTGCAAAATATTATTTCCTATTATGAACCGTAGCGTTTACTCAGATCACAGGATGCTGGTTTGCTGTTGGTTCTTTAAATTTAGAAGACCTCAATGAGAGATCTTCTAAGTGAATTGAAACAGTCCCATCCTATCTCAATGCTGGTACATCTGGATCTACCAGTCTTTTTCCTAAAAAGCCCCCAAAATGTGGAATACTCTCCCAATTACTGTTCGGTGACACAGTCTCAACCTTTAAATCTAGACTGAAAACATACTTGTTTAGTTTAGCATTTGGTGATTAATCCTTTCCTTTAGATAAAGGTAGGAGATCCAGAGGGTTCATGGACACAGAGGCTTATGGTAAACTGAGATGTTGGTGCTGTTGTCACACCACTTCACACAATTACACAGGTTTGTTGACGGTGGTGTGGGGGATCCCAGTGTCTTAGGGTGCTCTCATGTCTATGTTACCTTCTGGTTCTCTCCTTTTAGTTTATGCTGTTATAGTTAGATCTGCCGGAGTTGCCCGTCACACTCTGAAATTGTTTTTATCTGTTTGTTTCTTTCATATTCTCTACAGTCATACTCCTACAGTCATACTAATTTTCTCTGTTTATTTTTCCTGAGATAATGACTGTCCTCTCCTCCTATTGAATGCTGTTGGAAGACTCAGGGCCTCTTTCTCATCTATCTCCAACCAGCTCTCCTATCCATTTGTGCCAACTGCAACACCCTCAATTATATCACTGTGCCATCCAGATGTACCAGCATTGAGATAGGATGGGACTGTTTCAATTCACTTCCACTTTTCATGAAGACTGCCTCTACCAGTTCAGTTTCTAAAGATTTGCCATCCAGACATCAAACAGATATTATCTTAGCTTTTCTTTGGTATTTAGCTTGTTAAGTTGTAAAGACTGTTCGACCAGAGGAGAATGGTTCTCCCCTTGTGAATCTTGGTTCCTCCCTAGGTTGCTTCCCCCAGTCTGGTATTATTTAGAATTCATTGTTCCTTTAATGATGCTGAGCCTTTCTGGCCCAGATGGAGCCAAACAGGCCGAAACCAAGATAGTACCACCCCCGTGCTTCACAGGTTCTTCAAAGGTTCTTATGCTGGTATGCATAAGACGTAATGCTTCTCATTTAAACAAATTCTCTTTAAACAAAAAATTCTTTAAACAAGTTCTCTTTTGGTCTCATCCATTCACAAAATATTTTCTTTGTGGCTCATCCATATGATCTTTAGCAGCAGATGGGCAACAACAATCTGTATGAAAAGCAGTGAAGATTTCTCTTTGCAACTTTGCCATATATACCATGGTGTTCAGCGTTCTCATGATGGTGGAAATGAACACTTACATCAGTCACTGTGAGACAGGATTTCAGTTGCTTAGAATTTACTCTAGGCTCCTTTGGGATTGTTGTTGGTCAACCACAGAGAGTATATCAGTGGTCTTAAATTTCCTCCATTTGAGTGAATGCGGGGTTGGGTACTGACAAAATATTTTTGGGCTGCATTAAGGTTCAGACAAAAATTTCATTGTCTAAACCTAGTTAAACCTAGTAGTGGGACTATTTTCAAATCAGCAACAACACAACTGTGACTGACACTTGTATTAACGCAGCACAATATCACATGCTACTAGAATGTTGGCATAACACCTGTGCTCAGAATCATAACCCATTCAAATAATAAAGCTGGGTGACTATTGAACTGTGCAGCATATATATAAATATTTTTAAGTATTTTATTGCTGTAACTTATAAACAACTTTGTAATTGTAATGTTTGAAAAGGGAATTGTGTCAGTTTTTAATTATTTGTGGGTTGCCTGGTGAAATCTACATTTCTAATGACTCAATTCCTTACCCCTTCAAAGGCTCGTCGAATTGACATGATATATGCTTACAGGGTAACAGAATGGCCATTAATATGATGTCAGTGATTTCACCTGCAGGTCTCTGATGTTGAAGGTTTCTTCGTAGATGTAGGCAGCGTCAGCTCCAGCAGCCAATGCACCCACAGTGGCCAGGTAACCACAGTAGCCACCCATGGTTTCAATGATAAACACACGCCTCTTTGCACCACTCGCAGACTGCTTTATGCGATCACATGTCTGCCTCACACATGCAAATATACAAATGTTAATATGAAGTCTTAACCAGAGAGCTGAATAGTTTAAAGGTTCATAAGAACATAAACGCATATTATCTCATTCACACACACTGAGGTGCAAATCTAAATAAATAATCTTTCTCTCACTCATACACAAATACAGAGTTTAGCACTGAAATATTACTGCTAAACAACCGCATGCTAAACACAACACAAAAGATCACTGTCAGAAAGATGTAACAGAATAAAGTAGCACAAACATCCAGAGTAAAAGCAACAACATACAAACAAGCCACACAGCACAGAAGAGGCAATTGCAGTAGGGCTACATAACTCGTTGTTTTAAGTATTGAGATTGCAATTTTTACTTATTATTCTTTAACACCTTTAATACCTCAATGCCTTTACAGTGCTTGACATTGACACGTGTCCAGGACAAGTCCTTATCAGACATGAGAACTTTGCTTTAGAAGCAGTAGCTAAGCTGTCACAAGGATTTTAAAATTTACAAACCTGACCTATTGCCAGTTACCAGCAAGTTCTAAAATGAATTAGCCCACAGTTAGAGCTTTACCTGACAGAAATAAAAAATATGTATTTCCATTTACAAGGATGAATCTGCATTACCTGGAGGAGCAATTTGCAAAAATTTTTTGACTGGGTATAAAAAAGCATTCCAGAGAGGCAGAGTCTCTCAGAAATAAAGATCTAAAAAGTTCTAAAAAAAACCTGCATCTAAAAATTTTGGACATCCCACAATCTACAGCACATACAGTGGCAAGAGAAACTATGTGAACCTTTTAAAATAGCCTGGTTTTCTGCATTAATTTGTAATAAAACGTGATCTGATCTACAAGTCAATGTGCTTAACCTAATACCACACAAACAATTATAATATTTCATGTCTGTATTGGACACATCCATTAAACATTCAAAGGCCTGCTGGAAAATGTAAGTGAATACTTATGCTAATGACTTTATCAAAACTAATTAGAGTCAGGATTTAGCAAACCTAGAGTCCATCTAAGAAACGAAATCGGAGCAAGCTGTAAAGCTACTTTGACTTATTAAAGACACTCAAACATTTGAGTTTGTTATTCACAAGAAGCATCTGCTGATGTGAACCATGCCTCCCAAAAAAGAGATCTCTGAAGAGCTAAACTCAATAATTGTTGATTTGCATAAAACTGGAAAGGGTTACAAAGTAAACTCCAAGGTATTAACCAGCCCACAGTTAGACAAATTGTCTACAAATGGATATATAAAATACTCTCCCTAGTGGACGCCCCTCCAAAGACACATCGCAGAATGCTCAGAGAGGTAAAAAAGAACCCTAAAGTAACAGTTAAAGGCTTGAGGGAATCATTGGGACTGGTTAACATTTTGTTCATGAGTCTACCATACGCAAATCCTTGAATAGGCATGGTGTCCATGGCAGAACCCCATGGAGGAAGCTGCTGCTTTCCAAAAAAAAATCACTGCACGCCTAAAGTTTGCCAATGAGTACCTTGACAATCCACAACGCTACTGGGAAAATGTTTTGTGGACTGATGAAACCAAGGTTGAATTGTTCAGGAAGAACACGCAGCACTACGTATGCCGTAAAATGGGCACTGCATGCCAACATGAAAACATCATCCCAACAGTGAAGTACGGTGGTGGGCTGCTTTGGGGGCCTGGACCACTTGCCATCATTGAGGGTATAAATTGGGTGATGCAGCAGAACAATGACCCTAAACTTAGAGGTAAATCTACTATAGAATGGTTTTTAAAAAAAAAGAAAATCCACCTTTTGGAGTGGCCCAGTCAAAGTCTAGAGCTAAATCCAACAAAGATGCTGTGGAATAACCTCAAGAGAGCTGTTCACACCAGAGTTGAAGCAGTTCTGTAAGAAAGAATGGTCCAAAATTCCCCCTGAATGTTGTGCAGGTCTGTTTAGCAGCTACTGGAAATGTTTGTTGGAGGTTATTGCTGCCAAAGGAGGTTTGACATCGTGTATGCCTATACTTGGGACTTAGATGCAGATCAGATCATGTTTTATTAACAATTCATGTAGAAAGCATGTTCGTTGTCTATGAAAGAGCACGTCCGTTGTTTATGAACACAGGAGCACG
The DNA here is from genome assembly GCA_021613375.1 of Megaleporinus macrocephalus. Taxonomy (NCBI): domain Eukaryota; kingdom Metazoa; phylum Chordata; class Actinopteri; order Characiformes; family Anostomidae; genus Megaleporinus; species Megaleporinus macrocephalus. The sequence goes on along the minus strand of CM038723.1, from coordinate 15,718,592 downwards.
TCCGTTGTCTATCTCGCCACCTCCCTCCGAGACCTGTAGATTCTTTTTACCTTCTGTGTTAATCTTGTTTGCATATGTTTCCTTTAGCCATGGTGCTCTCTTTAGATGTAACAACCACCGGACTGGGGGTTATCTTATGGCCTGCCATATGGGAATTCTCCCTCTGAGAGGTGGGAACGGTGGATTCTTTTGTGTGTGTTTTTAACACCTCAAGGGGTGTTGGTTTTCTGTATATAAGCAATGAGTTTGTAAACAAATGTCAGATTGCTTTGGTGAGAAGAGTGCATGCAATGAAGCATCTTTTCCTCAAAATCTCCACTCCTGTGTTTTTGAAGAAACCAACGATTCTTGCTAAACAGAAGACAACACATGCAAGCCATACAGGGGTTGGACAATGAAACTGAAACACCTGGTTTTAGATCACCATAATTTATTAGTATGGTGTAGGGCCTCCTTTTGTCAATTCGTCTTGGGAATGACATATACAAGTCCTGCACAGTGGTCAGAGGGATTTTAAGCCACTGTTCTTGCAGGATAGTGGCCAGGTCACTACGTAATGCTGATGGAGAAAAAACGTTTCCTGACTCGCTCCTCCAAAACACCCCATAGTGGCTTAATAATATTTAGATCTGGTGACTGTGCAGACCATGGGAGATGTTCAACTTCACTTTCATGTTCATCAAACCAACCTTTCACCAATCTTGCTGTGTGTATTGGTGCATTCAGGATACAATGTTTGAACCGTTGGATGCACATGGTCCTCCAGAATGGTTCAGTAGTCCTTGGCAGTGACGCGCCCATCTAGCACAAGTATTGGGCCAAGGGAATGCCATGATATGGCAGCCCAAACCATCACTGATCCATCCCCATGCTTCACTCTGGGCATGCAACAGTCTGGGTGGTACGCTTCTTTGGGGCTTCTCCACACCGTAACTCTCTCGGATGTGGGGAAAACAGTAAAGGTGGACATGTTTCATATTGTCCACAGCCCAAGATTTGCCCTGCTTGCACCATTGAAACCGACGTTTGGCACTGGCACGAGTGACCAAAGGTTTGGCTATAGCAGTCCGGCAGTGTATATTGACCTTGTGGAGCTCCTGACGGACAGTTCTGGTGAAAACAGGAGAGTTGAGGTGCACATTTAATTCTGCCGTGATTTGGGCAGCTGTGGTTTTATGTTTTTTGGATACAATCCGGGTTAGCACCCGAACATCCCTTTCAGACAGCTTCCTCTTGCATCCACAGTTAATCCTGTTGGATGTGGTTCGTCCTTCTTGGTGGTATGCTGACATTACCCTTGATACCGTGGCTCTTGATACATCTTGATACATGGCTCTTGATACTTGCTGTCTTGGTCACAGATGCGCCAGCAAGATGGCACCAACAATTTGTCTGGTATGTCACCCATAATGTTGTGTGCATTACAATATTTTGAGCAAAACTGTGCTCTTACCCTGCTAACTGAACCTTCACACTCTGCTCTTACTGGTGCAATGTGCAATTAATGAAGACTGGCCACCAGACTGGTCCAATTTAGCCATGAAACCTCCCACATTAAAATGTGTTTCATTTTACATAGAGCAAGATGTTTGGTGATGCTCAGGCCACACAAAGGTAACATGTCTAAAACAGGCCTAAGCCTATGCGTTCCAAATGTAAATTAAATGCTTTTATTCATTATTTATTCAAACTTTTTACATTTTAACCAAGTAGCCATGACAGTCCTAATTCTGACATTATAATAATTGTTAAAATACATCTTGCTCATGTTGCTAGTGGTACTTGATACAGTTAATAATATAGACATGCTTAACAAATAATTTAGACATGCTGTCTGCCTGGTAATGAGGAGAGTGAACACTGTCCATGTATTCATAACAAACATGCTACCAGACTCTGTCCTCCCACACTCCCACACACACATACACACATTCTGGCATAAGTAATTGCTATCTTACATTGGTGATGGCATTGAGGGCAGTGTCAGCTCCAATGCTCAGGTCCGAGCCAGGGATGTTGTTGGAGACGGTGGAGGGAATCATCACCATGGGAACGCAAAATTCTGGGTGTTTGGAACGAGCAGCTAGCAGCTCCAGCAGACCAAGATATGCCTGCAGTCAGAGCAAAGGCTTAGGAGTGAGAGCTTAGGACAGGCAAGGAAGAATGGAATTACACCCTTATATTTAGGATGAAGGAGACCATAAACTGGGCAGGAATGCTGACTTTAATGTAGTTAATGAAGAAGCACTGATGGCATGCCGTATGCTTTTTATGTTTTTTTTTTCAAAATAATTGTCCCTTTTTTTTTTTTCAAAAAATACTTTTATTGTCATTTTTCTTTTCTCAAACAGACATAACAGTATAACACCTACCTACATCACCCCCTTCAATACCGCATCACATAATTCAACTAAGTTAAAAATGAATACTAATAATACACAAGTACACAAAAAGTAAACAAAAACAACAATAATAAAATAAATAAACAAATAAAAATAAATGAATAATAATAATAATAATAATAATAATAATAATAATAATAATAATAATACATAGAATACAGCAATACAGACATACAAAACACCCCTTCCACAATGTCCATAGTTCACAGATTCTTATTAAATTAAATTTGTAGTTTTATTCATCAATATAATCATGTATGGTTCCCAAAGATTAATAAACTCTCCTTGTTTGCCCCTAACAATATATGTTAGTCGCTCTAGTCCAATTGAATTTGAGAGTTTCCTTATCCACATTTTCAATGTAGGATCTTCCATGCTCTTCCAGCACAGTGCAATGACCCTCCTGGCCGAAGTCCAGTACTGGATATTGTTTCGGTTTTTGTAAAAAGTCCTTCGGATATATCCCAAGCAAACACAGTTTAGGATTTAAGGGGACTCTGGCACTAAACATCTCTGACAAGCACTTTATAACATCTCTCCAAAAACTCCAAATTTTTGTACATTCCCATAGGCAGTGAAAAAGGTGGGCTTTTTCATTCATACACTTGGTACAGATATCTGGAATATTAGCAGACATATGGTGCAGTTTAACAGGAGTTATATACATCCTCATTAGCCAACCTTGTGTTTATTGTTTGTTTTTGTGCTTTAAGACAAGCATCTCCCCAATCTGTTTCATCTATGTTCTCTTTAATATCTCTTTTCCATGCATTTAGCTTATCCATTACTGATTCTGTGCTGTGAGCAACTAATAAATTGTAATATTTAGTTATATGTCCCTTCCCCTCTAAATTTTGAAGTGTAACTTCCTCAAGTTTGATAAAGGTGGTAAACACATTATCTGCTTATTTCTTGAAAACATAACTTTTTAACTGCAGATATTTAAAAAAGTGTTTCGTAGGAATCTTGTATCTTTGACATAACTGACTAAAGGATGATAAAACTCCCTCCTCATAAAGATCCATTATTTTTTGAATGCCTTTTATGCTCCATAACTTAAATCCTCCATCTTTTTTGCCTGGTGTGAACTGTTCATTACCCCAAATAGGGGTAAACTGAGATAATTTAGGCCCATCTCCTTGCACGGCATACCAAACTGAAATTGTGTTTTTAAAAAAGGGATTTTTGTACGCTTTTTCAGTGACTTGATATCAGATGAATATAAATGTGAATTCAATGGCAGATCTGGAATGGACTTTTGTTCAATATCCACCCAGCCAGGGGGTGTCACCGCACTAAAATAGAATGATGCTGCAGTTAGCTGGGCAGCCATAACTAAGTTAGGAAGTTGGGGGGCTCCCCTCTCATAAGGTAAATATAATAGCCTAAAATAATTCCAAATGAATTGACTTAGTGATTTATTGAGTGTATTGTAAAAGGTTTTCGTTAACAGCAGTGGAAGCGTTGGGGTAGAATTTTCAGTTTTATTAAATTTATTCATCCGATCATAGATATAGGCAAAGTAGACCAGAGATTCAGCAACTCTCTCTAATAGGGGATCATAATTGGATGGGATTATTTTATTTAATTCTGGAGTTATCTTCACACCAAAATATCTGAAACCTAATGTGGTTGTTGCAAATGGGGTATTTAATATAGGATTATGCCTTAGTGCTGATTTGGAATTAATTTGGAGATAATTTTATATCTGGAGAATTTTTTTTTCAAAATACTCCATCAATGTAATTAAATTAGGGATGCTACTTTTTAATTTTGACAAGATAAAATTATATCATCGGCAAATAAAGAAATACGATGCTCTATTCCCCCCAATTGTAATGCCCTGTATTTCTGTATGTGCTCGTACAGCTGTAACTAATGGCTTGACTGCTAATGTAAACAATTGTGGTGATAATGGACAACCTTGTTGAGTAGATCTCTATAAGCTAAAAGGTTTTAAAATGGTATTATTAGTTAAAACCTCAACCATTGGGTTTGTATATTATAATTTAATCCATTTAAGAAAAATATTACCAAAACCAAATCTAGGAAGCACATCAAATAAGTAATTCCATTCTATCCTATCAAATGCTTGACAGGCATCTACTGACAGCATAGCTGTATCGGTTGCATTGCATTTCTCAAAGAGTATATTTAGTACTCTTCTAATGTTATGATAACCTTGTCTTTTCTGTACAAAGCCTTGCTGATTGCCATTAAATTAGTTGAGGAACATATTTATCCAATCTTTTTGAAAGTGCTTTGCATAATATTTTTGTGTCACATCCCATTAAACTAATCGGTCTGTAAGAGGTACAGTCACTTGGGGATTTATTTGGTTTCAATATTAAGGTTATTAAAGCTAATCTAAGTGAATCTGGAAGCATCCTTTTATCAAATGATTCTTCCAACATATCCAGAAGTGGTTCGACAAGCTGTTTACCAAATGTCTTATAAAACTCTATTGGTAAACCATCCGGTCCTGGTGCTTTACCGCTATTCATATCCCCTATGGCACTAAAGAGTTCCTCTATTGGTAGTGGGCTATCTAGTGTAGTTCTCTCATCTTCTGATATCTTCTGAAATTTTAACTGGTCAAGAAATGTATTCTGGTCCTCCCTACTTTCTGCATATTCTGACTTGTATAGTGATTTGTAAAAGTCTCTAAAATTATTATTGATCTCAGACGGGCCTGTAGTTAAGTTGCCAGACGCTGACTTTATACTTGCAATTGTTCTCTCTGCCTGCATTTTTTTTTAACTTTCCAGGCCAGTAGTTTACCTTGTTTTTCCCCCTGGTCATAGTAGGTCTGTTTAGTCCACATTAGACTCTTGGCTACATTATCACATGACAATTTATCATATTTCGCTCTTAGGGCAGAGAGATTCAGTCATTTTTCAGTATCACTATCCTCATAGATTTCATTTTCAAGTTTTAATGTGGCTCTCCAATGTTCACAGTTCTTGATTATTTTGTTTTGTTTTAGAATTTTTGTAACTAATAATTTCTCCTCTTATATAGGCTTTAAATGCTTCCCATCTCACACTAGCAGTAGTTTAGTCTCTGTTCAATTCAAAATAGTTATTAATGCAGCTTTCTATAAACTTAATAAAGGTAGGATCCTGAAACAAATATGTTTGTAACCTCCATCTTAAACAATGTTCCAGCCTACCTAGTTGAATTTCCATTGATACAGCTGCATGGTTGCTGATTACTATGCTATAGTACCTATATTTTTTAACATTGGACTGTAGTTCCATTTAGATTAAGAAATAATCAATACGTGAATGGGTTTTATATGTGCTTGAATAGCAGGAGTATTCCCTGTTATTAGGGTTCTGTATCCTCCAAATGTCATTAATTTTAAAATCGTTCATACAATTAGTCAGTGTTTTTTCCTAGTTTGTACATGGGTTGTGTCAGTTTGAGTGGACCTGTCTAACATCGGATTAATGGTGCAGTTGAAATCCCCTCCTATAATATATAGACCCTCTAAGGCAGACATGGTAAGAAATACATTTTCAAAAAAAGATTATCTTCATTGGGGCCATAGACATTTACAAAGTTTAGTTTTTGTGTCAAAATATTACCGTGCACTATAACATATCTTCCAAATAGATCTTGTATGATTTTTGCGACCTGGAATGGTATTGATCTACGTATAAGTATGGCGACACCCCTTGCATAAGTTTTATATGAGGCACAAAATACCTGGCCTGGCCACCTTTTATTTAAAAAAATATATATCTGAGCCTATTAAGTGGGTTTCTTGTAAGTAACTACTTTAGATTTAAGATATTTGATTCTATTAATTACTTGTTTGAGTTTGGTCAACTTTCTTATTCCTCGGACATTCCAACTGGTAATTTAAATTCCCAGTTTACTTTGTTTTAACATCTCCATACAATGTTATCTGCTTCCAATGGTTTGGAGAAAAAACAAAACAAAAACAAACAAACAAACAAACAAAAAAAACCCAGAAAACGGCGATGCAAGTACACACATGAACACCTACCCAGGAACACATACAAAACAACCACATAAACACCCCTCCCCCCACATGTACACAACATGAAAAAAAACTGGGGAACGTTGATCCACAACACTTGGGGAGCAACCAGTCAACCAAACTGGACCCATATCCTCAATTTAACTGTTTATTCTCCTTAACCGTGCACTCTGTTTTATAGAATAGTCTCCGTTTAGAACACAATGTTATTTTAACTAACCATATACATTAATAGTCTTATGAAACTTACTACTTCTGTGGAAAATAAGTGACCTTCTGCAGAAATCACTCAGGCTGTGAGATGTTTCTGTAGAACTCCTCAGCTTCGTTTGGCGTTGAGAAGAGATGCATCTTGCCGTTGTGCAGGACTCTCAGCTTGCAGGGGTTGTGTTGAAATCCGCGGAAAGCCTTGATGTCAACAAACAGCTTCGTGATAGCGTTGAAACTGCTGCGAACTCAAACTGTCTCCGCTGAAAGGTCCTGCACGAACGTTATCTTCGCCCCTTCGTGTGTGATATCCCGTCGCCGTGCTTCCCTGTAAACATATTCCTTCTCCTGGAACTTAAGGAAGCGAATGAGGATCGCTCTGCTTTGGTTGGGTCTTGCAGCTGCGAGCGTGCGGTGCACCCGCTCCAGGGTGAATGCTTTTTCGGGGCTTAAACCCAGCCACCGCGGTAGCATGTTGTTGACAAAATCAAAAGAGTGACTGCTCACCCTCCGCTCCTTTTCGTACACCAAGCACACGAAGATTCGTATCCCCCGGTTTTCCAGGTCATTAGTTTTGGATTCAAGGAAAGCGATCCGTTGAGTAAGTGTGTTCTGAGTTTAATGTAGAGTTCACATTTTCCAGCACGTCTTCGACATCTGCTCTGCTTCATCAATACGTGCTGTGTTAGCGGTAACATCTCATTTCACTTCTGTTACCTTGCTCTCCAGTGCAGCCATTGAGTTTGTCATGTCGATTAAACGGTCGGTCATACTGTCCAACTTTGTCCCAAAGTCTGCACGGAGTGATTTCAGCTCGTTTAAAACTTTAGCGAACTCGCTAGAGTTTCACTTTCAGCATTATGTAAAATATTCTTATGTTAATACCTTACAAAAATATAAAATAAAAAAACCTAGGAATTGTTTACAACTATAGCTATATTAATCAATAACAATTATAAAACTCCTATACAATATCTTAAGCATTATACCGTATAATGGTAGATACTTAGAATGGCACTTTGTGCTTTATAAATTATTTACTCAAAATCAACCAAAATCAAAAATAACAACTAAGATTACCTCCCTACACCCTAGCTACATAGCATCATATTTGAAGATAAGAATGCGGGTCTGAGATAGATAGATAGATACAGTAAGTAAATAAAATAGCATATATTACTAAATGGTAAATGGATGTGCAATATGAGGTGCAGTACTGAGAACTGTGGAACTGAGAGTGCGGCACTGCAAATCTGCATACAGACAGTACTTGGTCTAAGTGCTGGTGCTACTATATTTTCTTCTACATCTTCTAATTATTAATAACATACTTTTCAATCTCAAGAAGTTAGGAGAATTATTGTTATACAATAAATAAATGTAAACATACATGCTACTGTATGATTGATTGCAAACTGATTTTGCAATGCAATTTTAAATTTATAGAACTGAAAAATAGATTTTCTTTTATCTACTTACCTCAAATCCTCCAATGACAAGTATAGCACTGATGTTATGAATTTTCATCTGTTCAGCAATTTTATTCAGATGCTTAGCAGGAAGAGTTCTAAAAACAAGATAAAAAAAATCCAAAAATCACAAGATTCAAAAATCCCAAAAAAAAAAAAAAATATATATATATATATATATATATATAGTTAACCGATCTTTAATGTGTAATTTTTCATTTTTATTAATGTATACGCAATTTAGTTTTTTTGCATGGATGTGTGTGTGGCAGTTGCCTTTGTGTGAATACTTCACCTTTTTGTGCCTAGTAGGGGGACCCACCCTGACCAGTCCAGCCTTCAACGTCTCCCCATTTGATCTCACTTATCTGAAAGAGACAGACAGCAAAATGTATCATTGCTGCCTAAAAAAGTATCTCCAAAACACTTTACATAAAAACATGCTTTTATGTAACACGTAATTTAGTTTTGGGAGCTGGACCACGCCCGATTACCTCTACTGCCTATATATACCCGCATTCTCACTCCAGTCCCATGTCGAACAACGCACCCACCACCTCCCTATCTCCTCCCCATTTTTTTATTCTCATCCCAAAGACTGGCCACTAGAACTCCAGCCCAAGCCTTCTGAATTTGCCCCCTTGGCTTATTTCCGAGTGTGGTACATGCCAGCAAAAAGTAGGTTAACATAAAAAAGCTTTATTCTAAGTAATTCTAAAGCATTTATTTGGGTAATCATGAAATTTGCATGCAACGTAAGGGGAAGATGCTGGGCTCAATTATGTAGAAAATCTAAAAAAATTGACTTGTTTTATATGTATTTGAAGGACCTGCATAGAAAGGAAGTCTGGTCTTTACGGAGTAAGCCCCAGCATATGTTAAACTTTCTTATCTGTTATTCTATTCTGTAGAACTAAAACGGTGAACTGTGTTTCTACTGATTCCGGATGTAAAATATTAGTCTCATTACAAATATACTTCAAAATAGTTGATTTACATTTGTAAGTGTTTATGCTCAGTCTACTTCCACATAACTCTTTCAGTTTCTAGGTGCTGAGGTGTTACTAGGTCTGGTATATGACCATGATTGGCCATTTCACTCAATCCAGCCACCTTGCATCTACTTTCATTCCACATTTCATCAGCTTTATTTACCATATAGGTTTCTCTGTACAATTTTTTAGCCTACTTTTACCTTGTTCTTCAATAGATAACAGTTATATGATGTGTAGAATAACTATCTAACCAACATTGTCCTGTGGGCAGCAGCCTGTGACCAATGATGAAGGACTACAGGATGACTTACACAATGATGACTGTGCAACCACATATGAGCTATTGTCTCTGACTTTACATTTACAAGGTGAACCAGTGTGGTAGGAGTGTGTAATAGAGTGGACAGTGAATGGACACAGTTTTGAAAAATTCCAGCAGCACTTCTGTGTCTGATCCTCCTGTACCAATACTACACACACAAACACACTACCACCATGTCAGAGTTGCTGCAGTGCAGGGTTTGTTGTGGTCCTGTATGCAGTGAAACAAACAAATATTTTTGATTATTGTTTTTAATTTGCCACAGCAGTACATTTTGCAATAGACCATGTTCTATTTAAAAACCCTCAGTTATGCCAGTAAAGCACTGACATCAGGTAAAACCCAAAACACTTAAATTTAACTGCATTTCACTGCAATTCTGATAAAATATATGGTGGGGTTTAGAGTGGCTCAAACTCCTGAGACTATGAAACACAGCATGGGTGAGAATAAGGGCCTTATTTGGAGAAGTATAACGGCACTGACATTCATCCAGACAATGTATGCTAGTACCACACAAAGTTTGACAGCTAAAATTATGCAATTTTCTTGATTCTTTTCCCACAAAAGGCCCATTCCACATATATCAGCATATTTATACAGTACCAAAGTCAAAATAGCCATTTATTAAAAAAGCAGAACACTTATTATAAAAAAAAAAAAAAAAGAAAATTACACAAAGAACTCAAAAACTAAATATTATATCACGTTTGGGTATTGATTCCTTTGCCTTCATTAAAGCTTTCATTCTTTTCGGAAGAGGTGCTTTTAGCTTTTCAAAAAAACCCACAGGGATATTTTAATCACATCTCCAAAGGTGAATCTTAGACGTTGGCACAACCACATTCAATAATATTTGTTCAGAGAATACCAGCTGCTTCTTGTTTGTTTTGCAGTTACTCTGCAGTTAGTCTCATTTTCCTCTTTTTCTTGACAGCTACACATCCTTTCAGACCTATAGTGTTGAGATGTCTTCTCACAATAAAAGCTTTAATTTGCCTTTGAAGTTCCCTTTCCATACACGATCATTAACCTTAAATCAGAAAAAGTGGGACAGTATGTGAAATGTATATAAAAATGTATATATAAAGTCATGGCTGAAAGTGTTGGCACTTATGACCTTTTTTCATAAAATGAAGTATTTCTCCCAGACAATTATTGCAATTACACATGTTATGTTATAAACATGTTTATTTTCTTTGTGTGTATTGGAACAAAACAAAAGAAGCAGAGATCTGACATAATTTCAAATTTGACATCAAACAAAACAAGCAAAAATGGGTCGGACAAAATTATTGGCACCTTTTCAAAATTGTGGGCAAATAACTTTGTTTTTAAAACTTTGTTTTTTTGTTTTTTGTTCTGAAACTAGATAAAAAGGAGAGAAGTTGACTCATTGCATTGTGTGTCTATGTGTGCCACACTAGGCATGGAGAGCAGAAAGAGGAAAAGAGGACCTTAGAACCAAAATGATAGAAAAATATCATCTCAAGGTTACAAGTCAATCTCCAGAGATCTTAATGTTCCTTTGTCCATGGTGCACAACATAATCAAGAAGTTTAAAACGCATGGCACTGTAGGTAATCTCCCTTGATGTGGATGGAAGAGAAAAACTGATGAAAGCCTGCAACGCAGGATAGAGCAGATGGCGGATAAGCAGCCTCAATCAAGTTCCAAAGAAATTCAAGCTTTTCTGCAGGCTCAGAGTGCATCAGTTTCAACACAAACTATCTGTCAGCATTTGAATGAAATGAAACTCTATGGCAGGAGACCCAGGAGGCCCCTTATTTCTGACAAAGACATAAAAAAGCTAGACTGTAGTTTGCCAAAATGTAAAGCAAAAATTCTTCTGGAAAAACGTCTTGTGGACAGATGAGACCAAGATAAAGCTTTTTGGTTCATTAAGGCTGGGTTTGATTCCTCAGTCATGGGTCTTCCAGCAGGACAATGAACCCAAACGTACTTCAAAAAGTGGCCAGGAATGAATCTGGATCTAAATCCAATTAAACACCTGTGGAGAAATCTTAAAATTGTTGTTGGGAGAAGGCTCCCAAATTATATCAATTTTGTGTATAACAAAACATGTAATTGCATCATATTCTGGGAGAAATACTTTATTTTCTGGAAAACTTTCAGGGGTGGCAATACTTTTGGTCATGACTGTATATGTATTTGAGCGCAGTATAATTGAGCATTTAATTGTGCAATATAACCTTTATTTGTACAGTGTACAAAAGTGCAGTATTGTCTCCCTTTTGGGTTTTTGGTGTATAGAATAATGTTACCTATACAAAATATAAAGTATTACCTGGCCCTTGCTAAAGCCCTCGAACCCATCATGAACTGCAAACATGGTGTGACCTTCGGTAATGCCCACTCTGACTGCAGAACGGACTGCTGCGTTCATGCCGGCTGCTGGAGCTCCCACATTTAACACGGCCACATTAAATGAGCTCTAAAACATGGACAGAAAAATTATCACATGCACATGCATTCACTGATACAAAGGGCTGTTTACACTTTGCATTAACTTGCGTTTTTCAGTAATGCGACCACATTCTGATTTCCCTTGACCATATGGTTTAAACCAGGTATAAACATTCCAAACAATACCCGCTCCGTAAACAGATTATAACTGTTTCATTCAAACCATATTCAGAGGTGGCTAGAGATGGATCTTGAATATACTTAACCAAGGTGTAAACAGAATGTGTTCTCTTTATCTGTATACAATTAGTGGAAATTGGCTGAGTGCTGACCAACATGTGAGATAAACAACAAAACAAAAGATGCAAGATACACAAGGCTGAAGTTGTGCCCAAACTAGGAGCCTTCATGCACGCTATGTTGATGAAAGTGTCCAGGCCAAGCTAGTAATCAGTAATCAGAAAAGAATAAACAACATATGTATTGTCATGCTTTTTAACCAGAAAAGTACAATCCGTCCAGATCAGGTCAAACTGAGAATGCATTTGTAAACAAAATGCATTTACATGATCCAGACACAAAGCACATGTTAATGCAAGGTCTTGGAATAGGTGAAAAAAGCACTCATACCCAGATACACAAGGGTAAGTAGCTGCGTAAGAGAAAAACATCTGCATGTGTCCTCACACTGATTGAAAGTGGAATGCAGCAATTATAGATCAATACTCAGATCCGGTATTATATGCAAAGCCAAGAGAACTTTCTGTATCAGTGCAACTGATATAGTTACACAGTTGCACACATTCTCTCTCTCTCGTATTCCCTTTGTATCCACTTGGTTTTATCTATTAGCACCTGCAGATCACATAAACTCACAGCGCATAATAAAACTGTTAACTGGAGAGCTGCAACCAGTAAAGACTGTATCTTTGGGTGCAGCAGGTAAAAAACTGAAACTGAACAAATTCCTTCCAAATACACATTCTTAAAGATGATTACTTTTAAACTACTCATTACCTAATAAAAACTGTAACTGTGACCTAATCCAAAGAATTAAAATTACCTTTCAATACTTTTGGATCATTTGTGACAATAGAAAAACGATTGTATTTTATAGTTTGTATAGTTTTGTATAGTTTGTATAGTATAGTATAAAGAATTAAAATTTCACACATAAGCACTGAATTTGTGGTAGGTTCATTAAAAGAATAATAATTAATGGGCCTTTTAAAAACTATGAGTGGGCATTATTTGTGTCTCCTGAGAGACTTGTCCTGGCCCATAAGGCTTAAAAGGTGTTGTGTTTGAATGTTGTGAATGAATGGCAGAATATTGAGAGAATAAAAATGTAACTGCCACGAATGATGTCACATTGCACATCTCTCGCACAGACACTCATTAAACAGTCCACACAAACACACGCGCACACAACAATAACAGCAGAAACAGTGCTTTTGAGGTGGGATTCTTGTTAAGGTGGTACGAATTTTAAGGCGACATGGATCATTAAATAGTACAGCCACACTCACACACTAAGACAACAATAACTGGAATTCCACCTTAAAAGCACTGTTCCTGCTATTTTTTAGGTAGCAGTTTACTTAGCTTTTTGCTTAATGCATCGGGAACAGTGTTAATTTTGACAGCAAATTTTAATTTAGTCTTAGTCTTAGTCTTTTGACTAAAATGTCACTTAGTTTTAGTCATAATTTAGTCATCTGAATAGTTTTTAGTTGTAGTCTAGTTTTAGTCGACTAATTATCATTAGAATATAGTCGACTAAATCTACTGTCGATTCAGTCGACTAAAATATAAAGGGTGTAAAATGTAATGCTCTTTCAGTTTCCTTCAATTATTTAAATCATTATATATACTTACACAAAATTAAACATTTATTAACCAGTTATGGAATATTATTCATGTTTGAAAGACCAATACACATAAAAACAGATTTAACAAACATCTGAGGTCTTCCGCAACTGCAAAGTGAATAAGAGAAAACTGTTATTTAATCCTTGTATCACCATTTTATTTATTATCTCTTATTTATTTAATAATTGTTACTAGTGCTGTCGATCTAATTAAATTACATGCTCTGTGGTTAACTAATCTACATTAATTGCATTTATCACTTTTTACTATGAAAATATTTTTAATTCAAATAAATTTTAACATAACAGTAAATCAATAAATGAAAAACTGCCACATCTCTAGATCACAGTGTTTACTACACACTCTGCATATTAAGTGCACTAATTCATTGTAAATAAAACTAGCTAATCTGTTTCGTGCACTTTCTAGTGTGTACGGAGAGATTTGGGACACGATCATCAAACGCAGCTGGTTGGAGTTAGCTAGCTAGTCTCCCGACTCTGATACATGCACATATAACGTTTCACCGGCTTCACACATACCTGATCCAACTAATCTGACCATTACCCTTACTGAGTTAATACAGCGTTTACAGCAGGACACGCTCTAAACTGTACAGGGCAGCGTGCAGGACTACGATTAAGCAAGGCTAAGCTAGCGTTAGCAGCGATAAAGCTAGCTAACGCTGGTGCTGGGGGGCTGATGTCCAGCGTGGTGGTGATTTTCTCTAAACACAAACTCTAAACTCTCTTTCTCTCTGCTGACACTGTCTAGATAACTTAGTTCCATCATGAGTAGCGACAGTTCACAGGCTCGTATGGTCTTCCTGGGTTTAGACCAACTTTGTGAACGTGTGCGTTTGATTGACGGCTACTCGGCTTGTCCCGCCTCTCCATATACGCCCAAGTAGTTATGATTGGATGTTTTCCTAACTTGTCCCCGCCTTTCACAAAACTAAATCAGTTCTGATTGGATGTCGTCCCTGCCAAACATGTTCGTCTCGTTTTTATTCGTTGACTAAAGTGTAAATCAAGTCATAGTTTTTATCCTTTTTGTAGATTTTATTTCGTTATCGTCTCGTCTTCGTCATGAAAAAAAGTTTCGTTGACGAAAACTATGACGAAAATATTTCATCAACGAAATTAGCACTGGTCAGGAAACATTTAGGTGGACGTCCTGTTAAGGCTTCAGTTAGGATGGTACGAAATTTAAAGTGGCATGGATCATTAAACAGTACACACAAACTCACACTAAAACACAGCAGGAACATTGCTTTTAAGGTGGTATTGCAGAAATTTAAGGTGGAATGGATAATTAAACAGTGCTCACACTAAAACACATCAATAACAGCAGAAACAGTGCTTTTAAGGAGGAAGTCCAGAAATTTAAGGTGGGTTGGTCATTAAACAGCACTCACACTAATACACAGCAAAAACAATAATGTTTCTAAAATGCTACAACTAAACAAAATTTTTAAAAAAGAAGATGGATGGTTGGACAGTCAGACTGATGAATAGATGGACATAGAGACAACGTGTTGTGTATTATTTGCATGAGGAAAGGACGATGGCTACCTGGATGAATGGAAGAATTGAGGGATGGCTAGAATAAGGAATGGACAGAAATAGAAAAAATTAATGCTGTCTTACCGGCCTCGAAGTCTAACTGCCTCTTCAAAATTCCTCTCATCCATGGCCCTCTGCACTTCCTGAGTCTACATGCACACAAATACATCAATAACATCAAAATTTCAATCCCATTTTTAAAGTAAAAAAAATGTGTATATGCGTATATATGTGTATTTCATTAATATGGGGATGTTTCATTTAAGTAACAAAAGCTTAAAATGCTTTAAATAAGACAATAAAACATGGAAAAGCTACATTCTGTCCTGATCTGCCCTGAGTAAGTACATTCAGTTTTGTGGCTGTAGGTTGAATGATACTGTAATGTTTTTGTTCGCCTGAAAGAATGGGACCCTATGGGAGGCATGAGCGATGAATAAACAACAAACAGACGAGTGCAGGTCAGTAGGTCCGTGGATTAGAGCTTTGGGACTTGCCCTGAGCGAGTACATGCAGTTTTGTGGCTGTAGGTTCAATGAAACCATGAGGTTTTGGGGTGCCCAGAAAACAATAGGACTCTATGGGGAAAAAAGAGGGATGGAAAAAAGGACAACCAGGCAAGCGTGGGTCGAACGAATATTAAATTTCTGCCCAGACTTATTGTTTGCGAAATGGAGTGTGTTGGCTGAGCAGAAGTACAGTAGATTGGCACTTTTCCATCCTATTCATTCTGTATGGAAAAAAATGCTGGGAAAAATCTGTTGTTTTCCAGAATCTGTGCAACCGAACAAAAAGTTGTATACAAGCCTGAATCATACAATGATACTGGACAATCTGGAAGTGGAACTGAGGCGAAGATCTGGCAGAAACCAAAAAATTAATAACAATATAGTTGCGCATTGCAAAGCATAAAAAACAACTTTACACCTAGGGTTACAAATTCCAGAAGACTAACAGAGACCAGGTTGTGTTTTAATTTACATTTTCTAGCAAGTTTGTAAAACAGGGACTTGAACACCCCTGTTTAAATTATATTTGGTTAATTGTCTAAGTAAAGTATGCTACGATATGCTATACAGGTTACATTCAACTTAAACATGTCAAATTTGCAGGTACACATATGTCAAACCTTTTGCACAGTATGCATTTTATGTTTATTATATTTTCAATGGATTACATTGTCAGTAACTAAAGAACAATTTAGGATAAACTAGGGATGTGTTAACTTATTTAACTTAAAATAATGCTTGAAGGGATAGGATATGGTGAAGGTAAAAAAAAAACAATGGTGAGGACCTTGGCTGCTGTACTCAGTATGCACTCTATAAACGCCAAGACATAAATGCATGCATGTTTGCACAGTGGCTGATACACAAAAGACACAAAAACACACTAACCATCTGCACACATTCCATAAGAGGCAGTCTAATTGCCTGATTTCCACGCAGAGACACCACACAGGCAGGAGTGTCCGGAGATGCTTCCAAAAGAGCTAACACTGCCTCCACCCCCATTCTACTGGCCTTGAGAAAGAGAGAGAAACAGAGAGAGCCCAAAGACTTTCATTTTGTTGTTTTTGTTTTACACAAGCTTGTGAACATACATTGAAGGTTTGTTTCACTTATCTCCGGCAAAGTTAGATTTAGCCCTCTATTATCAAATTTGCATTCAGCTGCTGAATGCTATTGTTTTATTGCCTACCTATTAGAGTATCTGCAGGAAGTAATACATGCTTATAGGAATGTTATGTAAATGAGTCACTGGTCGGCTTGCGCTTGATTTCAAGTGCTAAAGATGATTCATCATATGCACTCAAATATCCATTTCCACATTGTGTGAAAGTTACATAAAACTAATACAGAGTAGTTTGTATGTCATCAAGTCTGTCATCTTTTTAATGCAACTGCAGATGAATATGGGCCAATGTGTATAAATGTCCTACTTTTCTGAGACCCACTTGAGACCACATTTTCCATCATTTATCTTTCACTAGCTCCAAAAAAAAATGAAAAATGGCTAGCTTTACCATTACCCTAACCCCAAACGCTAACCTTGAACCTTACTGTGCTTGAACCATGATGATCATTATAGATTGTAATTTATAGATGGTTGTTAAGCTGTTATAGCGGTTATGGCAGTCCACAGAAATCGACTTAAGCAGACAAATATGATTGCCTTTGCTTGCTAACAATGAACATTTTTTTTACAAATGGCCATTTTTATCCACTGTTTTGAGAGCTACTAAAGAAAGAAAACCAACTATGTAAAAATTAAACTTCATAAAAATGTGACTTTCTTTTCATGTATTGTTTATTCAGTATCAGTGTTGTAAGGATGTTTGAAAAATTCTATAAGTGACACAGACTTTGCTTGCAAATATATATATGTTTATTTACAGAGAAAAATACGGTGACATTCAGGCATGACGTCGTGCCTGGAGAGGCTTCGAAGGCTCAAAGTTCCTTAAATACCATGATTGTTTTTCGAACATATGAGACATGATATAAGATGCAGATTATTTTCCTCTTCCTCTAGGACGTTAACCTTTGACTCGGACCCCTTTTCTACTCACGCACATATGAATCTGTTCACCACTTTTTCAAATCTACAAGATCTTCACATTAATGGCACGTTCATCACTTTGAACTGCAAAGTACAATGAAGTTTGCATACCAGTATTCTGTCAAAGGCGGAGGGCGTACCACCTCTCTGCACATGGCCCAGGATGGTGACACGGGTATCAAATCCCAAACATTTTACCACAAGCTACAACACAAAGATAACAGCATCTGCTTGAGATTAACTAACACAATGAATCAAAGCCCACAGAGCTCTCCACCACCACCTTCACACACAATAACAAAGCTTCATAGCACAGATGCAGTCAAATGGATTGTGAAAGAAAGACAGAAAGAGAGAGTTTTCTCACATTTGTGCGTGAGACCACTGTTAAAAATATTATACTGAAACATCGCTGATAACACTGATAACAAATAAGATATGGCATATGGCATTTAATACAGAAAGACCAAATTTCATTTAAGATACTCCCAATACAGTGTGAGGAACTTCAGTAGATGCACATTTGTCCCAGCTCTGAATTTCTCTCACACCTGTTTTGCTATCTCAGGTGCACTGGTGATTCAGTATCCCTCTAGCTGGTGCTAGGCATTGAGCACAGTAACCCTCAACACATTTGTTTGGTACTTACACAAACTGCATACAGTTGGAACAGCTATGTCAGCAACAGCTTAGCTCACTAATTAGAGGGGTTTCCGGAAACTTTTTGACATATAATTGTTTTTATGACTAAGCAATGGAAACTGCTTTGGTAAGGCAGTAATTATAAGCCTCAGTTTCAGTGCCTATAGTGTTTGGCTCTAACCCACAACAGAATCACATCTGTGCAAATCTGTTAACATGTTTTATCATTGCACACAGATGTCCACATGATCTAAAAACTAAAAGCTTTAGGTACTGTTTAGTTTTGGTGGTTTACTAGGCCTTGCATAATGATTGCATGTATACAATACAATGATTTTAAATGTGTGAGCGATTTTTCACTTAGCAAGGGGCATTTACATTTTTTGGTAGCTGTCTTGATAACTACCTTAAATTTTGAATGAAATTATAACTATTTTACATAGTTCAGCTGATTCTTTATCAACCTTGATTAAGCAGTTAATTAGGGTTTTCCTAAGTTGATAAAAGATAGGGTACAATAAGACAGAATTAACAAATTAAGATTTTCTTCTGTAATATGTCTCATTCTCTGTTATTTAAACTAATAACTTAGTCAGCTATTACATTTGTGTGTGTGTGTGTGTGATTAAACGTGGTTTCGGATGCAAATCATGGAAACCCAATGCATTTCAATTATTCAATTTTTATTAAATTTTTATACCTGACTCTGTCCCTGACCCTGTTCTTCAATAGCTTTATAACCAGATGCTGAGCTCTGGGATTAGAATATGTGACTGCTGAAGTACAGACCCAGTCTAGGTGGTGATAAGAACAGTTTGGTAGAAGAGCATGCAGTCTATTGTAGCCATCTCTGCAGTATTCACGTCTTTCACATAGTCCGTAGTTATAGGCTTGCTGTGTGAGTCTAAGGCTCCCTCTGCTACTATGATGATATTAAGCCTTTTCTTATCTGCTCGGTTCTACAGGAGATTTAAAAGCACAAAAATATCAGACATGCAGAGCAAAAAAAATGCAGTACTTATTTCTTTGACAGCATCAGATGTGATGGGTTTGCCATGTTGGTCTATGGCAGATTCTGCAACTATGATTATGTTGAGACAAGAAACATATATACAAAAACAAAGGAGAAGCAAAGCGACATCTCTGTGTGCGTGAGTCTGTTTACGCCATAGGGTAATTTCTTATGACACTATGGATCATAATCTGTGATAACATTACACAACAGAAAAAATATCACTCTAAATGGCTAATCTGAGCACAATGTGAGACTTTACTGATATCAGCACTAAAGCTCAAGAGAAAATAAATTAAATTACTTCTTCTTTAGTATTTAGCTTTAGCTTATTAAATTGTAAATACTGCGACCCCATTTTGTACAAATAAAAAAAATGATTGTGCAGTTTTTTGCATACTTTGTTAGCCCCATTTACCCTGTTCATCAATGGTCAGGATACCCACAAGATTGCCACAAAGAAGATATTATGGAGGTGCAGGATCACTCTTAGTACTGCAGGGACACTGACATTTTGGCAATGTGTTAGTGTGTGTTGCACTGGTATGAGTGGTTCTGACAGTGATGCTGGAGACCTTGAACACCTCATTGTGACTGCTGGACTGAGAATCGTCCACCAACCAATAACATTCAAGCAACAGCGCACTGTGGGCAGCAGCCTATGGTCACTGTAGCTGTAGCAGATGAGCAATCATCTGTGACATGTACCAACAAGGTTGGTGTGTATAATCGAGAGTACAGCAGGTGGGCACAATGTTTAAAGGCACCAGCAGCACTGCTGTGTCTGATTCACTCACGCCAGCATAACACACACTAACATGCCACCCCATCACCATGTCGGTGTCACTGAAGTTTTAAGAATGATCCAATACCTGCATGTGCAATGCTCTTGCAGAGGTCCTGACAGAACATGGTAAAAGGGGGATAACAAAGCTAGTAGAAAAAAAGATGAACTGCAGTCTTTAACTGTAGAACTACAAAGTGTTCATATATGGCAAGTGGACCAGATATATAACGAACAATGAGTGTCGATACAAAGGATGTTTACTTAATGAAGTGGCTGATCATTGCACACTAGAGAGACAAAAGTATTGGATACCTTACTCATTACACCTATGGGACCTTTTACGACATCTTATTCTAAACCAATAGAAACTGATATAGAGTTGGTCCCATTATTCTGGAAAGGCTTTCTATGAGAACTTGGAGTGTCAATAGGAATCTTGGGACCATTTATCCAGAAGAGCATTGGTGACACTGATGTTGGATGAGAGGGCCTAGCTCACAATATTCATTTTAGTCTACCCCAAAGGTGTTTGATGGGGTAAAGGTCAGGGCTCTGTACAGGACAGCCAAATTTCTCCGCACCAAACTCACCCAACCATGCTGGCTTTGTATACTAGAACATGCAGGAACAGAAAAGGGTGTTCCTAAAACTGTTTCCACAAGGTTGAAAGCATTAGGAGTGGCATTAAGTTTTCCCTTCACTGGAACTAATGGGACCTGGGCTGATCCCTGGAAAACAACCGTATAGTACTATCCCTACTTCACCAAACCTTTTAGTCAGCACAATGCACTTAGACAGTTAACGTTCTCCTGGCATTCACCAAACCTGGACTTGTAAATGAGATTGAGAAGCTTGACTGTTTAGTTCACACAACACATCTCTACAGTACAGAGTCCAGTGGGGGCACTTTTACACCACCCCATCTGATGCTTGGCATTGTGCTTGGTGATGCAAGGCTTTTATGCAGCTGCCTGGCTCTGGAAACCCATGTCATGAAGCTTCCCATGCACATTTTTTGTGCTGGTGTTGATGCCAGAGAAGGTTTGGAGACCCTTTGGCCTGAGTCACTGTTTTTACTTTTCAATAATTGCACTTACAGTTGATTGTGGATTATCTAGGAGACAATGTGACTATATATATATATATATATATATATATATATATATATAGTTTATAAACATTGAGGATCTCTACTATTGGTCTGTTGTATATTGTATCACGTTTTCAAATTATGCGAAAAATAAAAACAGATTACAATGTTTCTGCAACATCTACTGTTTCTTATTGAAGACAACAATGTAAAATATGTATGTATGTAAAATATGTCTTTCCATTATGCTAGTTGCTAACTACTTCATACAGGGCATATATTACAGTAAACTCTGACAGATCTATTATACTTATCATATATGAAGCCTCACCCACAGTGTCTCCCCATCACCTCCAAGACAAATGTTCTCTGATGGCTACAACACAAACATAACATGCAAAATCATTAGATCATTTATCTGCTGGCTCTATGGACTGAAATACAGCTGAGCAGAACATGTGATAGATCACCTATCATTTTATGACATTTATATAGGTTGGCAATGTCACACCCTCTGGTCGTAATAGCTTTTTCTTTGTTTCTGTTGGTGGCCATATAGTGTGTTTTCTGTGTATATTGTGTCCATATTGACCACTTGGGGGCACCTCACTGCATAAAAGTTCATCAGGCAGCCATCTAGAGTGACATTCGTGGTTCTCTCTCCTTGGACCTGACCTGGAAGAACTTCTGTCTAGACCAGCCTGGCACTCTTCATAACTCCCCTGGGATGTAGGGTACAGGTGCGTTTTGTTGTCCACCCTCTCCTGTTTTAATGCGGGCTTTTAGTGTAGTTTTGTGTATTTTGTTTTTTTTTTGTTTTTTTGTTTTAGTCTTGGTAAACTAGTTGTTTTGTGGGTTATTTGGCATTCCTGAAGACAGTGTCCCAGTTTACTGTTACCCTGCAAACCAACCCTACAGTTCTGTTTTTTAAACCCACTTTCACATTCTGTCACGGCCTAACCCTAGACCGGGTTGTAACAAATGGAACACAATACATAAAACAATAGCCTGCTGGCATGACTAAACATGAATGTAGCTGCTTACTGGTGTCTATTGTGTGTGCCTTTAGACATGTGTGCATGCTACCTATGAGTTCATCTGCCTGACGCTGTGGTTATGCATGTGTATTGCATTAGAGTAAAAATCTGGTCCAATCTTGAATGCCAACTGAAAGTCTGAATATTATGAGTGTATTACGTTTAGGTGTCAAAACCTAAATATTTATCATGAATATAATGTTTTTTTTACATAAAAAAGAAAAGATATATGGTAGGAGTCACTGATAGTGCTAAAAGGGGCACATGTTATAAGCAAAAGGTACTTTTATGGACAACAAGCAACTTCATATTCCAACTGCGATAATCTAAAAATAAAAAAGCTAAACATTGATGCCCAATATCAGCCGAAATGATAATACAAACCCAAATCAAAAAAAGTTGGAACAGTATCTAATACAAAAAGAAACTTACTTTGACTTGTATTTCACTGTATGAACACAACATACTACATGTTTTGCCTGGTCAATTTATTTAAAAATCTTTGTATTTTCCTGCCATTCAGACCTGCAACATTTCAACATTTAAAAAAAGGTTGTAATGAAAGCAACTTATTATTGAGGTAAAATACTTTTAATAATATTGTGTTGTAAAATAGTTGATGTCAGCAGGTGATTGAAATTACGATTTGTTACAAAAGCCTAGTACTTCAAGAGCAACGATAGGCTGAGGATAATCAACTTATCAACAAATTAATTCTAGGCAGTATATTGACTTTTTACAGTATATCACTATGTTTTCAATCAAGTTATAGCATGAGACAATACCATATATATAAATACAGTTTGATGTTGTCTTTAAATATCCAACCTGCTGTGCCAGTGTTGTAATCAGTGCAACTACACTGGGAGACTTTCAGTCTTAAAAATAAATAATACTAGAAAACCTTAAACAGCTTTAATTCTCAGGTCTGAAGCAACATACGTTCTATAACCAAGTTCATGACATTACAGTCTTACTTCATTATTGGGCATCTTAATCCATTTTTAGGAGGTTTTGGTCAAATTAACAATTTACCCTAATTATCTTGAATTAGCTAAGAAGTATTAAAGTAAATTTAGAGTGCTTGATGTACAAGGTTATAAACATAAAAACAATAAAAACAACAAAAAGAAGTTGGCTCTTTTGTTTTAAATGGCAATAGTTTTTTTTTATTGATTTTGGTTGAAATGTCAGCATATGATGATGGATACTTGTAGGTTACACCATATGAAGCATATTTATATAAAATGTATTTTATTTTCATCATAGTCTGTCTTAATAACAGCTCATATCTCTAATGACATCTCACATCTCTAGTGGCTGTCAGGAGAATTGCTATTCACATCGTCCATTTTGCCCTCAATGCGTTCACTCACTTTGGGAATAAATAGCAACGACTTTCACAAACGCTGAAACATAGCTCTTGTTTTCAGTAACCAAGCACGCTCAATGGGCTTTTGCAGATGCTAACTCCATCGTAACTTATTCTAGCTTAGCATCAACAAACATTTCTTGATAGTCATGACAGGTTCTTGAAGCAGATTCCAGGTTCTTTTACTTAACCAAAAGGATTTTTGGATTAAACCTTTTTTCTAAACCTCAGGGTATAACATTTCTATATGAACAATACTGAAGAATATCAATAAACATGTTTTTCCTTAATTTGGCTCTTACAGTGTCTGTTTGTCTCTGTGTGTGTGTTTATACCTCTGTGCTGTGGTCATTATAGCGTCCACCACCTCTATGATCCTGTGCAGAGCAGAGTCGGTGCCAATGGTCATGTCCGTTAAACAAAAGTCATTATCTATGGAGCCCACCATGCCCACAATATGCAGCACAGAGTGGGTTTCAGCTGCTTGCAGCTCATCTATCTGACCTGAGACAGAAACACACAGCATGACATCATTAAAAAATAATAAAGAATATTCAAAGTAAGAAAGAAACATATTTTAGTAACACCAAGCCCAGAAATATGCAGAACAACACCAGAGCTCAAATAGATCTGTTTATGTAGATTCATGTGCATCTTGAGTAGCGGCTACATTTGAATGCTCACTTGCTGTTGGACAGAGTGTTTGAATTAAACACCCTGTTTTTTTGTTACTGCGTCTTTAAGGCTTGTTTACCACAGCTTTGTAAATGTAGTATATTTTGACACAGTCTGTGTATTTCTGTATGTTTCAAGTAAAAAAAAAAAAAAAACACATACAGGTTCCTTATTTTTCTGAATGTTGTACGTATTTGAACAGTACCGCACTTTACACACGGGCCCTTGCCGTCTTCAGTGGCGCTGTGGCGATTCCGGCTATTATAATAGAAACTACAAGGAGAAATGGAAAGATCAGGAACCATAAAGGAAATGTAACGATTGTAATTTGTTCTCTGGTTTACTTGGTTTATTAATATAATAGAATTTTTTTTTAGAATTTTTTATTCGGCGAAACGCGAATATACATCGAATATCCAATATCAACCTAACTCAACGATCATAAGAAGTGTTAAGACTATTAAATCAGTATTACAAGTCTGATGAACCAAAGTTTTAATCCAACTCACCTGTCGGCTCCTCTTTGTTCACCATATTTGTTGTAGTTTGAGAGTTCAATTCCAATTCAAGGAAAGATCTCATTTGGCTTTATTGGTTTGTGACATGACGTCATTTGATGTTATTGTCACTCTGACGATGTTTTTATAGCAGAAACTCATATCGTGATAACACTAAAAATACCTGATTGAATAAGCTCCTCTAATAGGCTGCTCCACTCCTCCCTGAACAGATTAGCCCCAGTCAGGCTGCCATCTCCACCAGTTACACACAGGTTCGTGATTCCGAGGCACACCAGGTTCAGAGCCGCACGCAGACGACCTTTATGTGTACAAAACTCTTTACAGCGGGTGCTGCCAATCACTGTACCGCCCTACACAAAATTACACACAAATACACAGCCTTACAAATTTCATATGTAAACAAATATCTGGCATATGTTCAGCATATTTCTCTACCTGTGTTAACAAAGCAAGTTTCAAGCGAAACATTGCACTTTGAAAAAACATTGTCTTTACCAGGAAAGCCATTTCAGATAAAAAAAAAAGCTGGGAAAAGTCTGACCAATTATTCCTGACCAGTATGTCTATTTTACGTAAATGTAGCTTGACTAGCTAATACAGGCCAATAATTGTCAAGCCTCCAGATCTGAGAATTGAGTCAGCAGATAGTCTAGTAAGTAGTATGGGTAATATTGTAAGTTCATACAAATAATTATCATCAGCAGGTTTATCACAAATGTTTTTTTTATCCAAATTAAATTACAAAGTACAGCATATGAGCGGTACAGAGTTTATCCTATAGCTAGCATCTTCTCTGATATGTAGCATATGTACAGTCCCTGACAGAAGTTCTGTCGCTTATCCATCTTGTGGAAACAAAAGCTTACAACCTGACTTTAAATTCATTCATTGCTTTTAGAAATGACTCATATAAAAGCTGAAACTCTCCTAAATGAGGTTTAATTTACGAAAATAAATTTGCTTCTCTGCAGAAATATTGATCATTTAATAAACACAGAAAAGTCAGATTTTGGCAAGACAAATGTTTTGTTGCCTACAGAAAGTAATGTGAAAATCAAACAAATAATTTACTTCAAATACAAAGATGTTTCATAACATTGGTGAATGAAGTTGTGGTGTTATTAGAGCCATATTTAATATTTTGTGTGACTTCCATGAGCTTGAAGGATTGCATCCATGCGGTTCGACAATGATTCATACAATTTATTGATGAAGTCATCAGGAATAAGCAAAGAATGCAGTCTTACATGCGTCCCAAAGTTCAAGATTCTTTGGTTTTGTCTTCCAACCTTCCTATTTCATCCTACCCCAAACATGCTCAATGACGTTCATGTCTGGTGACTGGCTGGCCAGTCCTGGAGCACCTTGATCTTCTTCGCCTTGAGGAACTTTGATATAGAGATGGATGTATGAGATGGAGCACCATCCTGCTGCAAAATTTGACCACTTTTATTATTGGGAGGTAATACTTCTTGATATTTTAGGCTATTGATATTGTCTTCCACCTTGCAAATGTTTCGCACACCCCCATATTGAATGCAACCCCAGAACATGATCTTAACTGTTTTCTGGGTGAATCCTGGATCCATACAGGCACCAGTAGGTCTCCTGCAGTATTTGCGGCGGCTGTGGTGTAATTCAACTGAAGATTCATCTGAGAAATCCAGAGTTCATCCGTTTAGCAGGCTGTGGGCCTTGGCAAATGCCACACAGTTTTTTAATTGCCTTTTGTTTAGTGCTGGCTTCTGGGCACTGATTCGACCATAGAGGCCATTTCAAGATAGAATCCTACAAACTGTTCTAGTTGACACAGGGACTTGAGGTGACCAGACCTGTTAGAGCTCTGCTGCAGTGGAAGAGGGGCTGCTTGGATTTTTTAACCAACAAACGTTCCTCCTGAGCAGTTGTCGTGCGGGGTCTGCTGGACCTGGGCTTGTCAAAAACATCTCCAGTCTCTTCAAATCTTTTTTTAATTCTTTGTAGCTGAGACACTTTAAAGGTGCCAGCCACCTCTGCAGTGGATATGGTCTTCAGCCTCTTGATAATCAAGGCTTTGGTTGCAGGGTGGATTTTTGGTATGTTGTCAGAGGTCAAGTTTCAGTTCAAGGTCTGGGATGGTGGGGTTCTTTTTATACACACCCACTAATTAACCGATCAATTAGTGAGCACAGGTGAGGATGTAAACTAGGATTGGGTGCATTAAATGATCAATATTTCTGCAGTGAAGCAAATATATTTTCGTAAATTAAACCTCATTTGGGAGAGTTTCAGCTTTCGAGACATTTCTAAAACCAATGGATGAATTTAAAGTCAGGTTATAAGCTTTTGTTTCTACAACATGGATAAGCGACAGAACTTCTGTCAGGGACTGTAGTGGTTCTCTGGGTTTATCTCGTTAAAAACGATTACAAACTATTTATAAACTAAATATTGCCAAACTGTTATATTGGCATGCTTCTTCTGGACAATCTTATCACTGTGAAGTTTATGCTCATAATTAAATGTAATGAATACCCAAACTGTGATTTCAGTTTTCAAATACCGGCACCTGAAATGATAAATCGAGTACTTATGTACTGTGCACATCTCTAGGGGATCTCTACAAGTAACTAAATGACAATAAAATAGTGCCATGTGCTGTTTTGGGTAAAATAGGGGTGTGAACATGTCTAAGCAGTGTGTTCAAAACGACAACCCCCCGTAAAACAAAATATCCCAAAACAAAACAAAGAGATCAGGGTATCAGGAGATCTGGAATAAAACAAAATCTATTATAAACATATTTTATTTTGAAAATATTAGCAGTACTATTTAAGAGAAAACTAGGGAATACATATTTAACAACAAAATTAAAATAAATATAAAATGGCTTTATGATCCCAATTAACCCAATTAAAGACCCAATTAACTACCTAATATGCAGTTTGTGTGGTTAGTTTTTATGATACATAAGTTGTTCTGTGTTTTAGATGTAGTGACACTCTATACTTATAAGCACTATCAGCTACCAATAGGATTACCAAAACTGCGAACTGTGCATTTAGTCTTTAATGAAAACTTCTGCTATACATGATAATGGTACACTGATAAGTGTCATATCACATTTTAATATCATCTGTATGTAGTACTGACCAGTTGCAGCATGCTGGAAACACTTTCCCATGTGGCCTCTCTGATGTTGTCATCTCTATCCACCATGCCCTGGTAACCCTGCATGACACAGTTATCCTTTATCTTCACATGCTATTAATTGATCACAAAGCAGTATTTAAATGACTTCCCCAATACATTAAATTCACACTGGTTCTGTTCATTCATAATCCTACACCTTCAGTTTTTTATGGACTAAGTGGACCATTCTACCAAATTAGTTCAAATTGCAGCCCCACTGTAAAAACATTGTAAAAAAACAATGGTATAGTAATTAACCCAAGCCATTAGTTAAGAAACAGCCTAAATAAATACAAAATCATCATTTACAGGATGCTTGCTATTGAAAAGTGGAAAAATGTGAAAATAGTACCTAAAATCATTCAACTTAAAATCTTTTTGCTTTATTTTATTGTTAAAACATTATTAGTCACACACATTCTAGAGTAGAAAGAGAGACTGCATCTCAGCCCCAAAGCCAGAAGATCAATGTTAATAATCCTCATATTTTCTATGCAACTAAATGTTTTGTGTTTTAATGAAAATATTGCATTATTATATATATCCAACAGTTCATTGCTGTGTTTGCTAAACATATGCTGACCTTGTTTAGTTATGCTCAAAATTAGCCAAAATTGTCACTAGTGAAATAGTCATTACTAAAACATTTAAATAATGTTAAGGTATAGGATCACTCAAAACAAAATACTTTCAATATTTTACCTCATGGATAAAATACACTTTGGCTCCAACATAGATGCCCATCCTGACCACAGCCCTTACTGTTCCATTCATTCCTAGAGAGAGAGAAAAAGAGAGAGATGCTGAACTAACGGCAGTAATTATGTTGAGATAACAAGTGTAGTGATGCTAAACTGACAGAACTAGTGGTGCTAATCAGATCTCTGAAATGATGCTCTGAAACGTATCATGTAGTGATGCTGAGCTGATGGCTGTAGTGACGCAATGTGGCTTGGTGGAATAGAGCACTGCTACTTGACCCTCCTTACGTACGCGCGCTCTACCCAGCGCCCTGCGGGATTCCACACTAACAGCTGTATCACAAATTCTCTGAACCAAAACGGACCAGACTGTCATTCTGATGTATAACTGGGACATTCATTTCAAGCATCCCTTTTTATTTTCATAAATAAATCAAGTGCATGAAACTCATTACTCTAGTTAATTATCTCTAAGGACTGCAAGTTACCTTAGAAAGGGGGGACTTTTTACACGAAATGTAAACCGATTTATATAACTGGAAAAGAAAGTAAAACCTTGCTAAAATTTCTTGATCTGAACTTTTATTTCTATAATAACAATAATAAGGTCAAAAGAGAGATTAACTGCCAATACTGAATTATGTAGCACCAATGAAGCTGTGCCTAATTAGTTCAAGTGAAGTGTTGGCTGGAGGGATGGAGGGATATCTGTTGCATCATCGCTTTTTATGAGAACACTGGAGACAAAACCATATTTAGACAAATTTTAACTGCTCAAATTCCTCATGTGAAACGCAGGTGAACCCGGTTAAAACCCCTCACCTTGAGCATCCCCGCCGCTGGTCAGCCCTCTGATGGACTTCCCCGCACCAGAGAGGTTCTCGAATATTTTTTTAGAACCCGGCATCGTTACGGTAAAGCAAGCTTTCTTTAGCACCTTGTGTTGTTCCAGATTAAGATGGCAGCAAAATACGCTGGCTATTTGAAAATGGCAACAAGAATTCGAGCTGCTTTTTTTATTGCATTAGTTTTGTTTCCCTCATCCGTATTCCGACGAGCTCCGCCTCCTGCGCACCTGGATTGGCTAGTAGTTTGTAGCTGGGATTGGGTGAACACCTTGTGAGTTTATTTTACCCCAGCCAATCAAAGCACAGGATCCGCCGGGCTTCGGAATACGGGTGGGGTAAAATTGCATTAAATAATTAATTTTTGTGCTAGACTGACTGACAGCTCCAAAGACCAATAGGCTTGCAGATCACGTCTACCGTCCAAACAATTGGACCGATTAAAGTTAAAATGCTTGGATCAATGAGGGCTTGCTTTGGGCTTGCTGTATTAGTAATACACATATTACAGTCGATTTACAGTCAATTTATATCAAGAAGCTAAAATTAAAATTTAATAAAGGGCTTGTCAAGGTCAACATGATTTTACTGCAAATAGTCACTTTATATTGGAGTGTTAAAATAATAACAACAGATTTTCTGTTGTTAGCTTGTGCATACATAGCGTATGTTAAACGGTTTCCGCAAACGTGCAGCTTGCTTCTTCCTGACAAATGACCTTCCTGCAGGCCTGTGTGTGGGTGTGGATGAGTGTGTGTCCCTATCCTCATATGGCTTCTGCTTTCTTTCTGATAGTGGGGAAAAGACTGTCGTAAAACCTGAGAAGACCGATTTAAGAAGTGGTATTAGTGATAGTGAGAAAAAGAAAGGATGACACAGGTAGAACAAGAAGAAATCTTATTAAATATAAACAACTGTACACAGACACACTTGCTGTCTCCACTATGTTTGTGTTAGGTACATGAAGACTGCAAGGTGCACGGAAGAAGAGTGGAAGAATTGTTCAAAAGCTGCAGGATCAGCAGCTTAATAGTTAAGGCATTAAACAATAAAGCTGATCTAACAGTGAGCTCAATTATTCACTGCCTGTTGCCCTAAAAAAATCTACAGTTAAGTGGATAGAAATCTAAATCTTCTAAACGTTATTGTTATTAATAAATTAGATTATAATAAACCTTATATGACAACAGCGTACATTGTTTACAAACAATTATGTGGCTTGTTTACATGAGGTTATTTCCATAAATAAGCTGTCGGAAATTGTTTGTCAAACTGATCATTAAAGTTTCATCTGATCTTTTGGGGTTTTCTCAGAGCATAGGCATTGGGGTTGTAGGCCAAAAGTGGATTCTTTGCTGTTTATGACCCTCTATAGCAGCTCTTAATGCAGAGAGCGGTATCTTTTTATGCGATTATCTGATTATCTGACCAATGCTACAATTAAGCTAATTACAGTTAGCAATGGGATTTAGTCTGCAAGGGGATTTGCACTGTCATGTTACCGTCAAGCTAACATTGGTATACAATTACTTTTCACATTGACTTTAATACTGTCCAGCTGTCACTTAAACACTGGAACCCAAACATATTTTTGAAGTGAATGATTCAAGGGAATCTAGTAAAAAGTTTAACTTAAAGCCCAAATGTGAGTTTATTATAGAAGCCTTTTAGTGTGGTAGCTATTGGGGAAAAAAACTGTAGGTATTTTTATAATAAAGGAGAAACATTATATTAGATTCTTTGCAGATGATGAACTACAGATGGAGGTCAGGATTGATTTTCTACGTAACTAGCATCACAAGCTCTGAAAATGTATTTGGTTTGCGTTGTTTAAGGTTTTCTAAAAATTGATCTCACCAAGAAACCATAAGGGGCTTTCATTAAGTAGCTAAATTCATTGTTGAGCATTTATTCAGTGCTTGTCAAAATTGTAAAAGATAAAAATAAATGTTTTACTTACTTTGCTTACGTCTTAAATAAATATATATTAATACATGAAAAAAGTACCAGGATGTACATTGTACCATTGCCAAAAACCCAACCACTGTATAATATGTCAAACAGAGGTGGCATTTAGGATTTAGCCGCCTGTACTCAGTTCCTTACTGAAAGAAGAGCGCACTATTTGGGTGAAGACGGCACAGAATGTAGGGAGCAGGGAGCCATTTGAGATTCAGCCACCGACGAAATATTTGTATATGCTGCCATCGTGTGTCGCTGTCGTGCTATTACTACTGATATTAGTGTCCAGAAATGTTAACCGTTGTTTTGGTGCTTAATTCATCAGTTTAGAGTGTTTTGTTATTCTAGGAGCTCTGCTCCATGGTTGTCTTTTCAGAAGCCAGCAGTTTTTATCTGTATCTGTAACGGACTGTATGTTTTTTGTAATATCCTACAGGTTCAGTCTTACACTTTGCCGGCTACCATAGCAACGCCCAACAAACCCAAGCATGGTCAACAGTAAGTGTGTTTTCTTCTATTATATTGTTATTACAGCGAAAGTTCTCAAACATTTCAGCATAACTGGATAACAGATAATATAGATTGTTGTCTGTAATAACATCCACTTTTTAAATTAAATCTTCTGCTTTCGGGTAACGTTAAATTAATATGTACGATAGCTTAACTACGTTACGTTTCACTGTTAACTGTAGCGGAGAAATAAAGTTATCAGAGCTGATAATTCAGTCAGCTAAGCTCAGTTTTGACATTTGTTTGTGTTTGCAGGCCTGAAAGGCAAAAGTGCTGAGGTTCTAAATTTATAGTTCTAAATTCTGAGTTTTGCTCAGTATCGTAGTGTCGTATGTCCGTGTTAGGAATGAAAGAAGCCACACAGTTAACAACACAAAGTTATAGTCCACAATACTGAAAACCTGCACGATATTAAAACCGAGTAATCGTAGTGATTTAATTAGTCCTTTTTATATCTGAGTTATATATTTGTTAATAACCAAACGAATTCAGATTCAATGGCATGAAATTACAGTAGCATAAAGTTACAGTAGCTATAGTTTCTTTACTGTAACTGTTTTTATACTTAATAGCTGCCATATACATTGTTCTCTGGTTCTATTGATTCGCATTAAAAGAAAAGTATTTTTCATTTTGGAGATACTTGTTTTTTTTATTGGACTTAAGAATATTAATATTATAACTTATTATTATTTTCCCCTTTGTACCTCTAATAATTAAATAAGGTTAAATAACTTGACACATTTCTTATACCATCTTTTAGTGCAGGGGTGTACTAACTCATCCACAAAAGGCTGTTCTTTTATTTCACTCCAGCGGGTGCACACGTGACTTTACTAAGGATTTTGCATCTCCGTTACAAAGGGTGATGTGATACACATCACCGTGCATTGCTATAGTTGCAACACTTTGAAAAACACATACATATGTAGTAAATACAATTCAACACAATGCAATTAAATGTAATATGATGCAAAACAATACGATGCTGTGCACTAAATAAGCCTTTATGCTGTTTTTTGACAGCGCTTGGGCTTTTTAACAAACAAGTCCTTTAGTCTTGGACATAATATAAAATAAAATTTCAAACACTAAAGCTGGAGGTCTTTACATAAGATGTGGGTGTCTGTTATTGCCTGAGAATAAGCAAAGCTTTTAGCCAGTGGTGCTCACTAGTCTTCTTAAGGGTACTCCTGGAGCTAGCCAGAGGGAGGGAGTGACAAATGTCTCCACATTAAAAACTGTGGACTTTATAGCAGCAGCATGTGTCTTCCCCTGCCTCCAGCTAATGCAAGACTTAACAGAAAGACCTGACAAGAATTAGCCACTGATAGCAGTAAAGATGAGAGAGTGCACTCCAAAACAGTTTAGCGAGGAGGTCTGTATCTAAATATAAAATTACATTAGATCATAAAATATTAGTCACATTTCTAACAATAAAAGCATAGGGCCTCTATTAATAATGATTTATAAATAAATCAGATTACGGATGTAAAGATGTTAGAAACGGTGCATCCGGAGTTTATCCCAAATAGTATGCAATGCACAATTTTCAGATCTGGGCAAGCACATTGTAAATTTCTGTGCTGGTGTACTGATTCCAAATCCATAGTAACATTTTGGCTTTAATAAGTGATCTGCATTTGTGGACCATTCTCTGCAATACAGATGAAAGAAAAAAAACAAGTACTTCCTTTTCTAACTGCTTTGGTCATTTTTATTGTTACAAAAACCAGAGGGAAATTGAGATTTCAGCTAATATCCAATTTAATTACCACATTACCTTAGGTGACAGTTTCACTGTTAAAACCAAAGTATGAAGTTGTCTCACATATCAGTGTGCACAGTTGTTAGTAATACATATGAACATAATGACAAAATGAAATGGACTTCTGTTTTTGTTACTTACCAAAAACATTTTTTTCCCAGTCACTGAGGACCTTATCCGCCGTCGTGCTGAGCACAACAACTGCGAGATTTTTTCTCTAGAGGAGGTTTCGTTGCATCAGCAAGATATTGAGCAAATAGAGCACATCGACAAGTGGTGCAGAGATTTGAAAATTCTCTACTTACAGAACAACCTCATCTCTAAAATAGGTATGAAGGAAAAGTCTGCTCAATCAGGCATGATGCTACACATATGAATCACATATGAATATCTTTTATGTGTTTACGTGCAGTGTGTATAACCTGTGAAAATGATACTAGAGCTTCACAGGGAAAAAAATGTTTAACAGTCCTTTTTTTGGAAATGCTAATTTCTCTTTTGTTAGGTTTTCCACACAGCAACTGAGATCTTACACATTTCCCCTTTTGTTATATAGTTAAATATAACATACAATTATACAGATAAATCTGTATTACAAATATATAATACGATACAATCTGATAACGGATACAGAGGTCCAGAGTATAAGAGTGTCTGATGATTGATATAGAGGTCCGGAGTATAACAATGTTACAGGATTATTTTTTACTGTGCTGGGATGAGTTATACAGTCTGATGCCCTAAGGGACAAAAGGCTACCTGTATCTGTCTGTGGATCATGACTGGGACAGCAGTCTGCCACTGAATAAACTCCTCTGCCTGATGATGGCACTGTGCAGAGGGTGGTCAACATTGTCTATGATGGTCAGCAGAGGACACTGGCTACCACAGACTGATAGAACATTCTCAGGAGTTTTCGGCAGACCCTGAATGACCCAAGCCTCCTCAGGAAGTAGAGCCTGCTCTGTCCCTTCCTGTAGATGGTGTCAGTATTCGCTGAACAGTCCAACCTGTCGTATTACCAGAAATCTGTAGGTCCTGACCACCTCCACATCGACCCCCTCAGAGAAGTCCTGGACCGTCTTAAGTCCTCTAGCATCTGCTTTGTTTTTGTGATGTTCAGCTGCAGGTGGTTGGATTTGCACCACACCACAAAGTCTTCTATTGGGTTTCTGTACTCTCTCTCCTGTCCTTCACGCACAGGGTAAAGTCCTTGATTTAAACATATCGTGGTCTCCTGGTGAGGTAGTCAGCTTGTCTGGATGCCTGGATGGTGGATAGTGTTGAAGGCACTGCATAAGTCAGAGAACATGACCCCTCACAGCACCGCTCCTCTTGTCCAAATGAGAGTGAGCTCTGTGCAGAAGACAGAGGATGGCATCCTCCACTCCCACCTTCTCCTCAGCATGGAGGACCTGAGGTCTGAGGAGTTTCAGCAGCAGTCTCTTCACATCTTTATGGTCTTCATTACGTTGGATGTCAGTGCAACTGGTCTGTATCATTCAGCTCCTTAGGGTGTGTATTTTTAGGAACTGGAATGACACAGGATGGGTAGCAGTAGCAGAACAATCAAACCTGTTTTAGAAGTTGTTAATTGGTTTGCTCTGTCCACACCCCCATCCTCTGCTGGTGCTGCTATTTTTGCAGTCTGTGTTGGTTTCCATTCCCAGACCTCCTTATGCTGTTTTCCTACAGCTTTCTCTTCATCTTCTTCCTGTAGGACTCCTTGACCTCTTTAAGTCGAACCTTAAGTTCCCACTGTACACGCTTAAGGTCTGTGCAGTCCACAAGTGTTAGTGGTGGTGCAGACCAGATTAGATTAGTTCCTTAGAAATACCAAAGACCGAGACTCACTATTTAGTGGCCGAAGCAGCTAAACTACGACCTTTCCATAAAATTTGAGTGTCTAGTATTCTTTAATGGACAGCATAATGTCATAATACGTTTCTTTCAGGCCCCTCCCTCAGAATGTTGACTTTGACACACTCATTGGGTCCAAGAGGTGAATTAGGGGGTTGTGAAGCCCTCAGGATCACCTATATTTTGCACCTTGTTTATGCATTGTTTAAGCATTTACTTACTCTACTGAATTTTCTTTAGAAAATGTTGGCAGACTGAAGAAGTTGGAGTACCTGAATCTGGCTTTGAATAACATTGAAGTGATTGAGAATTTGGAAGGTAAAATAATGTATTATTTTTACACCTTTGTATTTGACTGTCTGTCTGACACCTGCTAGACTGCTTAGATTCAGATGGCTTGTGTGTGAATGACATACATAAGCACACTGTTTAAAGCTGCTTATGCATGTAAAAACTCCATATTATTAGAACTAATACAATTAAACATAAAATAGACAAATAAAGTACAAATAAAGTACAAATATTTGAAATAAATTAATAACTTGTGCAAGTTTGGTTCCAGTTTTATCCTGTAAATTTGGTTTCAGATGTATGTGATGTTAATTGTATTTACAGTAATGTTAGTGATCTTTTGAACAAATAGATTCACTCACTGCTAATTAGACAAATTGCTTATTTTTAAATCTTATTTTCCTAGGTGAGATAAAACATGCAACATCATAACCATGCCATAAACATGACAAGGCAGATGTCATTTGCTGTCATTTATTCCCATGTTAGTTTGTGTTTAGTA
The DNA here is from genome assembly GCA_021613375.1 of Megaleporinus macrocephalus. NCBI lineage: Eukaryota > Metazoa > Chordata > Actinopteri > Characiformes > Anostomidae > Megaleporinus > Megaleporinus macrocephalus. The sequence goes on along the minus strand of CM038723.1, from coordinate 15,682,016 downwards.
ATACAGTAGTGTCATGTTACCATTATCAATGGTATCAATTCGCCACTGATGAAGGTAATGGCAGGTTTACAGGAAGTTCACTTTGCCTGTATATGTCATAGCTGCTAACTAGAGTACACTAAAACTTGACATCAAACATTTTGACATCTATTATGACATTCACCAGTAATAAGAAAATCCATGACAGCATGTGACATTTTTATGGCATGTTTATACATGGTTAATGTTTTTAAAGCAAGGTTCGTTAATTTGTGTATATTAACATTTTTAGGCTGTGAAAGTCTAAAGAAGCTGGACCTGACAGTGAATTTTGTGGGTCAGCTGAGCAGCGTGAAGTCCCTGAAGCATAACGTTCATTTGCGGGAGCTCTACCTGGTGGGAAACCCCTGCACTGAGTTTGAAGGTTACAGACAGTATGTGCTGGCCTGCCTGCCTCATCTACAGGTATTGCAGAGACACACACGGCCGGATACAGAAAAAAGATTTACTTAATTCAAACTAGAATTTCTCAGCTATACTACACCTTATTTAACTCATCACTGTGTAAAATCAGATATTCTCTGGTTATACTGGGAACACATTTTAGTAAAAAGTGTAAATGGAACATGTCATTTATCCAGGTGCAACTCATTTTATTGCAAGGTGTAAAGAAGGTATATGTGTATGACTATAGGCATACAGACCTCCCTGCTGGCCATAACTTTGGAGAAGTAGATACAGTATCTATGTATCTAGAAGGGCTGAGTCACTACTGTTTTGATAGTTTAAGACTGAGACTTCTGGTTACAGTGCATCCAAATGATCCATTATTTTCCAAATTTACAAGCAAGTAGTATAAATTCCTGGCTGACAAAGTAATGTAGAAAACTTTGGTAAGGTCTATGTTACCTGAGTTGAAAAGTTTTGGCCAGTACATTGTCACACAGCAGACCATATTTTTTTTTACATGCTAAAATTCCCACACATCTTGTGCTTACAGTTTGGCAGCATGAGCAACCATTGCGTATTGAAGGTTTTACTGCAGTGTTTTTTGGCTGCATGGTGTCCTGTTTATGCTTTCCAGTGGCTGGATGGCACAGCAGTAGGGCGAACAGAACGGATAAGGGCACTGCAAGACCTGGATGGCCTGAGAAGGTGTGTCTCACAACAGGAGGCTAAATACTTGGAAAAAAGAGAAAAGCAGAAGAAGAACAGGTAAAATTCAACACTTAGCAACCCACAAGATTTAGATCATGAACATCTCATGTGAGTATGATGTAATGATTAACTCAACAGTCAACAAAAGTACTTTTTTACACATATAGGGCTGGATATCAGTTCCTACAGATGCATTTTCATCTGTACATGTTTCAAATACATGACCAGGATTACTGCAAGAATACATCTGCCAGGACTTGTGTACATTGTGTAACATGTCATCACATAAGCGTTGGTGTTGTAATAGAAGCTGCAACAAGTCAAAACATCTAAAGCACCAGCACGTCATTGAGCTACAGCAGTGTACAGTGTTCGACCAAATGCGGTCTTGAATATTTCTCAGCTTTTTTTTATAGACAGCATTAGGGCCTTGCAATACAGGAGGTGTCCTGTATAGTCAGCCAGTGACACGCCTTTCTTGTTAGCAGTAAGGTAAAAGCTGAGAGAAAGCTGAGGAGTTTTACAGTGTGGTGATGGCATTTATAGTAATGCGGCTACATCCTCTCATGAGTCAAAGTCATTTAGGTTAGCAAAGTTAAGGAAGTAAAAAAGCTTGATTGTTTGCTAGTATTAGTTTTCTTGTACTGTACTGGTTCATCGTCTCAAGTTACATTTTTGCAGGAAGATAATCAAAGTGCTAAACTCAACCTTACTAGCAGGTAAGCAATAAAAAGACTGCAATTCATTTATGAGACTTTCTCTCTTAAAGTACAAAATACTAGGAGAAGTTTATTATAATGCACCGATAATACAGTTTTTGCTTTGATAGTTTTCTTTTCCAAACAGTTGTTAGTGGCACACATTAAAGTTCTTCTGGCTGTGGAGTCCCTGCATTTCTATAGCTACTGGTTACCTTGTGTATGCTGTGTCATCTCAACATGTGAATAAAAATGCTGTCATTTGTGTAAAAAAAATTATTCATAAAATATATATCTATAAGAGAGATATCAATTTATGTACAGAGGTCTTTGCCTTTAACAGACATAAACATTTATGATTAAAAGCGGAAATGTGTGTGTTCTAGCCCAGTCTCTGAGGAAGCCAAGGAGAAAGAGAAGCAATGTTTTACTGCTGAATCTGAAAACTCACCAAACCAGGAGCAAAACCTAGCCTTAAAGTCACATTTAGAAGGTCGGGAGAGGGACTTCTGGGAAAAGCCATGTGCATTCACTCCAGAGTCGAGACTGGAGGCACATCACTATCTCAAGGAAAAGAAGAGAGCAAACGAGAGACAGAGGTATTCTGCAAGAGAGAGTCAAAACGATAGATACACTTGTTTACAAGTGTGTTCACATGTCTAGAGAGACAGTGGTTCAGACTTAGAAATAATGATGAGAAAGATGTTTAAGGAGTTTGGCCTGCATGTATATACTTGGCCTGCAATGTATATGCATGTTCATTTCTCTTAATCTCTTTACTGAAAAACAATACACAAAAAATTGTATTTAAAAACAAAATACTGTATATGTGCCAGAATTGAATATAATCCACAGTGAAATAGGTACAGCTATATGGTTATATATATTGATGTATACTTTTAACATATATGCTTTATTGAAGTGGCATCATTAGAGTAAAAAAGTTAAGTGCAATTGACACTAGACTGTTTTTAAACAGGTGAAACATGCAGAAAATGTGTCAAAACATAAAATATAGTATTCATTACATTTATTTTTAATATTGCTTGAAAAACAATACTGAACATTATTGTGTGGTGCCTTAAAAAGTAGAACATTTTTCTGTGTGGTGCTTTATATGTACTACATTTTATTGTGTGATAATTTAAATGTGTCAAAACAAAACACAGTAGAATCATTGCGTTTCAGTCCAAGTACTGCGAAAGCAGTGTCACAATTTAATGTAACAGACATTAGACATTTTCTCTGCAGTAAGTTGCAGCTATCAGCAATTACTTTGCACTGCTTAATAATAATACAGCTTATATTATTATGCATTTAAATGCAGGGCAAATTTCTTACACTGCTTCACAACATTATTTTTTTTTTTATTTCTGAGGCCGCACCTCTCTCTTTCTTTGGTCTACCATATTCCAGTTTTCACTTATTTTGTTTTTTTTCATTTACTTTCCCATTCCTTATGAAAGTAAATGATCTTGTATCTAATCTCCTCAGAAATATTTCCTGAAAATGCCTTTTTGACTGGAATTTTTTTTGGAATTTAGTAAATGAGGAGCAGAGATTAACTATTACACAGTAGTAGAAGACAAAGCTGCTGTGCTCAGTTTTTAACTCTGTAGCCACTGCCGCTTCACACTCACCTTATTAATCTCAGGGTCATCATTTCCTATGTACTAGAAGAGCCTCTAACAAGGCTAACACAGAGCCAGCTTTAATTAAGGGGAATGGTTAATTAAGAACAACCCCTGCAGTGTCCTCATGACCTCACATTCTTTAGCAGGGAGGGAAAATTACACTTGTGTACCATTGTTCTAACACTGCATGTGCATACACACACACAAATGGGTAGGCCAAGAATAAATGACTCAACAAACCTACCTGTGACACAGACGCACAAATGTCATTTAATTTGTCTGCAGCTGTGTTCCAAATATTTTATAAAAGTCTGACAATGCTACTTGTGGTTGTGTTGTTTTCCCCTTTCAAAACAGATAGATCTTCTTAAAACAGACAGGAGATATTAAAATTGTTTGCAGCCTATAGATCTAGTTTGGCTGCTAAAAATGTAAAAAACTGCATTTTTTTATTTGGCCACATGGTGGCATTGAATAGCTTTCTATAACACCTACTTGAGCATGGTTTAAAAACAAAATTTCTCCACAGTGTGAAATTTCCTTTAGAATAATCCTGTGACAACATTAAACATGTGTGTGCATCCAGGCATCATCTGAAAGAGGGTTGATCAGTCTTATTTACAAATAGCCAGTGGTTACAGGTTTTTATTCCAACAAATAAGAGCCCAAATGTTCAGTTGTCTAAAGAATCATACCAGCTGACAAGTAAAATCATATGTGCTTTCGCTTATATTGGATGATAACCTGCACATTTGCCTTTTGTGGATAAGATTGGTTATCCTGGTTTAAACACTTGTAACGCACATATTTGCAGATGGCTGTGCTCTATACACTCTCACTCAGTTCTCTTCTGTTGTGTTTTGTAGAAAGCCAAAGGACAAAGCTAATGCCCCTAGAACTCTGATCACTGCTGAGGGAAAAGTATTGAACCTTAATGAGGCCAAGTATGTTTACACAAACACACATGCACACACTGTGCAGTACTATACAGAAACACCCAGAAATTGCAGCCTGTACTGTACAGTAATAACAATACTAGATTAAAATCAAATAAAATTTCGGTTTGGTCTATTACTGTTAACCTTTATCACCTGTCTATAAATCACTTTGAGCTGTCACTGGTATGTAAAATGTAAGTTGCTGTAATTACTACATTACAACATTGCCATTTCAGACTGAATTTTAATCTCACTGATGATGAAGATGACACCTGTGTGCTTCTGGATCTGCATGTGTACAGGTACATGCAAACATACAGGTTTCTTTGTATGTGAACCAAGGGTCTTAAAAAATGCAAACTAGATACTGGATGTTCTGATCTTAAATAACTCATTTGGGAATATATATGCATGATAAACATCCTGGATGCCCCAAACATTGCATAAATGTATTCAATTCATTCACCAGCAATCTTGATTTAGCTTAATGAAGTACTGAGTAGTCAAATCCGGTATTAGAAGATAACTGCAAATAATACTGGGTTGCCACAAGAAAAAGTCTGGAAAGCGTTAAATAAACACACTGACTAAAACTTTTGCACAACACTGTATTTATAATACGTACAATTTATACATTAATCTCAAAATGAGCTTTAATAGACACATTTACTAGATGAAACATAAGTTTACTATTATTGTTTGCAGTGTAGGTGGTTGTGCCACTCAGGAGCCTGGAGTCTTAGCTAGTTTAAAAATGTGTATCTAATGTGTCTTCTAATCAGGGCCTCAGAATCACTATGTTACCCACCCATCATTGCTATCTTGCTATCTGTGTGTTGTGTTGTCACTATACTGAAATTTACAACTGTTTTTTTAATTATCCATTTTCAATAGCTGGTGGCCTAACAACATGGACATTTACAAAAAAGGAGCCACAACATAGCATTAAATAGGAATATTCAATGCAGAAACATTTCAATTTCAAGTGGCCTTTACCATCATTATGATATTACTATTTTCTGCATCCTTACAGGATTTGTGTGTTACTTGTTGTTGGTGTCAAACTAACAGTGGTGCTCATGAATATTGTATGGTAGCCCTGTTGGTAATGTTTTAATTTTCCAGAATCAATATGTATTGAAAAATCCATGTTTTTGACGTATCACATTTTCTACATTCTACATTACAACTCAAACCTTTGGAACACTTTATGCTTTAGCATAGCCTGATGGTCCTTTAATTCTTTTAACAATAAATAGTTTTAACAATCCTTGGTCACAAACAATAAAGAGAATTAAACATGACATGTATGTCATCTGAGACTACATTCCATTTATTTAATTAGCAGTTGCAGTGGTCATTAGGCTTCCATACTTTTCAAACGACTCTGTATATGGAGTGGGCAATATGACATTGTTTAATTGTTATCTTGATACATTACACCAAAATATGCTTTTCATCCATAATTAATCAATGACAGGCTGCACTGACAGCGTTATTAGCCCTATTAAACTGTTGTTAAATGAACACTTTTATCTGCATTTTGTAATCATTTTTTGCACTCTAGTTTTGAAATCTTCTGCCCCATCCTTAAGCAACTGTATTATATAATATATAATTTCCCCTTATGACATAAGGGCCATTTTAACTGGATATTAGGCAAAACAAAGAGTTCTGACATTTGTACAGTACTTTATATATTATGTTATATTTGAGTTCTTCAGCTGTTTAATGCTAATGTTTTTTTTAATTTTCTAACATGTTTGTTTAATGCCTATCAAGGGTTGGTGTTGGGGTACCTGTAAATTATTGTCAATGTCCAATTACACTGCACTGTCAACCAGCCCTTGTGTTTAGGTATGTTGTAACATGTGGTGTTCTGTGTTATGTGACTTTAGGCATTTGGACACATCCCTGCTGGATGTGGATGTTCAACCTACATATGTGAGAGTGACTGTAAAAGAAAAGGTACTAAACCCCTTTTTCCTGCATAAATATTCATTCACCTCTGCACTCTTATACTCACACACACAAGCTTAATGTTTCTATATAGCGCTCTCACATTTTCTCCCCCATTTCTCAATTTTTTGTCTTTTCTTTACTTTATTTCCCCTGTTACTCGCTTTCTGTCTCTTTCTTTCTTTCTCCCTCTCTCACACATGCATTCTCTGATTAGTTTAATGAATGCTGCAGCTGTTGGTGGTGTGGTTTTCAAGCTGATTACTCTGCTGTAAATCCACACATACTTAAATATTTTTTTTTTACCCTTGCAAATAACCAAATCAGACCTACACCATTGTGAGTAACAGCTGTATCTGTGGGGTCTAAGTATTTATGGATGTTGGTTGAATTTCGTTAACTCTGATTGGTCAGTGTGATTGATTGTGTTGTAGATCACTTCTCAAGTGACATGAGTTTAAATTCCCCATTAAACCTGTGTGCATGTGTGTGTGTGTGTGTGTGTGTGAAAGAGTCTGTGCACGCATGCTTGTATAGATCACCTTAACAGTGACAGTTCAGAGTTCAAGGTCTGTTAAAATGCTACACACACACCTGAACAATCCACATGGGTCTTGTAATTTCAGCAAGATTGCGGAAAGGTTTATGCTATGCCTGTGCGGACTAGGTAGCACCAAGACTCTGACCTGTGGGTGAACTCATACAAATGAAAAAACAATCTAAAAATCTATATTTTCCAGACCTGAAGGTGAACGATTTATGCCCTGACCATTTGTGACAACTGTCAGATTGCGTTTGCAATGTAGATGTCTTGCCCCATCCCCCAACCATTTACATTTTGCATCTGCATGCCTCTCAAGAACCCTAAAGTCTGTAAGCAAATCTTCAGTCAATGACGATGGGCCTCCTAAAAAGACTTAAGTGGACTTATGTGTTCTTTTTATGAGTTCTGTTGAATAAAACTTACCGAGCATTTCTGTGGAACCATAACCAGTCCTTATCTGGTACTGTAAATATGCAATTTATATTCATTTATATTCCACAGATTTTATCAATTGTTTGCAGAATTCAACCATTGAGATGTAAATAAAGTCATCCAGGGTGGTTCACTGTAGAAAAATTTACTGTATCTGAGATCTTAACAATAGTTTTGATTGGAACCAGTACACAGTGTCTACAAAGCAAAGATATTGAGGGCTACATGCTATACCGTTTCATCATTATCTTTGTAATATGCGCATATTCACAGGACAAATTAAATCAAACATACTCACATAGTGTTGAAGCCACCCCAGTTTCAGTTTCATTTTCTGAAGTTTTTATTCGTTACATTTAATGAAACTCTTTGTTTGGCTTCACTGTGAAGGAAAATTAAAGATTAGTTGTAAATTGCCGCGTTCATATGTCTGTATGATGCACAGGCATGCAAATGAGTCGAAGTTTGGCAAACACCATTAGCGTAAGTTTTTTTTTTTTCAAATAAACATACACATTTAGCTTCGTCTCTTCATTATTCATCACGATCTGTGCTTTATTTTATTAGATGTCTGCAATTTTTAAAAAAGTAGTGTTAAAAAAAGTGCTGTTTTACAATGTAGATAAACGTAAAGTCATAATGACAGTTCAGTCAGTAATACTGTTTTTATGTGGAGTTAATAGAGAAGATTATGAAGTTAGGAGCTGTTGTTCTGTAATATAGTCCTGAATTCAGTCCTAACTGACACCCTTCTAGACATCATTCGCATTCACAGATAAGCATGATATTTTAGGCTAAGCAATATGCCTATCAATATCATTATGTTGGCTTTATCATACAAATCCTCGCTGTTCAATGAAAAACAAGTATCTCCAAAATTGCAGCTTTACAGGAGAGAACAAAAACCTACTTTACTTTCCATGCAAGGCAATGGAACCAGAATTTTTTGCAAGCTATTTTGGAGCACTTCTATTGGTCCACTCATCATGAAATTTTTTACACAATGTAAACAACCAATGGTGTGTTCAAATGATGTAAAAAACTCAAAATCGACAAAAATGGATATACATGTTTTTTATTGGACAGCGACGAAATGCTAGATAATTGACTTCATCCTGAATTGATAAAAGAGTATAATATAAATGCAGTGGTGTGATGATGAGTCAGTCAGTGTATTAAACTACCTGATTTTCCGCCAAAACCACTTTAGAAGAGCAGTGACAGCACTTACCTAGCTAGCTTACTTTGCTAGGTGCGTTGAACTGAACTGAATGGCATTAAAGTTTAAAAAAGGATGGTTATTTTTCATTTTTTTTAAACATTTTTTTTATTTTCTGTGCAAATGCACGTCCCTACACAATTACCTCAGTTATTCTGGTTAAGTCATCTGGTGCCAATTCCTGAATCGTTTTATACCACAATATGTATCACAGAAAAAAATTGCAATGTCAGTTTTTTCCAATATTATACAGCCTTTTTTATTTACTAAAACGGTCAGTGAAGCTTTTTTGAGTTTTTATATGTAATGGTAACAAAGGTAACCTAGTGGTAAATCAGAAAAAAAAATCTTTGTGCCAATCTTTGGATAATTCCTGTCACCACCACTGTGAACTTCAGAAAGGCTATTTTCTTGTGTGAGAATGTGCAGTATCGTGCCAGAGGCTTAAAAAGGTTTTATAGAACTGGTCACTGTAGTTTGATATAGACTATACATTTTTAACATGAGTTTAGTGACTTGCTGGCATTTAGCAGAAGTGATAGCAGCGAAATATGAAAAATTTAGTTTTAAAATGACCATGAAACCATGTCTATGCCCAGCATTCGATGTCAAGGTGACAGAAAAGAGATGATGACACAAACAGTAAACAAAGCAAAGCACAAGGGGAAAACACACTTGAGTCTCTGAGCGGAGACAAATATTGTAAAATTACCAAGCCAGCACATTTTCCTTGCTAAAGCATATTTGTCAGCATTGCTAATTCAGCCACAAGTTATTAACAGACCTCAGCTCTGTTTTTGCCTGATTCTCACAGAAGGCTGAGCTCCAATCTGGAATTTATGTTAAACAATTTCAAACGTTAAATACTCTTTAAAACAGTTTTGAAAAGAGTAATTCTCATTACGTCTAGTGGAATTGTTTTGTCTGATTTTGGGTTAGTTATAACAGCTGTAACTTATTCAGTGTTGTGTAATGAAAACAAGTATTTAATTTTAATTATTTAGCAACCAATTTTGGCATATTAAATGATTCATTGAATTAAATACATTTTTGATTTTCACTATTTTATTTTGAAACACTGGTCATGAGGGAACAGCAGATGGTCCGCACTCTTTTGCAAACCCTACTAACAACACAGAGCAAACACAAAGAGAAGGGACAGAGCAAAAAAAGGACCATCTAGAGTCACAGAGAACTGGTTTTAAAATCAAACCTCAGCTATAGCATAATTAGGTCGACCACATTTTACTCATAGTACCAATTCTTTCAGAAAATATTTAAAAACAAAGTTTTTTTTAACAAATAAACAATAAATAAACAATTTATATAGTAATAATTGTCATGGTCCCGGCAGAGAATGCAGTGTGCAGTTTGGAGTTGGACTGCAGCGGCTCATTTGCAGGTTGTTAAAGCAGACATGAAAGAGACAATGGATCTCCTAAAATGACCTTTGCAGTTTTTGTTAAGGATTTCTATTGATCTATTGATTTCTATTTGTGCGTTTATCTGTACTTTCAGTATTTGTGTTGTCATTATGTTCTTATATGTGTGTTTGCAGGTTTTCCAGTTGGTTTTGTCTACTGAAGTAAAGCCTGACAGCAGCACAGCACAGAGATCTCAAACCACCGGCCACCTGCTTCTCACTATGCCCAAGGTATAGCTGTAAAACTACAACTGAATCTACTTTAAGGTTAATGTAAAATTACAGCTGAATATACCTTAGCTGTGTTCAGGTTTACTATTAAACTACATGTAATGTAGATGCAGTGCACATTAACCTGAACGGCTACTATTGGTTTGATTGTACATATTTTAAAAAATTATAATAAAATTATAATTTGTACAGTGTTCCATTTCCTTTCATTGATTGATGCTCTTCGCATCTCGACCATGATAAAAATTATTTTGATGCGGTGACTAGGCCAAAAATTCTAAATTACCTCTTGCTGCAGAGACAGGTTGTTTTTCATGCAATCCAGGTAGGATCCTGTAATGTGATCTTGGGCCTGAAAATATGCTAATCTTTAAAGCCCAATTGTTTAAAGATTAGCATCTTCCATAGTTTCTTCCTTAGTTTCTAACATAAACCTAGGGGCGCATCAGAGGGGAAGGAGTATACTAAAATGGAATGGATATCCAGACTCTGCTTACTAGTCCTTTTTCTTAATTGGATATTCACATAAAGCATGTAAGTGCTGTAAAAGTAACAACCAGTTTAATGAAAGAAAAATTTGTGGAAAGAAACAAATTTCCCCTTAGTCACTCAATCAAACAATAAACCAAATTTATTATATGGAACAATTAAACAAGATGCATTCAGGCTTACTGCCAATCCTGGTGAGTCTAAACATCACTTAAACAAAACCGTTTGGCAGTGTAAAGTAGACTAAAAAGAAATCTGGAAATTATTACAATACCATTTCTAAAGTGGTCCACTGTGAAAGCCATTATTTCCAAATGGAGAAAACTTGAAATGTGTTAAATCCGCCCAGATTTGGCCAGTGACTACTGATGCAAGAAGTCACAAGAAACCAGACAAATATCTAAGGAACTACATGTAGTTGAAAACCTTTTCTAACCACAATGCTTTTTTGGCATTTGCCAAAAAATGTCTTGGAGACCCTCAGGAATAATGTTAAATGGATGAATGTTTTAAAAATAGAACCTTTTGTAAGAAGTGGGATCGGTCATAAAGCTAAACATTCCACAATATAAATATCAAACCAACAGTAAAACATGATGGTGGTAACGTGATGTGGGGATGCTTTGCTGTGTTTTACGTAGTACATACTTTGTCTTGTGCATTCTCTGCTTTATGTAACATAAAGCCACAATGAACGCAACGGATGAACGTAACAGATATTGCGTCTCATGTTACACTTAGTGTATTCAAAATTGTGATTATGGAAATTGATAAAATGGGACAAAATATACTCGGGCAGCTGTCAATATACTTTGAGGCCCAAGAATAGTTTATGTCTAAGAAACACCAAATCCAGTTCAAAAGGTGTTCATGTATTTTTCAGATTATCATGTATAAATGTGCATGCTGACTGCTGTTTGTTTAGGCACATGGGGAGCTAAAATTAAAGCAAGCAGTCCCTAAACCGCCCAGTGTTAGGAGCAACAAAAGGAATACAGAGGAAAAGGCCAGGTGAGCAACCATTTCTTATTCTTATCCATGTCTCTTCACAAAAAAAACAAAAAACATCAAGATAATCTTACACTAAACTTACAAACCCAATTCCAAAAAGTTGAGATAGAATGTGAAATGCAAATTATTTGCAAATTCACTTTGACGTGTTTAAATACAAACAGGATTAACAGGCTACCACTTCCTCATTTGCTTACACTAGCTATGCCTTGCATAAGTGAGTTTAAAAAAGTGACCATTCTGTTACAAGTTGAGAGAAATTTATTCTTAGGTACCATCCATTTTAAGGGTCTCAGAAACAGAGGTAAGATAAATATGCAGGTTTTTAATTGACCAAACAGGGCAAACGCAATGAGCGAAGTCAGGGGTGGAGCAGCTGTGAGTCCGAAGAACCAGGCAAGGAAATCCCAGGGGTGAAGACAGAGCAGTGGTCGAGAGAACGTAGCAAAGAGGTCGTTACCAGGGTTCAGTCCAAGGTTTCCAGGCAGAGGTAGAGACAAGAGCAGATTCCAGACAAATATATACAGTATATGCAATGGTTTTTGACTGACGATTGGGGTGTGGAGTGGACATGGTATATTCCCTTGTCATTGCATCTCCCACCCCAAATAAATTCTCAAGTAATAGTAAAGAACATTTAAATAATTAAAACAATAAAAAATAAAGGACATACTATATATGTTTCACTATGAATATTCCGCCCTGTAGGATACAATGCTTGTGTATATTTACCAGAGCCAACCCTGTCAAAGATAGTAGTGTCAAAGTGTAGTGTAAGTGTATGTGTGTACATTTCTAGGGGAGGTTATGTAGGATTTTTATGCTGTCTATGAGCGCTTTGACCCTAATAAAGCCTCCATGGCTCTCAGTGTTATTACTGGAATGTATTTAAGTGAACTGAAGCTCAATCAGAAACAGTGTTTTATGTGAGTAAAATTAAAATGCACAGCTGCATTTGTGCTGTAAACATTCTACCTCATCCACCACCTCCAGCATACATAGCAAATATAAAGAGTGCTATTAAGTCACGGCTTCACATCTGATCTCTCTTTACATAACAGAAAAAACCCTCTTTTACAGTCCTTTTTTCTTATTTCTTGCTTTTGCAGTCTTTTTCCTTTTTCACTCTGTCATTCTGTCTACTTCACTTTTGCTGTCTTTATTTTTACTTTCTTTTGGTTCTCTCTCCCTCAACTGACATCTTCCTAGGTTCGAGTAGCGGTACATCCTGAGTCATAAAAGACGTTACGCTGAAGTTGATCAATTAACACATTTATTGCCCCACATTTTCAGACAAATACACACATCACTGTATAAAAACAAAGAAATAAACAAATGAAATAGAGCTCTGTAAAAAAAATATGAAATGTATTGGAGAAAAAAATAAAAATTGTCTTTTTAAATGAACTTTCACACTGCTCCTTTAATTCAAGGGGGTAGGATCCAAAAGTTAAATTCTTGTCCTCGAATGGGTGTATTAAAGATATTTCTCCTACAAAATGTTTTGTTTTATGGTTCTATCCGGGTACAGTAATTAGTGTGACTAGGTTCATATCTTCTGTCGTCAACAACTTTGACATCTTCTGGATGTCTTCTGTGAACTTAAGGTGTCTTACGGTAGGCCACACCGCTTCCACGACTCTCACAGTCTCACAGGGTGTAGTGCCCTCTTTTAGATGTGACAAGCAATTACATCTATCAAATATCACAAGGTTTTGGTAGCTCCGTATTTCATATGGGTTACAGGTTTTGTTTTTTTTTTTATATATTTTTTTATAAGCAAGAAACATTTAATAGAAAATTACACAGAAGCCACAACAGTTTAATATAACACCAATCCATCACCGTTTGTCCAGTCTTTACATTTTGTATTGTCCACTGTTATTAGTATTAATATGTATACTTTAGCTACTTAAGCTATTACATACTCTTTCCTCATATAAAATGACTGCTCTCCTGCTGCCCCCGACCAAGCTCCCAGCAAACGTAGGTTATGTTAGCCTTTCTAAATGTGTTAACCATGCTTTATATTGAGGTTTATAACACTGTTGTTTGTAGTGTAGCAACCTCCTTGTATTGACACCTACTATAAGAGACTTAATTTATGAGAGTGCATTTGTTAGTGGTTCACTTTAACTGGAGAAATAATAGAATACATTAACTGAAATTAGGACATACAGTCATGACATAACTGTGCAAATATAACTGTGTTGACTCATAATGGCAGTCTGTGTGACCTCAAGAGCATATGATTTTCTTATATCTCAGTCACTGAATTAAAAAGTTGGTGGAAATGTGTGTGCATATGTCTGTGAAACCTTCGGCATATTTTATTACCTCAAAGTGCGAGGGCTGTAATCTTCATGCACAGTAGACATGCAATACAAGCAATGCAATAAAAATGCTAATGTGACGGGAATTTCCTTGCCCTTCCATGCAGGTATGACCTCACTTCTGCTACTGTGGGGATTTTTTACACACACACACACACACACACACACACACACACACACACACACACACACACTGTGTAGCTTTCTATCTGATCTCATAGTGATTGAGAGAAATTGCTGCCTTCTTGGTAAAGTAAATTAAGTGCATGTGTTTGTGAGTGCAGTAATAGTCACGCAATAATCAGATATTTTTCCTAAATACACACCATGCATCTCTACTTTTCCTTAGGTGCATTTCTTTTAAGTATTTCACATTTTAAGTATTTATACTGTTGTATACTTGTTGACTATTTTTTATTCTCTATTCATGTTGGCCTTGTTGTGTTATTGTTTTGGTGAGGGTTGACCAGAGGACAATATGTTTCTTGGTTCCTCTCTTGGTTCTTCCTCGCGCTCTTAGGGAGTGTTTCATTGCTGTTACGTTTGGCTTGCCCATTATTTGAATATCCTATATTATTTGGATATTAATGTCTTTTTTATCTTATCTACATGTTTACTGTTTTATAGAAAATCTTATATCATCTTAATCTGATCTAACAAATTGGAGCATGCTGTTTACATGGTAATTTTAATGATTAGCAAAATGTTGAAGAACATATGAAAAGCACATCACAGAATTCTGTCTGTGTCACTTTAATAGTAACATATTTGCTCTGATTTAAATCTTTGGTTTTTTTTAGTTTTTTTTCATTAGGTTTTACATGATTGCAATTTCAAATAACATTTTAATCTAACTCTAATTATTTTTGCTAAATGCACAGTCTAGTTTGGTACATTTCCATAGGAAAGTCTTGTAGCTGTAATTTTCCTGTTGCTCCTGTTGTCTTATAAATTGTCTTATTTTTGGGACCATAGGTAAATGCAAAGAAAAACAGAAAGCATTGATTTATAAATCAAATTTGACTTTTATTTAAATCACATTCACCATACTTGGCGTTTTTGGATCTTGTTTGTATGATTACATTCACAGGTTTGTTGTACAATATACTGTTATCCATGAAACTGACAAAACTGTGGACATAGTTCAGGGTTTATGATAATGGTTTCTACTGCCTTTAGCTATGCAACATAATTTTGTTCGTATGGTAGTATGTCATACAGTCCCAAAAAACAAATAAGCAACACTATTTGAGCTTCCCTAACGAAATAATGTCATGATAATGTTTCATGATTTAGATATGCAAAACTTGACTTTTACTGAGCCCACCCCCTACCCCACCCCCACCCCACCTGCCTGTCAATCCCCACCACAACACCCTCTATTTTATCTCTCTTGTTCCCTGCAGGGTAATTTCTGATTGTGAGAAACTAGAAGTCAACCCCAGCAAAATCTTTTCTGTAGACGTGGCCAACATCGTCCCTAAAGAAAACTACACTTCCCAGGGACACCTGCAGTTTTCCTGTGGGCTACAAGTCTGTGGTAAACAGGAAAAGCCTGTTTCCAAGGAGTTTGTGAATGACCCTGAAGTGCCCCCACTCATCTGACAGAAATAAAGGTTGAGGGATTTCATGTACAGCTATGCATGTTCTGGGATACATTATGTGGAAAGAAAATCATACTGCATTTATAGCATTATATTGTAGTGTTTGTAGACTAAACTATATCAAAATTATTTTATGTTAAAATACATGATGTCATGGGGTGGACACACTTGCAAGCTTTTGACGAAAAACAGGATTTTAATAAACAGACGGACGGGCAGGTACAATGACATACAAACACGTATCTAAAACACAAGGTGTCGAAAGGGAGCAGGTGACAAGGGGAGAACAAGGGGAGCACACAACCAAACAGAACCACATGGATGGAAAAGACGTAAACACAAGCACATGGACTTAACAGGACATAAACACGGACTAATCAGGGGGGACGAGCAGGGTGTTTTGCATAAGCAGGACAGAGATTCCTCCTATGTATATTCATTTTTCCTTAATTGGACACCCCTCATTTCTCTCCTCAATCAAGCTTTCATGGAGTGAGTCAGGTGTTTTAGATCAGTGAAACTGGGACTCAGAATTTGTTTGTGAATTAGCATGTAGGCTGAGTGTTATTAAAGCAAATGCTTTCTTTTACTCTGTGTGTGTGTGTGTGTGTGTGTGTGGATGTAGGCAATAGATAATGGATGTGAGTGACTCTTAGTCCTGCTGACTCAGATGATGAGGCAGTTTCATCATTGCATCTATCTTCTTTACACTCGCGCTGATTCATAGAGGGCTTGCATTACACACACACACACACACACACACACACACACACACACACATACACACACAACACCTAGGCTGATTCATTAAGGTCTTATGTCAAGCACATTGGATGTATATAAGGGCATCCTTTTTGCTCCCTGTCAATAGTCAAGCCACAAAGGTGCTTTTTTAGTTTTCATGTAATACTGTGCAAAAGTCAAAGACAAACCTTCATTTTTAAAATTTCCAGTCAAAACAGCCATATTAAGTTCAAGTCTAAAGAGTCAGAAAAAAATCAAAAAATTTTTACAGAAAGTTACTCAGAAGCGCACATTTTATAGTATTTAGTGTGTTCGCCTTTGCTTTTATTACAGCTTACCTTTTAGGGAGACTTGCTTTCATTGTTTTTTAAGACTGCAGGCCAATGTTAATTTCGTTGACGAAATATTTTCGTCATAGTTTTCGTCAACGAAACTTTTTTCATGACGAAGACGAGATGATAACGAAATAAAATCTACAGAAAGGATAAAAACTATGACGAAACTGATTTACACTTTAGTCAACGAATAAAAACGAGACGAACATGTTTGGCAGGGACGACATCCAATCAGAACTGATTTCGTTTTGTGAAAGGCGGGGACAAGTTAGGAAAACATCCAATCATAACTACTTGGGCGTATATGGAGAGGCGGGACAAGCCGAGTAGCCGTCAATCAAACGCACACGTTCACAAAGTTGGTCTAAACCCAGGAAGACCATACGAGCCTTGATGGAACTAAGTTATCTAGACAGTGTCAGCAGAGAGAAAGAGAGTTTAGAGTTTGTGTTTAGAGAAAATCACCACCACGCTGGACATCAGCCCCCCAGCACCAGCGTTAGCTAGCTTTATCGCTGCTAACGCTAGCTTAGCCTTGCTTAATCGTAGTCCTGCACGCTGCCCTGTACAGTTTAGAGCGTGTCATGCTGTAAACGCTGTATTAACTCAGTAAGGGTAATGGTCAGATTAGTTGGATTAGGTCAGATTAGGATCAGGTATGTGTGAAGCCGGCGAAACGTTATATGTGCAGGTATCAGAGTCGGGAGACTAGCTAGCTAACTCCAACCAGCTGCGTTTGATGATCGTGTCCCAAATCTCTCCATACACACTAGAAAGTGCACGAAACAGATTAGCTAGTTTTATTTACAATGAATTAGTGCACTTAATATGCAGAGTGTGTCTCTAGTAAACACTGTGATCTAGAGATGTGGCAGTTTTTCATCGATTATTTGAATTAAAAATATTTTCATAGTAAAAAGTGATAAATGCAATTAATGTAGATTAGTTAACCACAGAGCATGTAATTTAATTAGATCGACAGCACTAGTAACAATTATTAAATAAATAAGAGATAATAAAAAGGTGATACAAGGATTAAATAACAGTTTTCTCTTATTCACTTTGCAGTTACGGAAGACCTTAGGTTTGTTAAATCTGTTTGTATGTGTATTGGTCTTTCAAACATGAATAATATTCCATAACTGGTTAATAAATGTTTAATTTTGTGTAAGTATATATAATGATTTAAATAATTGAAGTAAACTGAAAAAGCATTACATTTTACACCCTTTATATTTTAGTTGATTGAATCTACTAGATTTAGTCGACTATATTCTAATGATAATTAGTCGACTAAAACTAGACTACAACTAAAAACTATTCAGGTGACTAAATTATGACTATAACTAAGTGACATTTAAGTCAAAAGAGTAAGACTAAGACTAAATTAAAATTTGCTGTCAAAATTAACACTGCTGCTGGCCTGGTTTTCCACACCTTTTAAGTTCATTCCTAGAATGCATTTTCTGCCTACAGACAATTCAGACAATCCCAAAGATGATGGTGAGGTCTGGACCCTGAGGTGACCAAGTCAATATTCTGCGAACAACAGAGCAGCAGCAGCTTTGTTTGACTTGCAAATTTTTATCTTTTCCACCTGTTTACTTTTCTAAGTCTTCTTAACAGTTGTTATTTTCAGGAGTCCATGGGCTTCTTGGATATGCCATTACTTGATGTCACGCCTGCGTGTCCATGTGCCTCTGTTTTGTCACATGCTCCTTGTCTCCGCCCTGGCCTGCCTGTCACACCTGTGTTTCATTCGTCCTGAGTTGTGTCACCTGTTCCGTCCGTCTGCCTGGTCCGTCTGTCTGTTTGTCTGTCTGCCTGGTCCGGACACACACTGTATAGTGGCTAGAGGCTGCAAATAGTGTTGCTCTAATGTTAATGGATTTAGGGATAAATGAGGGCTGGGAAGAAATTTGTGTGAAATGGAAGAAATAAATTTGTACTGTTTTTATGATCACAAGTGTTTTAGTCATTCCTTTCCTCTATTATCACAAGATATTTACTCATTGGGGAAAAAGTTGAAATGTAAACTTGGAATGTATAACTACTGCTGCCTCTGTCAAAATAAAATAAATAAATGACTGAAAAATACTGTCAAAACTTACGTCTTTTTGTCTTTAGGGATTTGCAGTATCATTGTCTTCCGTGATAATAATTTTAGACTCATGTACAGCTAGTGAAGATCATTGGGGCAGACAGCTTTTCCCTACTTAAATCATTTATAAACAACAGAGGATGCACCACTTGACACAGACTTGTACATGGATGAATGAGGATAAAGAAGCTTGAAAAGATCTTCAAATTTAATTATATGTCTCTACAAACAAAGACTAGAATTTTCCGGACTATGATCCTCTCAGTGTTTAATTATGGATGCAAGTGGTGGAAAGGAAAATATTTTTCTCTTGAAGACTTTTGTGAGAAACTTGAGAGGCAAATAGAGCACAAAAACTAGACTAAGCCTTAACTAAATTAAGGCTTGTCTATAACTAGAATCCAGGTAATCAAACTATAGCTCAGTTCTTATTTTGGATATGAACAAAAATATAGAAAAAAGGATCATGGGCAAGTGATTAAACTTTGTAAGATAACACAATTTGTAAAAACTAATGAACAAATTATGAGAAACATATTATTAACAGTCTAGAATAAATGTTTAATACTCCACCGAAGAAGCACTACTTAATCATCCTCTCATGTTGGAGTAATTTGAACCGACACTACAGTGACTTACTATCACCTTTTGATTTACAGAGTGGTATTACAAGACTGGACGACCCAGAAATAGGTGGTTAATGCGCTAAATTCATTAGACATCTTCACTACACAACACACAGACATCTTTTATACACCGTCAATTGAGCTTTTTTCCCCATTTTAGTCCATTTTGGAATGCTTTAAACTAAAAATCTTACATATTGTTCCTCTAAGATATCAACCCAGTCAAGTAAAATAAAAATGCAATCACTCATTCTGTGTAAACATGCCATCAAAGTCCTTATAACTCCTCTCACCATAATATGCAAATCAGAAGTGGAATGATATCCTGTAGGGTCTGTTTACACCAGCAGATGCAGAAGTGAATTGACTGCTTGTGCCTCTTTACACAGGGCACAGTGGATTTTAGTACTTTTCTTTGTCTGAGATGAAGGAAAGATGAATAAAACATGGACATGTCACTGAGCAGTCAGGCAGCTTAAATTATTTACACTCCCTCATCCTGACAAAGCTTCTCTCTCTTTCTGCATCACTAACCTTTCTTCCTTTCTCTCTCCTTACCCCTCCTTATAACTGCAGGATGAAAAATCTTTTTTTTGGTCTGTTCATCATATCTAACCTAGTCTTTTCTCACTCTATTATATCTCCAATCTCCATGTCCCCGCTTTTTCCTTATGCAGCAGTATGTCTTGGCCCATCCTGAGGAACAGTGTGTGCTTGTGTGCTCCAGTACACTGTGTATCCAGCTCAGGCCAACGCCCTTTTCCTCCAGAGGTCAGGATTTACCTCAGCTACCCCCACAAAGACAATAACATACCCTCTACCTCCAGTTTCTGGCATTCATGCTTCCCCAAAAATTCATAAAAGTCCTGCTTTATTTATTTCCAGTCAAAATGATCATTAATCCCTTAAATGGCCTACTCACTGCTAAGTCTAAAGTTTTAGGGACACCTCTATAACCTGAGAATAACTCTATACAAACCATGTAATTACTACATAGTATGCCTTATTATATAATGAGCCTGGAGTGTAATTACATACAAGTTATTCAGCACTAGGGAAATATAACACTATTGTACATTAATTACACAGAAATGTCATCAACTAAATATAATGTCATCATTATATGTAGTATGTCCAATCCTTAACTGTAATATTATCCATTTGAAAATACCAGCAGCTGCTTTGTTTGATTAGCAAGATTTCTGCTTTTTTTCTTAGCCTTGACAGCCGCACATCCTGTCAGACCCTTAGTGTTGAGTTATCTTTTAACAGTAGATTTCTTAAGTGGATTTTTTCAGAGGATTTTTCAGATGCTCAACTTTCCCCTGCCTTTCAAAGATATAAACTTTTAATCTTGTTTTGTTGATGGTTGTCCATTTTGGTGGTCTATCAAGTCTTGCACAGTTGTTGGAACGAAGGACAGATTAACGCACAGGGATTGGACCTGTGAAAAACTTGAGCCCATATTGGCTTATTGTAATGATAAACCATTGTGGTTTCAGGATAGGTTATTGGAGAAAGGTTTGTAGTTTTGTTCCTATTTTCAACAGATTTAATGGCACTGTTTGTTTGCAAGTGCAAGTAAGTGTGTTGGAATGGTCTGTTAAACATATATTGGCTATGGTAATGCAAATAGGATTAGATGCAGCTAACTCAAATACTAGGCTTGACAAATTATACTCTTACACCGCTGAATCAAACAGGTATGGGATTTTTTTTTTATGTGAATACCTTTACAATTTAAGTTTATTAAAAAAATCAAGTAATATTATTTGATAATTAGGAGGAGGCTGGGGCACCCCATGTGAGTCTTGGTTCCTCCCAATATTTCTTCCTCCAGTTTTGAGGGAGTTTTTTCTTGCCACTGTCGCCCCTGGCTTGCTTACAGGGGAATGCATGTTGTGACTTCATGTTTTCATGTTTTCAGACTCCTGTAAAGCTGCTTTGTGACAACACTGTTGCAAAACAGAGCTATAAAAATAAACTTATCACACAGAAAATATAATAAACATTGATCAAACCTTTTTTTTTGGTTTCTGAGGGTAAAATTGATGTCTTCAAAGCAGCTAACTGAATGCTCCATTACACCTTGAAGTCACGGCATAATTTCACCCCATTTCAAATCTTGGACAATATCAAGGCTGCACGCAACGCGGAGAAGGGAAGATAAAATGATATGACATAGCAATGTTGTGTATTTTGGGGTTCTTCGTGGCCATAAAATCCATTGTCCATAATACAGACAAATAGCATGATATAATGTTCTCTCTCAAACTGTCAGTACAATCTCTGCTGCAGTGCTAGCCAGTTGCTATCCTAAACATCAGAAATTAAGACAGAACAATACTAACTGGTTCTGTAAAACAGCAAGTAAAGTTATTAGCCTGTAGAGCAAAAATACAGCCAACTTCTAAGCTCTTTAGCTCTTCTTCTTTTTGGATGTTTCTTGGACATCTCTCCTTATTGACACTGCATGCTATTTAGCATATAGCATCTCCACTTTGCCCTGTCCTTTACATAAGCAAAAAAAACACCCCCCTGTTGCTCATTTGCTGGAAAAGTGTTGTGAGGCTTTGTTTATTTCCCACATATGCATCCATGAACGCTGGCATTTTTCAGTACCCACAACACAGCAGACGGTAAACAGGGACAAAAAGTGTTTTGGATTGAAATTGTGCTCTGTGCTCCTTTTAAATCTTAACAAAGTCTAACATTGTGATTATATTTGCAGAGATGATAACACTCTTGTTTATCTGCAACTGATCTCTTATCTTTCTGTTATTTCTTGTGTATCTCATTGTCTTTTATCTTTTTGTTTAATGCTATTTCTTTTAAGGAATTAGAACCACCAGTAAGTCTCCTGAGCTTTTAAGTAGCACCATATGGGCAATAAAATGTTCCTGTGGCGGGGAGGTTGTGTGCAGTTCGGACTTTATTTGCTAGAAATCTCCTGCTTTGATGTGTGAGATAAGGAACAAAAGACATGTTACACTTTAGCAGTGTGTAAATCTCATCAAATATTGAAGAAATCTCTCTCTCTCTCTCTCTCTCTCTCTCTCTCTCTCTCTCTCTCTCTCTCTCTCTCTCTCTGTAGTCAGTCGGTCTGTAAGAGTAGAAGGGCAGTCCGCCTGTAGGCTCTCTGCTATTCCCTACAGACGACCACACACAAATACACACACGGAGGCGTGGAGGAGGATGGAACAGGGATGGAAAGAGGGGGAGAGCATAGGAAGTAAGCACTGTAATAGCACAATGCGGGAGGAAAAACATACAGATACAGTGATTACTGATATGAAACACCAGATTCAAGCCACATGCGACAATGAAAATGAAAGAAATGCTGTTAATAGATAAGTTTTCAAACTCAAGGCTTTCGTTTTATATCTGAAAGTGTTTCTTGTAAAAAGTATGTATGTCTTATGCACTCCTAGCAAAACTAGGCCCACCATCACCTACCACACAACGTTACAGCAATTCAGGACATTTCTGACAGTTTCTCTAAAAAACAAGATGGTATGAAATACTGTGTTCAGCAATGTTACGTCAGTCCTATGAAGATCAGCTGAGCCCCTCGTCAGACAGCAGATCTCCACGTCATGCGCTGACCATAAACGAGGCTAACTGAATGACTTACTGACCTGCAAGCTTTTACCTGAGCTGATGAGAAAATGCAAATGGTGAGAGAAAGGAATAGCAGAGACACAGAGAGAGAGAGACAGAGAGAGAGAGAGAGAGAGAGAGAGAGAGAGAGAGAGAGAGAGAGAGAGAAGAGGAGGGAGGGAAGGGATGAAAGGGGACAATGAAAGAAGAGAGTGCAGTAGAAGAATGTGGAAATTGTGAAGGGGAGGTAAGAATAGACAGAGAGAGAGGGAGAAAAAATAGTAAGGAAAAGAGAGAGGTAAAGAAATAAGGGATAGAAAAGAGACAGAGAGGGATGGGGACCGAAAGAAAGAAGAAAAAAGGGTGGGAGAGAGATGATAAGGGATGAAGGGAAACTAGGGAGGAACAGGGACAGAGCAATAGAGAAAATTAACAAAAAGTAGAGGGGAAGATGGCAAAACAGAAGGGAGAAGTAGAAGAAAAGAGAGAAGGGCCAAAAACAATGGGAGACAAGAGGAGATAAAGAGAGAATGAATAAGAAGGAAGGCAGGGAGAGTGGTAGAGAAAGAATGGCAGAAGAACAGTAAAAGAAAAGGAGATACTAAGTTGGAGAGAGAGAAAGAAGGGCAAGGGAAAAAGGTGATAGGGACTGCAAGAAACTTGGGGAATAGGAGCAAGAAGGGAACAGGAGAAGGATATAGGGATAGGAAATAGCAGAGAGAGAAAAAAATTAACAGAAGTTCAGAGAGGGAAAGATGGCAAGAGGAAGAAGCAAGAGAGAAAATAGAAAGAGGACGGGAAATTCTGGAAGGGAGAAAATAAGAGGAAGGAAGGAAGAAAAGGAGGAGAAGGAAGGCAAAAATAGTGCAGAAAGATGGAGAGAAGAAGGAAGAGGGAGAAAAACACAAAAAGGAGAGAAGGAAAGACAGCAAAGAGATATGCACAACAGAGAAGGAGAGGCCCAAAGATAATAAAGGAATAAGAAAAAATAGGCAGAGAGAGAGATAAATGAAGTCAAAAGATAAGGGAAGGAAAAGGAGAGGGAATGGAGAAACTGGGAGAAAGAAATTAAGAGTGCAGCAGAGGGGAGATAAGAAACAGAGGAAAGGAAACAAAACATTATAAACTTGAATTTGTTGCCATAAATCTCTGGTCTGTGACTTTGGTTGGGGTGAAAAATGTCCAGATGTGGTTTTGCATGCCCATTTACACCCTGCATTTTGGGGTGTCAGATTTTTTTTGTTGGAACTTGGAACTGCTCAGCTTAATTACTGACAGTTTGGTTTCTTGGAAAGGTTATGATAAATCATGTCATCCCCTTGATTTCTTTAATGAATTAGTTTGATTGACTTGAGTCAATTACTCATCTATGTGTAATTACAGGTATCATCTGAAACAACCCCAGAGAAAGATAGAGAGAGAAGGGAGAGAGAACATGCTGTAGAAGCATACTAAAGCTGTTCACTGTTGCTCGTGTTTGTTTCCCGTCACGCGGCGGATAACCGATCTGCGAGCGGCGTATTGTAGGAGTAGCCGAGCTCAGGCAGTAGCAGAAGCGCGTCACGTGACCACCCCGTGTCTCGCGCCTCTGTCTGAATCCCCCTTCTCCACCTCCCCTAGCTCCTCTACTCCCCCTCCCCCTCGTCTTCTCCGCCCCGTGGAGCGTCACGCCGTCTATTTTATCACGAGCAGCAGGTAACATCAGCGCGCGGACTGGAAGCACTGATCTGAGTGATGCAGCAGAGGGAGCGGTCGCGTTTCATCCTCGGTGTGTATATGACTATGTGTGAATTGTAATCTATTGTATATCTATTTCACCCGGTTACATTACTCGGCTCGAGGCAGCGCAATTGTTGCTGGGTGGCGGCGCGCGCGAGCGCGCCCTTTGTTGCATTTACGTGTCCGTGCGCGCTACAGACATGCGTCGTGCGTGTGTTTGTGTGCGGGCTTGTGTACACTTGTCTGTGTACGTATATGTGCGTGTACATGTGCGCTTAACGAATGGGGTGTTGTTTTCTCTCCACCAGCGGAGCCGCCTCGTGCCTCTCTCCTTAAATGACCCGCCGGAGGGGCTCGCGCGCTCCCGCCCGGATCATGGCATGCGCTTCATCTCGCAGCTGCACACGCGCCACTGAACATGGGGCTCATCAGGGCCAGGAATGGCGGCGGCATCGGCGGCGGCGGCGCTGAGGAGGAGGCGGCGCGCGACAGTGGCAGCAGCAAGAGGCGGAAGAGCGTGCTGGCTGGCGAGCTGGAGGCGTGCGCGGGCCACGAGCGGGACGGCGCGCTGCTGCTGGCGGGCGCGGGCGCCGGCAGGGTGGCGGACTTTAAGCGGGGCTCTCAGAACATCGGTCTGCTCGCCAAAACACCACTGGGCTACACGCGCCCCGTGAAGAGGAACAACGCGCGCAAGCGGCGAATTCAGAATCTCATCTACGACGCGCTCGAGAGACCGCGAGGATGGGCGCTTCTCTACCACGCGTTCGTGTGAGTGCTCTCGGATTTACAAACACTTTACACACGAGCGAGCACGCACACACTAAACGTCCTGAGCACTGAGAGAAAGAATACTAGAGATATAGCTCTTTGCCATACGTGCCCTGCGTTACCCATCCTTATGCTCTTTAGAGTTCCAGAAGAATATGGCTTTGAGATAATAGAACCGTCACAATTAATATTGTCACATGTACAGAACCGCACTTTTACTCCAATACCAAAAGAGTAGAACCGCTGGACTACTGGACCTCTTAAGAAGGAATTTACTGAACAAGTTTATGAGAAGTCTGAATGCATATTCATGGTATTCTGGCTTGTGGTTGGTATTTGTAGAAGAAATGCATTGCACTGCATGGGTGGAATAGAAATAAATGCTTTGTATTAATATTGCTTTAAATTCAGCTAGTGTTGTAGATTATTTGGAAATATATGATTGTGTGTGTGTGGCAACTGGCCACCTCCTTGTATATAAACTCATTATACTCATTTTATCAGGTACACTTTTATAGTACAGTTACTGTGTGTAGTCCATTTGCTTTTCTGCACACTTTGTTTGCCCCCTTCTATTCTGTTCTTCAATGGTCAGGACCACCACAAATCAGGTACTATTTGGGTGGTGGATAATTCTCAGCACTGCAGTGACACTGACCTGGTGAGAGTATGTTAGCTTTTGTGAACTAGTATGCGTGGATCAGACACAGTGGGTGCTGTTTGTAAACACCTGCTGGACTAAAAAAGTCCACCTGTGGACAGCAGCCTGTGATCACTGATGAAGGAGTAGAGAATGATCAGCACAAATTTGGCAGCTATTGTCTCTGACTTTACATTTACAAGTTAGTCCTACAAGGTATGAGTGTGTAATAGAGTGTTCAGTGAGTAGACACAATGTTTAAAATCTCTGTGTCACTGATCCAATACCCACATAATATCTGCTCTTTGGTGGTTTTGTGATGGTTCCGACCACTGAAGAACAGATGGACAACAGTCTGGTGAGCTGGTTTCAGAAAGCTTGCCCTTCAAAGCTTGCCTATTCTCTCAGAATATGCCAACATTAAAGGAAGTGTGAGCTGTCCATTACTGTCCCACACTGATGGCACTGTTGGAGACAGGGGACAGATTGCTGCACTGGCTAACCTGGTTAGATTGGCAGAACAAATAGAGGAAAAGATATAACATTGGTCAATGTTCAGAATGAAAAACAATCCAATTTGAGCTTTACAGCCGGCTGTTCAAATGTCTTTTTTTTATTTTTCATCTTAAGACTGAATCTCAAAAGATCCACATCCTACATCATTCTTATATTTTTCCCCTGATGTTCATGCACCATGTTTGGGTTTATGCAGCAAAAACGTTATTATTATTTATTTTTAATTATAGCATTATATTATTTAAAATGATCCATTTTAAACACTTTATATTTTGCAACCATTGTTTATCTTTTAGAATTAAGATTGATGTATATTAATGACCTCTGTTCTGTTTGGCTGACCTGCATCGTGTCACATCAATGCACCCCATGTCAAAATAATCCTTATAACTTCAGCATGAATGGGCAAAGTTAAAGTGTTATAGGCTAAATGGGAGGATGAGTAATTATCCTGGTTTTCCATAAAATGGTGAACAGGGATTGTTTTTGCAGGTTAGTTCTTGTACATAGAATATATAAAGTTGGGAAAACTTTAACAATGTTTACATAATACATCAAAATCAAGAAATATTCAGGTTTACAGAATATGGGCACTTTAATAGGGCAACCAAAGGTACTTTGGTGCTAATGAAAGTCAAAGCAATGCAGAGGAGTTGTCAATGGTGCTTAAATTTAACTCTAAGTGTAGTAATGCTACACTGACAGTTTTGAGAAATTATGTAAATAAGAGTTTATATGCTTAAAAATGTCTGTGGGTTTGAATTCGTTGGTGTTGATATAATATAAAGAGCCAACAGCATAGATAAAAATTATATAAGTGACCTTCAAATGAGTAAATACACACACAAGCACATATACACACACATAAGGGCATGTTTGTGTTGCTTAATTGGATGCTTCATTACAGGGGATGAGAGAGCAGAGGGATAACATTCCCCTGAAGCAAAAAATAGTTTAAGTACTGCATTTTCCTCTCTCTCCCTCTCTCTCTCTCTCTCTCTTACACACATACACAGACACCATTCCACATATTCATCTTGTTCATCTTGTCATCTTGTTGTATATTCTCACTGGCACCCAGCTACAGTATACAGTTGTAACTCGATTTGAGATCAAAAGGAGGGAAGAGCTAAAGTATTAGTAGGTGCCCAAAGGTAAAGTTTTTAAATACATCTTTTGTTTTTTTTATTTGTGTTTAATTGCTGTTTTTTACTAAAAAGTCTATACATGCAGGGTAATCTGCAATGTGCTGTATTGCTCTTATTTCCTTACTTTCCTTACATACATATATTTACTTAGAGGAGCACACATACACTTCTTTCTGTAAATTACATAGATTTTCATTAATCTCCTGGGACTTACCCAAACATTAACCAGAAATGCTAGTTGCCTAACCTTAACCATACCTATACCTTACTAAATTTAATGATCTACATGGTGGGGAAAATGCTATGGATGAAACATCCCCACAGCATGACAATATATTTGGTCCCCACAGTGTGACATAAACCTAAAACACACACACACACACACACATTTCTACTCACACTCCATTTGCTGAGAGATTTAGGTTGTGATTCAAAAGATTCCTATGGCTTTTAACAAGTTTGTGTGTGTGGGATTTCAGTGAGGTTTTCAGTGAGGTTTGTTTGTGTGTGCACTCTCTAGAAATGCAGTTTTTACCAGTGTGTGTGTGTGTGGGCATGTGTGGTCTCTAGGAATGCAGTGAGGCTTTTAACCAATCTTAGCTGAGGTTACTTCTCTCCATATTAATGTGAATTATTGATAATGAAATGATGAATAGTGTGTGTGAGCGGCAGTGCTACTTTTACTGAAACAGGAACAGTTAGTCATGTAAAAAATGCAACAGTGCATTGCAGTATATTGATTTGAATGTGTTGATTTAAGTACTTTGGAATGCAAGACTGGATTTAGGGAAGCATTAAATTGGGAATTGTGAACTGATTTTGTGGTAATCTCACAAATGTACGAGCTCTGTTCTGATTGATTGGTTAAGAAGCAGCATGATAATATAGACACTGTCAGGAAAATAAAATGAACAACAGCTTAAAGTAAATTCAAATTGTTACACATTATAAGGCTTATAGTTTAAGATAATCTGCTGCAACCAAAAAACTGATAAAATCACACAGCATGACTGCTATTTGCAGGATTTTGTTGAGGTTGTGATTCAATTTTTATTTTCAAGTCAATTTTATTTATATAGCGCTTTTTACAACGATGTTGTCTCAAAGCAGCTTTACAGAGTTTTGAAAACAGTTATAACATATATCCCCCAGTGAGCAAGCCAGAGGCAACAGTGGCAAGGAAAAACTCCCTCAACTGGAGGAAGAAACCTTGGGAGGAACCAGACTCACAAGGGGAGACCCATCCTCCTCTGGTCAAACAGTATTTACAGTTTGAACTAAATACCAAAGAAAGGAGTCTCTGTTTGAAATCTGGATAGCAAAGCTTTAGAAGCTGCACAGATAGAGGCAGTGTATGACTGAGGCAGTCTCTGGCTGAGGCAGTCTATGACAGTCTTTATGTAAAGTGGGCGTGAGCTGAAACAGTCCCATCCTATCTCAGTGCTGGTGCATCTGGATGGCACAGTGATGTAACTGAGGGTGTAGCAGTAAATGGACAGGTGAGCTGGCTGGTGATGGTGGGGTGATGGCCCGATGATCAGTCCTTCAACAGCCTTCAACAGACAGGAGGACAGTCATTTCCTCAGGAAGAATAAAGAGAAAGAGTTAGTTGGGCTCAGGAGTAAGACTGTAGAGAATATGAATTTTCAGAATTTTAGAGTGTGGTTGGTGACTCCGGCAGATCTAACTATAACAGCCTAAACTAAAAGGAGAGAACCAGAAGGTAACATGGACATGAGAGTACCCTGAGACACTGGGGTCCCCCCACTCCACCATCAACAAACCTGTGTGATCGCGTGAAGTGGTGGAACAACAGCACCAACATCTCAGTTTACCATAAACCTCTGTGTCCAAGAACCCCCAGATCTCCTGCCTTTATCTAAAAGAGAAGCTTAATTACAAAAAGCTACACTAAACACGTATGTTTTTAGTCTAGACTTAAATATTGAGACTGTGTCAGAGTCCCGAACATTAACTGGGAGATTATTCCACAATTTTGGGGCTTTGTAGGAAAAAGCTCTTCCCCCCCATTGTAGTCTTCTGAATTTTAGGAACTATTAGAAAACCAGCATCCTGTGATCTGAGTGAACGTGGCGGTTCATAATAGGAAATTAGATCTTGCAGGTACTCCGGTGTGAGACCGTGCAGGGCTTTATACGTCAGTAATAGAATTTTATAGTCGATACGGAATTTAACAGGAAGCCAGTGTAGCGCTGATAAAACTGGACTGATGTGATCAAATTTCCTGGTTTTAGTTAGTACTCTAGCTGCAGCGTTCTGAACTAACTGAAGTTTATTCAGGTTCCTGCTGGAGCATCCTGACAATAATGCATTACAGTAATCTAGCCTTGAGGTTATAAAGGCATGTATCAACTTTTCAGCATCAGACACAGATAACGCATTTCTTAACTTTGAAATGTTTCGTAGGTGAAGAAACGCTGTTCTTGTAATATTACCGATGTGTTGATTAAATGTCAGATCTGAGTCAATTGTTACACCAAGATTTTTGGCTACTGAACCAGGAACTACAGAGAAGTCAGCAAGATTTAACATTAAATCTGAACATGTAGTCCGAGCAGCCTTTGGGCCGAGGAGGAGAACTTCCGTTTTATCTGGGTTTAAAAGAAGGAAGTTCTGTAGCATCCAAAGTCTAATATCTCTTACACAATCTTCTATCTTATTTAATCTGGATTTGTCATCTGGTTTGGCTGATATGTACAGTTGTGTATCATCGGCATAACAGTGGAAACTAATTCCATGTCTATTTATAACTGAGCCTAATGGTAGCATATATAGTGTAAATAACAGAGGACCTAAAACAGAACCTTGTGGAACTCCATATTTCACTTTTGTAGTGTTAGACGATACATTATTTATATAGTGATGGTAGTATGGAACTCTAATCTTAAAAATGTGTGGTTAAAGATAACCTCTTGTGCATGTTCTATGAATTTTGTGTTCCACTGTAAATGGTGCCACAGCTACATCCTGACACCTCAGCAAGCAGTGCTAGCTTTTAAAGTGAAAAATTCAATTAACAAACAGGTGAATAGGAAGCCAATTTCAACTGTCAGCCTTCAGAAATTACTTTAAAAAAGTGTTGATATCTCTTTTAAAGTCTGGAAAATGTTGATGATGTGATAAGAAGCTGTCAAATAGGAAGCCAAATTCAGATAAACAACATTCATGTCCAATGGCAGTTTATTGGAAATGGTATAAAAATTGGTGACATTGCCTTCACAGTCTGGAAAGGTAGATTTCTGCACACATAATCTGTCATTGCTCTTGTCATTGTCATTGTTTCTTTTGGGCTGAAACTTGAGCTTCTATAGGTAAATTATGTGTGAAGTTGGGCGGACATTGTGTGTAACATTTACATTTTATTTGAGGGGAAACAATGGACCCCCCAAAATTCAATTTTACTTATGTAATGGGGTTCTCTTTACTCTTTTTTCCCCTCTCTTTATTGTCTTTTCCAAATTAGTACAGAAAAAGGAAACATAAACAAAACATAATTTCAATTACAAATACCTATGACGAATATATATAAATAGACAATTTAACCCTGTTCCCTCCTCCACCCCACATTCCCCTACAATGGTCCAGGGCAAACTATTCTAGCAATATATATATATATATATATATATATATATATATATATATATATATGTATATATATATATATATATATATATATATATATATACACACACATATACACACACACACATACATACATACGTACACATACATATACATACATACACAAATACACACACATATACCCATATACTCATACATATCTATTAAAAAAATGGTGAAGAAAAGAAAACTAGAGTTGAGGCTTTTACACGAAAGTTCTATGAGTCATTCCAACTTGTTATCCCAGTGACAGCAGAAAAGAAATAAATAAATGGAGACCAGGCACTCACAAACTCTGCAGACTTCCCCCTCAGTGTGTACTTAATTTTTTCTAATTTTAAATTAAACATAGTATCTTTCAGTCATCTAGCATGGGAAGGGTTTTAGGGTTTTTCCAATTTAACAAAATGAGGCAGCGAGCTAGCAAACAAGCTAATGTACAAAAAGTTGAGGACCACTTGGCATCCTTTGGCTTTATGCTAAAAATAGCAATCAAGGGGTCTGGCACAATTTGGATGTTGTAAGCCTCACTCAGGGATTTAAAAATTGATGTCCGAAAGCCATGCAGGCTTGGACATGTCCAAAACATGTGAATTAAAGTAGCAGGTATCAATTTACATCTGTCGCAAGTAGGGTCCAAATTTGGGTATATCCTGGCTAGTTTAGCCTTAGACAAATGGACACGATGTACAATCTTAAATTGTATTAAACCATGTCTGCTACATGGAGATGTAACATGTACTTGCGCAAGAACCATATACCATAC
This sequence comes from Megaleporinus macrocephalus, assembly GCA_021613375.1. NCBI lineage: Eukaryota > Metazoa > Chordata > Actinopteri > Characiformes > Anostomidae > Megaleporinus > Megaleporinus macrocephalus. The sequence goes on along the minus strand of CM038723.1, from coordinate 15,649,759 downwards.
TTCTGGTGTGAAGGATAAGTTTAAATCATGCTCCCATTGTGCTTTAATTGTATCTGTGGTCTAAGGATTTATCTTACCAATGGCTTCATAAATGCGAGAGATTACAGCCTTAGAGTTTATAATAATTGATAACAAAATATCAACTGGTGAAGTCAGAGGCTCAAGTAGGAAATTTGTGTACTGTTTTTTAACAAAACTCCTCAGTTGTAAATATCTAAAAAAGTTAGATTTTAATAAATTGAATTTTTTTGCTAGCTGCTCAAATGATGTGAATGATCCATCTATAAACAGATCTTTAGTAAACTGTATCCCATTCCCATGCCAAGCACGAAAGGCTCGGTCTATCATCGATGGAGTGAAAAGATGGTTAGACATTACGGGTGCCACAACCGAGGGGTTTTGCAAACCAAAATGTTTTCTGAATTGTGAACAAATTTTCAGTGTATGGGTTATCACAGGGTTACTGCCAAAACTATCCATGGAGATCTGTAAAGGGTGTGGTTACTAAGGAATGAACAGGGGAGTCATGAGATTTCGCCACACACCATTCGGGCATCACTTGTAAATCTAACCCAAAAAATAACCTTTTGTATGTTACATGCCCAATAATAGTGCAGGAGATTGGGCAAAGCCAAACCTCCCATTTTTCTAAATTTCCCCAGAAAGTGCCTGTTAATGCGAGGTTGCTTATTGTTCCAAATAAATTCTGAGAAGGCTCTGTCAATTAAGGTAAACTGTTTTTTTGGTATAAATACAGGAATATTTTGAAATAAATATAGAAATCTAGGAACTACGATCATTTTAATAAGATTTATGCGCCAATCATTGACAAAGGTAGGGTACGCCAGCATACCATATCTGCTTTACTTTTACCAATTAAAGGTGTCATGTTATATTTATAAAGAAGATTTAAAAACATTGGAAACACTATGCCTAGATATTTAAACTCTAAGTTTGCTCTCTTAAAGGGAATATCAGATGGGGGGATATTTTGAGCTGCAGTGTTGACTAAATTTAATTTATAACCAGACATTTTTCCAAACTGATCTAATTTATTCAAAATGCAAGGTCTTGAGGCCCTGGGATTACTGACAAATAAAAGAAGGTCATCTGCATATAATGCAACCTTATATAGGATGCTCCCCCAGATTATACCTTCAAATGATTGGCTCTGTCGTAATGAGGCAGCAAGTGGTTCGATAACCAAGCCAAAAAGTAAAGGAGAAAGACTGCACCCTTGTCTCGTTCCCTCTGAAGGGGGAAGTACATGGAGTGTGTGTCATTTGTATATACACATGCCAAGGGAGAGGTATATAACAATTTAACCCAAGAAGTGAAAAGAGGCCCAAAGCCAAAATTTTCAAGGGTTTAAAAAAAAAGAAAATTCACTCCACCCTATCAAACGAGAGTACATAGCTAAAAGCAAAGGAACCAGGTCCCTAAAAAACTTTTTATAGAATTTTATTACAAATCCATCAGGACCGGGACTCTACAATCTCCTCTATAGATAAGGGATTCTCCAGACAAGTCTTTTCAGTCTCATTTAACTGAGGAAGATCTAAACCTTCAAAAAAAAACTGTCAATTGTATTTGGATTGTGTTTGCATTCTGAAGTGTATAATAATAGTCATGAAACACATCATTAATCTGCACAGGATCAGAGACTACAAAGCCAAGAGGAGTTTTAATCTGTGTTATTAGCCGTGAGTTGTAGCTTTGACGTGCCTGATGTGCCAAGAGCTTACAATTTTATGGCGTGCCTTTAGAATTTGTTGCTCCGCCTTAGCAGTAGAGGCCAAATCGAATTCTGTTTGGAGACTGATTCTTTTTTGATAGAGTTCGGAGCTTGGTGCTAAGGCATAGCGTGCATCTATTTCTGCTATATTTTCAGAAAGTTCCTTTAGCTTAGCGATATTCTCCCTTTTCTTATTGGACGCGTAGCTAATAATTTGACCACGCAGATAAGCCTTTAATGCTTCCCACTGAACACAGTGTGACATACATGGAGTTGCATTGGTTTCCCTGAAAAACTTAATCTGGTTACTCATAAATGTAATAAATTTGGGGTCAGACAGAAAGAGAGGGTTCAGACGCCAGGGTCTGAAAGTAAAAGGCTGATTTGGAAATGTTAATTTTAAAGACAGAGGAGCATGGTCCGATAAAACGATGCCATGATACGTCACACTGTCAATGGAGGGAATAAACCTATTATAAAAAAAAATATCAATTCGTGAAAATGTGTGATGTACTGGTGAGAAAAATGAGTAAACCCTGATGTCTAAATCTCCATGGGTCGTGTAAGCCTAGCTGAGCACTGAAATTCCTAAAGCAGATGCCATTTTAGATGTCTGAGCTGGTCTAGAAGATGAACGATCCAATTCATGACTTAAGACACAGTTGAAACCCCCAATCCAACCCCGAGTATTATTTGCCCCTTTAATATTCCATGAGATGAAAATCACCTTTCTGTCTTTACAACAACTCATCCCCAAGAGTCAGTGGTACTACATAAAATGAATTCTAAAGTAACTATAGTTATCTGCATAATTTAAAAAAAAGAGCGCAAGGGCCATAGACACAATAACAAAAAGACAGTAAGAAAAGCACACACAAAAACTGATAACACCGATGTGGGCCACTCCTTCCCGTACCCCAGCACTTACCCAAACTAAGTGCAACAACCCTAAACAGTTTAACACAAATTGTAAGGCGCATCCACTCTTATACGCCTTGGCACTCCTCTGCAGTTCCAAGTATGCGGTAGTTCTTAAGAAATTTAGCGGTCATTATTTTGTTACACCCAGGACAGCAACCCTAAACTTGCAACCTGAACACATGAAATATTTACAGGAACTTAACTTCCATAGTTTGTGTATGATCAGTTTCGTCTGACCCACCAATCGTTATGTGAGTCCAGGCTAGAAATATGTAAAGCCCGTTTCGGATGAGAAAATTGACGCATACTGAAACCTGTCCACGCGTACACTGCATTTACACTGCTCCGTCGCGTCGACGCGCTGCGATGTATCCCATTCATTTTCAATGAGGAGCGTTGGTTGCGTCAGACGCAGCCGCGCGGTGTATCATGGGTGCGGTGTGTCGAGTTCGGGGGATGCGATGCGACGAAAAGTTCAGCCGAGATTAACTTTATGCAATTGAATCCGGCAAACGCAATGCATCTATCCAATGAGAAGAGGGCGGGTGGTCTCGCGATGAGTGTCCTCAACGTATGAAATATTAGTTCCATATTCAGAACTAAATTAAAACACCCTCTTTTATATTTACATCTGATTCAAAAATATAAAAAAAAAGCCGATGTTGAACACGAGCATTAATCACCGCTGGAAACGCACATACCTGATTCCATTGGACGACGCAGGGAACACCCTTATTACGCCCACATACGGCCAGCTGAAGGGGGGAGTGTGGTCATGTCCGTTGACGCAACGGAGCAGTGTAAATGCAGCGTTAGTCCTTCAACGCTGGCATGTCCGTTAGCTCAGTGTCCGATGCCACGGTTGTCGTAGGTAGTACATGGCGAGCGACAAAGTCAGATGCTTCCTTCGGAGACTTAAATTCCAGCCTGGAGCCGTTAAAGGAGAAACGGAGCGTTGCTGGATGGGTGAGGGAAAATTTCACCCCAGCCTGGTGAAGTTGCCTTTTCACTGGATTGAATTCGGCTCTCCTGCGCACTAGATCGGCGCTAAGATCGGGGAAGAAGCTGATCTTGTTTCCGCGGTACGTAAGTTGCCCCGCTCGCTCATACGACAGCTTTAGAATCAATTCCTTCGTCTTGTAGTGATGCATGCGGGCAATCATGGCTCTTGGCTGAGCGTTTGGCGGCGGTAACGGCCGCAACGCACGACGAGCCCGATCAACTTCGGGTTTGCGTGGAAAACTGTCCTCTCCAAAAACCTCCATTAGAACGGATTCCAGAAAAATTGTAGGGTTACCTTTTTCAAGCTTTTCACCACTCTGATATTTTGACGCCTGGACCGATTTTCCAGATCGTCCACTCGCGCTTGCAAATGTGCTCTTTCGGTTTGCAGCGATTTCACAGCACCTCGGAGCTCAGAAACAGTCGTGTCGAGGGTCGTCAGATTGGATTCAATTCCCTCAATTTTTTTCATTGTCAGATACTTTTGTTTGGAGCAGGGCAACAGACGCCCGGAGCTCTGTCAGGATTTCAGTCCGCATACTCGAGACATCGGATCTAATAGCATTCATTGACCAGCTCTCTCATGTAGCACTTCAGCGCTAACGCTATCATGGTGGCTAGCAGCACGGTGACTAGCCGCTTCCTTCGATTTGGTGTTGCCTCTGGAGGACGTTTTGTTGGCCATTTTTTGAAGCAGATAATTTTCAGACAGGTGCACGTCTTATTTAGCTGCGGTATGGGCGTATTACAAATAAACTACCTTACAAAACGAAACAAATAAATCAAAGAGTATGAGGAGCGCAAGTAGGGACGTCTCTACTCTGCCATCACCGGAAGCTCCCTCGGCTTCTCTTTACTCTTATGAGTGGTTTAGGACCCCCAACCCCTCCATTAAATTGAGTACTTCATCTGGGATAGGTGGAAACTGTGTAATCTAGATTTTTTTAACCAAATTATTCATATAACTTCTGCGCTTGTGGAATGTGTGGCACACTGATGCAGTACTCTGCTGCAACATCTCTAATGTTTCGACATATTGAACTCAATTAATTTTCCAGAGTGCTTGCTCTCTGAAACTAGGCACTGCACTCAACTCACAGCGGATATTTCTGTGATTTATTAAAGCATTGGCATGTGGAGTCTATAACTACAAACCTAGTGTGGTGTACTAATTAGGCACGCCTGATTTACAGACCTATCTATAGCTTAAAATGTTTGTTTCTGCTGAAGTGGATGGAGTACTCAATGTACAAAACATTAGTCAGTATTAATCACAGAGTCTGAATAAACTAAACAAAACAATTTTGGTGGACTACACTCAATGGTTGATTCATTACTCCCAAAGAAACATGACAGAATACTGCTGTAATTTCAAGGCATTAAGTTTGAGTCCTGTCACAGCTTTAATTGCAGCGTGTTTTTTTATAAAGTAGTCTTACGGCCAGTTTTTTAATAATGTTTTATCTTGGCAGATTTTTTTTTGCTGTAAAACACCAAATAACCTTTTTTTTCTCAGCACACTCCAGTAATTTGAAGCATACATTTCTTAAATGTTTAAATCTTTGCAGCAGATTTTGTTTCATGAAGGATTCATTACATAAACTAGGTACTGGATGTTAACTGTAAACACTGGAATTTCTCAGGGAGAGGTTTAGAAATTATTAAGCTTATTGGCAGAAAAAAAAATATTTGTGATTACTTTTTTAATTATTCTAGTATTTTTGTTTTTATTAAAATAAATAAATGCTTTACATGTCTTTTACGTTATATATATGGGATATCATATTTTGTCAGACTGTATCAAAGCAGTATGTTGCCTATGTTAGTAAGACTATGGCAGGTGTGTTAGCTGTGGTTATAATGTCCATCCATCCATCCATTATCTGCCGCTTAATCCTGCTAGTCGGGGTCACGGGGGCCAATTCTAGCGTCAATGGGCTAAGGTGGGGTACACCATGGACAGTTCGCCAGTCCATTGCATGGCCAACACTCACACCGACGAGCAATTTAGAGTGACCAACCAACTTATCATGCATGTGTTTGGACATGTGGGAGGAAACCAGAGTACTCATAGGAAACCCACTCAATCACAGGGAGAACATGCAAACTCCACACAGAACGGCCCGGACCGGGAATTGAACCCGGATCGTCTTGCTGTGGGGCGACAGTGCTAACCACTACACCACCGTGCTGCCTGGTTATAATGTAATTTTGCTATGATTTTGCATTATGCTGCAATACACACACACAATTATACTAATTTGACAATTATTATAAACCTATATTTCTTTGTGTATTTATCCCAGAATGTTTGGGCTATTATGCTAAATTGCTGTAATAATTAATCTGTCCTTCATCTAATGTGCAAGTACAGACAAACATAATGTGCTAAAGCTAATAAAACACACACAATAATCATAATGTTTTTGTCCATTTTTATTGTACACACCAAATAAATATTGCACAACATTCAAGAGGAATATACTTCTTGCAGAACTGCTTCAGGTCAGCTATTTTCCTTAGATGGCTGGTGTAAACGACTGTCTTGATATCATTGCATAGTTTCACTTTTGGGTTATGATCTGGGATGTGGCTAACCCAAAAGCTGCATGCAATTTTATGTAGTCATTCTGTAAAACATTTTTATAGATGTTCAGGGTCATTGCCCTTCTACAGCATCCAGTTTCTACTGACTTTCAGCCAGCGGACAGCCACCCTGAAATAATCTTGTTGGATACTTTGATAAACTTAATTAATTTAATACAATGCACTTGTTCCTCTATAATAGCAATCAGCAAAGCAGGCCAAAGTCATGAAACCTTAATGTTTGATGATGTTGTAGGGGCCTTTTTTACATTATACATAGTGTTGCATGTTTTGCCAGAACAATTCAACCACAGCTTTTTCAGTCCAAAAACATTTCCCTGCAGCGTTTTCAGTTGTGCAGTGATGCTGCAGAGCATCTTTCCCCATAGTGTCCATCCGTGAACACCAAGCCTGTTCAATAATTTTTACATGGTTGACCCACAAACAAGTTCCATTAATTGCTTAAATCCTTAAGCCGTTACTTTAGGGTGTTGTGCCTTTAGTGACCTTGGCCCCTTAGATACAGTACTAAATTGTCTCCATTTATAAGCATTTATATATATTAATGTCTAAACTCTTTGAGATTAATTTGTTACACTTTCCTGCTTTATGCAAGTCAGCAGTTTTTGGATTGTAGGTCTTCTGAGATCTCTTTTTGTGAGCCATGGGCCACATCAGCAGATACTTCATTGATTGGACTCAAGGTTTGCTAACTCCTGACTCCAATTAACTTTTGTTGAAGTCATTAGCCTTGGGCTCACAGTTCAGACATCTTATATGATGTATTCATTATGGAAAATAATAATACATTAATTTTGCGTTATTAGTTAGATTGTGGTTGTTCTGTATTGTACCTTAGACGAAGATGACATCCACTGACCACTCAATTAGGTCCTCCCCATTGTATCTACACTCACTGTCCATTTTTTCAGCTCTACTTACCTTAAAGGACCCACTGGTAAGAGAGAAGAACATTAAAAATAGAAAATGTAGGATATTCGTAAGTTAATAAAATTAAACATGCCTTGTAGAGACGGGTAGAAAGTGCTAGTTATGTGCTAATTAAAGAGTTAGTTATAATGACTTTCACTGTTAAGGGAGCTATGACGTCATCTGACAAAAAGCCTTTTAATTTATTCAGTCAGTGCCTTTAGTTAACCACATAGGTTAGGATTCTCTTATAAGATTCTGCTATAGTTCAGATTCTATTATAAATTAGGGGAGTGAAGGAGAGAGTGAGTCAAGCAGGTGAAGATAATCAGGCAACAAACTGCAGCGTTTGTGTAGCAGTCTGAATCAGACTCAACTTTCCTTCACACATGCGCTAACACACTCTCTTCATTAATAAACCAAAGCTGTGTGAGTTTGCCTGCAGCACTGCTAAAGCCAAATGGCCTCAGCTGCACAGCACTCTAACCACCTTTAATGTATGTGTATGTGCATTTATAGACATATATAGGGGTTTGTGTGGCACTGAAAAAAAAATACAATTACAATCAGGAAAAAGCAGTGGTGAACCATGGCCATTGCCTGAGCATGGCCTTTCAAAAATGAATGTAAACACAAACTTTTGCTAGACTCTCTGTTGGTTTCTAGTAGATTTAGTGCTAAGCCAGCCTCTCATTCAAATTTTCCGGTGTGCCATAACTGGAGGAGCAGTTATACTGAGGTTAGTGAATGCTTAGAGTGACATGTTTTCTGAAGGAACTGTAATTCTTTGATACCCCTGTAACTTTGTAATTATGCTGATCGTTAATTTAACATGCTAGGTTTTCTCTTTAGCTCTCCTAACCAATAGGAGATCTTAGTTAACTATATCAACCTAGTTCCACTGAGAAAAAAAATCCTTATTGACCAATTTTCCTCTGGGTTTTTGAAAAATTTTACCTTTTTGTTCCCACCCAAAATGTAATATTGGAACAATTGTAGTATTGTTGGCCTACTGATCAAACCACATATGGAAAATACATATTTGTTTCTAATATATCACATACAAAATCAGAAAATCCAAAAACTTGGTAACATTTTTATGAATTCTGTAATGTTTTATATAATGCTTTTATAACACGCTATAAGTCATACCTTACAATGCCAGCATAATACTTTGTAAAATAAAGAGCATTTTTTTTACGTTTAACATTATAATGTCAGGTTTATTGGAACACCATAAGCATAAACGTTCTTTTGTACTGTACGAATGTTTATACACAGCTGTGATCAGTGGTGCAAACCATGTTATTTGTAACAGCACATCACTTGTGTTCTGTGTTCTGTTGCTTAAATATCAGTTCATAGACACACAAGTACTGTTGTGTCGATGTAAAAGGGGGCGCTAACACATATCTGCAACCAACAACAGGTGATGCATTTGCAGGAAATCTGTTTATTTTGGCTTTACTTGTTAGTGCAAACATGCCAAGTCACCGCACACAAACATTTGGCACAGACGTGTATGTGTGTGTGCATGTGCGCGTGGGTTTAATGAGCTTTGGGAATCTCCCACTGTCTCCTGTACAGATTTCATTACCCAGCATTCCCAGGCAAAATGGTGATTCCTTACCCCTCAATAGTTAGTTGTGTGTGTGTGTATGTGTCTGTGTGTGACCTTCCTGGGAAAATGAAGGTTAACTTGAGAGGAAATCCATTAAGCTTTTGCTAGTATGCCCAGAGGCCAAACTGCACGCACACATAGAGCCATACTCATATTCACAGCTTCAGCTGGCTGATTCCACAATAGGCCCATTTGTGTTTTGCTAATATTACTTTTACAGATGTGCATGTAAGGTGAAGGTAAAAGACATCTTATTGGTCGCATGTCACATTTTTCTCTAGGTTCTATCTTTAAGTTTAGTGATGACTGTGTGGCTCTTTATACCACAAACAGCCACAATCAACAGACACAATTAGCATTGACATTTTATAACCTTTTCCCCATGTACATGTGTACCTGTAATATATATGTGAATGACATTGAATGTGGCCAGTTTTTGGTGGGCTAATTATAGTTAGCTTAATTTGAAACAATGAAACATTGTACTGTTCTTTGCTTACACATTCATGCATATCTTTATAATGTAATAGAATTATGTATAAAATCAAGCAAACATTATATATTTTTTAATAAAACGCACTGGAGGCCAGCACAAATGTATTAATTTCAATTCAAGTTTGTTTGTATAGTGCTTTTTACAACAATGTTGTCACAAAGCAGCTTTACAGAAGTTTTGAAAACAGACAGTTACAACATATCCCTATGTGAGCAAGCCAGAGGAAACGGTGGCAAGGAAAAACTCCCACAGATTGGTGCAGGAAACCCTGGGAAGAACCATGACTCACAAGGGGAGACCCATCCTCCTCTGGTCAAACAGTATTTTTGTCGTTTAATATGCTAAATACCAAAGAAAAGAGTCTCTGTTTGAAATCTGGATGGCAAAGCTTTAGAAACTGCACAGGTAGAGGCAGTATAATTTCAAAGTATAAATAAGCAATATGTAAGATTTTTAGTTCAAAACATTCCAAAATGTACTAACATTATTAATAGAATGTTGTCTAAATAGCAGTTTTGATGTTCTATCAAATATGTTTATGTACTGTGTGCCATACATATCTACAAAATATGCATGCCAACCATTTAGCCCTGTCTCGTAATACTACTTTGTACCTCAAGAGGTGATGTGGATTACTGTAGCATGGAGTTAGTTCAACATGAACGGATAAAGAATTAAAGTGATTAGTAATCTGTTGAAGGTGCTAGTCACAGTTAGATCATTTAAGGGCAGGTACCCAATAAAAACAAATTAATCACAACAATGGCAGAAACCTTTGGCAATTGGCCACCTCCACGCACTACTGGCAAGTAACTACATTTAGCAGCAAACAAAAGAAGATAAATGTAAATAGAAGTTAAACAGAAATGACATTGGCATTGAAATTTCCACTGCCAGAAGGGCTCATGTTGAATAAAGAGATAAAATTTGTGGTAAAACTCGCAGGATTTGTAACAGTTAGGAGGACTGTGTATTTCCTTGTTTCTTACAATAGGGGTTTACGCCACAACTTTTGGGTGACATGCTGCCACCTATAAATTTGACAGGTTTTGTTTAAAATAGCATTTATAATTCACAACTAACAAACACATCAACATGCTTTACAAAATAAAAACTTTCTTTAATTCTTGTAATGTGTGTGTGTGTGTTTTAGTATCTTACAAATTGTTTTATATTTATATATATATATAAGTTATATTTCTGAATTATATTATAGCCATAGGGTTAGCCATAGCAAACACTTCAGTTTGGAGTTGCTGTGAGTTGTGTGAGGGCGTGCCAAGCTTAAAGGTTAAAAGAGAGCACAGTGATTGGAAGCCACCCATCTGAGTTCATTAGCTCAGCTCTCAAAACCTCTTAACAATATAATAATAATATCATGCCCAAAAGCACATGAGCACAAACATGCATGCATGTACTTATTTGCACTCACACACACATACACTAGAGAATTAGGCCTTTGACCTCTCTCTCGCTTACTGTAGTTAGTTTTGCTGCCTTCTGAGGCAGGGTCATGTGATATGTTGCCATAGTAACATCTCCATGTGGAGTGGAGGAGGGCTGCTCTAGTCCCTACTGACGAACACACACTTAGAGTGAAAAAACACACACTAATACACCCACAGCAGAGATAGTTCTGTTTTTTTGTCTCTGCTGTGTATGCAGTGTGCTGCTGAAGTGTCTATGTGTGCGTTTTGATTTAGGATCATGATACAAGGATTTGCACCATTGAGTCTTCTGTTGCTCAGCAACTGGACCAAATTAGATCTCATCTAAAACTGAGCAAATATGTTCGACCTACACAGAGAGAGGAGTGCCTATGTGTGTGTTTGGTAATATATGTATGAAACGCGAAGGAAATGCATCTAATATGTACAATAATTTTCCGATTAGTTATAAACACTCACTAGCTGCTTTAGTAGGTACACAGGGTACACAGGGCCACTACAGAAAATATGTTATTTTGCAGCACTTCTTTTATCTGATCCTATTGTCAAATAGTTCAGTGTTCCTCAGCAAGCTTATGTGTCCCTGGATCTAAGGATGAAAGTGCACCTGAAAAATTTGCAGGATTTACATGATGCAATCATGTCAACATGGACGTTTTCAACTTCTTGTTTAATCCATGCTGTTAAAAGCTGAGGTAATCGAGTAATAGCGTAGTGTTTTTAATAAAGTGCTTGGTAAGTCTATGTGTGTGCGTATGCACACAAACAAGGTTGTGTCCCAACAGCGAGGTAGCAAATCATGACTATTGATAGTAGGCCTCCAGTTTGGTTTGCAAATGTCAAACAGGCCAAAACATATATTGTACCTTGTATGTAGAACTCTTACAATAAAGTTAAGAGATCTGGCATAGGACTAACTAAAACCTTATTAGACTAGGACAGTTTCACTAATAAAATTTGTCCCTATTTGTGTGTGTGTTCACAGACTTTTGCCAACGTTTTAAAGTTGACACTAGGGATAGAACACTGGAAATTGTTGACCAGCCATTATCTGATACTTTTCATGTACATATCTGCTGATGCTGATTCCAATGCAATGTTTTTTTAATAGAATGCATTTACCTGGATTGGCATTGTAGAGAAATGTAACATTTGTTTCTATAGAATTACAAAAACAATGTAAATGATGAAAATGCAGACATTTTAGCGGAGTAGCCCAGCCCAGCATCATTCTGAATCAGATATCCTAGGGCAACATTTATTTTTAACATGCATACATACTTACACACTCGCACAGAAAAACCATGATGCATATATGTGTGTTGAAAAGAGTGTGTTTGTGTGTGTGAGAGAGTGCACATGTTTTTGTGTGCATTTAATGTCTTTGGATTGGACAGTCATGGAGGACTTCACACTGAATAGTACACAGTGCTGCGAGAGAGAGAGAGAGAGAGAGAGAGAGAGAGAAAAGCGGGACAGAGGAAAGCTTGTCAGAAACTGAATCGAAGAGAAATGAGAGATGAACAAAGGAGAGAGGGAAAACAGAATTGCATTGAGAAATGCATTTCTCAAAGATATGAAAAGTTATGTTGTCAAAGACATGAATTGAAAAGAGAAAGAGGAGCGAGAGAAAGAAAGAAAAAAGAAAACAAAGGAAAAAAGAAGAAAAAGACATGACAAAGAAAGTGAAAGATGGGAAGAGAAAGAATGATGCATAGAGATGTGTTGCATACTATTAGTGGTCAGTCTCTTAGTGAAACGGGTGTTGCTTTGGTGTTTTGTATTTGACTGAGCACTTCAGAGAAAATACTCTAGAGGGTCTGTGTGTGTGAGAGAGAGAGAGACTGGAGAGAGCTAAACACATCATGGTTGTTATTTATCTATTCATTCATAAACTCTCTCTTTCTGTCACTCTTTCTCTCTCTCTGTCAGATACACACATTTTTTGTTGTTTTTGTTTTCTCTGCTGCCCTTAAGGTGTATTTCTCATACAATCTGATGCCTGTTTGTGTTGGAGATTGTTTGGCTGTGCTTATGCATCAGATCCTTCTTCTCTAGTTTTCTTTCTAGCCTTTTCTGTCTCCTCTTATTAACAACACAATAATCCTGGGACTGAAAACATTTAAGCAGTTTCTTTTTGCCATTCTTGCATTATGCAAGTTTTCAGCTGCACAACAGTACAAGGTTTAATGCTGTGTACCTCTCTTACTTTGAGACTAGTCTGGGATGCACCCTGGCTTTTGAACTTTATGCTGGTAAGAATCTGGATGGTCCTTTCTTTCTTTGTCAGAATATTTCCAATGTGGTGATATCAATTACAGGTTTTTAGGCCATCTAACGAATCAAAGGTCCCAAACATTCAGTTGTAGTTTTTGGCCTAAGTCTCAACCTATCCTTGCTCAATAGGGGCTAGACCTTTCCTGGATACTTCTTTGATACTCAAGCTTTATTTTTTACCTGCTTAGAATGTTTTTTGTTCCTAGTGTTTCCATTCTTAAACCATTTCTAGTTCAGCTTTTCCAGACATCAGTTTCAGAATGCAAAAAATGTGAATTTACAAAAAACAATAAAATAAAATATCACATATCTTTGTATCATATATTTACAGATCATGGCTTACATACTGCTACATTTTTTACTTGTCTCATTTTTTAGGAATCTAGGTTTGTAATTGTTATAAATATCTATAGATGAGAACAACAGCGGAAATGAGAAAAACTCCCAGAGAGGTGGAGACATGTCTTCCTTTGTAGGCTTTTAGAACACAAACTCACACATACACACACACACACACACACACACAGAGCTGTAAACTGCAATTCCTGGAAACTGGCTAAAAGACAGACAGGTGCTTTTAGTCTTCATCACCTCAGTAATAACTTCTAATGGCATCACCTCCCCCACCCCCACCTAACTCTCGCTTTCTCTTTTTCTTTAAGTACTCCAGGGCAGTTGGTGATGTACACTCTACGTCTTAGAAGGAAATTTCTTGGCTGCTATGTTTGTGTGTTTTTTAGTTTGTTGCAGTAGGCCTGCAACCTTAAATTTAAGCCTCCCCTGTGAGTATGTGTGTGAGTCAGAGAGAGTGACAGGCCATATTGATGCTCTTATTATAGCCGATGGCCTTAGTATCAATCACTCAAGACTCCCTTCCAGCCAGAGGCCAAACACATACACCTTTTCTGGAAACTAATATGCCACTTGAGTACACTATGTATGTTTTGTGGATTTGGGGATTCTGCCCAATGTGTGGAAGAATATTTGGTTACATTGGTTGTGCTTTGGACCTCTTTCCAGAGTGAATTAATTTGATAAGTGCTTTTGTTTTTTGAAGATGTAAGTGAATGATCTAGTACTGTCATCATATTTTCATCAGTACAACATTTTTAGCATTTAAAAACTGATTTTGCTGGACTGAAAAGCATGCCTGCAATGTTAACACTCAATAATGCTACTTAAAACTGAAGTACAAAGATCCACACTTATCTTTGTTATGAGTGTGATGACATGCATTACATTAGATGATGGATAAGTATGTGGTGTGTTTCTTCCTTTGTGTGTCAGGTCAAGCACAGAATAGAAGCATGTGGTGGACTAAGAATTAATATGAGTGTGTATAATACATGCATATATATATATCTATATATATATATATATATATATATATATATATATATATATATATATATATATATATATATATATATATATATATATATATATATATATATATGGAGAGAGAGAGAGAGAGAGAGACATACAGGGTAACAGGATAAGTGTCACTTGCCTGTTTAAGAGCTTAATCAAATTCCATTATATTGCCTTGCCCCACTAGCTTGACATTAACTAGCTTAACATTAACTAGCTTGACATTAACATAGAATGGTGGACATTTAAAAAAAAATAGGTTTTTACATCTTAGACATTTCTGTGTAATTACATTGTTTTATGCTTTTCTGCTTGTACCTAAATCTCAGCACAAGTACTATTAAAAGGTTGAAATAAAATTGCTTTATTATCATGAGTAATTGGGTAGGCTACAAATAGGATCTTCTGACTGTTGGCATGACGGCTACTGGTGGCAGACTTTGTGGCAGTTATCATCTAATATCTGGTTTGACTGCTCAGCACTTTTTAAGCTAAATCAAGATTGCTTGATTTAATAAGTGTATGCATGTCTGGGGGCGTCCAGGAGAAATCTGGAACTAAACTTGTTTTTTAAACTGGCTTACAAGATGTTATTTACTTTTTTTTAAAAGTAAGACATTCATGCTACTTTGTATTATAACCAGTTGATTCAAATAATGAGCTTAGTTGCATTTTGCGCATTAGTGTAATAATTATACAATACATTTACAGAACCAAAATACACAAGACAATAACAACTGGGGAATTGCCATTTAGCAGCAGGTATTGATAAGTAGTTGCCAACATTATAAACTGCACACTGCACAGTAACATTAAGACTCATAGCAGATTCAAAGTAAATAAAACAAAAATAAAAATAAAGATATGCGGTGGTATTAAAGTGGTGTGTTGCAGAGTCTGGTGGCAGTCGAACAGATGCTCTGGGTTAAGAGGGTTAAGAGTCCACGACAGGGGTGGTAGGGGTTGGCCACAATGCTGGCTGCCATGCGGATGCACTGCTTGTGGTAGGAGGTGTTGACTGTGGGTAATAACAATAACCCCAAAAATCTTTCTAGCTTTTCCGTTTTGCTTTCCACATTCAAAAATGTAGAATCTAAAATACGTTTGAAAAATGGTTCTACACAACATGCTGCCAGAATTTTCTAGTCCCTTTGCATTTCCAGATGCAAGGTAGAAATTGGTGGGATTGCACAGATTTTCAGCCCTCATTAGGTGGGCCACAGTTTGTCCTGCCCAGCTTCTCTGAGCTGCAAGCAACACTGCCATAAAAAGATTGCAAATAGCTGTAAAGATAATTATACTAAATTAGTTTAGTCTCATTTTGATGCAGCCCCTTATTATGGTAGTTTATGTTGTCTAAAGTTCTTTGCATAACTGTAGTGGATGCAAACATGACTCAATTAGCATTTGTGTCCGCCCATGTTTTGTAAATGTGCATTATATTTGCTAAATGTTTGAATGAAAACCAGACTATGGTTATGTTGTTGTGTACTATAAAAATGCCTGGAAGCATTTCAGAATATTCTGTTTTTGCCATAGCACTCACCACTACTATTTCGATTGTCTAAGGTTGCTCAAAATATTTATCAACGACTAGTTTTCTTCATCCACATTGATAATATTAATAACAGCATTATTCTTTGAACAGGAATTTTTTATTAAAACTTGAAGAAACATTAGACTAAATGAGTGTGGTTTAAATAGTATGTTTAAGCAATTTATTGTGTTACTTAAAATGTTAAGCTTTTAGATGTTTTTTCTCAGAATTGCTTTAAATGCAGTAAAATAACTGCAATAATCACACAGGCCTGCCATCTGTGGTGTGCTGCTAATTATACTCAGATGAAAATGTAACAATGTTGAGCAATAACACACTGTCTCAAGCCTGATCGCTAACTACTGTACTGGGTGTTGCGTTCATTTACTAAATACACATTAGCTCACACTGCTAATTAATGTGATTAGGTGCTTTGTGCAGTTGGGTGTTGCACTGCAACAGCCATATCGTCTCCTTAAGGGAAGAAAAAAAGATTGCAAGAAACATTGTGAGCAACTGAAAATCATTAATCCAGAAGTTCTGTACATGTTTTATATGTTCTATAAAGTGAAACACAAGAACCCCTGTACACTGGCTGGACAATCAGAAAAAACATTTGGATCATTCCTTGAAATAAAAAATGAAACAGGAAAATATGTAAATTTCTAGTGGGCGGCTTGCTCTTGCTATTGCATATGCAAGATCTCCTGAGGCAGCTGTTTTTTAACTGAACTCTTCAAAATGATGGGACAGGAAAAAAGACATTTTGGTAGGGTTTTAGTGCGTTTTTAATTTCCTTCTAAAAAGATGTGTTAAATAACAGAATACATTTATCTTGTGTTGCTATTTTAACACTATGTCATGCTATGTCAGGCCACTGAAGTATGTCATTCTGTGACAAAAAGTCAGAAGAGCTAACTGGTCAGATGCCCATTCTCAAAAACCTGTGAGCCTTAGTTGTAATAAGGCAATTAAGTCCACAGCAACAGTAAAATATAGTAAAAATGTTTTTATATATTGATTTATTTCAAATAAACCCTGCCAAAACTTATTACTTATAGCTTGCTATGTACAATGATTTCATACTGATCCCCCCCATGTTTGCATATTTTTTCAAATCTTTTCAGATTCTCATACAAGATGTAATAAAAGAGAAGAAATTAAGAAATAAAACTTACTATTGTAAATTAAGTGACTCTCACTGCTTCTCTGTGATATGGCACAATACTGTTAAGGACACATGATAGGTTGTAAAGGTGGGTGATATGGCAAATTTTCTTATACCGACGTTTTCACAATGCAAAAAGGGCCACAATTTTTTGGTCATCTGATTATTTAGAAAAAGGGTGCTATACTATAATAAACTCTCAGTACAGTGATTTTTTATTTAAATCAATATCTGACATTCTGTATTGCACTCAATCCAGTTAAACCATTCTGCTCTCTTTATAACATGCAGTTGATCAGTATTCTACAAGTGCTGATGATGATACACAATATGTTCAAAAAAGCATATTGTATTGTGTTATGACATCATTTATAATATAGCAATATATATATTGTCATATCACCCAGCGCTATGTCAAGTTGTTAAGTATTTTTGACATATGGTAAGACCTATGATTTTTATTAAGTATTTTACATAGTACACTACAAGAATTCAATTAGATAGGAGTAATTATGTTCTCATTGTAGTACTGACAATATTTATATGCTCAGAAAAAGATTTTGTGACTTAATTTATCACGACAATTAATATTGTCAAATTTTTCAGTTCTGTATCTGTACATTTACACTATCGGTAGCCAGTTATAATGTTGTTTGTTCTGTAATTGCCTGCCGATCTGTATAGTACCCACTCACGCCAAGTGTAGTCCACCTGCCAAAAGATGTCTTTATTTTATGAGGTTAACAAACACTAGAAGCGAACAGTCACTGGAAATTCCTCTCTGTAAATACATGCCCATAGTGCCTCTCAGCCCACTTAGCCCTAGTTTCCAAATGTTTACGTTCACATTCACTAGTGCAAACAACAGGGGGATACTTATTGTCACACATTTCAGAATATTTTCAAAATCTATTTTTTCCTTTCATGTTCATGTTTTTTTCTTTTAATGTATGTAATTTTATGCATTTTTTAATGTAGTTGGGATTTATTTTGAAATTAAATTGTGGCAATAATCATCGTCATATTTTAAGCATTACTGTGATGTTTTATTTTATGTGAGAACTGAGCTCAGTATATGATTCTATAGTTTAATGAAAAAGTAAAGCCAAATTCATCGTTGGGTAAGGGAGATTATTATCTGATTCACACACTGCATTTCTTTATTGGGCCTCTGGTGCAAATTGGTTGTTAGCAAAAACCCCTCAGGTTCTACCTCTCATTCTCTGTCTCTCTGTCTCTCTCTCTCTCTCACTCTCATACACACACACACACAGAATGATAAAATATTATTATTATGACAGTAACCATGGTAACAGTGTCAACAGGCCACCTGAAAGACAGACAAAAAAGGGGTCAACGGCGCAATATAGGTTGTATTTTTTGTTTTGTGTGTTTGTGCTGTGCTGATCTTTCTCAAGTCTGGACTGGTCAGCCAAGTGCACATAAGGGATCAGGCAGTTATCAAATAGAAACACATTTGCACACACATGCAGAGATCTGCTGTATATTATGATGGTATCTGGCTGACACAGCAGCACTACTGAATATGGCTGTCCACCTGCCTGACTGAGAAATATAAAGAAAAGGGAATATGACAGGATTTCAGCACACTGATTTAAAAAAACACCCCAACGCCACCTACCTGAACTCCGTAATACTGTTACAGCATTTATTCTTGCAGAACAGCTCCACCACTTGGTCAAATATGGTGTGTGGACATGGTTGCTTGTATGCAAAGGAAAAATAGTTTCATATTGTTGCCATTTCTCAATTTTTGCTAAAATTCTCTCTTACTCTCTCCAGGTTTCTTATAGTTCTGGGCTGTCTGATTTTGGCTATTCTGACCACATTTAAAGAGTACGAGGATGACTCAGGTCACTGGCTGGTGGTTCTGGTGAGTGTGTATTTTTCTAAAATAAAGTGTGAAAGTGTGAACATTCTCAGAAGAAGAATAGAACTGCAATTTAATATACTTTACTGAGTATAAGTACATTCTTTCATTTACATCCATTAGATATATGTTTTGTATATGCCACAAAGGAAAAAGAGATAAAACATGTTTTTAAACTGAGCTTACAGAAAAAAGTCTTCACCAGTATAATGTCAAATTATCAGTATTTAATATCTATTTTGTGCACTTCATTGCCACTTTAGTTCTTTCATTCTTACAATCTTAAAAACAGTTACAGCTGAAAAATGAAAAGGAAGTCTACTGAACGCTCTGATAAACACAAAAGATCAAATGCTGAAAATGTATATATATATATATATATATATACCATATTACATATAGTTATTGTGGTGTCTGTGTAGTTTTCTGCTTAATGTGGATTTAATGGATTTTTTCTGAATAATAAAAATAATTTTTTTCTAAAATGAATGAATGATAACTTGGTTATAAATGATTGGGTAATTAGTAACATATGGCTTGTGAAGAGATTTTGTTTTTAGAGATTTTGTTTTTAGAAAATGCTTGTAGTTATATAATAATCTTGGGGTATCTTGCAGGCTTATTATATTCAGTAGTTTATGCGATCCTTTTGTAGAAGTCAGCCTCTTTGTAGCCTTACTTTTTTGACTGACTGTCACTTTTGCTTCCAGCATTTGCTGATGTTTTGTGCAATTCATTCTTTCATTTACCCATGCTGTGTTTCTTGTGCCACTGGCTTTTACACAAAAATCAATCATTGATCAAATGCTGCTCATTTTTCTCTTCGAAAAGTTTTTGGTCTTTTTCAGTTCATCATGTACTGATATACCTACACCTTAAATAATATCTTCTGTGGCAGTCCTGTGGTGATCCCAACCACTGATGTTTATGGTAAAGACAAGATAACAAAGTTTGCAGACTACAGTATGTAACTGTAGAACTATAAAGTGCTTCTCTGTGTTATAGTGGAGCTCATAAAATGGACAGGGTGTAGAAACAAGGTAGGAGTGCCTAATAAAGTGCTCAGTAAGTTTATGTACTGTATGAATTCATTAACAGTGGCAGCACTCAGAGCAAAGATAGATATTGACTGGAATGAAACAGAATGATTGGTCACTAGCAATGAATGAGCAGTGGAAGTTTGTTAGCTTCAAATAAGTCCTTGTGTGTGTGGTAAGGGGATAAACAGGGAGAGAGAAAAATGTGTAAGCTGATATAATTAATTGTGTTTTTCTTACTGTCTCTTTTTCTGTAGGAAACATTCACTATTTTTATTTTCGGGTCGGAGTTTGTGCTGAGGGTTTGGGCAGCAGGATGCTGTTGTAGATATAAGGGCTGGCGAGGGCGGCTCAAGTTTGCCCGCAAACCACTGTGTATACTGGGCAAGTGTCTACACACACACACACACAGACACACATATATGTATACACACACACACTTAGAATGTATAGTATACTTTAGAGCTGTCAGTATTGAATATATTGGTAATTCAGTAACCTCCTTTTCTCAGCGATTAAATGACCAAGCAGTTTTTATAGAAGGCCAGACAATAAAAACAGCCTAACAGGGAAATTCAGGTATAATTTCTGCATAATTTGTTTGTTGAAATATAAAAAAAGCATTAAAAGTGGTTTGATGTGCAATGGTACATTGTAGAGAAATTTACAGGCTTGTATTACTTTACAGTGGTGGTGATAGTGAACAAATGTGAACCTACACATGTTTCTGAGTATGTTTTCTACCACCACCAATGTAAAGAATCTTGAGCACAGAGCATTTCCCCTAAACCCACACTAAATGGTCAGAATATGTTTCTTACTTAAACGAGGGGAGAATTTAAAACCTGAAAACTGCCAACTATTTCTTATTGATTCATCATTAATGTAAGCATTATTTGAGTTTATTTACTTGATTCTGACTTGGGATGTGACATTATGCTGACCAGTTTTTCTCTTGCACAACCAATAACTGCACTTTTTCACATTGTGATTTTGATACAAAACAGATTAATTATTCAGCCGTTGGTTTAGCAAGCTTGTATGCTAGCACCTGTGGATTGCAAAACATGCAGTTATTTCCAATGAATAAATTGTGTATTTTGCATTTGTGTATAGATATCTTTGTGTTGATAGCATCAGTGCCAGTGGTAGCATTGGGCAATCAGGGAAATGTGTTGGCCACATCTCTCCGGAGTCTGCGCTTTCTGCAGATCCTGCGCATGCTGCGTATGGACCGCCGAGGAGGCACCTGGAAACTGCTGGGGTCTGCAATATATGCTCACAGCAAGGTATACACACACATACACCACACACACACACACTGACCACACATACATCACACACACACTGTATTAGGCACCACTACTTTGTATCTACAATTATGGAACTGCTGACAAAGTCAGTCTCCTTCTCTGCATAATTTGTTAGCCTATGTTCACCCATTTCATCAATGTCTAGAACCTCCACTGGGCAACACAGCCTATGTAAAAACAGATGAGCTATTGTAGTGAGCAGAAATATTATGACTGCACAAATGAGTCTCTGCTGTTTACAGTTGATTTTAGCAGAAACTACATGTCTTGCTTGCTATTTGTGCACAAAGCCCTGCATGTAAACACAGAGCAGAGTGTAATGGCTGTAGTCGCCAAGTAGGCAAAATAATTGGGAATCTATGAATCCAAATCATTACAACCTATTCAAATATTAATTAACTAGCAACTGGAGACAGGCCTAGCCAAAACTATCTGTACCCTGTTCGAGCACCTGTGTTTATTCACCAGCACCATGACAGATGTTGGAGCTCTCTTAAGCTTTAGTGTGGTCACATGATGGTCACACAAATCAAGATTTAACAGTAAAACAACAGGCGCAACAACAGGTGTCTGATTAACCTTTTATTTTGATTTTGAGAATTTATGAGTCAACTATTCCTAATTTTTCCGTGTTTCCATCTTGTGCATTTGACCAATCGGTGTTTTGCATCATTACTAGCTCTACACACTCATCCAATTCAGCACAGTTGCTACCCCATTAAGAACAGTAAACAAATTCATCAGTTACTCTGGGACAGTACAGGAGACTTGTCAGTGGAAAGGTTGACAATATGTGTGATTATGGGATTGTTTATTAGTATATGTTCACACTGAAGTACACACACACGGCTCTAGGGAAATTTGTATTACTAAATTGCTCTTCTTTGGCAAATTTAGGAACTTTGACACTACTGTGACAACTGAAACTTTAAAAGAGACATGTGAGATATTTTGTTTTGTTCAAGAAAAGTATCTGAGCAGCAGGAGACTTAAGCACTTAAGCAAGTCTCATTTGTCTTTACATACAGTCTTATGTTTGTCTAGGTGAAACTACAGGAATATTTATTTATTTTTCTTCCTTATGGCTCTCACAAATACAAACACAAAAGCTGCTATATCAGCACACAGTATACATCCATACTTCATACGTACATACAGGACAGAACGCTGCCAATGTGATATTGTTTTTGTGTGTGTGTAGGAGCTGATCACTGCCTGGTACATCGGTTTTCTTTCTCTGATCTTGGCCTCATTCCTGGTTTATCTGGTGGAAAAGGATGTTGTAACGACGGAAGGGACAGACAGGGAAGACTTCACCCCCACACCTCAGCAGGACTTTGACACCTATGCAGACGCACTGTGGTGGGGACTGGTAAGAGAATACACAAACTTTCTAAACACACACACGCTTACATCAGTGCTTGAAAACACTTGACACTACCACACACTACAAACACAAATACACACACATGAATACTTCTATTGACTTACACATTTATGTGTAAAAGATCTGAAATTCAATCACTTTAAAATGCATTAATTGGTTATTTTACAGTTCCAGCAAGGGAAATGTGGTTTTGAAAGCAATGTAAACAGTTATGCTCAGATGCTTCAATACTTTGCAATCTTTGTCAGATCACTTTAACGACCATTGGCTATGGAGACAAGACACCGAAGACATGGGCTGGACGTCTGCTTGCTGGGACCTTCGCTTTGATCGGCGTTTCATTCTTTGCTCTGCCGGCAGTGAGTACTTCCTTTTTATTCCATGTCAAGCTTCTTTTAGTTTCCCACAATAAGTTTATCTTAAACACAAAGCTTTGAATGTGCTAAAGTATAGCACTTCATCTATTAAACATGGTGAAGGTAGTTTTACAGCATTGACATGAATGGCTATCACTGGAACCAGATCTCCTATATTTATTGATTATGTGACTGCTGACAAAAACAGCAGAGTGAATAATTAAATGGATTTCACTATGTTATCTGCTCAGATTCAAATCAAATGCCTCAGAACTGATTTCGTAATACAGACGGACAGCATATCTGAAGCATACTACGAAAACAACTTTGTTTAAGACCTTACTAGACATAAAGACTTTATTTAGGTCAGAACAAGCAGGAACTGAATAAAGCTTAAATAAAGGCCTGAAAGAGCATTACAGAGGAAGTAACCCAGCATCTGCTGTTGGGCCTATAGGTTCCAGACTTCAAGTAGTCATTGAGTGCAAAGGATTCATAACTATTAAAAAATGTCCGTTTAATTTATGATTGTCAACTTGTCCAATTGTGTTTGAGCTCTAATAATGGGGGGCTATATACATTTTCATTCAATTTTAATGTATATACCAGACCTGCCAACCAGATACGCATGTAGACATCAAATTATGATGATACGATTTGTCACTTCAAAATACGAGAAAAGCCATCGACAGCGTTAAGTTCAGCTGTCTGTGAATTCGCGCACTAGGCAACTCGTCTATAGGTGCAACCGCATTGGGCAGCAACCTGTTGGGTAAAAAAAAGACTTCGACCAATCATAGTGCTAGTTTTAAACTCTGTTTGAAGAGTTTAAAACTAGCACTATGATTGGTCGAAGTCTTTCCTTATGACGAGTGAAGAGCCGTCATAAGGAAAGTAACGGAATTGGGTTTCATCTCTTTTAACCCATCTTCATACTGTGACTGGTTTTTAAAAAACAAAAAAACTTTCCCAGGTTGGCAGGTCTAAAATACTCTCCTTAAAGTCTTCACTTTAAGCCCATAGTCATGACTTAATCTATGCACCTGACATTATGTACGTCTCCATGTTTAATTGTATCTTGTGTAGCTAATCTTTATTTCAGATAACTTTAATTTGCTGTATCTGTAGGGGATCCTGGGTTCTGGTTTGGCTCTTAAAGTTCAGGAGCAGCACAGGCAGAAACACTTTGAGAAACGTAGACACCCTGCAGCCGGGCTCATACAGGTAAATTCTTAATAGTTCTGTACACTATTATCATCTTAGCCAAACCTACAACACACAAAAAAGCACTTTGTCACATACAGCACAGGCCATCTGAACTAGCCATCCTTCAGCCATGGACCAATAAAACTAATATCCCTAGTTTCATAATGCATAGTACAAGATATTGACACTCGTCTAACATTTATATAATATCTTGCATGCACTGCTCTGTTTGGTTTTAGGCAGCATGGAGATATTATGCCACAGATCCAGTCAGAGAAGATCTTATTGCAACATGGAGATTCTATGAAACAGTGATATCTCTACCATGCTTCAGGTACACACACACACACACACACCACAAACATATACACATTTTTTCCAATTTTCTTTTAGTTTCATGATCATTTGCTATTAGTGCTGGGTGATCTATATAAAATGATACTGACAACGATATTGTTTAGTTGTTTAGTTAGATATATTTGATAGACAATTAATATCACATGCATAAAATGACATAACCTAAAGTATTCATTTTTTTTGGCACAAATTACTCATGATGCACATGACCTGACAGTTAACTGCAACTTACATTACTGCGCAGACTTTAGAGACTAGTTAAAATGGCCTCTAATTTTTATGGAGTCTAATTTTGTAATGGTGATTGTAAGTAACTCCTGAGACTAAACTTTATAGGGGTTTGAACATGTATATGCAGACTTCTTTAAAAGTGAGTCTCCTGAAATGAATGTAAAAGAAAATCAGCAGACATGGTTTCTTTAATTTTCATAATGTTGACTTATCACCTCATACTGTTGGAAATGTTATTATAACAAATTTGTATTTATTTCATTTTTTAAATCAGTATCACCCAGCACTGTTTTAATTACATACCGCAGTTCTGTTTGTGTTTCACTTTATATTTTGAAAGCCTTAACTAAAGAACCATTCCTTTTATTTTTGTTTATTTTCATTTGTCATTGTTGTGATTTATGCCAAATTCACTTATTTGTGTTATAGTTCATTTTGCATGCGAAGTTCCATCTGCTGACCTACAAGGAGTTTAGAATGAGGTACTGCGTGTATGTGTGTATGTGTGTAAGTTTAGCATGATATTCTGTGTGCGTATATAAATACATGTGTTATGCACTTGGCCAGATTAATCATAAAGGATAAAAACAGCTGTGAGCAACTATTTTGTGTGGCCCAAATCAAATTGCTTATTTGTAAATATAAGTAAATTATTTAACATACCAATACTGAGAAGATACTTCTTTTAAATGCACAGCTACTATTTATATGCTGAATTAAACATTGTGTGCGTGTCGGGGGGAGGGGTGTAAGATATAGCCTTATTATTAATTCTACATTTAATTGTGCAGAAAATGGCATTAAAGTTTGTACTCTGTAATGGATGTGTTCACTTATTTTTACTTAGAAACTCATCAAGACATTTCCCTTGCCCTGGGGTATTCAAACTTACAGCCTCACAAGTGCAGGGGTCCTTAAAAGCAAGTGTGACCCTTATAATGTGATAGATTTTTGGCCATTTTTAGGAAGTTTAAGGCACAAACTCCAAAGTGCTCTGTAATTATTTTGACCAGACAGTAACTTCATTCACTGATTAAAAATAATAAGACATAGTAAAATGACTCATAATTGAATAATTATTTAAAGTAACAGTGTGTTAAGTAGAAATAAACTCGCATTAAATTTTACTGTGATATTACACATTTAGACAGGAAAGTTACTCAGAAAAAAGTTAGCTTTTTACACAGCACACATTTTACACTGTACTTTTAACGTTGTACCACAACACATGCCAGCTAGAACCTGTAATTTCATGAATGGAACTCACCATCACGCTACCTAAATAGTTGCAAAATGGCTTAATCGGGCCCTGATTATGTCTGTAAATGTTTATGTATGTGTATGTGTTGAAATGTGAATGTAAACCTATTTACTTTCCAACTTTGGGCATTTTATACCTACAGGAAAGACAATCTGGAAGCAATTGCTAGGTAAGTCTTTTTCTTCTCTTGCTCTCTTTATAGCTGATATTAAGCATGAGATTAATGGCTTTGTGTAATGTGTTTCTTTAAATAACTCCCATTAACTGCTGCCATTATTCTACCAATGCAGGCGTAATGATGTGAGTCTGTGGTTTTGTGTGTGTGTGTGTGTGTGTGTGTGTGTGTGTGTGTGTGTAATGAGTAGACCCATTCTGACATGCAGACAGTAGTTCGGTATGAGAAATTACTGAAACCATTAGGAAAGAGTTATGGGCCACTGAAAAATGATGGTGTCCGTTGTGAGACTCAGAAAGGGGGAGAGAAGGTGTTTGAGTGTGTGTGTGTGTGTATGTGTGAGTAATAAATGACTGTGAGATGTCAGTGATAGTATAAGGAGTATAAAAGAGGATATGAGAGGGCTAGGATCACTAACAGGGCTCAGTGCGTAATGACTATGAAGAAGATTTCATGTCACAGATGTCCTTGACATCGACACTGACCCAACACTCCATATATTAAGAATAGTAGATTTAGTGAGCATAGAGAGACCAGAGAGAGAGAGAGAGATTGAAATGGGGTAGGAAGAGGGGGAAAGGGTGGGAGAGAATGAACGAGAGAATGGGGAAAAAGATAAGAGAGACAGGAGGAGAGGGACAGAGGGAAAGAGAAAGAATCCCAGAGAAAGAAAGAAAAAGAAAATAGGAAAAAAGGGTGAAAAAGAGAGGAAAAAAATCGGGTCTGAAGAAATAAAACAGAAAATAAGTAGACAAAGAGAAAGGAAAGAAATATACAAATAGAGAGAGAGAGAGAGAGTTAAGTTCTGCATGGCTGAATTACCTCACCCTGTAATCCATATTCACTCAAAGATTAAGTTACTCTTCCTTCTTGCTCACACACACACACATAGTCTGGGAAGTCTGAGAACGTGTAATTTGACATTATCACTAACCACCAACAGAGAAACTAGAACACACACTCACAAGCATTTTGTAAGGATGTGGAGGCACTCATATGCCCTTTATGCATTCTATGTAAATTCTAGCAGTGTAACCATTCACTTTTTTATTATTTGTTTTAGTGCAATGCCATAGGGTTTTGATGTATATAGATTTCTTAATTTATGTTGGCCCTGAGCTAACACACTAGCCAAAAGCTAACATGCAAATCAGTAAACAATGGTACAATAAAATGTGCTTTATACTGTTAAATAAAACACAATATGCAACATTTAGCCATATATAGTAAGTAGACTCTAGACTCTTTCTAAAAATAGGTTCTGTAAAATACCAAAAAAAGTTCTATGACATGTAACAGCAGCGGAACCCTTTTTACCTCTACAAATGTTTTGATTTTCTTTAAGGGACCAAGGGACCATGTGCAGCAGGTTTTCCATCATAGAGAAGAAACATAATGTTCCTTTGAGTGTTACATACTGTTCTGTATGTAACCACTGCATTCCACATTAGGCCATAGTTCTGAGAACTCCAGCAGCTTCTTAGTTAGATTAGCATTTTTTTCCTTTTCTCAGTAAAAGTTTCTTGACAGCTGCACATAATTTTTAAACACACAGTGGAAAGATGACCGGAAACACCCGTGGATGTTTTTGGATCTAAAGCAAGTTAGGTACTGTTTATCTAATGGTGGTGGTTTTGGTGGTCCACCAGGTCTTAGGAGTCTCTTTTGGTAATTTATTGAAACTACTGTTATTTAACTTATTTCTCTATATTTTTTTCTGTTGATTTTCCTCTTATGCAATTTGAGTATTGTGTTTCTGATCTCCTCAGAAATATCTCCTAAAGATGAACCTAATGGTCATTAAATTAAGAAAGTGTAGTTCCTGACTTTGGTACTGTCCAGTTCTTAACAAATGCATTGGGTGGATGCTTATATTGTAGGTAGGTCCTATTTTATGAGAAGAATTGGTTAAAATATGAATGAGAGATTTCATAATGCTCAACATGGCATTTGTTTATGCATGAAGGGATTGTGAATATTTTCTGATTTTAGTAGTGACTTTAAATTTGGAGTATTTTGGTCTTTTCTCATTAAAAGTCATAGGAATCTGGTCTTAGATGACTAAAAATAACTGCCTGGGAGCACTGTAAAGATGCTTTACTTTGCTTTTACTTCACACATGCAAACAGAATTTTTAAATTAACCTGACATTCCGTTATTTTTTTATTATATCAGTGAAAAATTCATTCATTTATTCATTCATTCATTCACCCATTCATCCATTGACTGAGTTACAGTCAGGTGATGTCTTTGATTGTTTTCTTGTCTGTTCTCGCCCTTCTTTCAGTGCCAGTCTGCTTTCTGTATGGCCTATAAACTCTCACACACATACACACACACACACACACTCATATCAGAAACAGGGGCATCCAAGTCCAGCATTTGTCTATAGACGATCCAAGCACCGTGAGAAGTGATTGCGTGTGTGTGGGAAAGTGTTGTCTGTAACTGCATGGTAATCAGTTGTAATTTTGTCTCTTCTCTCTGAGCGGATCATCTCTGTCTCCTTAAAGCTTCTCTCACCAGCACAATCTCCTGCCTTTCACTGCACTCAGGAGAGCCTCAGTCCACTCTGTGTGAGAGAGTGGCTATCTGCGTGTGTGTGTGTCTCTGAGGGTCCACCCTAGGGGACTGGCCAGTACAGAATGCCCTGTGTTGTTTTAGGGTATCGTTTACGAGAAGAGAGTCCGGTTTCACCAGTAGACAGAGTCTGTGTGTCGTACTGAGGGATTAAAGTTGACTTTTTAAAAGGTCTATGGTGAACTACACTCTCCAGCACAAAAACATAGAAACTGCATTTTTTTGTCACTGAGGAGAAAATGCAACTGTGCATCTGTGGTTCTTCTGTGGTGTTGAAGAATAATTAGGCATCACTTGCACTGCATGAGTTACAGTGAGGGGAAACACTTTAACATTTAATATTCTTATTGTGCAGGCACCCACTTATATACTGTGTGTGTGTATGTGTATATATATATATATATATATATATAGATATATATATACTGTCTTTTGACTTAATGTGTAACAACAAACTAAAAATGATGCCTTCATTAGCATAAACAAAGATACTGTGACGTTGGTGAAGAAGAAGATGCATGAAAGCAGGAAACCAAACACTCCACAAAAAAGTTAACACCAACACACATCTGTAGGCTAACAATAACAACTTACTTATCTCTTCTACTATGGCCATGGTGCCTCCCAAGATCCTATGCACGGTCAGTTCTGCCTGGGTCAGTAGTGGGACACAAATTTCGTAAAAAAGGAAAAAATATTCAGACAGCACACACTAATAACGTTAAAGAAGTAAAAACACTTTTTACAACAATATTGTTAACAATTTCAACTGTGTACTTCAGTGTGTATATGGAAAAAAAAAGTTCTTTATTTTTTTTATCTGACTTGTGTAGAAAAAAATTCTAAAGGGTTCTAATTTTGTGTGTGCCAGAATGCCAGTGTTTTTTTTTAGCAGTGGAATTTTGTGCGATAAGTAAAAGAGGAGATGCCTGCAGTGCAGTTCTTAGTTTATAGTTTTCTATGCAATGGCTGTTACTGCTGTTTTTTAGGTCATCATGCAACTTATTCGAGTGACTGCTGGCTTCTGTCTTCCTTTTCTTATAGTTAGTCTTGCCTGGCACAGCTGTCCAGGGACAATGTTGTTTCATGAACTTCCCAAATTTAACCAGTTGTATTGATAGGGACGTTTCAGACCTTTGCTATGGCTCTGTTGCTTTTTCCAATTTTGTTACCTTTCATTTTATAATTTTGTATTTTTAATATAATGGGGAGGTAGGAAGTGGCCATGCTGCCCTTAAACTTGCTAAGGCAATCGTGGTATCAGCTGTAACTGTAAGTTAACTAGGCAGTAGTCTCTCCAGGTAAAGTCTAGAATTTTCTGCCACTTAACATGACCAAGAACGGCCTACTACTGCAGGATAGGATATTACACTGGCACACAAAATGACCAATCGCAGCCAGCTTTTTGGTGTGCTGTATAGAAGGAAGCAATCTTAAAAACAGTGTCAGAGCACAAACAATCCCTCAGAAAACAAAGAAATACTTGCTCGGTGTCTGAGACTACTGTTTGTTAGGCTGAACTAAGAAAACAAATTAGAGGACTGCAAAATGTGGAAGTGCGCATACGTGGAATTGCAGCTATCTAATCAGAATGCGACTATCAATGAGACCAGGTTAACACACTATGTCTATGTGTAAGCAGAGCAAGTTGTGTTTAAAATATTTCTATTGTATTACATTATACAGTAAAGTACACAAGTATACATCTGCAGTAAAGAGTTTAACAATTTTTTTGTGTATGTGTCCCAGTCAGAAGTTGACTCTGCTGGACCGCGTGCGTCTACCCACTCCACGCCCGTCCTCGGTGAGGGGGCGCTTTATGATGCCCACAGGGAATCCTGGGGGTGGAGCGGGGATCTGTGGGCCAGCAGAAGTTGAAAGTCCATCCAAAGAAGCCAAACCTGCCGGGTTCAGCAACAGAGAGAGATTCAGGACTGCATTCCGAATGAAGGCCTACGCTTTAAGACAAAGTTCCGAAGGTATAAATAATTACACAACCAGAGGTGGCAGAGGAATACAAGTTTCTTACCTAACTAAAAATACTAGTAATCTACTAAATACTCAAGTTGAAGAATCACTCTCCCTAACTTTCCATGCATGCACGTATACATAGCAGAGCCTTGCCACCAAATTTATTGCAAATTGAATTACATGCTGAATCAAATAATGATTTTCCTTTTGAAATATAGTAAGTAAAAGTAAAAAGTACAAATTGACAGCAAGTATTCAAGTACTTACTGTCATCTTACCTATCATTATTCTCAAAGGTTGATAAGCCAAGCTGTGTTTAGCATCTGAAATTGAATTTGTGTTGCTTAGTCTGTTTTTCTGTTTATTTTTAAATACATGCAAACATGTCAAAATTATTGTTTAAGGCAATCAACAATACAATACAGTCTCAGCAGATATGTTGAAAAAGTATTAATTTAATGTGTACATACATTTAAATAAATTGATAGTTTTTGGCATTGCTGATTACACTATATATCTATTATTGACATCAGTCCTGTGGTTGTTCCTCTTAGATGCAGGTGGTCTGACAGACCCCACACCTGAGGAAAAGGGCTTCCCCCCTGACATCCTGATGGAGGAAATGATTCCTACTCTCAAGCTAGTCATCAGAGCAGTACGGTAAAAACTCATGTAAACGTGCAACCTCAAAACACATAAAAAATACTTCCTGACACATAAAAGGTGCTCCCTGAGCTCCCCATTCTTAGATACTATAGGATCAGTAGCTGTATTTACCACAGAGGTGGGGGACTCGAATCGCATGACATCGCATGACGATTTTAAAAAAATTGAGACTTGCTGATTAACAATGATAAAAGGATTTGTTTTTGACTTGGGACAAATGACTTGAAATGACTTGTATTTTTTATTAAATGTTTGTACATAGTAATAGGATATATATATATATATATATATATATATGAGAGATTTTGTTTTATGATGCGTATAAACCTGATAGCCCATCAGAATGTGGTAGACCAGACATATAAAAGTGCTTACTCAAAACATAAAGTTTGGATTTAATGAGTATGCAGTCGACAATAACAACAAAAAGCAAACAGCAATATGTAAGGTTTGTAGTTCTATAATTGGCAACATGACCACAACATCAAAATCGACATAATTTAATCTCATTCGTCACTACAAAACCCACAGAGTGGTCAGTGACTGTCTGTTAAGCAAATGTTAATCATTAGCAAAGAAGCCAATGTTAGTTGAAATGTTAGATTTAGCTTTCAAATCAATTGTTTATTTAATTTTTTTTTTAATTTACATCTTTTATTAATTTTTTGACATTTTTTGGTATTTAGCAAGCAAAAAGCAAACAAACAAAAATAAATATATGAAGAAAAAAAATCAGGCAGGTAAACAGGCATCGATGATCAAACCAAAAGAAATAGAGCATCAACTAGCCACATCCACACAAAACCAACAAATGTACATCGTCTCAGATACAGTTATGTCTGTTGTTCAGTGTCTTTACAAGACATGGCTGTGTCTTTCAGACAAGTGTTTGCTGAAATTATGCCATTGTTTCATGACATTATCACTTGTCCAATTTAATCTATCCAGCATCTTCGCACATGTCACACTCTCCATTATTAAAGTCTTCCATGAATTCAATGTAGGAGTTTAAGGGTCGATAAAATTGCTTGAGTGCAGGTTAATAGTACAGTTTTTAATATACTCCACATAGGCTTGCTTATATGTGCCATTTTAATTTAATTTGTTTCCAAGAAGACACAGTCCTGCAGATCTGGGCAGATCATATCCCAACCATTTACTCATAAGGTCTAGTACATTCATCCACAAAGGTGAAACTTTAGGGCATTTCAATAAAGCATGCAAATATGTACCACATTCTTTCTTACATTTCCAACATAACTCGTCTTTTATTAGGCCCATTCTATGAAGTCTTGATGGCGTATAATAATATCTATGAATTATTTACTGAAAAATTATATGAAAAAAATTACTTCATTATTAATTACTTCTTTATTAATTGCACATTGCACCAGTAAGAGCAGAGTGTGAAGGTTCAATTAGCAGGGTAAGAGCACAGTTTTGCTCAAAATATTGCAATGCACACAACATTATGGGTGACATACCAGAGCTCAAAAGAGGACAAATTGTTGGTGCACGTCTTGCTGCCGCATCTGTGACCAAGACAGCAAGTCTTTGTGATGTATTAAGAGCCACGGTATCCAGGGTAATGTCAGCATACCACCAAGAAGGACGAACCACATCCAACAGGATTAACTGTGGACGCAAGAGAAACCTGTCTGAAAGGGATGTTTGGGTGCTAACCCGGATTGTATCCAAAAACATAAAACCACAGCTGCCAAAATCACGGCAGAATTAAATGTGCACCTCATCTCCTATTTCCAGCAGAACTGTCTGTCGGGAGCTCCACAGGGTCAATATACACGGCCGGGTTGCTATAGCCAAACCTTTGGTCACTCGTGCCAATGCCAAACGTCGGTTTCAATGGTGCAAGGAGCGCTGTGCTGTGCTGTGCACAGTGTGAAACGTATTGTTCTCTGATGAGTCCACCTTTACTGTTTTCCCCACATCTGGGAGAGTTGCGGTGTGGAAAAGCCCAAAAGAAGCGTACCACCCAGACTGTTGCATGCCCAGAGTGAAGCGTGGGGGTGGATCAGTGATGGTTTGGGCTGCCATATCATGGCATTCCTTTGGCCCAATACTTGTGCTAGATGGGCACGTCACTGCCAAGGACTACTGAACCATTCTGGAGGACCATGTGCATCCAATGGTTCAAACATTGTATCCTGAAGGCGGTGTCGTGTATCAGGATGACAATGCACGAATACACACAGCAAGCCTCATGAAAGATTGTTTTGATGAACATGAAAGTGAAGTTGAACATCTCCCTGCACAGTCACCAGGTCTAAATATTATTGAGCCACTTTGGGGTGTTTTGGAGGAGCGAGCCAGGAAACGTTTTCCTCCACCAGCATTACGTAGTGACCTGGCCACTATCCTGCAAGAAGAATGGCTTAAAATCCCTCTGACCACTCTGCAGTATATGTCATTCCCAAGACAAATTGACGCTGTATTGGCTGCAAAAAGAGGCCCTACACCATACTAATAAATTATTGTGGTCTAAAACCAGGTGTTTCAGTTTCATTGTCCAACCCCCGAAGATGCATACTTTTGCTTATACTGAGTGAGCCTACATTTTTTATGTACCTTTTGCCAAACAGATTTTGGATTTTTGCTTGGTAAGCTTTGCCATTTCTGAAGAAATACTATCATAATGTCAGGTGCAGTCTACTACATTTCTTAATTTTATTTAGTCAATTGTCC
Organism: Megaleporinus macrocephalus; assembly: GCA_021613375.1. Classification (NCBI taxonomy): domain Eukaryota; kingdom Metazoa; phylum Chordata; class Actinopteri; order Characiformes; family Anostomidae; genus Megaleporinus; species Megaleporinus macrocephalus. Next base: position 15,615,533 of record CM038723.1, on the reverse strand, counting down.
AAATTAATAGTAATAATTTCTTCTGTGTCTGGATTTTTGTTTTATTCCTAAATATTTCAAGCCCTGTTTGAGCCATTAAAATTTGTAGGCAGATAATGATTTAGAGGAACAAGCTTTGGACACATACGTTGCTTCTGACTTATGCCAATTAATGCAATACCCTGATATTTTAGAGAATGATTCAATAACTTCCAAAGTACTGGTGTGGAATTAACTGGGTCCTAATTTAATACTAAAATGTCATCTGCATAAAGGAATAATTTATGTTCCTTCTCACTCCCAGTAACGCCTTTAATTCTGGGTCTGTCCTTAAACAATATGGCTAATGGTTTAAGAAAGATTGTGAACAATCGTGGGCTAAGGCTACACCCTTGATGAGTTGATCTGGTTATAGTGAAGAATTGAGATATCATACCATTGGTAAGAACTGCAGCTTTAGGGGATGGGTACAGAGTTTTTATCCATCTACAAAAGGCATCACCAAATCCAAATTTTTATACAGCAAACAAGAAAGACCACTCCACTCTATCAAAAGCTTTCTGTGCATCACGTGATACAACTCTTATAGGGTGTGTGTTTGTTCTGTTTATCCATATTAAGTGTAGTAATCTTCTCATGTTATCAGTCGAGGATCTTCCTTTTATATATCCTGGTCTTTATCTGTGGCAAAATCTTATCTAATTTCAATGCAAAAAGTTTGGATAGTATTTTGCAATCTACATTTATTAAACTTATGTGTCTGTAATTAGCTGGGTCAGTTAGATCTTTTGATTTTTTTGGTATTAATCAGAATATGGCTTCATTGAAACTATCTGGGAGAGAGACATATTGAAAAACCTTTGTGAAGATTGGGCACAGTATATCTATATATTTTTATAGTATTTTGTTGCTAGCTAATCTTAGTTCTACTTCTGTTATAGGAGCATCCAGACTATCTTTTCCTTCTAAAGGAAGTTTTGGTAATTTCACCTTCTGAAAAAAAATAATTTAAATTCCTCAGGATTACTCGTGCCTTTTGAAGTGTATAGATCTTAATAGTAATTTTTAAAAACTGTGTTAATTTCTTTGACTGATGTAAATATTTTGTCATCTTTTCTGATGGATGAGATAATATTGTTTCATTCCTGCTGTTTGAGCTGTCACGCTAATTATTTATCAGTCTTTTCAATATTTTTTATAATAGTTAGTTCTGAACCTAAGCAGTGAATATTCTGTATTTTTTTTATTACACACTACCACTCAAAAGTTTGGGATCACAGTAATTTTTTCTTGTTTTTAATGGAGTAGCCTTCCTTCCTTAACACAACAATGGACTGACGGGTCTCTAAAGAAAGTCGTTTCTTTCTGGCTATTTTAAGCCTGTCAGCAAGTCATCAACTGCTGATGCTTCAGATACTAAACTAACCTAGAATGTTGTGCTCCCTTTTATGCTCACTTATCAGTATAATGTTTTTTAGCTGTGCATTACAATTGAGCAAGGGTGTCCTAACAACCAATTAGCCCAATAACATCCTTAACTTGGATTGGTCGCCATACCAGGAGATTATCAGATAATGGCTGATAATAGGACTATATGCAAAATAAGCCTCTATACAAAAATAGGCTTTAATACATTTAAACATTTTTATTATTTAAAAGTCATCTGATACACTTATATTAAATGTGAAATGGACAATGTTGTTTGTGAATTGCATGAAAATTACATGAAATTAAATTCTAAAGTGATCCTAAACTTTTGAGTGGTAGTGTATATCATGTAATTCAAATTTCAGTTGACATATTTCCCTTAATTCTACCTCATCATATCTGTCTGCTAAATGTTTTTCCAGCTTTGTTATTTTCTGTTCCAATAAATGTACTTTCTCTGTGTTTTTCTTCTTTTCCATGAGCCATAAGCTATACAATTACCTCTAATGTAGGCTTTAAGTGCATCCCAGACCGTAGCTATTCTTTCTGTTATATCTCTATTAATATCTAAAGAATAATTTGGTATCCTTGCCCAATCTCTCAGTAAATTGTCCGTCCTGTAAGAAGCTTGTATTTAATCTCCATCTTCCAAACTTGCATTTGTCCAGCTGTATACCTGTATTATCAACTACTTATCCCGAGATCAGAAATAGATCTATCCGCAAGTAATGTCTATGATAGTGGGAGTAAAAGGTGTAATCCCTTTCTTTCAGAAGTTTAAGTCTCCAAATGTCTATAAGACCCAGATCTTTTATTAGAATTTTAGTTGCTAATCTGTCCTTAGATTTTAGGCCTGTCCTACCTTTACTATGATCTATGTGATCATCTATTGTCTGATTAAGATCACCCCCTAGAATAATTTGACCATCCACATTTCCCAACATTTTATTAACCTCAAAAAAGTCCTCCTTGTTCCAATGTCTTAAAACTGCAAATTTAGTACATTAAATAAAACAAAAGCTAACTCAAAAAACACTGTTAACAGAACCAACATAACAGTGTTGTAAACCTTACTGGTTGATTTCGGTCCGTGTGGATCCTACAGGCCTGTGCCCTTCTAGCAGCTGTTCAGTATTGGCAGCACCCCGGAGTCAAGTTGTTTTTTCCATAACAAAACAATTCTCTCCTGGACATTTATCCTTCAGTCAGTCATTTGTTCCCTGTGCCTTGAATATTCTCTTGGATAAAATCCTATGCCTTCTTGAGATCAGTAAAGCTCCATCTGTTCCCCTTCCACGTAAATCGTAGATTAGCTAGGTGTGCTAGCGTGTGTTCCATCTGATTTTCTCATAAAGTTTTCATTATCGGTGCAAACCGTTTCTGTTGGTCGGCATGCTCTTTGGTCATATCTTTAAAAAAGGAGAAAGTGCAATCTTCCCACTGCATTCCCATCCTTTTCTGTGCAGTTGCCAGTACCTTCTGCCAAGCTGTGTAACATAGAAACTTGACCAGTATCACGTGATGCAATTCATTATCACTCGGTCGTGGTCCCCCGCTTTGGTGGCTTCTCTTGATCTCATATTCATCCCCTTGTAGATCTAAGGCCTCAAACATTATTTTCTTATTGTAGTAATTAATCGTGCCTCCAGCTTCCTTCCCTTCTCTTCTCTTTTCCTGGTCTTTGACTTGGCTCCATAGCTGTTCCACTCACTGTGCTAATCTCTTGTTTTCTGTAGCTGTGTTAACAACACTACTTTCTGTTTCAGCCATATGACATTCGGCTTCATCAAGTCATGTCTGCAATGGGATTACCGTGGTCTTTGATTTAATTATCAACACATCGCTTGCCACTCCATTCAGGGTAGAACTAATCTTGGTGATTTCTGCAAAAAGGTCCTCGATACTGTTGCCCTGGCGTGGTTACAAGTTAGCACGGTTAGCCTCTGTAGAGCCCAGTTTTCAGACAGGTTTGCACACTTTATGTTCCATTCTCAAAATTAGGGTTACAGTATGTTATGTAACTCACAAAAATCTAATTTGTGGAGAGCTAATGATGTTTTAAATGTAAATCATTTTCGGTGGGGTTCAGGAGCTGGACTAAGGCGCTGCCATCCTAAAGGGCTTTCCCACATTCCCAATTGTGTCTTTATTGAGACCAATATTAATACAATTTGACTTCAGTAAAATTATCTGATTTGGGGCTTGTTGTATGCTGTTTATGTAAACTGTATAAAAAAAAGACTTTATAACTGAGTTCTAGTGAGCTAACGCTAGCTATATTGTCTGCAGCTCCAGCGTTAATGTTTATTTTAATTCTCATGTCTGTGACAAAAATAGACCCGTATTATACCCATTAGTATTTCCATTTCTAGCAGTAAACCGTTAAGTTTAACTTTTTACTAAATCTACGTAGCTTTAAGTTCTGTATTAATAAACTAATTCAGACAACTTCTCATAATCATCACCGTTGGGTGAGCACACCAGTGTTTGTTTACGTTTGAGCGAGACAGAAGTTTCTTATGAGAACACAAACTGTTAAGTCTTAAAAATGCGATGCTGAGAAATATTAATGCTTTAATTCTTGGTCAGTGATCGCACGGACTTACAGGTAGTGTTTCGGCTGTATGATAAGCAGCAGGTAATGCAGTACACATCTGTAACTGCACAGTGATGCAGCTGTTTAAACAGAGTCTGGGTCTGGGAAAAGTGTGGGACCTTCGGTAGCTTTAGACAAGTGATTATGTAGCCTAGTGTATATATGTGTTATGTAGCTGCTAATTTACAAACATTATGTCATTATAAGGCTTATAAGATTGGTCATCATTAGGGGTTTTGGAGGTTTTGCCAGTGTGTAAATCGAGCAACCACTCCCATTTCAGTCATTTATGTCAAGATTTCTTATGTGAAACGTCATGTGGAGTAATATATTACTCCACCTCCTCCACTAATACTATTCCCATCCTAATATGGCTTAATCTAAACCTCACACATTCTGTTTGGTTTGCTCTGGATTGTTGAGGTGAGTGGGACCAGCATGATCACCAGATCCAAACAGCTCTCTGAGGCCTTCAGAAAGAAGGCAGATGAGTCGAGTCTAAGATGAGTCAGGGATGACATCCCAAGATGTCATGGTAGTAGGTAACTCTCACCACAATTGATGTTAAAGTACAGCTTCTACCATCAACATGGCAACAACATGGTTATGGCAATCCCACTCACCTCAACAATTCAGAGCAAACCAAACCTAATGTATGAGATAGACTCCTCCAAAATCAGTTCTAAAGATGTTCTAATCATCTGCACCGGATGGGCTGCTTCTGATTATACTTTTAGGCATTTTAAGTTGTAATAAATACAGGGCGTTCTAACATTTTCCACACAAGAAAATGAACACATGATTTCAAAAGATATAACTATAGTAGTAGTATCTCCATCCCTCTATATTGTTCAAATAAAGATTAAATATCCATATGTTATGTATATCTTTAAAAAGACAAAGGTTTTCAATGGGTGCTCTAGTTCTTTCACATTATTTTTGCACTGTAAGAAGAAAACAATGACACTGTAATATGAGAAGCAGCTTTTTACAGATAAGTTACAATTCCAGTATTTAAAAACAGTATTTCTTAACATTGAAAATAAAGTTCAGCTCCTCATGGCCGCTTGACTTGGCCTAAAATCTTGCTTGAGACTTGAAGGTTAAGACTTGAGGCTTGCTTATGACTTGCACGTGTGTGACTTACTCCCACCTCTGCTTTACCATCACACAAATCATGTAAATGCTTGGTGGTCAAGTCATGCAGGCATATAGGCTCTAGATTACAGTTGGAAGAAAATAGAAGCTTAAAATTTAAACCACACTGACTGCCCATACAATGTTGTGAATGAATGTGGTTTTGCATGGATTGAGAGTTGTTTTGGGCATATTTACAAGAGGTGTAAGTCACTATTGATTTCTGGTGTTTACAAGCAATGTTAGCATGTATAGGTCAATAGGCCCAGCCCTGGTCAGGATTATGTCTTATTGAGGCTGAGTGCCCTTCCCCATGGTCAAGCCCAACAGAAGGTGACCAGCTGTGTGTAATAAAGAATGCTCTGTCTCATGATTTAACTCCATGAACCTCCTCCCATACGCTATTATACATCATTGTACTGACAGGCCATTTAGGACACACATCACTCAGCCCACACACCATCTACACATCTACATACACACAATGTCCTTACCATCTCTCATAGGCAGCCACATTCACATTTATACAACGTCCTCACGTTTCTCTCTCTCACACACTACTGCCCCCAACTACACCCACATTCACACATCCTGATTACTCCACATACATAATATCCCCTCTCCCTCCATCTCTCTCTCTCTCTCTCACACACGCACACTGAGCACTCACACTAATAATCCCCTAAGTTCTCACACACTCCCACTGATTAATGACAGGAAAATGCAGCCTGCCTAAAATATCCACTTATAAAGCCCCTTATCCATCGAGTAAAATGGGTTTCTATTAAAGGGGAAGGCTCATTAACCTTTAAATACTAGCTAAAGAAAATTGCACTTCGCATAATAACAGTCTCATGCAACCTTCAGGTTCGCTGTCATGTCTGAGGTCATAAAAATGCAACCCTTTTTCTTAAAAAGATTACTTTTAAAAAACAGAAATCTCTCATAAAGCTGCACAATGTAAGATTAAGAGATGTGGAAACATCTCTGTTAAAAATGTGTAATTTCACACTATGTTTAGGAGAACATTCTGTAAGGTCAGTTAAAAACAGAAAACACCTGTAGGTTTGCCAGCCAATTTGCATTGTAGACATTGCCATCCCTGCTTCCTATCACCATCATTTTGAAGAAAGCAGTCAGTAGTCAATAAATGCCATGAATCGTTTCAAATCAAAACATCCTGAATGCAGAAATTGTGAGAAATTGGTTACCACCCACTCCTCTACTGATTTATTCAGGACTGTTTTGAGGACGTTGCAGCAAGTTCAGTCAAATTCTCTGCATTTAACCGAATAAAGTGTCCACTTTCACTTCATTCACTACACCCACCTTGTCTCTACACTTATTGTCCATTTTATCAGCTTTACTTACCATGTAGGAGCACTACAGTTCTACAAATACAGAATGTAGTTCGTCTGTTTCTCACTACACACAACCACTACAGAGCAGGTATTATTTGGGTGGTGGATTATTCTCAGCAATGTGGTGACACTGATGTGGTGGTGTGCTGGTACATGTTTCCCTGGTATGAATGCATTAGACACAGCAGTGCTGCTGGAGTTTTTAAACACCTCAGTGTCACAGCTAGACTGAGAATAGTATCCACTATCCACTATCCAGTTAACAGAGCCTTATGGGCAGAATCCTGTGACTACAAAGACTGCACAGCAGCAGTTGAGCTATTGTTTCTGACAAGGTAAAAGTGTCTAATAGAGTGGACAGTGAGTCAATCCTTAAAAACGCCAGAAGTACTGCAGTGTGTGATTCACTCGTACCAGCACAACAAGCTGTAACACCACCACCATGTCAGTGTCACTGCAGTGCTGAAAATTATTCACAAACCAAATTATACCTGCTCTGTGGTGGTCCTGTGAGTGTCATTTTGCCCCAGCAATGCATAATCTAAATAGATTTTGAGGTTAATTGTTGTGTGTGTTTTAGGATTATGATGTTCCTGTTGAATAAAAAACATTTTAAGGAGACCCTGAGACCATATGATGTAAAGGATGTGATAGAGCAGTACTCTGCAGGACACCTGGACATGCTTTGCAGAATCAAATACCTCCAGACACGGTAATACACACACAAACACATGGGTATTACTTAATCTTTATCTTACTATAATATTTATCATCATGAGGAGGAACAGAGGGTTAGCTATTTAAAGGTAAGAAATAACTATGTGCTTTATGTTTCTGTCTCCCCAGAATAGATTTGATCCTTGCTCCTGGACCACCTCTTACTCCAAAACATAAGAAGACTCAGAAAACACCTTTCTCCTATCCATCTCAACAGTCCCCCAAGTAAAAACTTTCAATCAACATACATAAACTGAACACAGCCAAGTTTACTAACCTCTAAATAACATACGTAGACTCAAATAAAGAAATAATAACATCCACGTTTACTAACCTTTAAATAACCTACAAAGACTATAAAAATGTTAAAAGCTAAGCTTACAAACCTGTTAATAACTAACACAGAGTCACTCTAAACACTATAAACGTTTGGTTTTGTTTGCAAACTCATTTAGACTCTTTTATTATATTGTCACTCGGAAGTTGTCTTCGCAAGTAGCCTAATATGTTACCTTTGTCTAAGATAATTGGTAACTGATTTATTATTAAATGTTTACAAAACCAGAATAAATTGAATAAAATAGTCCTTCCTCTGCATCAGAGGTTCCCAAACTTTTACAGCTCATGGCCCACACAAACAACCACAAAAGCTTCTGTGGATTTCAGAGTCTCACCTAATGAGAAGGCTGGTTTGGCAACTGGATGTCAGGCTGAAGACAGGAAAGCCAATGAGGTTTTACTCAATTTGACAGGTTTAGATACATATTTGCTGTGTTCAAGTTCTAAGAGTTGGTGTTAGTTGTTGGATTTGTTTAAGTTCTGTGTAAATGTAATACTTAAAGACATGATTGTTACAGGTAATATGTGTAATGTTTAGAAATGTCTATTTTTGGTCTTTCTTAAGGTCTGCAGGTTTTGATTGCAAGAATGACTATACTGTGCCAAAAAATAACATTTTGTTTTACTATGTCAAATTAATGGCATATTTTCTACTATTTTTCTAATAATTAAGTACTTTATACTTTAACTAAATATCTGTAAATAATGACTTACAGCAAAAGGAAAACTTATTTTAGTAAGTCATTATTTCAATATAATAACCATTATTACTAAGATGAAATTGTGACACACTGCTGCTAGAAAAACAAAGAAAAGCTTAGAACTCATGATGTGATCACAAACACCACAGTGTAAATCACATGTCAAACAACATGTAAAATGTGAACCTATCAACAAATATGTGTTTCTACTGTTTCAAACCAAACTACAAAGTACAATAACTGTATCAAATGCTTGTCTGGACCTGTTTTAAATGCACATATGTACATATATCTGGTTTAATTTTTACCAGATTTAAAAAATAAATAACAGGAAAAAAACAAAGTAAGAACAAGTGATTAATAAAATAATGTTAGCACAATTACATTTTTATGTTTTTGGTTATATATACAGTATATTTTGTTGACAAAACAGTCATAATGTCAATTATTTATTTTGTCATTTAACACTGAATAGGGTTAAATTTACACCATGGAGGGTTGGTTTATACCAGGTTCTCAGTTTAATCCTTAGGGTTCATATACAAATCCAGATTTATGATCTATTGCAGTTTATAGCACACATGATTATAATGTATATTTTATCTATATTTTGGCTTTTTAAAATGACCAGTAACTCCTTTATATGTGCATGCAGCACTTTTAAGAAAATCTTAAAGAATTCAGAAATCATCCAACAATCTGAGGTGTGCATGGTCCATAGGCTCTCTAACAGCACCAAATTAATCATAAATGTCTAAATGTTGCCAAATCATTATCATAATTAACCCATTGCCATAATCCTACAATAATTACATGCTCAATAAACCTAAAGTAATTCTTCTTATAATACAAAATTAATCATAAGTATAAATCTTAATAAGTCTTAATGTGAGTCTAAATTAAGGAAAAGCATCAATTTAAAACAGGCTTTAGATTGTGATTGTAATCCTGAAATGGCTGTCACGCTACATTAACCCTGATGCTCCCTTATGCTCTCTTAGGCTTAGTGTAATTCAGAGAGTTTTAAGTCTTTCTCTCTCCTTTTTCCCTCCATCCCCCTCTCTGTCTTTCTTTCTCTCTCCCTCTATCACCCATCTCTCCCACTCTCTCTCTGTCCCTATCAGACATGAGGCTTATCTGGCTAAAACAGGCCTGCCAGATGCTGATGACCAAAGCATGATGAGTAGATTTTTGCGTGTGGAAAAACAGGTACATAAGAAACACAGTTTCTTGCTCCTTTCAGTCTTTGGTGCTCATCCCTTTATACATAAATATGTTTTTTTTATGGTGCTGTTTTTTATGATTGACACTTTATTGAGTTTTCAATTAATAGCACTATCATGAAATACAAACATTATGATCAGACTAACAAAGAAGACAAATTAATAACAAAAAAAAAAGAGTCATACAATAGACAATAGGAGAGGGGGAAAGGGAAGAAACAAAACAATTAAATAAATACATTATAAAAAATTAAATAAATGAATAATAAAATTCAATAAGCTCCTGTTAGAGATCCCTTACTATATTGAAACAACTAAAACATTCTGCACTGTACAAAGAATTGTACAAGCCTCACACACATGTTGGTTTTATGTGCTACCCACCATTTTAAAATAGTCTAAAAAATTCCCCCATTTGCTATGATACTGATCCAATCTAACCAACAATTTAAAAGAAAGTTTTTCATAAGCAGCCACCCTTCCCAGCTCCAAAAGCCAGCCTTGAATTGATGGTCCTATTGAAGACTTCCAAATTCTCATTATAATTTGACAGCCCAGCATAATAGCAGTTTGAATCCAAAGAGAGTCTGCTTTGCTGAGGTGTGATAAAGGGGAAGGATCCCCCAGAATATAAAGACTTGGACACTGGTCAAACTGCTCCTTGATTATTTCCAAGACATGATTATGCACCCTAACCCAGAAAAATGTAACACTTGGGCAGGACCAAAGCATGTGGCTTAATGTGGATAATTCTCTATTTTACAACGCCAACATAACGGAGAGTCCTTCAGTCCCAACCTATACAGCCAGCTGGGAGTCCAGAAGAATCTGTGTAAGGTCTTGAATTAGATAAGTCGCGTTTTTACATCTCTAGACATCTGTTTATAATTGCCAACAATCTTTGCCCAGTTATCCTCTATAAATAAGTGGCCCAAATCCTCCTCCCAGACTGCCTTCAGAGCAGATATGGTCTTACTTAGGATGCTTGCAACCTTCCTCGAAACTCCCTGAAGGGGAGTGATGATAGGATGTGTTTGTGTTGAGGAACACAATCTGGAAGTCATTAGTGATATTAAAGGAAGGGATGGGCAGAGCGATTGCTCGATGGCCAGCCAAGGGGGCGCCCTTTCTGGGGGCAGCAGCCACTGACCAACATGCCTGGGACTGTAGGCGTAGTAAAACAATGTTAGATTAGGCAGACCTAAACCCTTGTCAACTGGTTGTTGGAGTTTCCCAAGCCGCATCCGTGGCTTTTTGCCATTCCATAAGAATACATTAGAAATTCTCTCAAAATGTTTGAAATAGCTTGGGTGGACAAATACTGGCTGACAGCTGAGAAGATAGTTGATCCTAGGAATACAATTCATTTTCAACACATTAACTTTGCCCCAGAGTAAAAGACCATCTGTCCACATCTGTTCAGATGTTTTTCAACAGGGGATCAAAGTTCCTAGGTAACAAATACCCCTTTCGTTATTAGAACAAAACAAGCAACAAGAATCACAAATGGAACATGTGAGCTGCCATGTTAGATGTGTTACCTGTCAAGTAGGTGATAGTTGTAAAGCAATGCTTGCACACTGTGCTTTGACTGCTGACTGTCTTTTTGCTTTGTTGGTCATACTCAACGCTGAAGACAAAGTGGTCCCAAACAGTGGATTTATGAGTTGACGGCGCCTCTTCAAATTTCCTGTTCTCCGTTTCACTCCATGATCACACAGCTGAGAAAGTTCGGTTTAATAAGCCCTCAAATCTTTAGCGTCTGCCCTCAGAGCGCTGATTGGCTCCTGGGAAATTCAGAAAAAAATCTGATTGGTTGTTGCATGGTTGCGGAGAGACACGCAGAGGGAAGTATATAAAAAAGTCTCCCCCGGGTCCTAAGCAGTCCTTTCTATCGCCCAATACACAGAATGTGTCCAATCAATAACCACAAATGAAACTTTAATGTTTTTTCACCTCAGCAGCGAGCCAGATAAGGACCAGAACCAGACAGAGACAGTTAGACAAACTCTAACTATTTATTTTCTTAACAGGGAATTAGCTCTTTAAAAACACAATCCATCCGGGTGTACCGAACCAAACGGTTCAAATAAAAAAACTAGAACCGTTGCATCCCTACATTTCACCATGTCTTTAAATGCCTGGTCTTGTAAGAGTGAAGAATTAAATCACCATCTGGGCGTTCTTTTTATTCCCTATGGTGCATTTCAGTGTAGTCGGGACAAGGCTTTTAGATAGGAAAATGTAATCTATGCGAGAGAACATATTATGTGGGGGTGAGAAAAAAGTGTAATCTCTGTCTGTGGGGTTCAACAGCCATCCAGACATCCACTAGACATAGCAAATCACATATGCTTTTTAAAGTATTTACCGACTCTGGGACACTGGAGCTACCAGGGCGACTACGATCCAAAACTCTATCCATTACAATGTTCATGTCACCTGCCCATATAATAGGGTAATCTCCCAGATCATTTAGAATATTTTTTAGTTGCCTAAAGAACTCTGGACTATCGACATTTGGTGCATATGTGTTAGCTAGAATAAGTGCCTGTCCGTGGATTTCAGCAAGCACTACCAGAATTCTACCATCAGCATCTCTCACTTCCTTAAGGCAGTTAAATTGCACATGTTTGTTAATTAAAGTAACTACTCCTCTACTCTGACTTGAGCCAGGACTACAAAACACCCACCATACCCAATCTCCATGCAATTTCTGGGATTCTCCTAAAGACATATGGCACTCCTGCAGGAATACTATATCATGTTTCTTAGATTTCAGACTGTGCAGCACTTTTTTCTTTTTTATGGGGTTACCCAGGCCCTTGACATCCCATGTGGCGAGGCACAGCTTGTTACTATGAGCAGACATAACCAAATGTATTCGTTCGTGAGTGAGTCCTTTGGATCTCAAAACAGGAGTTCAAAATAAACACTTTGTGCACATGAATTTACAAAAAAAAAAATTAAATCACAGTAAGAGCAAAACAGTAAAACATTAACTATGAACACTAAACTGAAACTGCGGTCCTTGACCAACGTTGAGTGCAGCAATCCAAGCAGTCCCTGCCTGCAGCACCATAATACTCGTGGTCAATACACAAACATGGAAGATGGTGTTGCAAATACTCTACAACATTATGAGCACTATTTCGCGTCAGAAAACGAGAAAGGCACGAGGCGGCTGAGAATACCACTTTAACACAGTAGCAATAATAACGAACTCAAGTAATCAGAAAACTTAAGTATAACAAAAATAACTTGTGAGAAATTGTGAGTTACGTTCCATAGTCAGCCGCCTTACCCACTTACCAATAACATACTGTGCGACCTCAAAAGTGTACCTAGCCATTTAAACAGAGGCTCTAAATTAACAATGAACAAACTCTGGTGTCACATATCAAAGTCACATCCACAATTCACATTAACATCTTGGAGGTGGAATTTACTCCGACAGTCTGTCGTATTCCCGAAAGCGCAAGTGATTCGGCTGACTAGTAGTGGAAAGACAGTTCTTCCAGTTACACAGATCGCATATTCTGAATGAACTCTATGGCCTTTTTGGGATCCGTGAACCGTTTGGGACCTTCCACAGAGTCAATTCTTAGCGTGGCTGGAAACAGCAGCGTGAACTTAATGCGGCAGTCATGCAGGGCCCTCCTACACTCCCTGAAAGCTGCCCGCTTTAGCTGCGTAGCCCTGGAAAAATCTGGAAACACCATAATAACAGCGTCCCCCAAAAGAAGCTGCTTCCTTTCTCTTGCCGCCTGTAAGACTGTATCTCTGACCCCCGAACGCATGAACCTGGTGATGACCGGGCGTGGATGCTCGTTAGATGATGGGCGCGGAGCCAAGGCTCTGTGAGCACGTTCAATATCCCAGCCATCAGCAAGAGATTCAATGCCCAGCAGCTGTTGAAGAATTTCTTGTAGATAGGCTACCATGTCATCTTGTTTACTGCCCCTTTGGTATCCCAATGAAGTGGAGGTTATTGCACCTATGCCTGTCCTCCATATCCACAACTTTTTCTCTCAGCTCCTCCAGCTCGTTTCGGTTAGCCTGAAGTTTCTAGTCACTCTCCTCCAGAAACCCCAGCCTCCCTTCAATGTCGCTGATTCTATCCATTACAGCTGAAAGTTTCCCCTCCATGGAAGTGGTAGCCTTGCGAATCTCTTTCAGACTCTGCAGTTCACCCGATATTTGCTACAAAACTAAAAAAATGCTAGCAACGTCTTCAGCCACATTACCAGTCTTTTCAGTGTGGGGGCTAGTCTCATCCTCGTCCTCGCCATTGTTGTTGGAGTCACCAGACCGCAGGCCCTTTTTTAGGGTCGAGTGTGCCATACTTTTCTGCCTGCCGGACATTTTTAGGTTCAGGCGTGATAACACCACTGTCTAGTAGCGAAAAAATAAGCAGTTGACCACTTAGGATAGATGAAAAAAGAGGTTAAACCCGTGCCGCTATGGGCAGTTAACGACTAAGCTGCCATCTTTCTCAGTGTGTCACGTCCCTATGGCGCTGTTTTATTTTTATGAAGAGATGATTCATAATGATCTTCTTTGGTTTCTGTCAAAATGTTTTTCCTTAAACATCAAGGGTCTACCTTACACTCAAAATTGTATATCTTTTATATTAGTTATTGAAAAGTATATTGAAAATAATCACTATAAAAATACTGTAGTTTATAGCAATGTCTAAATAAATGTGTTCATTTTTAAATGAACAAATATTTTTTGACAGCAGAGAAGTTTTTTAAATTATTTGCACAAGCAATCTTGTATTATGTCTAATATCTATATCTACCCATTAACACCTGGTCTTGAGTATCAGGATTATATCTGGAAAAGGTCAAGCTACATAAAAATACAACTGTAAATGCAATGTGGTGTTTAATGCATTCATCTTTTCTAGACACATTCCACAACTAAGATCTCTTCCAGTATAACTCAAACTCCTCCTAAAATAAAACAAAAATATCCATGTCTGTGAAGAAGATAATTATGCAAGGAGCACATGCTTAGGGCACAGAAGAAACCACATTTTAAACAGCAGTAAAAGCAGTGTGCAAAACAAATTGCAGATGGTAGAGGTAAATAGCTAAATAAATAGCTGGTAATTGGTTCCCGCAATTGGATTTGCCTGTTCCATCCCACACAGCAATTAGATTTCAGTCCAGTTAACCTGAGAAGCCTGTTTGGCTAAAAGCAGGATACAGGATACAGCCAAGATACTAGTCACCAGGTGTAAAAAGGTTCTAATACTGGTTTACTGATATAAACAATATAGCATCCAGCACTAACTCTTGTTTTCTTTGTGATATCATGTTTTTGTAAAAGGTGACAGACATGGAGAAGAAGCTTGACTTCCTTGTGGACATGCACATGCAGCATGACCTCACAGGCCCTGCCCACATTACCATAGAGCGTCACAACCCTTCAGTCACTGTCAGCGTTGCAGGAGACCGAGTGTACTGCAGCTACGCTCCACCACTACACTACACACCTTTTTACACACACTCGCACACAATGTCAAACACACAATCTCACTCAAACCCGGCTAGACCCACCGTCCTGCCCATCAGTCCACTGCCCAGCCATTCCCCTTCTGACCACCTGGACCTATCAGAACATGTTTGCATGGGCCAGGGGGCAGGGACTCCACTGTCGTTGTTGTCTGTCACGCATGAGGAGCTGGAGCGGTCACCCAGCGGCTTTAGCATCTCCGCCGAGAGAGAGGAGGTCATGGGCAAAGGCTCAGGAGTCACAGCAGGGTCAAGCTGGGGCCGCGAACGCCGCTATTTGGCCGAGGGAGAGACGGATACGGACACTGACCCATTCACTCCAAGTGGACCCGTTCCACTGTCTTCTACTGGAGACGGGTTTGGCACTGAGGGAGCGTGGTCCACCCCACCTTAAAAATGCACACATACACAGACAAATTAACACACATACACACACAAAGGTAACAACACAAAAAACTGCAGACTCTGTACAGCACACACACCTTCACGTACACTGACATAATATTCTGCAGAAAATATATATAAGTATATATCAACATCATGCTTTACCGCTGCAAAGCAAGGAGCACTGCATGGAATGCATGCGTTTTATCTTTTCGTCTTTAGTGGTAGACACTGCACCAAGAAAGGAGTAAAAGGTGGGGAAGCAAAATGAAATGCTATGCCATTTTTGTATACTTATTTTTATATTTATGACCATCTAGCTTTTTTCATATGCATGAACTGCATGACGTTCACCTATAAAGCAGCTAACGGTAACAATGTCTCTTCTGCTTCGCACCTCAATCTTAAAAAAGAATGATTCCACAAAAGGGTTCTTTTAGTGATGCCATAAAAGAAACACTTTTGGCTTCCTAAAAACCATCATTGAAAAGGAAAAGAGAACTGTGAGTGTAAAGAGCCTTTTGAAAGTTTAAAAACTTGCTCACAATGAAAAGGTTCTATGCCAGTTTACCCAGAACCATTACATTATGTGAATTCTTTTTAAAGGTTCTTCACACTTTATGCACCTAATTTACAAAAAGTGTACTTGAGAGAACCATCTACCGAATGTAGGGGTGGGCAAAACCAAAACAGCACACTACATTTTTATAATACATGATGTGGATGACTATAGGTTTTCTGATGTTTATTAAATTGTAACAGACTAAAAAAGAAGCTCAGCAGTGTGCAACACTATGAACACAGTGATTTTAGTTCTATATTTCACACTGCAGTTCAGTTCTGGGCTGCACCTAAAATTTTTGAGCACTGGTGCTATAAAGGATTATAACACAAATTAACATGTTTAAACACTGGGGTAATTATGTCATAAATGCTTCTAAGAATTAGCGGGACTATACTAGCCCTGATTAACTTAAGTCCATATATTTTTTTTCTCAAGGTAAACTAGTAGGTCCTAATCTTTGTTAATGCTTCTGTAAGCATTTCCTAACCAATTACAAGGCTGACATCCTTGGCCCCGCTCACACAAAACAGTTTCAGAGTCAGAGAAACTCAGCGAGCTAAAGCTGAAACAGCATACCCAAAAGCTAGCAAGCTAGACCACCTAGATGATCTAAACCTGTCAATAGCTGCCTGACACAAACTTCAACATTGTCTATTTATTCATATACATATTATTTGGTCATCTGTTTGTCTGTCTGCACGTCTGTTTTTCTATTAATTTATTCACATGTTTCTTCCTCAATCTGTTTGTTAACCTGTCCATTCATCTGTACATCTGTTCGTTCGTGACTTTCCTTGTCTGGTTAGTGTCACATAATAGTTGGATAATGAGTTTAGTTTGGTTTTAATGGTGTAACAGTCTAAAAGTGTTTGTGACAGAGAGCTGTCATTGAAACTGCTTATTATGTTACTCAGACAGTTCTCAGATAGGTCAGATTAGTGGTTTTTAAACGTGTTAAGATATCTTTCAGGTTTGCTGGATGTTCAAAATAACACATCATTTTACTATCATACAATCAACTTATTATTTTACTCTGTTCCTTGGGACTTTAAGTACATTTTTTTCCGCATCTCTGAGCAGCAATTCTGCACATATGGTGGGAGTTGGAAGGTTAAAAATGTACATAATAGTACATAAGGCAAAAATCTATATTATTTAAATATATGTGATCATTTAGTCAATGTATTTTTGAGAAACATGCTAAAGATGAGATATTGCATAAAGATAACAAAGGCAATAGTAAAAGTAGAGTGCATTGGCCTTGACTTATTTGGAACTCTATAGCAAGCAAGCTAAAGCTTTGTTAAGCTTAGCTTTAAATAACCACAGTTAGTAGAAATCCTTTGCTGTTTAAATTACACGATGGACTACAACTACTATAAACTTCATCATTTGTTCTGCTTTGCAGAGCAGGTGCTTTGGGCAGCCAATATTGAACATGCCACTTAGCTAGAACATCTCATAAATAATTGTTTATAATCAACTATACATTTTATGGGCACTTGGAGTTACAGTGTTGTTGCATTGAACATCCCTACTATTTACAATGTCTTTGTTATGAAACATACAGTTGATGAGTGGTCTGAAAATATCCACAATATGCTATAATATAACGCGATGTTACAAAATTTTTCGCCCACCCTAAAAGTAGGGAACCAAAAGTGGTTCTTCTATATCATGACACAAAAAAAACCTTAATGGCACCTTAGTTTTCAAGAGTTTTATTTTCTCTTTTGAACTTTTTTTTGCACTTTAATTATGTTTTGAGTCATTTATTCACTTCGATGTTGAGCTTTTTATTGTGGTAACTAAATTGGCTGTTGTTCTTGTTTACAGTTTGTTTATCTATGATTTGTGACTGCTTCTCAATCAGTTGTGTTAGAGCTATTCCAGCTTTGTTTTTCCTATTTTTAAAAAGTTGAGAGTTTCTGACTGATACAGAGAGCACGTCCCGAATCACACCTTGACCATTACCAAGTGCACTTCCTTGGACATCACACAGTACACTTATAAAGCAGGATGTGGACAGGAGTGACATAGATGTATGGGACTAAACAAACCAGGCCACCAATGCTGCTCTGTCCAATCAGGAACATGACATCTCCACATGGCTTCAGCTAGAGCTAGTCACCATGGAGATTTGTCTGTGTCTCGTATAGTGGTTGGCTTTCACAGCTTCTAAACTGCCAGCTCAAAGAATGTTGCTTCTTGTAAGAGAGCCATCTTCTATATGGTACCATCTATCAGCCTCACAGAGTCATTGCAGTCCAGCACAGAGGTTGTTGACACTGAGTGTGGTTGAAGTTTTAGGCTTTTAACACTAGTTTTGTACTTGGCAGGTTAGTGCACAACAGCTGTCCATAATTAAACTAATTACTGTGAAGAATGAACTGTAGATTGCTGTAAATGTAGATGTCTTCCTAGAAATTTTACTATTAACAGATCATTTTAGAGCTGCATTGCTCAGTTCACAAATGTTAACCCCTTAAATGCTTAGAAGGGCCTGTGGGCCTAGAGTCCATTTCCCCACCCTCATATCCACGTACTAGTTTCATAATAGTTGCCAAACATTTAATTCAGGTACAACATTAATGAATATACTAGCACACAGAAGGAATTACAGTTCAAAAGTTTTAATCAAGTGTTTTCAATAATCTAAAATGTATAAACTAATTACATCTACTAGTCATAAAAATAAATATTAAGACACTTCAGATCTGTTGCAAAATGTTGAACAAAGGTTTAGATTATTTTAAAATAGTTGGTTGAAGTTAAAATGAACATCCATAATGCATTATGTTTTAGAAGTTAAAGGAGCAATTTGTAAAATAACCTGACAAATTCATACGTCACCAAAAAGTTTAGGTATTCACCCCTATCATAAGACATGCACAATCCCTCTTCCTCAATGTTAGCACTAACAACTGCTTACTCACCAGACTAGAAGAAACACATCAAGTTCAGCATCAAACTTCATCCCTGTACTCTCAAAGAGCGTCTTCAGTTATCCTTTGTTTTGCTTCTATTTATATCACTTTTACTATTTGCTGTGAAACATAGATTCTTGCCAAAAGTGGCCGGCAGTGGTTGTTCCAATGGTAGTTTGTCAGGAGCTTCACCCATCATAGCGTTTTACTCTTTCTTTCATTGGTTACCTGTTCTTTAATGATTTAACTGGGAGCAGCACCTTAACATGATTGACAAGAGGTTAGATTAAACCGTTTGAACGTCGCTACTTTTTCATCCTCTCAGATTGGACTGATTTGACTCAAGGCTACAGTGACTCACTGTCATCACTTGATTTACAAAGTAGTATTACGAGACAGAGCTAACTAGTTAGCATGCGAACTTCCGTAGGTATCCCTTCAACACGATACATAGACATCTTTGACATATCGTCTTACTTACTGACTTATACTTCTTCATAAGTGAAATGTTTGGAATTTATTTGAAAGATTTTTAAAAATCTACTGTACAAATTGCTCATTCAACATAAAAAAGTGTTACTGAATATAAATAACCAAAAAAAAAAATACTAATATAAAGGGGGATTCCACATTTTCAAACACTAGTGCACATTCTATTTGCACGTTAAAGCTGTCATTTTGTCCTGATCATGAAGGTCACGTGAGATCAAAACAACAGTATGTTTTAAAAATTTGCCTGTATAAAGAAAAGTAATTTACAATATTTGACAATACATTTTGGTAATTATTAGTCATTCAGCAGTTTGCCCCTAAATCAAAAACAAATGATCTCCATGTTTTATCAGTTTGTCTGAATTTGAATAAAGTCAGTTTGTGGACTGACCTCCTCATGCCCTGCCTACAAATGCATTCTTTCATAGCAAAAAATCTAACAATCAGCATAATAAATAAGGCTGGAGTTTAAATTAGCTACATAATGTTGGACAACAACAACAAAACTAACATTACACCTGGACTATCCTAATATCTGTGATCTTTCATATGCATACAAAATACATAGTGCTTAAACATAATCTTGCTTACGCCCCTGGCAATGTGCCCATGATACCCATTCGATGATCTGAGCCGAGTTTCTAATTTATGACTTAAACCTTTGGGTTCGAAACAGCAGTAACACGCTAGACCACTTTTCATTTATACAAATGCTGGGAAATGCACACACAGTTAGTGTGGAATTTTAAGGAAGCATTGAACGCTTTCTCAGCCGCAAGGCAATCCCATGATGCAACGCAGGAAAATCTAGGAGCAGTGAAGTTGTTTTAAAATGTTATTTAGATTCTCTCTGGTGTTTGAATTTGTCTCTTGTCATATAATCACACAAAGCAGCATTTTATTTGCAATTTTCCAATGAGTCGTTGACCATTTTGCCATTAGCATTTATGCTAGCATATTTTTAAGCCTCAGGCTATTGTTTTAGACGCCGGCTGTGCTGCAGTGGGCGGGAACAAACCGTGACGCAGTTGCGCTAAATAATCTGTTTTATGAGGAGAGATGTCAGATAGAACGCTGCTATTAAACAGCTGCCTATGTAGTCAGTGCCTACTTAGACAGCTCACTAGGTTTTGAGAAACACCCAGTAAAAAAAGTGAAAATCACATTTAAGTTAATTTTAAAAAATGTTCTGAAGTAGTAGCCATCTGAAAAAAAATCCAAGCTGGGTTCAGCACCACAAACACAAGAACACGTATTTAATGCCTAGAAGCTGTTATTTAAAAGTAGGGATATGCAAATATTAAAAAAATAAATAAATGAATAAAATAAAATAAAACATTACTCTACATGGCAGCAGATAGTATAAATGAACATATTTGTGGGTGGACCATAAGTATCAGCCTGTTTTACATTTAAAGAGAAAAAATCTTTTTTCCAGGCAATAGTGTGCATGAACGTGAATTAACTGAAACAGGGCGAAAGGCCTAAACACAAAAAACTTATTAGTATCTAATCCAGCCCTGCAGAGCCACATCACTGTTTAGTTTAGGTTAAGGAAAAGCTTAATAATTAATATGTTCAGTCATTTGTGTTGTTAAAGCACACAGCCCTCTGGGACTAAAGCATGACTCGATAAGATGACTGAAATCCACTGAGTTATGATACTAAAAAAAATGTATACATTATATTATGCACATACACATTATTTTCACATGAATAAAATACATTACACAACTTGAACTTAACAGTTTAAAGTTTGGAATAACATGTCGAATTTACAATATTAATTATTGTTTTCCCCGTGGTTAAGTACCAGCATCATATTTGGATCAATTTATACTTGTACAGTAAAAGGGGTTGTAAATTAATGAAAAGATTGATTCCAAACTTTTAAACTGTCTATCAACTGTCTGTATGAGTTTATCAACACAATGTGTGAGGAAACTATATAGTACTACACTGTGCAAAGGAGACCATCCTTCATTTAGTTAACTTCCATGCAAGATAACCATTAAGTACAGGTTATTTATTCACATTCAGCATTAAAAAAGGAAAAAGATATTCCTTTTTAATAGAAAATTACATACAATTTTTGCCTTTATTACTTTCATTTTTTGGGAGAGATATAGTTTGTCAAAGTACTCTACAGGGATATTTTTTTCCACAGTCTTAAAAGTTGGTTGCATTTTTGCTTCTTGCAGATTTTCTTCTTCCTTATTTAAGACATCTTTTCAGACACATATTGTTAAGCTTTCTTCTTGGAGTGTAAGAATTTCAGATCAGATGCAAGAACAAGCTTGTTTTTCTTGAGTGTTGTTTATCCCATTTTCTTGATATCTTTTAATTCCTGATTTCACTTGATAATTAGGTGGATTATATATGTAACCTCCTCAACATTATCTTGATTGAAAAATGATTAACTTAGCCTTAACAGCCTTTTTGACTAAATGAAATGAATGCACAGAACTGTAGATTTTACAGTATCTCACAAAAGTGAGTACACTCCTCACATATATGTCAATATTTATATCTTATAAATAATAATTATATTATATTTATATCTTTTCATGGGACAACACTGAAGATATGACACGTTGATACAATGTAAAGTAGTCTGTGTACAGCTTGTTTAACATTATAAAGTTGCTGTGCCCTCAAAATAATTCAACACAGCCATTCATGTCTGAACTGTTGGCAACAAAAGTGAGTACTCCCCTAAGTGAAAATGGATAATTTGTGCCCAAAGTGTCAACTTTTTGTATGGCCACCATTACATGAGCAGTGCCATGACTATGAAGTCCCTGTAGGCTTGGTTTCCGAAGGGAGGGGATCATGTTCTGCTTCAGTATGTCACAGTACATGTTTGGGATTCATGGTTCCTTCAATGAACTGTAGCTCCCTACAGCCAGCAGCACTCATGCAGCCCCAAACCCACATGCTTGACTGTAGGCAAGACTCACTTGTCTTTGTACTCCTCGCCCGGTTGCTGCCACACACGCTTGACACCATCTGAACCAAGTTTATCTTGGTCTCATCAGACCACAGGACATGGTTCCAGTGATCCATGTCCTTAGTCAGCTTGCCTTTAGCAAATTGTTTGAAGGCTTTCTTGTGTATCATCTTTACATCTGATACAGTGTGTGGCGTATGGTCTGAGCACTGACAGGCTGACCCCCTACCCCTTTAACCTCTGCAGCAATGCTGGCGTCACTCATACGTCTATTGTCAAAAGCCAACTTCTGGTCGCTAAGCATGTGCACTCAACTTCTTTGGTCGCCCATGGTGAGGCCTGTTCTGAGTCGAACCTGTCCTGTTAAACCGCTGTGTGGTTTTGGCCACAGTGCTGCAGCTCAGTTTCAGGGTGTTGGCAGTATTCTTAATGCCTAGGCCATCTTCATGTAGAGCAACAATTCTTTTTTCAGATCCTCAGAGAGTTTGCCTTGAGGTGCCATGTTGAAAGTCCATTGACCCGTATGAGAGAGTATGATGAGAGTGATAACATCAAATTGAACACACCTGCTCCCCCTTTACACCTGAGACCTAGTAACACTACTTTGAGTCCTATGACACTGGACTGGACATTGACTACTTTACATTGTATCATAAGTGTCATAAATTTAATGCTGTCCCAAAAAAAAAAAAAAAAGATATAAAAATGTGAGGGTGAACCAAGGGCAATGTCTAAGTCGATGTATTACTTTCAGTGTTTGAGCAAAAATCGAACTGGTGTCCAAAACCTAGGAATACATTCAAAGACAAAATGCTTTTAAGGTCTATTAACACATGATCATTTCTGTTATTATTTTTACCAAAACAACAGGTCAAGCTATTATTTGCAGGATGCCCAACAGTCACTTTAATGCATCTTGGGGTAGGAAACTAACCCTAGGGGTAGGGCCAGATTCTAGCAGAACATGTTTCTGATTAAAAGTTCCTGATTCTACTCAGCAGTGAATTGCCAAATGTAGTTGGAGTGATGGAGCAGTGAAAGCTCTGGACATTGTCATTTTTAGGACCTGGTCCATTACCTTGGAACTCAAATCTGCTAATGCATATCTACATAGATGATACAGAATACAAAGCACATGTATTCAGTGCTTTTAATCTGACATTTCCAGTAAGTCCTAAAAAAAAATCTGTGATGTTTTACAGACTGCATTCTACTTTCTCACCCTCTGTCTATTGTTTCTTTCTCAAGGAGCACTTTTTACCATAAAGACAGTTCATGGTTAGCATATATAACGTGTGTGTGCTTATGCGAGGTATGACATCAAAATGTGTAGACTGACTGCACTCATGTACTGTAAAACTCACAAACAACCTGCCATTGCTGATAAATGACTGCTATTCATTATTTGTGCCTTGTCATTTTGAAGTACAGCTTCCTCTTAGTCATATGTTTGGTTTGTGATTTAACTAGCCAGTCATCCATTTGCTTTTTGGCAAATCTACCAGTCATGTGGTTGCTGTAATAGGACTCATCCAATCGCATTTAAGTTTCTCTATTTCATTTTAAACAAGATTATTTAACACTAGTGGCCTTCTGAGCTCTGTATTATATATATATATATATATATATATATATATATATATATATATATATATATATATATATATATATTCATTTCAGTTTTTCAAATAATAACCTTTTTATTTATATCCTGGTTACACCAGTTTTAATAGTTTACTGAAATAATATGCAAATGTTACATTAATTTTTTATGTTTAATTGCACCAGTTATTAATAAAGATATATTAAATTATATCGGTGTTGAAAAGATTTTCTTGAAGAGCAGCTCTTTTAGGAATGCACTGCACAACCACATATGTTCTGTGATGTTTAGGTATGATTGGAAGGTGAAGGTGAACCAGAATGTTTATTTGTTATTTATGTACAGACACATTTTTTGTGTTTTTTTTTTTATAATGGGAAAAATTAACAGTATTGAGGTGGGCAATATGCCTCCAAATGCCTAATGCAGTGGATCCTCTAAATCATAAAGTGATTAATGAATTGAAATGGAAATAAAGCTACTGGCAAGCTAGCACTCAGTAGTCAACTACTGTTGGAGCAGTTGTTGTAGATAAGTCAGTGTTTGCCAGCTTGCTGTATGCATATAACAATTTAATGTATGTAACCTCTTCGCTACTTAATCTTCACATAGAGAAAACAGTCTTAGCCATAGAATTTCTTATTTGACAACTACAAAATGACTCAGATGTCTATACTGCTCTTTTATAGGCTTATTACGGCCTTATAATCTGTGTTCACAGATCATTGATTGTCTGTTTATAACGTAGTGCCATCTGAGGGTGCAAAGATCACAGTTTTTGTATGTAAATTTTCAGCCTTGTCTCTTGCATACAGAAATTTCTCAGGATTTTATGAACCTTTTAATGATATGTACCAAAGATGATGCTTTGTGCCAAATATGAAGTTCGTCGGTATTATACGTTGATAAATGTTGTTCCTGAATTGTTGCTATATTTACTCCAATATTGTTTCACATAATGGTGAACCCCTCCCCATTTTTACCTCTGAGAGATTCTACTTTGGTAAGATGCAAAATTGCCCCTGTTCCCAACTTTTTTAAAGCACATTGCTGGCATCAGATTTAATACTTGATATGTTATCTCTGTACCATTTCTAGTTAAATACAGAGTTTAAATGACTTGCACAATAGTTGCACCACAAGTGCAACAGTATTACCAATAGTATACTGTAGTCCATCTGTTTCTCTGCATACTTTATTAGTTTTCTTTTACCTCTTCAATAGTCAGGAACCCCAGAGGGCCATCACAAAATTTGGGTAGTGTATCATTCTCAGTACTACTTAGTGGTTGTGTGTTAGTGTGTGTTGTGGTGCGTCAGACACAGCAGTGTTGCACACACTGCGTCCATTTTCTGTCTACTACATTAGACACTCCTACCTTTTTGGCTTACCTTGTAGATGTAATGTCAGAAATGATAGCTCATCTGCTCCTGCACAGTTTGTGTTGATCATCCAATGGTCCTTCATCAGCGGTCACAGGCTGCTGCCAAGGATTTAATATTTCATCTCAGCAATTACTAACTATATAATTGTATTGTCAAGTGCAAGTATGCAACAGAAAAAGCAATTCACATAAGAGTGGGGTTAAACTACTCACGATTTGACAAGTCTTTGCCCTATATGATAATGGTCAAATCTAAATCAAGCAAAGACGTGTATTGAGGGTATATAGTTAAACAGTCTCCTCAGAAGCAGGCATACGTCATATACACAAGTGCACCACTACTCATCTGTAATTGAATAAAGTGTTAAAATAATTGCTGTTAGGTAGAGGCATAAAGTACACAAATACGTTATTAGTAACACTATTCCACAAGATGTTGGAAACAATTTTTTGAGATTCTGGTCTATGTTGACATGATTGCATCATTTTTCAGCTGAAGACTGAGTCTCCCATTCTACCCCAAAAGTCTTCTGTAGGATTCAGATCTGGTGTTCCGGTGTCAGGTTCATGAAACCAGTTTGAGATCACCTTTGCTTTGTGGCATGGTGCATTATTATGGTGTAAATCATATGGCTAGTAGGATACTTTCAGAGGGCAGTCATGAAGCAGAGTTGCCGTGGGATTGGTCAGTTACCTTGTCTCCATGGTGATGGATTTTCCCCGGCCCTTAGAGTTGTTTGGAGTCCAGAATAATGTTGGCAGTCGAGACAGAGTGCACGAGTGCATGTACAAAAACAGGCAATATGTAGTTTACAGACGACACTGTACCACAGTGCATAGAAACTTTTATGACAATATTTACGGTATATATTCCTGTAATGTTTGCTATTTCCATTAATCCTTTTTTATTCAGTATGTCAAAATACGCATAAAAATGTGTGAAAATGAAAGCTGGTGACAACAGGATGTGTGTTTGTGAGCACAGTGCATAACTGGTCAGCACAAAACGTGACAGTATATGAATTTCAAATGAAAACAGAAATCTGAGATTTGCAAATCCAGACATTTAAAGTGTTTAACTATTTATTTTGAGTGGTCTTTGATTACTAAACTCTTGAGAGAGTATCAGTAACACATCAACTACACATCAGTAACGTATCAGTAGAGAAGCATCTAAAAACTTTTAAGTTAATATCTTAAACATGTGCAGTTGATGCATTATTTAGATTAAGTAGATGTATTGTTTATCTCTTAAATTAAGCCAGTCCTAATAGGTTATTTCCATTAAGTAAAACCAGACCTTGACCCAAAATAGAATCCTAACCCTCAGATTTGCCCTAATTTTAACCCTAACCTTAACCTCTTTAACCCACAATCTTATCTTAACCCTCAGTCTTGCTCAAATTTTAACTCTAACCTTACCTTTAACCCAACATCTTAACCCTGGCCCTAATTCCAAACCCTAATCCTAACCTTAATTTTACCTTTACTTCAACCAAAACCTAATCCTAACCTTATACTGGCTGTAGTATTGACCCTAACATTAACCTTACCTTCAGCCAAAACCTTGGCCTTAATCCTTTTTTTTGACCCACCACCACCCCCACTCTTTTGAGTACTATTTAGACGAAAAAAGAAAAAAAAAACAAGCAAACAAGGAATCAATGACACAGGAATCAATGTGGCCTTAATCCTAGCTTTAGCGTTAACTTCAAGCAAAACCTAATTCTAACACTCACACTCACCCTAATATTAACCCTGACCTTAACCTTACCTTTAACCAAAACCTAATCCTAACCCTAAATTTAACCTCATCTCAAAACTTAATCCTGATCTTAACCCTGACCAAAACCTAATGCAGTTCAGATGGTCTTTATAATACCTATTATCTGTTTAGTTTGCAGGTGAACATCTACAGGTGTGAAGTGGGACCCTGCAAATAAAGAGAAAAACAACTGTTTTAGCAGATTATAAATAAATCTTAAGTTTCACAGTTAATCAAAAGTCTCTTGATTATTTACTGAATGTATTCAGGTGTTTCATTGTTATATCATTAATATGTTGTTGCAATGTTGCTGAGAATCTGTTAAACAGCTATTTAATTTAAAAAGGATCACTTCAAATAGTGTCCCAGCTGAAATCACTTGCTGTCCTTGCTGAAATCCCTGGTTTGGCGCTGAGGAGAGATGTAATGGTGAACATACAGGTGATGTAGCTGTGTTTGACTTGAACTGACATTTGTGTAGGTGTGTGTGTATGACCAAATCTGTGACTGTATCTGAGTGTGTGCGCAGTGTGAGAGCTGGTTCAGTCACTGTGCCAGTTGATCTCAGGTGACACACTAGAGGGCTATTATAGCTCGTTACACTCTCTGGGGACCGTAATGGCCTTGAGTATGTGTGTTTGTGCGTGTGTGTGAGAGAGAGAGAGAGAGAGAGAGAGAGAGAGAGAGAGAGAGAGAGAGAGAGAGAGAGAGAGAGAGAGAGAGAGAGAGGGAGAGGGAGAGGGAGAGGGAGAGGGAGAGGGAGAGAGAGAGAGAGAGAGAGAGAGGGAGGACAGTAAGCAAAATGCTGTCTGTCTCTCAGAGTGTCTCCATCTTTCACCTGCAGGTGAGTTATTCTGGTCTTTATTCTACTAGGTAGACATTTCATTTTCACCTTAATACTTCCAACTGATTCACAGCTATAGCACTAAAGATAGCTTAAAAAATTCTGAAGCATTGCCAGAAACTGACAGCAGTTTTAACTAAAAGCAGCATTTTGTTAAAATTAGGTGGAATTACATACATAAAAAAATACATACATAACTAAGTTAAGGAAAAAAACCCTAAAAAAAAAAGTAGTGCCAGCTGAAGTTGCCACAGTTTATGCTAGTAGGGGTGAAGTAATCCATTGTAACATCTGTGATATCACAATGCTAATGTGTAACAATGTAAACTGAGGAAAACTACATTCTTTTAATTATGTCATCAACACAATTGCATTGCTTGAACACCAAATCTAGAAACAGCGGCAATCAACAACTTACTTTCTGCCTCGCAGCTCTAGCATCATTAGTGATTTGTGCAACATGATTATAGTCATCATTTATTTAAACCAGTATCATGAAACAAATTAATTATTCTGCCCCTAGTAAATACCTCCCTTTTTTAAGTATAATATTTTTTAAAGATTAGCACATGCAAGTTGTATTAAGAGACTAATACTAGAGATTTTTCAACACATTTAAATGCATTACAGAGATTAGCTAAACTGAGAATGACCTGGGGCAAAAGCCTGGCTGCAACATAAACAGACATCAGTGTATTTTTTTTATTTAAACTTTTTAAAGTAAAGCTTTATTAAATTAATTTAAACCTAAATTATTTTTTCTTAAATAAAGTGTGAAACAATAGAGTGGCTCAACCACAAAAATGACTACTTAAATATTTACAATTAAAAAATGACACAAAATAAGTTACATCAATGGCATGAAATTAAAGGAAAGCAATACTGGAGAAATCAGAGACTACATAATGCTGCATTTTCTTTCCTGATGCCGAAACTGATATGTTTAAAACTGATTTGTGTGTGTGTGTGTGTGTGTATCTGATACCAATAAATCCAATAAAAAAAAACAAAAATGGCACAGTGCCACTTTTTCTTTATCAGTGGTGAGACTGATCTTGTGTATTCTTGTGTTTGTATCGATACCAGAACCGTACCTGTTCATTTTATCCTGAAAAAGTATGGAGGTGGAAACAAAGAAAGTTATAATAAAACAATCTTTTAAGTAGCAATGTACTTTTCTGTAACATCTAACCATTTTCTGTGAGGGAGCTATTAATGGAATTAAAGCCTTCTCACTTCTGGTTCCTAGCACCACCACTGTGAACTATTCAGAGTTTAGAGCGAAGCCTTTAACACTAAAGCACTCTAAATGACTTTGTTTACATTTCAATCACTGAACTGTGGAGGGATTTTGAGATACCTGCGTAATTCCCTCTTAAGTGATCCCTCAAAAGCATGCTAATTGACCAAGGGCAATCAAACTTTTTGGGTGTTTAAATACTTCTAGGGCTTTTTTCCCCTCAAAAATAGGACAGTCTAAGCTGTTGTTTTTAGATAATCAGAAGGCAGACTGAACATGTTTTTATATAATAAAGTTGTAGCATGTTTTATTGGAATGGTAAATTATGAATTGATGTGAGGCTCCATGAGACAAATGAGTATTTTCAATGCTTTTAAGCAGCAGCACTTCTAAGGACCAGTTTACTGACTTTCTGTTGCTGAAATACAGAAAAAAGACAAACAGAAATACACATACCCATAACACACTCTACTCATTCAACTGTAACATTTAGTTCAGCAAAGAATTAAATAGAATGAAATGTATAATGGCTGTTTTTAAATTGCATAATAGGTCATTATAAACTATTGTAATTCTATCCATTTCTGTTTCATAGCTTAGTCTCAGGCAACATAATTTACAAAGCTCAGAAGCTGTAGACTCTGAAGGACCAGGCAAGATTATCAGCATGGCCTGCTCTCAGTGTCATCTTTATTTCAACTATTTGTTGTCACTGCACACTATTATCTCTCTGAGAATAAGCAGTGAGGTCATAGATACAAAATGACCTCATTATTTGGGTAAGATAAAGTACACATAATTGGTTGGTTTGAGAAATATCTTGGCTGTAATTGGTTAATTTCAGGGAGATAAGCTGAACTAATTCTGTGACTGAACTACAGCTAGTTTGTATTGTGGTTATACAGCAACACTCTTAAAAATAATGGTGCCTTTTTGGAGCGATGCCCTATGGCATTTTTCAACTGCTTCAAAGTACCGGAACCTTTGGCATCAGTAAAAGGAAATGTGCTTTTTCCATTAGTCCCCAGTCCAGCAGGAAAGGCTCCCGTTTCACAGTTTTTAATACCTGTTTGTACCAAACAAGACCTAATGTTACTCAAGGGTACTCAATCTGCATTATTTAATCATTAAGATAAACAAAGGCATTTAGACTGGTTTGATGACAGCTCTGGCATTCTGTATAATGGTGGTGATAGCAACCAGGGGTCACAAAGTCTACAACAAAATACATTTTATATTTTTGGGGGGGGGGATATTTTGCCTTTTGACAATATACATGTATGGATTATTAAAAAAATAAATAATAATGCCTTTGGTATCAGAGAAAATATATGCAAACATTTTATCTTATATTATAACCTTCCATAACTTCCATAATGTGATCACTGTGACTATTCCAGTCGTTTATCAAGCAGTTAAAATAGACCTAGAACTACAATCCAAAAGAACCTTGGAATAAGATGTGAATGTGTAACATTTACAACATGTAAAGCTCTTTTGAGGCTTTTTAGATTTCTTAATTTCAAAATTTGTAAAACCTGCCCAGATTACAAATTTTTTTATTTCTTAGGAAATTAAAAGGTAGCATTCGAAAGGACCAATTACATTGTGTGTACATACACAGGTTAGACTGTATGAAGTATCTAGTCCCTCTACTGTCACTAATTAATGTTGGTTTTGCAGTGATGGCCAAGTTCAAACTAAGTCAGTGTTTCTACATGAAAATCATTGTGGCCATAGTAACTCTGCTTCCCATTTGCATAGCAGGTAGGTAACTATAGAATCAACAGTTAATATGTGCATGAGTTGTTTATTTGTTTTATTTGTTTAAAATCTCAATAAATAATGTTTATTTTGCTTAAAATATGTTATTTTATAATGAAACATCCAATGTTTTTTATTAAGACTTATTTTCTCAAAATATTGACTCACCAGGCCTTAAAATTAGTGCCATGCAATCATTATTTTGAGAAAATATGTCATTATTATTTCAAAAAAATCTCAATATTATAACTATATTAGTATTTTGATACACTGCATTCATAAAAATCATCTGGATGAATGCTGCTTTAAGTTCAGGTTTATGTCCAGGCTACTTGGTTTTCAGTTAATGGATCAGCATCCACACATTTTACAAAAAACACACACAAATTGGCAATTAAACAGAAATGCTAAAAATATGCTTCCAGTTGTCTGTACAGTCTTGTTACAACCTGTTTATCTGAGTAATAACTGGAACAAAACTATTTTCAATATTTACAATATGCTTTGTTCTGTACTTTGGGACTATACATCTATGAAGAGAAAGAAGAAGCTGAAATGCAACTGTCTGGTGTTTCCCCTTCTCTTCATAGATTTTAACACTAGGTTAAACTTAACACTAGGTTAAGTTGTGACTCTCTGAAATACTTAACAATTAGATTCAGAGAATTTCTGCTCTTTAAAGATTCCAAACCAACTCCTCAAACCCCATCATGTAAACCCTTATAACAAAAAATGCACAGTACAACAAGGTCATTAAGGTCAGTGTGAAAATAGTTTATCTTGTATACTATTATATTTGTAAATTGTGTTGTATTTTGTGGCTATTTTTATGAGTAATGCATGCAATCTTAATACTGTGGTAAAACTACTGTTATTTGGCTTGATCCCATGCACAGCTATACTTTGCAGAAAATCTAGCCAAGAAAGCTCCAACAGTTCTATTAAGCTTCATTACTCTTACTCTTCTCTCTTTTTTGCAGTAGTGAGGCATGGCCCAATGGAACAAAGAGAAAAACGAAGCATTCTAGCATCAACAGGTATCCAATGAACAATAAGTCTCCATTGAAGAACATCAAGAGTTACAAATTAGTCTGTTAATGAATTTTAGATTAGGCATCTATACCATTAATTAATTAATTATTTCAGATTATTTAAACAAGTGATTTTTTGCAGAATTTTATGTCCATTAAAATGTAAAATGTAAAATGTATACAGGATATGCCTGGAACTCTGTAGTTATTGATAAGCAAAGCTTTGGCGACTCTCTGTAATTTTACACTTCATGGTTGTGTCACTGTGGTAACTAAACACATTCACTTTTAATAATACCACTCACAGTTCATAGTGAAATATCTAGGATGGAAGAATTTAATGAACTGACTTGTAAAGGCTGTGACCTATTAAGTTCGACGCTGGAATTCATGGAGCTCTTTATAATGAGTTGTTTAATTTTATACACTGGTGACAATGGGACTAAAAAAACACAATATGTTTGGTTTAAATGATATGCTATGACAAACAAAAATAGACACAAATGTAAATATAAGTCAAAAGTTTAGACACACCTGGTGGAATGTTACGTGGTAATTAAAAGTTGTGTCATGTTAAGAAACATATTGAGACAGAATTATTTAGTTGTGTTTAAAAAAACAAGTGGAATGCCTCTAAAAATAGTTAATGTCTGAGACAATGTTTATGAAAAAACTCGGAATGCATCTGTTTGTTCACTAGTTGTTTTGGACATTAAAGAAAATGTCTATATTTGCATAGTAGACATCATCACCAACAATTACCACCACTGTAAAGAAATCTGAGATGTTTGTCTACAATGAATCTTTCATATCAAACTACTCTGAAAGACTTTACTTACATCTCAGTGATGAAAATCTCACTGGAAGTTTAACATGGCACCTCATGGCAAAGAACAAAGAAAAAATGGAATTGTTGCTTTACATAAAGATGGCCTAGGCTATAAGAAGATTGCCAAAATTGCCAATGGCTGTTATCCCATAAGAAAGCCTCTTCTAAAGATAATGCACAAGAAAGCCAGCAAACAGTTTGCTGAAGACTAAGGACATGGACTACTAGAACCATGTCCTGTGGTCTGATGAGACCAAGATACATGTATTTGGTTCAGATAGTGTCAAGTGTGTGTGGCGGCAACCAGGTGAGGAGAATAAAAACAAGTGTGTCTTGCCTACAGTCAAACATGGTGGTTTGGGGCTGCATGAGTGCTGCTGTGGGGAGCTAGAGTTCATTAAAAGAACCATGAATCCCGAACATGTACTGTGACATACAGAAGCAGAGCATTGTCCCCTGTCTTCGGAAACTGGGCCACAGGGCGGTATTTCAACATGATAACGACGACTGCCTTGCTAAAGAAACTGAGGGCAAAGGTGTTGGACTGGTCAAATATGTCTCCAGACCTAAACCCTATTGAGCAACTGTGGGGTATCCCCAAACGGAAGGTGGAGGAGCACAAGTTCTCTAACATCCACCAGCTCCGTGATGTCATCATGAAGGAGTGGAAGAGGATTCCAGCGGCAACCTGTAAAACTCTATTGAACTCCATGCCCAAGAGAGTTAAGGCAGTGCTGGAAAATAATGGTAAACACACAAAATATTGACACTTTGGGCATAATTTGGCCATTTTCACTGAGGGGTGTCACTTTTGTTGCCAGCAGTTTAGACATTAATGGCTGTGTGGTGAGTCATTTTGAGGACACAGCAACTTTATACAGTTATACAAGCTGTACACTGACTACTTTACATTGTATCTTCAGTGTTGTTCTATGAAAAGGTATAATAAAATAGTTACAAAAATGTTAGGGGTGTACTCACTATCGTGAGATACTGTAAGTAGGCTAAAAAAGTAAGTCTTTGACCGATGTATGTGGAAATCAGACTTAGCAGTGGTGTTGTTTGTGTTCTTACTTCCAGTGATTCCAGTAGAATACATTGACCCCGCCTCCATAGACCTGACTCCATTAGTAAACACACTCATCAATGCTACACACACAGGTACTAAACCACACACGTTTTCTTTTGTGCAGAGTCAGAACATACATATTGTGCTGTGCAGTCAGAGACCATCCTTTCATATATATATTTTTTTAAACGGCCATTAAGTAAAGTATTAATTTTCCAGTATCTCAGAAAAAAAATTACTTCATCTAGATTACAAATGATATTTTGTGTTGTGGCATATCCCTTTAATTCAAATACCAGATTGTAAATTTGAAGGACAACTGTAACCTAAAATGTGACCTAAAAGTATTCTGAGAAAATAAGGCATGCACAAGAAAAAGGAAGGGCTGCAAAATAATATGCAAACATTTGGATTCCAACGACCAATAATGAGAATATTGAAGTGGCATCATACCACCTAAAACTTGGCATCAGGGCAAAAAGGGATTTTGTTAGGGAAGCCACTGAGAAGTCAAATATCACTTTCAAAGAGCTACAGAGTTTAGTGGCTGAGACTGGAGTAAAGGTGCACAAGTCAACAATATCAGGAGCTTTACACACAACCAACATGTATTGTAGAGTGGCTTTTCCAAATAAACATCAGGAGTTCAGCGGAAATCTAAACGGAAATCAATGAAACATAAAGTGTGGTCACTGGCTTTTGCATAGTACGTGACATTACACTGTACATGATCAATATTAAAGAATATATAAATTTGAAGAAAACTGAAACATTCTTAAGCTCATATAGGATGAATATATATTCATGTTGTCTGTGTGTATTTGTGTGTGTGTGTGTGCACATGCAGGTTCCCAGCATCTCTTCTCTGTTTTGAGTGTCACGTCACACAGCTCTCTTGCACTGCACAAACTCACCCTGCTGGTCTACAACAGTAACTGCACACGTTTCTCCCTTCCATCAGGCCTGAAGTTTAAGATCTACAGGCCTTTGTGCTGCTTTTGTTGTCTGAAGTGTTTGACTGTGTATGTATGTTTACACATGTGTGTGTGTGTATAGTTTCTGATTTTCAGGACATTGAGACTAGTGTGTTTCCCATGAGATACTGCTACTGCGTGACAAACAAAACCAATGACCTCACAGGTTAAAAAAACATTATTAAATGCAGCACTGCACATTCAGCACATTAAGATCCATTTATTAATTTGTCTGATGTAGTGCTTATGACTAAGTGTATTTGGTCAGATTTTACAGCTATCCTGTTGGATGTGATGGGGAACTCAACTAGTTATTTACAAGAGCTTTTCAAATCCAGCTCGATTCTCTCAGGTACTGGCAACACACACATATTGTCTATATTGTATATATATATATATATATATAGTACTTGCCTGTACCCTTGCAAATTCAAACAGTCTACAAACTCCAGCTGTCTAATGCTTTTAGTGGTGGTCATATTTGTTTGTTAGTTTGGGTGTGTGTAACTTACTGACTTGTGTTGTTGTTGCAGTTAGTCAGAGGAACAGCTCAGACTGCATCTACATCTGTGTAATGGCTGGAAAAACAGGTCAGCTATAATATCAAACAAACACCTACACACACAGCTCTGTTTTTCTGAATTTACAGCAGAATTAAATGAAATGCAAATAGACATTTTAAACAAAGATAAAATAATTAAAATATGGCATATACAGTGCTTCTTGGAAGTGAATTGTGATCATAACAATAAATGAAAAGAAACCAATTAAACAAATAAAACAAGGGCATGTATTTTTATTCATTTTTATTTATCTACTGAGTTTTAACGAGTCTTAACGCAGTAAATGTGTTTCTTGGCAAAAGTATGTAAACCTCTACTTTCAGGAACTGGTGTGAGAACGATCACTTCAACCAAAAGTATATAACTGTTGATCAGCCATGCACATTGACATGGAAGAATCTTGTTCTATTGCGTTCTACAGAACTGCTTCAACAGTTATGTTGATGGGCTTTCTGCAACACTTTTTCTGTTTTAACTATTCTTTATACACAATGGCGATTTAGGGTTGTTGCTTTTTTTTACAGAGCCCACATTCTTTTAAATTTCAGTTCACAGATGGATGCCCTGACATTCAACTGAATTTCTTAACACAATCCAAAACATATAGTTCCATTAAATGATGGCAAGATGTCCTGGTCCAATAGCAGCAAAACTGCTCAAAATTCTGATACATTGACCACTATGTGTCATATTTGTAGTGTTTCGTAGGTGTTGACATGCTGGTTTGCAGTGCTCTGTTTTGCTAAGCATAACAGAGCCATTAAGATCCAGTTTTGCCTTATTTGTCCATCTTGCGTTATTTTAGTAGTTGTCTGGCTCATGTAGGTGGTCTGTAGGAAACTTTACACAGGGAGAAATTTTCATCTGCAAGTGCAGTGCCATTCTTCATGCAATCATTCCATATTCTTGTTCAGTTTTGGCCTAGTTGTAAGCTTATGTTGTAGACACGAACAGTAATCGTTGTAGGAGAGGCCTGCAGAGCCTTACATGTTCCCTAGAATTCTTTGGGATCTCCCAGAATATTCTATGCCTTGGAGTGAGGTTTTGATAGATAATCTGATCATTCCAGAGGTTAACATATTTAATGTTGGATCACTTTGTTTAAATACTATATAATTGTGTGTGTTCTTTGTTGTATTGGGTTCTCTTTATCTACTGTTATGACTTAAGATCTGATTATAATTTAGGTCACATTAATGTAAAAATGCACAAATTGACAAAGTGTTCAACATTTTAGGCAGCACAGCATAAATATTTATGACCTCTTATTTCCTAGTGTGTCTAAATTTGTTATTAGTTCTGTAGACCTTACCATTTATCAAATGTCACTGTTGTATAGATTTTGCTGGTTGGGGGGACTTTTCTGAATTTGTTTATTATTCATTATATCTCTTTATAACCCAGTCTTTTTGCATGATTGGGGGTGCAATTTCATATTAATGTACATGGTTTCAAAATGGGCTAAACAAACTCATATAGGTGTAATGGTCAGGTGTTTAATCTGAACACTTTCTCTATATACTTCTTAAAGTAAAAAAGTTTTTAAAGTAAAAGAGTTTTTTTACATGTGTTTTAAGAACTCAAGATATATTTAAGATCCATGCTTCCCATGGATTCCATTACTGCTATGTAATTCATTACTGCTGTTCATTTTCTCATTGCCTTTTCTTTATGTGTGTTCAGACAGAGATCTGTCGCAATTGTGGGATACTGTTCCTCCATTCTTTAACCACACCATTATAGAGGATACACATAAAGGTATGACACACATACATATACATACAACTATGTATCCAGTTTATTGACATTATTTTGGCCATAAAGGCTATATCCACCACAGCACTGGACCTTATGAGAGCAGGGGCTTGCATTAAATTTTCTTTTTTTTAACATGCTAACATGCTGGACAATTGCTTGACAAGTATTCATGTCATCCTGCTAGATGGAGAGGTATGAGTGGAGTTTTTCTTTTTGCAGACTTGCCAACTTGTGTTTTTTAATCTTTTCTTAAGCTCTCATGCTGTGCAAAGAAAACCTGTACATTCAAAAAAGCCTACAAGTGACTACTGCATTTTTTTTTTGTATGAAGGCATGGCGCAGTTATTCTAATATTTCTAATCTCTCTGACACTTCCCTATTCTCTAAAAATATCTCATGGAAAATTCTTCACCTTGTAGTTGTCAGTATAAATTAATATCTCCTTATATAAAAGTCTTTTTTTTTAGCCATTTACATGCATCGGTGCATGTTTAAAGTGATCTGACAGACAAAAGAAAATGAAGAAAAAAGATATTTGCATGTTATCCTCTGCGAGGCAACAAATGTGGACTGACTTCTCTCATGTGAGCCATAGACAAGCTGGTTTAAGAAGCATAGGGTTTATTTGCTAATGTGTGTTACTGTGTAAATTAATGTTTTTTCAGTGGGCATGTACTACTTGTGAATGAAACTTAACTAATGTGGTCCTGGTCAAGCTACACTTTTCATTACTGTCATATCAAAACCTCATAACACTTACTTCTTTTTATACCATTTGTCAATTGCCATTTAGATGTCATGATGCATGGACTTATGGATTCTGGTGATAAATAAATATTGTATTAAATGTTGAAAGTACAGTCCTTAAACTTTTATTAAAGGATATTGCATCCTCTCTCTCTCTCTCTCTCTCTCTCTCTCTCTCTCTCTCTCTCTCTCTCTCTCTCTCTCTCTCTCTCTCTCTCTTTCTTTCTCTCTCTCTCTCTCTTTCTCTCTCTCTCTCAGAATTACAGCCTCTACTTCCAGGTTCAAATGTGACATTGTCTCCTGATCTCAGTACAGGTCTGTAGTGAAACTGGATGCAGGAAGGCATTTAAGTTACGGATACTGAAATATTTAAGCAACATCTATGTAACATACACAGTGACATCATACTAAATACTAAGTTAAAATTGAAGCAAAATAATACTTCTTTTTTTAATTCAGTCATAGACCTGAAATGTGTATGTTAATATGATATGATGAACTGCAAAAAAACATACCAAATATTTTTTTTCTTTACAGTGATGATTCAGATGAGCTTAGTTTAGTTTAGTTGAGTTACTTTAAGTACTGTACCTTAAACACTACAAACATATGGTTCCTATTACTGTTTAGACTCTGGAGGTTCTCTAGAAAACACCAAACCATTCTGCATGCTGTTAACATCTTAATGATTTAATGACAAAGAAAAGAGAAAAACCTGTCAAATTTTATTTTTATCAGTGAATGTGATTACATACACAAATAACATGATTATTATTGGATATTGGCAGTTATATAATTATTCGAATGGTGATTTAAACAGCATACTCTGATTTCTGACATAGGATGAAGATCTTTCTAAAAGTAGGATAAAGATAGCTGTATTTGTAACTCATACATTAGGGTTTTCAGTGCATTACCTTGCTCCCTTGCTCTAATTTCTTTTGTTTATCTCAGCACCTGCAAGACAGCAGCAAAACAGTTTTGGATTAATGATAAAATGACTACATGCTTAGTAAAATGAAGAATTTAAATATTCTTTACTTCCTAGATGAGGTAAATTTATCATCACTGGCCACTTCATTTGGTACACCCTAAAGGAGTTGGTGGACCCCCTAGCCTTTTAAACTGCTTTGTTTGTGGCATAGATTTAACAATGTGCTGGAAACATTCTGCAGAGATTTTTGTCCTTACTGACATGACAACATCATGCAACTGCTGCAGATTTGTCGATGACAATCCTTTGTATACCATA
This sequence comes from Megaleporinus macrocephalus, assembly GCA_021613375.1. Taxonomy (NCBI): domain Eukaryota; kingdom Metazoa; phylum Chordata; class Actinopteri; order Characiformes; family Anostomidae; genus Megaleporinus; species Megaleporinus macrocephalus. Next base: position 15,576,389 of record CM038723.1, on the reverse strand, counting down.
ACCCAAAAGCGCTCTATTGGACTAAGATCTGGTGACCTTGTAGGCCATTTAAGTACAGTGAACTCATTGTCATGGTCGAGAAACCAGTTTGAGATGATTTGAGCTTTGTGACTTGATCTTGACACTCACTGGACTGCTCTCTGTAAACCCTAGAGATATTTATGTTAATCCCAGGAGATCAGCAGTTTCTGGATTAACTGTCTAGCACTATCAACCATGGCATGTTCAAAGTCACTTTAATCACCAATCCCCCCCCCCATTCTGATGCTCAGTTTGAAATACAGCAGGTCATTTAACCATGTTTACCTGCCTAAATGCATTGAGTTGCTGCCATGTATTAATGCACAGGTGAACAGGTATATGAAGTGTATATTACTAAAGTGGCTGGCAAGTGTATATTTTCCAGTAAAACTGGAAATGGTAAATGGCAATAAATATGACAGCTTAAAGCAGAAAATTTAAGTAAATGTAAGTAAACAAGCCACAACTTCATACTGCACTCTAAATTTTATGTTGTATACATTATATACATACATTCATGTCCCATTATCTGCTAATGCCAGAATGTTTTATTGTTTTAATCCAAATTTTTTAAAATTATTTTAAGAGTTCTGTCTGCTGCAGTTTTTACCCACATGTCTCTACAAATCTACTACCTTATACCTTGCTGTTTCTATAGCAACTCAACCCTCAGTTGTCACCATGGCAAGCACACCTGCTGTTTTTTCCTCCGTAACTGCTGCTACTGCTGCTGCTGTGGGAACTGTGGAGACCAGCACCCTCAAGACATCTCGGCTGAGTCCCTCTGACACCACACCAACTACTATTCCCATAACAACCGTGCCTTCCAGTGTCAGCATAGCTATATCAGATTCTGTTCCTATGACAACTCAGCCAACGTCTGATTCGATAACAGCCCAAATGAGTGATGTATCCACAGCTGTTGCCATTACAACCACTACAACTAGTATAGCCATAACAACTGAACCACCAAGCACATCAACGTTTAGTTCTGTTACCAGACGACCACCACATGCTTATGTTTCTAGGACAACCACATCCTCTGCTGTTTCTCATACAGCAATAAAAAGACCCCCAACTGTACTGATGACAACTCAGCCTACTGCTAATGCCACAATAACGAGTCCAGCTACCACCAAAAGCTCGCTGACAGAAAAAACAGGTACTCAAGTACAGTCTTTACATGTGCATAAATATTTGATATACTGTACTTACTAACTTGCATTTTCATACAGCTCCAGAAGGTGTAAATACAGCTACTAGAACGCTTGGTTACAGATTACCTATTTGTTCCGTTCTTCTACAGACAGTCAGGGAGAAAATATACAGGCCAGCAATTTAGTTTTATCTCAACAAAATTGCATGTTTGTTTCTCATCATCATCATCATAATCTTTATCATTTCTATCATTAGCATTAGCTCATTAGTTCATAGTGGCTTTCCACTTTCCTTGAGCACATTGATATAAAAAGACATCCCTTGGCTATTTTGAATGAAATTAGTCTGAATGTTGTTGCCTAAAGGTGGAAATATCAATTTCGAATAAGTGACCTAAAGCCTAATTCACACCAGCACTCCTTGCATTCACATTTTTAGTAATTTTAACATATTATATTTATGACAACTAGGGATTGACCTGATACTGTAGCCACATTTGTAATTGTAACTTGTTGTAGCTGTGTTTAACCATATTCACTGCTATAACTTTAATTCACGATTACAAATAAGAAGAGGCAAATGTAAAAAAAAAGCAATAAAAAGGGCCCATATTCTGTTATATACATATTTTATAATTGTTCGTGAATAATGAAACAGCTTGTTGTAGTTCATAAATACTGTTTCAAAATGTTCCATACACAATATAACTTATAGACTAAAGTTATATTGTGAATGGAACATTTTAAAACAGTATTTATGCACTACAACAAGCTGTTTCATTATTTGTGGAGTGTAGGATCTGTGGTAGACAAAACATTATAAGTGAACTTTAGGAAAGAAAAAAAACCATAAAATGCTATGTTGAATATGGGTCCTCTAAAGCTGAGAAACTAAAAAGCAGATGCTTTAAAACATGTTCCTAAGACAATTACTTTTGATATTTTTCCATTTTACATTTAGAAAGCACATACACATACATGTGCACACACTGAGTAGAGGCTATAGAGCTGTCAGACACTGACCTTCGACCCCTAATTCTGATGAAGAGCCAATGGTGGTTCAGTGGTGCCCAGGCGGGGTTAATATGATTGTTGCCACAGCGATGATTTGATTTGAGTGGAGGCAGGATGGCCCTACTGATAGTGTCCATGGCAACACTGCCAGATTCCCCTGGAGAATTGTTTGACTGGCAGGGTCAGAGAAGGTTAAAAGCACATTAAAAATCACCATACACACACACACACACACACACACACACACACACACACACACACACACACACACACACACATCACATCTCTCTCTCAAACACACACAGGGCACAGTTGTGTGTCTCTGTACTGTGAGAGACCTATTGACTTGCCTGTTGCAATGTGCATTAATGCGCATTAAAAGCTCTTACCGTTTCAGGGGTCCTCACTGAACAATATGTGTGTGAGAGGGTAGAGAGAGAGGGGGAGAGAGAGACCCCTGGTGGACATTTTATGCAAATGCATGTGAGTATACCATTGACCATAAGAGGGCACAAGGACCCCATGTTAAAACTTGGTCTCACTGGAATGGTTTCTGACATACACTTCTAAGACCAGTGTTTACAATCAGTGAGTCAGAATCAGAATCAGAATCAGAATCGGACTTTATTTGCCAAGTACGCTCACACATACAAGGAATTTGTGTTTGGTAACAGAAGCTCACAGTGCACGATAACTGACATTACAGAAGTAGCACATCCAATCTACACACACACACACACACACACACACACACACACACACACACACACACACACACACACACACACACACAGTGACATACACGCACAGACACACACAGACACACAGACACACCTGTAAACTTATACAGTCATACTGTACAGCCTTCAAATGCTATACACTTCTTTGTGGCTGGTAATTTGTCACGCTGTAAAGTTCAGTTCCAATCATAGTGAGTGGATCTAGTAGCTAGTTAGAAACTAGTATGTGTTTAACTGTGTTTCATTTGTGGTTAGATGAGATAAGCGGCTTTCTTCTGAAACATGTTCCTAACAGTTTCTTGCCATTTAATTCATGTTTTGGAAACGTAGTGATGCCAAAATTTTTCTGCAAATCTCCTGTTGTGAGATTTTTTTGAGGATGGGCGCAAATAAACAGGCAGGTTCACTACAGCTCCAATTTTTTAAAACGTCTTAATTATTACTTAAGCAGTCAGGTAAACATAGGACTGTGTTTTGCCCTATATTCATACCCCATGGAAACAGGAAATCTTCTATGAGTTCTTAAACATTCTTAAAAATCAGGTGGACTTAAAAGTGAAATACAAATGGCAATAAACCACTTATTGTAAACAATAACTTCAGGATGACAAGTTGTTTATGGGCCTCTTTATTAACTCAACCTTTGTACATGTACACTTAGCATGCTGTTTTTTTTTTAACTCCCTGCCCCTACTGCTTTCCCAAGAGGCTCTCTTTCGTTATATATATTCAACCAATCACAGAATAGCATTTCTCAGCATCCAATTACAATGTGACTATAGTATAAAGGCAGTATTTAAGCCAACTATGTCATATATTTGGTGATATTATGCCTGAATATTACACCACCTTCATAAACTGCTTTTCTGTAAAGCTGCTTTGAGACAACACTGTGTTGCGCTATACAAATAAATAATTGATTGATAACTTGTTCATGAGGCATAATAATAATAATTGTGACATGTTTTTATGTACTTTATAGTTCTTAATGTCTAGATTTATCCTAAACAGTTTTAGTGTAAGACATTTTCACTGCCAGCAGGCACAAGTGCTTAGAGCAAATTGTTAAACTAGACTGAGACAAATATAACAGCAGGGTTACATTTGTGTTGCTATGGGAGATTCTGTGTGCTGTCCTGGCAGGATGCCCATGGAGATCAGAGATGTTCTATAAAGGAAGTCAGAGAGAGGACCTTAAGGAAACTCTAAATGAGGACCTGGGTGGGAACAGTCCAACAGTCAGCGCGCTAAAGCTGCAGCCATGTGTATTCGAGCTGTGCAAGTTTTTCTCCCAGTGCCTCTGCAGAGGGTACATTCACAAAATCTTTCTTCAGAGGTAAAAACACATACATGCTACAGAGCGTATGACCACATAATCACTCTACAGTAGTAACACACCCGTAGATAGTATAAAAGTATAAAAAAATATGTTCCATAGAAATAACTTATTGCCATAAACCACTTGGAAAGGTGGCAAATGATCACAAAAACACATAATTCAGTCCATTATACACATGTGGCTATTACAGTCCCACTGATCTCCCTAATCTCCCTCTCTCTTTAGCTATTGCATAGACAGCCATTTCTGGTATGAAAAACACACAGTAGAGGTCTGCAGCCGTGTGAGAAGAGTCGCCTTCTCCAAGAGTAAGTAGTTACAAAGATACCAACTGCACAAACTAATGGAATCTATCACAACATTTAAAAATGGCATTCATTTTGATTTCTACTTGGCCAAGGTGCAGGATGTGTTTCAGGTAATTTGCCTTGCTGATAAACTTCCACTTCTGTAATTAGTCATTTATTTGCAGGCTTATGCATCTAAAAAACTTGATCCCATCTATGAACACTAGCTCACTGATACAACTGTAGGAAAAACAGCCCCAGACATTTTACCTCCTTTTTGTGCTTTACAGTATCATTAATGCAGCGTGGAAATTGTTCTCCATGTTTCTGCACACATACTCTTTCTCTACTGCTTTTTTGTAAAACAAATGATTTCTTGTATATAAGGTACTTTGACCTCATCAAAGTATACTAGTAGTAAAAGGTACCATAGAATGGCAAATTAATAGTTACATTGTGGTTACAACTTTACTACATGTACAGGATAAGGTGAAACTAGGGAAGATGTAAAGCATCTTGTCTGGTCAGTCATGTACCAACACATTCAGACATTGTAGCCCAGATTTGGGCCCAGTGGGGTCACGTATGCACTAGCAAGTAGATGCACCTTTGGACCATCTATCCCAAATTAACTTAAACCACCTCTGCAGTACAGCCGCAATTCCACTGCCTTGAGAGCTGGTGTTAGGTGAGGTAAAAAAAAAAACGGATGTCCTTGAGCACCTTTGATGATTGCCATAGCCATTATTGTCTGGACTTGACTGATACATGGTAGAAGTAGTTGGAGCCAGTTGAACACTCATCTCTAGCTGACCAATGTCTTCCACCGGTCTGGGCTACATACCATTTATTCTATATTGTTGCCAGCATTAAAGTACTTAACACAACACCTTCTAGCATGAGGGAGGGATTCAATCCCATGGGTGCCATGACAAGTAGAAAATCTAGTGTCTCAGGTATACTAAGGCTGCCACATATACTGATGTGTGATTTTCAATCAATCAACATTTATTTATATAGCGCTTTTTACAGCCAGTGTTGTCTCAAAGCAGCTTTACAGAAAAGCAGTTCATGAAAAAGAGGAATCAAAGAGATAGATGGTAAGAAAAGAGTTCAAAATGTGAGAAAGGGTATCGAGGTCCAGGCCCCCCTAAAACAAGCCTTTATAAAAGAAAGAAACCTTGAGAGGAACCCAGGCTCAGTGGAGGAACCCATTCTCCTCTGGTTGACCCCGGATAGAGAGAGATCAACAAAACTAATGAGATATAAGAAAGAATACAATAAAAAGCTCTGCTTAAACATGTTTCATAAATATTCTAGTTCAGGAAGTAGTGATGTGGCGGCTCTACTGTAGTAGTTCCGGTCAGTCAGGCTGACGAGCAGACAGATCATCAGCCCGCGAGTATGGAGATCTGGTGACTTCTAGCAGCTCTGGTGGCTTCCGAGTGAGACAGAAGAAGAGAGAGAGGATTGTGTGCATGTGTGGACGGGGTGGGGGGGGGGGGGGGGGGAGAGCAATTGTAGATTAGTCTATTTATGGAGAGAAGTCAGAGAGTAACAAAACAGCTGATATTAGCAGAATGCTTGTGCAAAAAGGTGAGTTTTGAGTCTAGTTTTAAATGTAGAGATTATGTCTGAGTCCCGAACAGAGGACGAGAGATGCATCCACAATTTGGGGCTAGGATAAAGCTCGACCACCTGCTATGATTGAAGAAACTGTCAGCAGGCCGCTGTTCTGTGAGCAGAGTGTATGTGTGGGTTTGTAAGGCTAAATAAAGTGACTAAGATACTGCAGGGCCAGGCCGTGCAGTGATTTATAAGTTAATCGAAGAATCTTGTATTCAACACGAAATTTAACAGGTAGGCAATGTAGTGATGACAGAATTGGGGAGATGTGGGTGAATCTTTTGGTTTTCGTAAGAACTTTAGTGGCTGCATTCTGGACCAGCTGGAGCTTATTTAGAGACTTATTAGAGCATCCAGCTTAAAGACTGTTACAGTAATCTAACCTGGAGGTTAGATATCCAAAAGTTTATTATAGAGAGCAGAGGTATAACAACTTAGTGTACAATTTGTTTGAGCAATTTTGTAGGTACTTGATGAAGAATGCAAGTAAATGTTTTGGATAAGCTAATCAGTGTAACTGATTTTGATTGATAAGGCTAAAAGATAGAAGTTGGGCTTTTGGGCTAGCAAGGCACACATACTGTTGTGGTATTAATCCTATAGCCATATTTTGGATTTGTAGTCTAATATTTTCTATTTTACTGTTAAAAAATCTGATAAAATCATAGCTGTTGTATGTTGTTTGAATAACATCTTCATACTGTTTAATGTTGCCAGTTTGTTTAGAAATGGTGGAGAACAGGACCTTGGGATTATTTTTGTTATTTTCATTTAGTGTTGAGAAATAGAAAGCTGTGGCTGCATTTAGGGCATGCCTATATATGATGCTATTTTTACATTCAATTCGAAAACAGTTGTTGGTTTTAGGGTATGTGTAAGGTCATCATACCATGGTGCTAGCTTTTTCCTTCTCGCCTTTTTTATCTTAGTGATGATTGATGACTGAAGTGTGGACTGCAGGATTTCAGTGTTTCTACAACTGATAAGCGGGTTGTGATAATAACTGAAATCTGGCGAGGTAGATTCATTTAGAGCCAAATATTCACCCTGTTTGACCCACATCTTAGTAAGACACAGTGCAGTAAGTTGGTTATCCGCTGGACAGAAATGTTGTTGGTCCTGATGTGGAGAACCATGGTCTCAAAGGTATCTCGTCTAAGGGCCGAGGGTAGACACCTGGCAATGTCCAGAAGACGGGCACCTAGAAAATACTATACACTGGCACCGGTTAATTTAATGCTGCGGACAATAGAGCTACCAATAACAAGGGGCGCTGGGGGGGTCCACAGGTCTGAGATGCTGCGGCAGACGAAGAGGTCCGGGGCATTGGGGACCAGGGCATGTTTATCACCTCTTCCTTTAACACCACTCTGCAAGTGTTTGGAAACTGAGGAGCTGAGGAATCACAATAGCTTAGAGTCCATGCTTGATATAGAAGTTTTACTATATATATTTTTTTTTTACTATATTTTACTTGCTTGATATAGAAGTTTTACTAATTGTGTCAACTGAGACAATGGTTTTGGTGTAGTTTTGGGTTTTGGGACGCCATCATAGGTTAAACCTACCCCTTTAGCTTTAATGAAAGCCTGCACTCAAGCTGGCATGGACTCCAAAATCCTCTGGTTTAATAGATCAAATCCACCTGTGAGTTGATTGAACACAAGCTGCAACTGATGGAATCTGACCTTTTGTGTATTTCTAGATTTAAATGAAAAAATCTTGTGGTCTCAAACCTTTGGATTCCACAAATGAAAGGACAGACTTTTTTTTAGTATTGCATATAACACATACACACGCACACTCTGTCATGCACACTCACATTTATGTATTGTACAATTTATCTTATTACACCTAGTGTTGCTACGATCAAAAGCCTAATAAAAGAAACAATGTCCTGCCCTTTCAAACAAGGTTTATGGTTCCTTAGAAACTGCTTTCATTAACAGATAACTGGTTAATGTAGATTCTCAGTAGGTCAGCAGTGTCAAGAACAAAGGACAAACAATTGTGACCAGCAGTTTCCAAGGGAGCAGCATAGTTTTAGCAATAATGAACAGCTGCAGTTTGAGATAGATACAGAGACAATAGTAATAATGCTTTCTCTCTCTCTCTTTTTTGTTTCCATCCTTCTTCTTTTCTTTCTTCTTACCGTCCTTTAATTAGTCTTTCAAAAGTGAGCTGTTAAGAACACAACTCAAAGTTGCCTGCATAAAGGTCAGAGGCGTCCTCGTTAAAGAAAATGAGGTGTGCGTATGTGTGTGCCTTGTAAGACGCACCGGAATCTGAATTCATTAAAGCAAGACAGGAGACAGCAAGACAAATATATCTCTCATTAAAGTACACCAGACAGAACTAATGGTGTCTAAGGTCAGCTAAGATGGTGTGTGTCCATGTGCATGCGACAGCCATGAATCAATAAATTAGTCAGAGCAGAATCAAGAGAATGTGGCATGTGTGTGTGTGTGTGTGTGTGTGTGTGTGTGTGTGTGTGTGTGTGTGTGTGTGTGTGTGTGTGTGTGTGTGTTTATGTGTGTTTATGTGTGTACCAAAAATTGGTAATGTTCTTACATTGTGGAGACATTTTGTCTTTGTGGGCTAGGGTTAGGTTTGGGCTTAGGGGAGTAGAAGGTGTGAATAAAATGTCTGGGTCTCCAGAAAATGAATGGAAGTATATATAATAGCCCCACAGAAACAAACCTGTGCACATGTGTTTTAGACCCTGTCCACACATATCCAGAACATATTTGTTTGCTTGTCTTCATTTTGGCCTCCTTATGGAATTTGGGGATAATTTGAAGGTGATAACATTATACAACTGAATTCAGTGTGTCTTAACTTTTCCGTTAAACTGTAGTGCACATGCATTACAATATGTTCCAAGTAAATGGGCTGTAACCTTGATTGCAAAAGGATTAAAAAAATATGTGTTATGTTGATCAATAACCAAAGCCTGTTTTGGGGTAAAAATCTAACTCTATCTAACTCTATCATAAAGTGAGCAATACTCTGTATGGACTCTGTGGTTATTTCAGAGACAGTGGTATAACAATGGCAACATGAACTGCTTTTAAAGCTATTTTCTGGCAGCAATCATACTTTTCTATGTGAGAAAGTGAGAGGTGACTGCCTGCATGATGAGTTAGGTTCAAGTCTGAGAAATTAGAAGTCTTGGTCATGTTGTTTCAGCTAGTGTCAGACAATCAGCATGTATGGGTGTATCTGATCTGCAACAATGGATTTATACCCAAATTGGTTGAGAGTGCCTTCCACATGGATGAGTGCGTTCCCCAGACCATAACACAGCCACCTATGCACTGCTATGATCATAAGTATGAATATAATATAATAATGTGACTCAACTGTGTATGTGCACGAGACCTTACAGAGAATATTTAGTTTCACATTAAACACAAACTAACTAGGCCATGCTTTTTAGCTGTTTGAACAAGTCAGTGCTGAGCAGAATAATACCAACTCTGCTTGCTATAAAAGTTCACCCACAAAACTTCACTATTTAAAGAAATTAAAGGGAAAAACTATTCCATGCTAAGTAATATTACATATTTTTGAAGGATTTTTTTATTAAGACCATTAAAATTGTCACTTTGGACTTTTTATTATATATTTAGTTTTTATTTTTTTAATAGAAAATCTAGATTTGTTTATATATATTATACTAGAATGCAAACGTTTGGTTAAAAGCAGGTTTATTTACAGATTTAAACTTATTGTTTTTATGAACTTTTAACAAAAGTTTCAACAAAATAGTATATCTCCAAAATATTTTAATGTAGAAGAAAAATAATTTAATGGATGTTAATTGTTAATCAAGTCATTAAACATTTACAAATGTAAAGGCCTTCTGGGCATTCAAATTTGATCAAAAACTGACAACTAGACAACAATAGTGATACGATTTATAGTCTTGCAATATCAATATTTCCTGTATTTGTCATTTGTTGAGAATCTTCCAGATAAACATGTCCACCTGAACAAAAACAGAGAATTGCAAACTTTGCTCAGTCACAATTATATCATGGAAGATGAGAGAATGTGTTGGGGTGAAGGAAAAATGACAGGGGATCTTTAGTTACTGTTGCTATTCTATTAAGGGCATCTTGCAACGATATGAAACAATCTGAGCCTGAGGTAGACCAGTGCTGCATCACAGAAGCTTGCTGGTTTGGGGGTGAAGCAGGTTCAACAATGACCTTTTCCTGAATGACCGCCAACCAAACCCCAATGCCCCCAGAATTTTAATTTGAAGAGAATCAGGGGGGTTAAGAGGTTGTTTATTACAGATGTGTGAAACAGATGTTCATGCCAGCATGGTATTTTCTGTTAATTAATGTGATCTTAGTAAAAAAAACACTTTAAACCTTACCTACAGTAATCCATCTCTGTTACTTTATGCAAGCAGGTTAAGGTTAGATTCTAGTATTAAATTTAGCAGTACCTGTTGGAACTGGATTGGTTGGGTTGGAAAAAGCAAGAAATCAATTAAGGCATAAACAGGATGAAATTATTCTCAGTGTGTATTTTATTTTATCTAACGTCTCTTTCTCTCTCTCTCTCTCTCTCTCTCTGTCTCATTCTCTTTCTCTCTGTCTCTCTCTCTCTCACACACACATACACAGATCTGAAGCAGAGGTGCCTAGCAAGGATGTGTGTGAAGATGTGAGAAGAGTGTGACCCTGCTAGACTGTTACTGAGCAACAGACCAAAATTGAACTTTCTCTGTGTTGAGAGATGAAAGACAAGAAAGCGAAAGACAAGAGAGGAAAAATGTCTGCATACTTGTTTGTTGAGACCATATTACTGATCTTTTAGTTTCTCTTGATTATAAATAAAAGTCCACAGACAAATATACTCATCCAATGCTTTGATTAATAAAAAATGTTTTAACTACAGCAACTGCATACATACAGAGGGTAATTATTGTCATGGGCAGGTGTAGTGATTTTGGGGCTTACTGTATTGTGATTACTTTTACCAAAAAGTAATAAGTGATATAATCTCATTAAAGCTGGAAAGCAATCTGTACTAGCAATAACACCAGAATTATGTATGGACTGCTGAGGCTTTTTCTGACTAAAGAACAACAAACTTTTTGCTCTCCTCACTCGTTTGTGTTGCACATGGATAACTTATTGTCTCAGAAATCCTCGTGTCCATAATAGTATAAAGCTGAAAGGGAAGCCTGATCGTTAAGCCATTATGCCCAAATATAGTGTACATGTCCAATACTATTCAAATGTTCTATAAACAAACAAACAAAAACTATTTAAAAATACAAACAAATACAAACATTTATTAAAACAGACAAAATATTTTACTAGTAGGCTAAAAGTATGCTTTTTGTTAATTGTTACGTTTCAGAGGCACGTGTATGTGTTTGTTTGTTTTTTGTGTGCTCTCTATCTCTCTCTCTCTCTCTCTCTCTCTCATTTTTAAACAGGCTATGTTGGACTGCCCGTTGGATTTCGGCTGTACGTTTTTTCAACAATCACCGTCACTGCTGTCTGGTTGGAGGCGGGTCTTGGCGAAAAATGGGCCTACCTAAGATGACGTGTGTGTTGCGGGGAGCGTTTGGTGGTTCTTTTGTATGAGGCTGATAAGTTGCTCTGTTGTAGTTTAGCTAGCTACTTTAGCATAAAATGTAACACAACGTTCAGCTCATTGTGTCGCTTCCCACCATCTTGTTCTTTCTCTCTCTCCATGAGTGTGGACAGGTCAGGTTGGGCACGCCTATGCGTCACGTGTAGTCAGTAATTCTGTTAGATACATCAGGTAAGGGGCAGGTGCCACCCACTGTAATTTTGGTTAGGTTTAGTTAGGCAGGTTAGTTGTTTTGTTTTTAAAGCTAGTTGTGTTTATTTTACGGTATGTGATTTATTTTTACCCACAATTGTTTAGTCTGTTTATTTTCTGCAATGTCTACCTGTTTATGAGCTGTGCGTTTGTTTGAAGAAATATTAAAGAAAACAAAACTAGTATTGTTTGTAAACGCAACTACTGCTCTCCCTGTCCTTCCTTTCCATCCACCATCACATGCCGCATGTTATTTCCCTCCCCCCTTAACGCCATTGGCAAGGAACATAACATTAATGCATCAAATGGTAGCTCTTTCTCTCTCTAGTACAGTGAGTGGACAAAGGAACAGCAAGCTAAATGGACTCTAATATATCATTAAGCTTTTTGAGCTTTGGCTGGAGCTTGACATTACTCAAGAAAACACACAAGACTGACTCTACTGCAACCATATGACATCACAGCAGTGGTGTCGCATTTGTTTCATATGTCATACTTTAATAATTGGATTGGATTAGTAATTGTTTTAAGGCATACAATCAGGGTTTTCTTAATTTATCCTATTCACACTGGTCTGTCTTAAAGAGGTGGTGTTATTACATAGTACTTTCGAATAATTCAATGTTCTAGTACAGTTTCTAGTTAGTATTTGCGGGGGCAGTCGTGGGCTGAAGGTTAGGGATCCGGTCTTGTGACCGGAAGGTCGCCGGTTCGATCCCTGGGACCGGCAAGTCATGACTGTAGTGCCCTTGGGCAAGGCACCTAACCCCAACAGCTCCCCGGGCGCCGTGGATAAGGGCTGCCCACCGCTCCGGGCACGTGTGCTCACCGCCCCCTAGTGTGTATGTTCACTAGTGTGTGTATATGTGGGTGTTTCACTGCACGGATGGGTTAAATGCGGAGGTCAAATTCCGCTGTGTGTAAACACATGTGGCTAATCGTGCGTCGTCGTACATTTTGGTATAGTTAGTATCTGAGACATTTGCACAGTATTATACATATTATTTATATGAGTACATTTATAAGCAAGCGTATTTTGTACTTTTATAGTGAAATATATAGTTTTATTTTAGCAACATTCTACCAAGTGTACAGGATTTATGTGCTTTGCCCACTATCGCATCCAAAGGAATGATAATTAAGTTTACTGCAGAGAAGCATTTGTAAAGGCTACATGACACTAACATAAATGTTTCGTAAAAAGTTTTAATGTCATTTTACCTAAGAAAGTCCTGTAAATAGTTTCTCACCTGTCATGAAAGTGGTGTTAATGCTAATTGCATAACATTTACACACAATATAACATAAACATATAAAAAAAACATAAATCAAAGAATATTTTTATCTCTGCCTTTAAGACCCAGCAAATTATACAGATACAAATGATGAATATCTGATGCTATTTGAAAACCAAAATGTTGGCCGGTAGATACAGTCCAATAACAGCTACCTCAAAATAAAATGTGAAGGAATAAAATGTACAGTTTACAGTCCTGTTGCTGAACAAGGTTTTCAGCTTGGGCTTAAACATAAGACAACATTATACAAATAAATAATATAGGTGGACTTACATTTTTCTAAACATTAAACTGTTTTTTATTGCTATGTTATTAGGTTATGAATAAGTTATACCATGTTAATTCCCTTGATTTTTTGTCATAACATTTAACCTAAGTTTCCTGAGTCATTGCATCAAACAAAAGATTTTCTTGAAACTACAGTTTCTATAAAGATTTAGTCTAACTAGCCAGCTAATGCTAACTGCTGTTTAAATGGTTTCTCACATGCCATTTAATTACTTAATTTGTTTTTTGATAACCTGTGTTTATTAGAGCTGCTAATTACACTATTGGAGTGTGTTTTGTAAAATTCAATGTAACTGTCAAACAGCATGGAAACAATGTAACAATGAAAATTTCAATGTGCAGTTGTGGCTGCCACTCTTCAGTAAAGTGTTACCAGTAATTGTTTTGAAAGTGTTTATTTTGTTTATATGACAGAAATGCTTTGTAAATTTGTTCCAGAGCAGATCAGAGGCAATGAAGCTGCAGATAAAAAAGAAAAATCAGCACAGATTTGTCAAAGCATGTGGACACGTGTCTGGTCTGCTGCTCACAGCTCTGTGCACTGAAATTAGAACATGCAGCCTGGTGAACACAAAAAGCCATTATCAGCCTAGCCCCCACCCCACCCCCACACACTGAGTCTGCTTCCTGTATGCGTGCACACACACACACACACACACACACACAATGTTGTTTTGTGCATCGTGGGGCCATTACATAGACTTCCACTGATGTCTTGGAGACTAACCCAAACCTTAAACAGAACTACTACAAGCCTAACTTGAACATTAGAATTAAATTAATTATAGTGTGTGGACCAACTTGTGGGGACCACAAGAATGAAACAACTCCACAATGTAAGTAAAACAATTAGGTCAGTTAGGAAGGCCACCTAATGCATGCGCACACGCACAAATAGATATCAATTAGGCCACCAATTAAACGTATGTGTGTTTGCTTCATTTTCCAAGAAGCAATTGTGTTATGCTAAGACTACATGTGTGTTAGGGTCTATTCCTGTGTTACCTGATATACATCTTGCTCATAGTGCAGGTAGCTGTTACCATGGCACTCGCTGTACCCTCTGACCTCTGGAGTTACCCTAAATGGCCCTTTGTTACTATTAGGGTTATATTCTCTCATGCATGCATGCATGCACACACGCACGCACACACACACACACACACACACACACACACACACACTGTGCTATAAGGTTTTTGCTTCTCACATGAGTTCAGACTGCATTAGGAGCAGATCAAAGCAACCTCAGGTAAGATTTCCTGCATTGTTATTTAATTATACATAAACTGCTGCAAAAGAGAGACTATAGCTCTTAGACATCAAAAACAAAACTTTGTTGTTTCTGATGTTTAATTTTTTTAATGTTGTGGATAATCAAATATGAATTTATTTCCTACATTTTTAGAACTTCATGAACACTTGCTCATACTCTGTTGGTTTTGAAAGAAGGCTCAGACTACGTATTTGTTACTCCAAAACAGAGCCTCTGGATGTACATGGAGAGAGGTCTTGATGTGATAAAAGCTAAATATCTGCAATAATCTATATTTATATTTATTTATACAACCATGCTGCTGATACCGGTATTCCTGCTATCCACATTCCTACATGGTAAGATTCTTTTTGTATTGTATTTAACATATGCAACTAGACAAGGAGTGGACAAACAGGCTGTATTCAGTATTAAGGCTTTCAGGTATTAATGCAACCAGAACCAAAGGAATTGGGAATAGTTTTATTCATGTATTAATGTTTATTCATAGTACGGTGGAGAACAGGGTTGCAAATACATTTTAATACAGCTTATGCTCATTGATGGTAAAATTAAATTGCAAATGTGTTATTGTTATTTTGTGTTTAATATGTCAGAGCCACGCCATTAAAACAATACATTTTTAATAAGAAAAAGTGCCTCAGACATTTCATTTTTATTTGCCATTTGCTATTCTCCCATTATGCACAGAAATGTGAAGGCAAATTTACTTATTGCATTTGAATTCGACTTAAACCATAAATGCTCACATAAAAATGCAACTCTAAATACACCCAGTTTAATGAGCATTTTCAAATTTGTATTTAAAATTCAGAATTTTAAATTTATTTGTTTTTCAATAATAATAATAATAATAATAATAATAATAATAATAATAATAATAACAATTCCATTATTATTGCCCTTTTCTTAAACTTGCAGGACTAGAAATATAATTGATAATATAAAACAATACAGATACATAAATACACACACCCACACACATTAAAACATAAGAAATTATCTTCAAAAAATTACAACTTATTTAAAATGTTTTTAATAACTTTTTAAATAATTTTAAATTTAAATGGTAATTCTGTTCTTTAAGTGACTTGAAACGATTCAAATTTAAATTATTAACAGTGAGTTTAGAGATTTCATGATGTACTTAATTGTTTGTAAAAGAATCATAAATGAATTGATTTATTGTAAGAGATTTAGTGCTTAATAGAACTACAGTAATATTCTTCTTGATTACTGACACTGGTGAATATATTTATGTCTAGTAAAATCTACTGATGTATTGGAATGTCTCTCTATTGGATTGCAGTGCAAAGCAGTGCTGTATTCTGCCCAGATACAAGTGACCTCAACACAGACCAACTCCTGATTGGTGAGCTGATCCCCCTGATTTATAGCCATAGACCATTTACTGTATGTTTCTCTCCTGTATGTCAATCTGCTGTATGTGTGTGTTGCAGGTTGCCTGGGGGTGCAGTTCAATTGGCTTTATGAAGTGTTTGATAATTTGGTGTCTGTGCTGTGGTTTACTGCGTGGATGCGCTGTGAGACCGGCATGTGTCCAGCTGAGCTGCAGGAGCACAGACACTGCTGCAGCTACACAACACTCACAACATCGCCTGTAGACCCACTCGACCGGTGAGACCATAAAAAAGGGGAGGGGGTGGGTTAAAAAAAACAAAGGGAGATAGAGGGAGAGAATGAAAGAACAAGTAAGAGAGGGTGGAAAAGAAAATGAGGGACAGTGAGTGAGAAAAGGGAGAGAGTGAGAACGAAAGAGGAAAAGCAGAAGAAGGAGAGAGGTGAAAGCAAAAGAGTGAGAAAGATAGAGAAAGTGATAGAGACGTGTGGAGAGAAATATAAACAGGGAGGGAGAGAGAGCAAAAATGAAGGAGAAGAGTATAGAGAGAAACACAGAGAGATAGAGAAAGAGAGCCAGCCAGAGAGAGATAAAGAGAAGTAAAAAGGGAGAGAAGGAGAGAAAGAGGGAGAGGAAGTGAGAAATAGAAAAAGAAAAAGAAAAAGGAGAATTAGAAAGAGGACAGGACACCAGTAAGAATGAGACAATGGAAAAGCAGCAGAGGAGAAAGAGAAAGAAAGGTAGACAGAGAAGTAGAGAGCAAAAGAGAGACATGGTGATAGAAAGAAGACAGAGGGCCAGAGAGAGCAAAAGCAACTGAGAAGAGTAGAGAGAGACAGAGAAAGCGAGAAAGTAAAAAAGAAAAAGTGAATGAGAGAGGGATATAGCACAGGAGGAGAGAAAGAGGAATGAAAAAGTGGATGAAAGAGGAAGAAAGAAAGAGTAAAGGTGAGGGAGAGAAAAAGGAGAAAAAAAGAAGGGGAATAGAGGGAGCAATAAGAGAAGACTATGAAGGGTTTGAAGAGTGGGAATTGGGAAGGAAGGAAGGCAAATGGGGAATGCAAGATGAGATGGAGAAATAAAATTAGACTCAGCTTGAGAAAAATATTTTACATCTTGACTAATCAGACAACTCACCTGTGTGTGTGTGTGTGTGTGTGTGTGTGTGTGTGTGTGTGTGTGTGTGTAGATGCTGTCTACAACACCGGATATGCTTTCAGCAACTAGAAGAGAGAAGCTGCAGACAAACCGCACCAACACACACCAACTACACCTGCGACTCCCTTACCAACAACAGCTGTGGTACACACACATGCAAACACAACCCTGTCAATACTGTCAAGTATACGTTGACGTTCACATATTCATCATGTTTCACTGATTTACAAAACAGCACTTCCATATTTCAGGCTGATTTTATATAATCAGAGTTTAAATTCTAAATTCTTAATGAATTAATTCACTAAATGATCCATTTGCTCTTGTAGATTCATTCGATTCATGTGAGGAAGGATTCTGTCTGTGTAACCAAGAAGCCATAGCTTGTATCGCCTACAGCTTGCAAGTTCCAGGTAACAAACAGCGGGAGAAAGCCAGTGCAGGTATTACAAATTAGTAAAAAAATCCTTGTCAGTGTAATACTTAATACTGAGCAAATATCCTAACATGCTAATATGAAACTTGTCTTTTCTTCTCTGTGCTAAAGAAAAATATATTCCAATCTTACTTAAACAGATCTGATATCTCATTTCATGGCAGCTGTTTTTGCCCTCTCCTACTCACTGTGTGCAAATTAGTGCACACAGTGTGCCACCTACATAAAAAGGTCAGGAGCACACAGGAAATTAAAATGTTTCAATATTCCAATGGGCTTTACAAGATATTCAGTGTAAAAGTGTTTGTCCTCATGGTGGCGCTCAGCTCTGGTAACATGAAAATGTCAAGTCAAGTCAATGTTTGTTTATATAGCGCCTTTTACAACATATGTTGTCAGAGTGTCCTAGGTAGGCAAATAGTTTATGATAATTTACAATTTTCACTGGTGTTTCAGTACTATGATGAGCTCTAAATCCAGGCAATTTTTTCCCATGTATATACTTCCTATGCAGGTAGAAGCGTAATTGTCGTGCCACAGCTTTTTCTATAGCTTTTTCTTTCTCTTTGGCATATAGCCAAGGCTAAGTCTATTAGGCTCTTTTCAAGCATATTGGAATACTTCTAATGTAGTCAAGCACCATTTACGCTCTAGTTGCCTGACAGTCTGTTTTAGAGCTTGAGTTTGATCACTGTACCATGGAGCAAGTCTTTTCTACCTTCTGCCAACTTTGAAGTTGAGCCACATTATCTTAGGTAAAACAAAAGGTAGCTTCCAAGTATTTGGTAAGAATATCTAATTCAGTAGGTCTAATTCAGTAGATAGAAGCAGATTGATCTGGAATGTTTCCGTTTAATCTATAGGTGTAGAGAATGTAACAGTATGCTTAACATATACACATGTAGCTGAACAAATATTGCAATAAAATCTAATTTTGCATGAGAATATGTAATGATCTGAGACTGCTGTGTTCTGAGAAAGAATGATTACATTATCAATGTTCACACCGGTCAAAATTAAGGTAAGAGTGTGGTTGCAGTATTGAGTGGGTCCAAATATTTTTAAATGAAACCAAAACAGTCAAAAATGGATAAAAATGCTATTAGAGCACTATTAAACATGATAAAAGTCATCAGGTTCCTGTAAGAACTCAGAATAAAGGATTTTAGATTGTAATGAGTAAAAAACTATTTTTATTTGTTCCATGATCACTTACATCAAGAAAAAAAACTACGGAAGAGAATTTGTAATCTGCTGTCCCATTTTTTCATAAGGCATTTGTGCTACACATCCATTCTGGATTTGTTTTAGTGAACTGCCTGAACTGGTCTTAGTAATTAGTAGAACCAACTTTTCTCATATTTTGTTTGACATTCTGTTTGTCTGCTGCCTGGTCTTTGCCCTGGTTGGCCAGTGACTGACTGTCCTACACTAACAGCTAAGGCTGTGTGCTATGTTGCAAGAAAAAAGAGCAGCCCCCTCTCATGAGGAGTGGATACTGTTTAGACTGAAAAGACCAGGCTTGCCTGAGCACAGTTTCAATAACTACAACTTGCTGATTTTAGCACCACGTCAAACTGGGATGGGACCAAAACAGCACTGAGTTTACAGTGAAACAATGTGTACAAGATTATTAATATTTATCTTTATACTATTTATGCTAACTTAGGTAGCTTGACTCTGTTGCATAATTCATATTAATATGAGTGTTTAATAACGCCTGTTGATATGTACCTTAACTTAGGCCTGATAATAGTTTTGACACTGTGCAGCAAAAGTGGCATTGTGGCTCCACAGTAACACCTTTTCAACTCTCTTATATAATAATGCAAATGAATGTACTCCCACCACTGTTCTCACCACAGGTTTTTTCTGAGGAGTTGTTGGAGATTTTTCCTTTCCTTGATGATTGATTGACTTAGAGGCATATTAATTGCTATTTTGCTAAGCAGTGTATTTTTATGAGTTTTAGAGTAAAAGTATAGTATAAAAAATAAACCAAATGAGAGCAAATCAAATTACAGATCGAGGGAAGTTTAGGACTTTGCAAGGGTTGTCTAAGTGCTGTCTCTTTCATCAAGAAGTTATAACTTTGTTCCCTGGTGAAGAAGGTATGACTTTGTTCTACAGCTATTCATGGCTGGATGTCCAAGACAGCATAATTGGCCTTTGTCTCTCTCTAAGTGGATAGGATAATTGTCTCTTCCTCGCTATCACTCAGCACCATGCAAGCAGCATCTGTTGGCTGATGTATCAGAATTAGCAGTTCTTTTCCTCCAATAGCATTATGTTACTGGCAGTTTAAAAAAGACCCACTGGTGCAAGCCTTTACTCTTAGTGCTGGTAGTAGTGCCCCAAGTACTTATAGAAGCACAGCCCACATTACAGAATGTTTTTTATGCAAGTACACCTTTACACCAGAGGGGGTGCTTTTAGGTCAATTTTTAAGCTGGTACTGATATGATTTCAATGTCATTGGGTACTTATAAATTCATGTGAGGGACAAATAGGGAAGGAGTTTGCTATTGGAAATATAGATTGAATATTTTCTTTTTGTTGTTTGCATATTTGTTTTGGTTGATTATTTGCAGAAAATAATAAGAGGAGAAACATTTTTAACTAATTTCCCCCCTCTGTTCTTATTTTCACTCCATCTCTATCTTTGTCTTTGTCTTTCTCGGACAGGTCTTCCTTATAATGACACAGTCACCAGTAATGCATTAAACAGAACAGGTGAGAGAGACTGACACACAGTCTTCAATGAAGTCATGGAGAGTCACACCCCTGTCAGTCACAGGCAATTAAAACACTGACCTTTAGTTATGTGCAAGAGAAAGAATGGGAAAGAGAGATAGAGAGAGGGAAAGAGAGAGAAAGAGAGGGAGGGAGGGAGGGAGAGAGAGAGAGAGATTAAGCTTTTGTACATATATCTATATGGTAGTTTACAGCACTGAAACAGGCAAACAAAAACAATTACATAATAATAAAAACAAATAAAGTGTTTTAAGAATGTTTTTTCTTAAATGGTCATTTTGAAGACTGAAAGTTTGACTAATAAGTTTTGCATAAGCAATACTTTTTATGGTTACATTATCTTGAAGCTCAACTGCACAACTAAATATACAAACTACAACTTACACAGTCACTCGAAGACTACAACGACCCCTGTAGAATAAAAAAATCAATGGCTAACCAAATATATCTTAACTTTCATGAACTGCAGCGTACCAACAGCAGCCACACAAGTAAACCAAATAAAACTGAAAACGGCACATGATCCAGCACAAAAATAAAAGCAATAAACTTACAAACAGAAAGGACACACAACGGTTTTGGTGTGAATCACATTTGGTGTGCAAGATACCATCATGCTCGAATGAATTTGCTGTTGTCTGAATAAATTGTGTTTGGAATATTCTGCTGTCTCTGACATGACAACGCCTCTGTGTGTGCATAATAGTGATGCAGAGCAAGCAGCGGAATGGGATGGGGTGTTTTAATCACAAGGAAAAAACTGCTTTGCTAATGTACAATACTATTTCAGTTTACAGTTACTTCAGTAACCATCAGTTTCAGCTTTTGGGCTACATTTGGGCTAAAAGTGAAAAAGTGACTATGACCTTATGACGTACTTCTTTCCCTCTGTTTTTATCTTTCCCACTCAGAATGGATGGAAGGATTTCCTCAAATATCAGACATGGATGTAATACCTGATGGTAACAAAGTATTATCCAAACTATAGTAGTCACAACTAAAATATGCTTCCAAACATTTTATAACTGTTTACTTTTTAAATTTTTAATTTCTAACTTTTTCAATTTCTCTCTCTCTCAGACCTATATAACATTGTGAATGGAACTCTGGGTAACATCACTGATGAGTTAATACTGGCTAATGACACTATGATGAACTACAGCAACAGCCTATGGAATTCTGGAAGACCAGCACCAGGTAAAAATGTTCAGCAGGCCTTCTTTTAAGAACAAGGCTCCTCTTCTTTATGAAGGTTGTTTTTTTATTCCAGACTATGTCTGTCTTTACTAGGATGTGGAATCTGATGTGTCTTTTGGTACTCAGACAAATGTAAAGGCAGAGCCAGTAGGTCTAATAGAAAAGGCAGATGTGAGCATTATTGCTTCTCAGCTATGATTGATCAGACCCAGCTTGTGTCCATATGGCTGACTAGCTACCACGACTCCATGGTTCTCCTCTCTTGAGCCACAGCCATTTTGAGGCTCTCTCTGCCATTTCAGTGATATTGCGGATGGCTCTCTTCTTTTACTCCCCTACGATGCCAAAACTGCTTAAGGCTCTGGCCAGGATACGGGCCGCAAAACCCTTGCATCCAACCTCTACTGGGAGACACCTCGCTCTCCATCCAGCCTGCTGACAGTCGCTGACCAGTCCTGCATACTTGGAGAGCTTTTTCTCAAAAGATGCTCCCCAGCTCTAACATAGGCAATGGTTTTCTTGGAGGGATAATACTGCTTTGCCCACACAAGCCCGGTGCAGATAACTTCAGCAGTGGTCTTAAGGACTTGGTCATGCCTCCATCGGTATTGTCCTTCTCCAAATGCCGGTTAGATGGGCTTGGAAGCACATCATATACTGCTTGGATGAGGAACTTGATGCTGTGAGGCTCAGCTTTCCAGATCTTAGTCCAGGTCACTTTCCTCTCAACCGCGTTCTCCCATCTTGTCCAAGCCCCCTGTTGCCTCATTCCCACTGCTCTCACCTCCTCTTGAACAAGGCGCTGCCTCTCCTTTCCTCTGGCGTTCCCTAGAGGAGTTGGAAAGGATCCTAACCCGACTCTACCTCATGTGACAACTCCCACCAAACTCCTGTGATGCAGCCTTGCCTTAGTCTCTTCGACAGCTTCCTCCGCCCTCCACTTCCTGCCTGTCCTTACTTGGATTCCAGCTTTGGCCACCTTTGGATCACTAGAGTCCCTGTAGAGTACCAAACTCCTGAGAAATTTTCAGAATTACAAATATGCTACAGCATATTGCCACATTTTGTAGAGGCATTCTGACTACAGTTACAGCTGCATGGCTATGAAGGATGAACCAATCTACTACAGTGCCACCCTGAGGCAGACTTGTGCTGCAACTCTAGCAAAAAATATGAAAGACGGAAGTTTGCTTGTTGTGGTTGAATCAGCTGAACAATGACCTCTACAATAATTTACATTTGAGCGTCTATTTTTCCCTGACAACATGGCATCATAATAATTTTTTTTTTCAGACATTCAGGGCTTCCAAGAGGTTAACTAGGGGTCCTAGAAACCCTTGTATTTCATTACTTGATTGTCACTTCCACTAGGATAGAAATGTTTTATTGTAGGATAAAAGTGATCAGTGAAAATAACATTGTATATATACATATATTTCTAGAGAATCTAGAATCTTCTTCCCTGAAATGAGATAAACGAATGCCATGCCAGCAAATATCCACACAGCCTAATAGATCAATAGGCACCAGACCCCAAGCCACACAAGCATTTGCCTACTTGTGGAGAATATGATGGATGACTCATCTGGCAATATCACTTTTTCCACATCTCTGTAGACCAGTGCCTCTAGGTTTTGCACCTAACTTACACATGTGCATTCATTGTCCTAGTGAGAAGGTTTGTCACAAACACAGTCTGTAGGAGCTGATGGTATGGGTTGACAAGCAGCAATAAAAATGCTTATGGCAAAATCTGTAACACCAGTATTTAGAATGGAGGCAATATTAATGGAAGGGTCTTGTGGACTGGTGCTTAAATAAAGTAGTATTTTTTTCTAGTCTAATAAGGTGCTGCATGTTTATGTTTACACACCCCAAATTTGTGAATATGTTTCGGTGGTACAAAGTGGTATCTGTGAAACAATAGCCAGTTGAGCAGTCTTTGTGAATAAAGCTGCTGTCATCAGAAAGAAAATAATAATTCTGAAGAAAATAATAACAGTAGCAACAAGTTAAACCAAGCATAAATTAGATAATTTCAACAGAGCTAATGAAAGATTTTAAGAAGGCAATAGATTTATGAATGGAAGTAACCATTGACTAATATTGGCTAATACTGATGTAGTAAGCAATAATGAAATGAGCAAATTAGGACACCAATGAATAGTACAATGACTGCAGATACAATAAACTGTGGGAATTCACGTTATTTTGAGAGAACTTCATTAGATTAGAACCTGGTAATTGTATCTGTAAAGTCATTTGTGCTTTCTTTGTTTAAAAATCACTGAACTTTAGCATTCTGCACTGTCATGCTCTTCTTTTTTTATCATTCCACTTGCCTCATAGGGCATCCCTCAGGAGGAGAGGAAAGAGGGAGAGAGGTGGAGGAGAGAGTGACGGAGTGGTGGAATGATGTAGAGAAAGACAGAACAGACTTAATGGAGCAGCAGCTGAGTGAGGCCTTTAATGGTGGGTGTGAGTCTGAGAGTCTGGTGGGACACAGATTTATTGCTGAAGCCTACACATTCAGAAAAGAGGGGTGATGGACTCATTTTCTATTTCTGTAATAGTTACAGGTTTGGTGCCAGTGGAGGACGTTGGAGGGTATGAAACAGAAAAAGAAGAAAGCTATTTAGTCACCTTTACCCATAAAGCCACTGGTCTGCCGCTCAATGGTAAATAAACTATAAATAAAGGAAAACACAAGTACAAAGGAAGTACATAAAATAGCATAATAATGACTGTTCTCAACCCTGTCCTTGGAACGGCCCATCAGGCCAGAAAAGTTCTATTCATTCTATTCATTCTGTCCCAGCAGGAAAGTTGTAGTAATGAGGACTGAGAACAGGTTAAGAACCACAGCATTAAGAACCTTTATAGTAACATTTTTCTGCACACTGTGCAGGCTGCAGTCTACAATTGGGACTGCAAATAGCAGTTATTCCTACAATTGATTGGCATTATGTCAAAGAACTGTTATTATGCAAAAATCTTTTTTATGGTCTAAAGAAATCATGGCCATGCGTCCTAGTTTTGAAATAGGGGGCAGCTATTATAAATTTTCTTATGGAAGGTTATAAACATGAGTGCTAATTTGTTTGATGACTTTTTATTGGCCAAATGTTTTTAAGGTGGACTAGCATTACCAAAGCAGGACTAGTAATGTAATTTGTAGGGGTTGTTGGATTGAAATGTCAAATGCTGGATGCTCACTTCAGCATTAATATTAAAATGAGACAGACTCAAATAAATAAACAAAAATAAATTTACAGTTAATATCAGATAGAATAGCATTAGGCTATTTAACAAATGTCACCTTAAATTATGGAAATGTATCGTTCTTATGAGAGGCTCACGCCTCAAAGATTTAATTTCATTCTCTTTCTAATTGACATCCCAATTTTCTTATAAATACACATGTTCTTGATTACAGTAGTGTTTTTCATTTCAGGAAAAGGGAATTGTGCCAAGATCTCCATTTTGGAGCTTAGCCTTGTTCCTGCTTAGACTGTCCATTACTAGAACTTTTTTTGCTTTAGCATTTTATCCTGTAATTTTTCAACAGGCTCATACACCGAAGCAGATGCAGGAGAAAGCACAGTACCATGTGAGTTGAGTCTAAGTCTTTGTTAAATAAAAGAACATGGTAAAGTACATTTTATTGAATTTCTTTGGATGTAGTAAATTGAAAACTTTTCTTGCTAGTTAACTTAGCCCTTCTTCTCAGAAATCATTTTCATTCTAAATGAGTAGTTTTGTATGATGAACATGAGTTCAGACGAGAACATGAGTTTTTCTGTCTGAAACTTGACATTGTGGTGTTTTTGTAGAGTTTTTTTTTGGCCGTGTTGCTGATCATAAGTTCTTTCTAAAAGAGCGATTTCTTAGATGCTAGCACATCTTAGAGTGGGACTTAATTCCTGACCAATGCCTCTGATAGTTTGACAGATTAATCAATCAATCAATCAACCTTTATTTATACTCAAGAGTACATTAAGGGTGACCCTCATTTACAATGCAGCTGAGATACACAGAATATTGATTGATAAACAAATGCAAAATGTATAAAAGGTAAATGAGGTCATTTTAATATGTAAATATATATAAAAAAGTCAAGTCAAGTCAAGTCAATTTTATTTATATAGCGCTTTTTACAATGATGTTGTCTCAAAGCAGCTTTACAGAGTTTTGAAAA
Organism: Megaleporinus macrocephalus; assembly: GCA_021613375.1. NCBI lineage: Eukaryota > Metazoa > Chordata > Actinopteri > Characiformes > Anostomidae > Megaleporinus > Megaleporinus macrocephalus. The sequence goes on along the minus strand of CM038723.1, from coordinate 15,550,426 downwards.
CAGTTATAACATATATCCCCCAGTGAGCAAGCCAGAGGCAACAGTGGCAAGAAAAAACTCCCTCAACTGGAGGAAGAAACCTTGGGAGGAACCAGACTCACAAGGGGAGACCCATCCTCCTCTGGTCAAACAGTATTTACAGTTTGAACTAAATACCAAAGAAAGGAGCCTCTGTTTGAAATCTGGATAGCAAAGCTTTAGAAGCTGCACAGATAGAGGCAGTGTATGACTGAGGCAGTCTCTGGCTGAGGCAGTCTCTGACTGAGTCTTTATGTTAAGTGGGCGTGAGCTGAAACAGTCCCATCCTATCTCAGTGCTGGTGCATCTGGATGGCACAGTGATGTAACTGAGGGTGTAGCAGTAAATGGACAGGTGAGCTGGCTGGTGATGGTGGGGTGATGGCCCGATGATCAGTCCTTCAACAGCCTTCAACAGATGGGAGGACAGTCATTTCCTCAGGAAGAGTAAAGAGAAAGAGTTAGTTGGGCTCGGGAGTAAGACTGTAGAGAATATGAATTTTCAGAATTTTAGAGTGAGGCTGGAGACTCCGGCAGATCTAACTATAACAGCCTAAACTAAAAGGAGAGAAACAGAAGGTAACATGGACATGAGAGTACCCTGAGACACTGGGGTCCCCCCACTCCACCATCAACAAACCTGTGTGATCGCGTGAAGTGGTGGAACAACAGCACCAACATCTCAGTTTACCATAAACCTCTGTGTCCAAGAACCCCCAGATCTCCTGCCTTTATCTAAAAGAGAAGATTAATAACCAAAAGCTACACTAAACAAGTATGTTTTCAGTCTAGACTTAAATATTGAGACTGTGTCGGAGTCCCGAACATTAACTGGGAGATTATTCCACAATTTTGGGGCTTTGTAGGAAAAAGCTCTTCCCCCCATTGTAGTCTTCTGAATTTTAGGAACTATTAGAAAACCAGCATCCTGTGATCTGAGTGAACGTGGCGGTTCATAATAGGAAATTAGATCTAGGAAAAAGAAGGAAAAAAAATAGGAAAAAGTAAAAACAAATCTTAAGAAACAAAAATTATAAGAATAAATAAAAGTATGTTAAAAGTGCATAAACAATGGCTAAAAATAACAAAAAATTATAACAATAAATAAAAGCATAGTCAAATTCATAAACAGTAGGTAAGAAATTACTAAAAAAAAGGAGAGTAAAAAGTAAAAAAAAAAAAACTAAAAGAAACCAAAAACATAAAATGTTAACAAAAATCAGTTGCAGGCTGTGTTGTGGTGGTTAGAGACTAAAAGGTTAAAATTATTGAGTTTTAGAGATTCAAAAACTGGTAGAGTCCTTTTTTGTCTAGGAAAAGCCATCAAACCATTCGGAAGCAGGCTTGCCATTAGCTGGGCCATAGACAACAGTGGTGGAGCAAACAGGTTCACTCCAAAAAGTTACCTTGGCTTTAATGTGTTAGCTAAAGGGGGACAGCTCACTTCAATGCATTAGCTAGAGGGGGTTGGCTCGCTTTAATGTTAAGGGAAAGCTAGACGACAGATATTTGCTTAGAAGGTGATCCCAACTGAACTCCCTCATTTAGCAACAAAACACTTAACTGACTTGTCTTGAGAACAGTTAAATGGAAAAACAGCTAGTTCAACCATGAAATTAGAGACCTTAATGGGAAAGAGAACGGGAGGACAGAATCACAGCTGTAAATTGACTTTAGAGGGAGTTTTCCATAGTGAGAAAATTGTTGAAAGCTCTTTATTTTGTTCATGACTAGGGTTGCAATAAACAACAATTAAAAACAGTGCAAGAAACTATATGTAAAATTGGTTTCAGTTATGTTTTTGTGCAGAAAAACAGTCTTGTTATGATTTGCACAAAACATTTTTAAACTGGTGGAAAAAAAACTTCATCAACCCAGTAACTAAGATTAACTGTCTATGGGCCTATGATAACTAAAAAGATGGTGATGGTCAATATTAGGAATCTGTTATCAACACAGGTCTACTTTGTCGACTAAGTACTGCAGATTTATTTAAAATCTGACATTGTTTGCTAATGTGATTGACAGGGGAGGAAAATCTGGATTTAACTCCTCACACAAAAGCAGAAAATCCCCAGCGTGTGTCCACATCTGACCCTGAGACTGAGAGAGCACACAGCCATCCGCTGAACTCCATTACTGCAGTACCACCCACATTTGTAAATACACAGACATACACTTCGCTGGGAGAGAAGGAGGAGAGTGAAGAAGAGAGCGAGGAATACAAAGGTGGAGATGCAAAGTTTCCAACAGACTGCCCACTACTACAAACAGCAGCAGCCGCATACACCTGGGGCACTGATGATTCGTTGCATGGGCCAGATGACATTACCACAGCATACTTGAACCAGAACACTTACACAGTTACTGACAGCACAGACAGGACTGAGATGGAGACAGAGTGGGAGAGAGAGAGCAAGGAAGATAGACATAGAGAAAGTGATGAAGACATGGAAGATAAAGAGAGTGCAGAAAAAGTAAGTGATGAGAAAAAGCAGGGTATATTCTACTCAACCACTCTAGTCCCAGCAATAACCAGTTTAATCACATCTCACCCAAGGTCACTGACAGCCAGTCAGAATGCTGCAGCTATCTCTACTACTATGCAGTTAATTTCTGAAGGCGGATGGGATGAAAGTGAGGATAAGAGAAGTAAAGAGGATGAGGATGAACAGATGGTAAGAAAGGAAGAAACAAAAAAAAGGATAAGAGACAATCTAGAGGCGACCACCACAACAAACACAACAGCTAGCATGCTCAAATACACCACCGTAAGGCCTGAAGATAAAGAGAAAAGAGACATAGAAAGCCAGGAGAAAGTTGAGGATGAAGAGAGTGATGAAGACGATGTACAGATGAGTACGAAAACAAAAGACAATATATATACTTACACAACAGCAAGAACCCTCCAAACTTTAGCCAAAAGCATAACTGGTGGCCATTTGCAGATGATCTGGGCAATGGCCCCTAAAACGACAAGTATGTATGCGAGACCGAACACACGCACTTCTCATTCACCACAACTTTTACACACAAGAAATACACACTTGGCAGACACACCAAACACTTTACATAAACAGACCACACATACAACACTCACAATGTACACAGAGACTACACACGTGTCACCAATATCACATAAACAAGCCTCACACATACATACCAATATACCACCTTCAAAACCACCTCATTCCCACAAACCCACTGTGCCCACTTCTACAAGGCCTATTGTCACATCAAGAGTTCCCATTACACTTAATACCCAACCTGGTCAGACATCCTCTTCCAGATTCCCTCACCACAATCTAAAGCCAACCATCATATCCCTTCCAATACACCCTACCATACAGGAGCACTCTGAGGAGGAGGAAGAGGAGAAAAAAAATGTGAAAACAGAGCCATTCGACAGTTCCCAGGAGACAGAGGCAAACAGTAAGATCCCAATGCTCTTACAAGATGCATTTAAAGCGCTTTCTTTGTGTACCCTTGCTGATGCTTCTGAACACATCATCGGTGCTGTTCACTGAATTACTGAATACATGAATATAGTAGAGTACCAAAATATACTCTTTATAGGGGACCTGTTATGTTCATTTTCAGTGGGAGCAAGCCAAAGATATGACTCCTGTGCATAACTCCTGTGCATAATTTCCTGGCCTCTAGTAGATGCTGTGTGTTCTGTGAGAGCATGCTGGTAGGCAAGCAAAAAGGATTATGTTGCAAGATGATGTCACCTTGTAACAGAGAGAAAAGTGCTAAAATTCTAACAAGGCATTTTTAGGTAGCTGAGAAAAGATCTTCTAATAATTTTCTAAACTCCAGTTTCTTTAACTCCCTTCCATATGTAGTGGATTAGCAATTGGGAAGGCAATTAAGGAGTATTTGGGCAGTCATTTATGTGATAGTTAATGTCTGTTTAGAGGTGAACATATTGTCAGTCAATATTTTGTTGGGTTGAAACAGCTTGGTTTGAAATCAGAAGGATTGAGAAGCTAAAGTAAAAGTAGGTGCACAAAAGCGAAAAGTGGACATATTAAATACATTTATTATTCTCCTTAGGGTTTGGGCTTTTTATATCATTATCTGTTAAGTTAATGTTTCCTGCATCCAGTATGCCTTATATATACATATTTGTACAAACGTGGTCATCAAATCTTAAGGCTGATAAGAAAGAACTATAAATAGCCTCTCATTTAATAGCCTCTCAAATATTGGAATGCTTAGAAATACCCTCTGCTGAAAGACTGGGGTATGATGACCTTGACTTATCTTAATGTCAATAATGACTGTGTGTGTGTTTCCCAGAGCCCCGCCATCCACAGAAGCGAACAATGCCATTCTTTGCCTGGTCCCTGCTGGAGGCAGCAGGGCTGTCTGAGACTCAGCTACACACACGCTCTGAAGGTAAGAGAAACCACCTGGAGCTGATCACTGTAGAGCTACCAAAGCAGCTAATCAGAAATGGAATCACATTAGTGGTCAAGTACTTGCAGTACAACCAACTTCTCTTGGTGAATTACTTAGCGAAACAAAACAATACAAAGAGTAAATGAATAAACACAAGGAATATAATGTATAGCCATAGAATCCCTATGGAGTAGGCATGTGCACATCTTAGTTCTTTGGTTCTTCTTAGGCAGCTAATATAGTTGCTGCATTTAGGTCGGTACAGTGTAAAAGTTTTTACATTCTTTGTTATAGTAAATCAAAGTGAAAAGAAAATGATTGTGTGCGTATTTTGTTATTTCTGTGCATACAGAGTGCAGCATGTCATTTACCCAGTACAACCCTATAGGAGCAGTGATGAGGGAGTTTAAAGCTTTGGGGCAGATGCTGCACTGTCTGACCGGCCGCTGTCCTCATGAGTATCAGTACTATGGCTGCTACTGTGGGCAGCAGGGGGGCGGCATGCCTCAGGATCAACTGGACCGGTAACACATACACACCAACACATACAAACAGGGGACAGCCTAAAGGCCATCACACACACACACACACACAAACTCATCACAGCACCGGAGAATTCTGCCACACACAAACACCAAGAAAGGGGTCAGAATAGGCCGTGTCCTCAGAATCAACGAGACCAATTGCATAGTAGACCGCTCTACTTAACATATAGGAGCACTTTGTATTTCTAGGATTACAGATCCACTGCAGTCCTTTTATGCTCTGACCTCTATTTTTATTCCCTTTAAACCCTATTCTTCAGTGGTCAGGACCGCCACAGGAGTACCAGAGCAAGTATTTTATGTAGCGGATCATTCTTAGTACTGCAATTTCACTGACATGGTGCTGGTATGAGTGGATCAAACACCTCACTGCTGGACGGAAAATAGTCCACCACCCAGCATCCTGTGACCACTGTTAAAGGACTAGAGCATAACAATCACAAACAACAGCAGATGAGCAATCATGTCTGACTTTAAATCTACAAGGTTGAACAAAGAGGTTGCAGTGACTGTTGGAGTAGACAGTAAAAAGAAACAAACATCTGCAGCACTACTTCTTCACATGCTAACATGCCATAACCACATCAGTGTCACTTCAATTACTACAGGGTTGAGAAATGGTGCAACATCCACAGATCTGTGGTGGTCCTGAACTGTAAACATCTGTATGGTAAATTGACCTGATAAAGCATCCCACCCACAAAGTAATTTGAGATCATTATATAAGACCAGTTACATATTTTATGTATGGAATTGCAAGAAATGAAGCTATTCTGAGAGCAGATAGAGGTCTTAAAATGAACAATTGTCAGATATTTCCAATAGTTTGTTCCAGTCCTATATATAACACATAAATAGTAATTATCACATAGACTATAGATTGTCATTCCTTTTCCTCTTCTTTTAATTACTTTCTAGGTGCTGCTTCCTTCATCAGTGTTGTCTGGAGCAAATTTTGTTGTTGGGCTGCAGGAGAGACAGGAAACACAATGTCCGTGTCAGCTGCAACAACGGCAAGGTCCAATGTAAGTTGAAACTGGGTGCTATTAGTTAATCACACACTTATCATAAACACTGGACCAAAAATTTCCCACTAAATTAGTTTAATTTAAAAATCTATATGATATTCCATTTGATTACCATAGATCAAATACAAATATTTCACAAACTACAAAAATATTTTGACTCTGACTGATGATAGTTTATCTTGTTTGGCAGCTCCTGATAGTTCGATGCCAAGGACCAAAAATTTCCCACTGGACCAAAAATTTCCCACTAAATTAGTTTAATTTAAAAATCTATATGATATTCCATTTGATTACCATAGATCAAATACAAATATTTCACAAACTACAAAAAGATTTTGACTCTGACTGATGATAGTTTATCTTGTTTGGCAGCTCCTGATAGTTCGATGCCAAGATGAAGCAATGATTTTTTGTTTAGTTTGACAGGTTTATACACATATTCACTAAATTTAATCTGATATTGGCATAACATGTTGGGTTTCAAAACTTAATTTAAAAAGACCCCTGAAGGAACTATAGATAGCTGCTTGTTTACAGTTTTCACACATGTGAAGCCAAGCCCATGCTACTCACTGCAGTACTTTCTTCACTTGTAGATCTGGTATTCATTTTGTCTTGAAAAAGACAGAATTACTGTTTTCTTTGCGATTTTGTGGTAATAGATATAAAACTGCCAGCTTGATTTAATTAATTAACCAAGAGCTCAATGGCTCTGCTAGAAGTCAAGATTATTTGACATGGCATGAATTCCAGTGATTGTATGATGTATCTGCATAATACATGCTAAGTATTGTAGTGAGACAATGATGAACAAAAACATAAAAACTGTATATTATTGTAAATGCTCTTGAATTATGATGTGCCATTGGATACTGCATGGCACGACAGATTTTTTAAGCTGGAATGCCCCTTCATAGCCGTTTACAAAATCATGTGTGTTTCTTGAATGAAGGTATTGGTGCGAGCGTGTGTGAACGGCTGCAATGTGTGTGTGATCGCACCACAGCGGAGTGCATGGCAGCATCACATTTTAACCATTCAATCAGAGCTCACTGCTTTGGTCCTCGCCCATCCTGCACACGTAGACCCCGTCCACCGCCACAGCCCACCAATGATGACTCCAGTGAGGAGAGGTCAGAAATCGCCAAACCTCAAACAAACAAACACCCTCAGCACCGACCACACCAACCAGACACACAGGACAAACCTGGACATTTTAACCCCACAAGAGAGGGAAAGGGACAAGAAGCAGGTAAAGCGGAGTTCAAGGAAGAAGAGGAAGGAAAAGAAGAAGAAGCATAAGAAGAAGAAAAGGAAAAGGGAGAAGAGGCACAATACAGGATTGTGGATGCATGTTACCAGTCCTGTAGAGCAACTTCAGTGCAGCGTTTTTTTAATGCAAATTTTAAACATATTGACAGGCTGAATGTAAAAGCAGATTTTCAAAACTGAAGATTGACAAAAAATTAGCTTTAACGGAAGTGAGTAAACATACATAGGATAAGTTAAAAGTCTGAAAGCACCTGTAACTTATAGGATCTGCTAATGCTGTAACTAGGCTATTTGTAAATTAATAACTGGGTTAAAACAAACAAACAAAAAAAAAACTAGTAAGGTTTAGTAAGTAGTAAGGTGTAGTAAGTAGTAAGGGGCAGTATTATATATGTGACCAGATATATGAAATTAAAACCATGACATGATGAGATTTATTGCTCATCGCTTTTTAGAAATAAAGCAAAAAGGGTTTTAAAACCCTAAAGGCTTAGGCAGGAATGAAGTAGGAATATGTTTACCATAGAAGAGTCCGTGGGTGTATGAGCTCATACTTTATAATCATATGGGCAGTAATAAAGACCTGTGGCTACAGCCTAATAGACAGACTCTAAACGAAAGAGACCAAAAAAAAAAAAGGCCACTCCTTCTTTTAATTCCTGGGTTACATTGTGTCTTGAAAAGACATTTGTGTGCATGTTGTGGAATTTCTTGACACCTGCTAGCTGTTGGTGGAGTTTAACACAGCAGTATTTTGTAAAACTAGCTTTAAAAGTGGTAAAGTTGGTTAGTGCATAGCAGCAGCCCCCTCTGTCGTCTAAACCAAGCACACTGTGAAATGTCTGTTTGCTCTGTTGCCAAATCAATCACTCCAGTGTGTTTTTAATTCACACCACAAAAGGGCCCATTAGTATTTCACACTTTTTATACTTATACAGGTAAATATGCCTGTGCTTCCTGAAAAGTAAACACTTATTAGTTATTATTAGTATTAGTGTCTATCCTGTCTAAAGGGACCATCACAGGCTAATTGCTGACTAGGTATTGCTTTTGTGGTGGACATCAGCATAGCAGTGACACCAATAATTGCTTTGTGCTTGTAGGAGAATCAGGCAGTGCAGTAGTGTTGCAGGTTTCCCCCCGTTGACCACTTTTTGTAACACACTAATCTTCTTAGTACATCTTGTGCATGTGCGGCTGGATACTATAGCCCGCAAAACCAGCACAGTACAGGAATGAAGATATATAATCTTAATATATAATCTTCATAAATGTGCATGAATATATAGAGGTATGTTAACAACAGCTGTCATGATATTGTGCCTAAGATTTGATAATGACAAGTAACAGTGTAATAAGTAATAAGTGTATGATAATGACCATAAACAGCAACAACACTGAATAAAGAAAGCAATGTGTAACTGCAGCTTGTTTGGCAGAGGTCAGTATGTGTGTGCATGTTAAAGTCAATCTGCCAGTTTATGGGCGACTCTTTCTGGACTGATTCACAGCAATTACAGCTCTTGTAAAGGAAGGTATGAAAGGAGTTCAAACATACAATGAATGGGCAGAGTACTTGCATATGCTGATAGATTCTCTTAGGAAATGTGAGCTGTAGATGTCATCCAAGGCTGGCAGCTGTAACCCAATTATTATCCACATGCTGAACTTGCCTATCAGCTGCTGTACAGCTGAGACACCACACAAACATACATGATGTTAGGACATTGGTGCAGTAGTAGGTTGGGGCACAGCCTGACTTCTTCAGTGCCCTAAAAAGAAAAAGAAAAATCAGCTGTTGTGCTTTCTTGATGGGTACAATTATGTTAGTCTTCAATGGGAGGTCTTCTGAAATGTTAATACCCACTCCACTAGTTCTCCGTTTATGAGAACCGACAGCATACTAGTCATTCAAGGACCTCTCAAAGTTGATAAGCTCCTTGGTATTTGTGACAGTTGTGGATGTAACTTAGGAAATGGCAGTACAGGTAAAATGCAATAAACTGGTAACTCTGTGTCTATACATTTGTATTGTCAAGCATTGTGTGTAAGAAAATAAAAGTTGCAGGTTAAATACATTTGTGTGGTCCACATCTCTTCCCTAGGGAATTCTGTTTGTTAGTAAGAGATACAGTTCATCTACATTCCCCTACGCTGATGCTCTAGTAAAGAATACATCAGTATTTGATCAATTCTCACTTTAAAAATAAGGATAAATGGCTTTAATAAGTTCACACTCAGGTAGCTGTGTACATTTCAATATAAAATCTTTATTGAGATTGCTGGAGTTTCTACTGTGCACATAAAAGTGGTTGACCATCTCAGAAGGATGGTTTGTATTCGACCGTGTTAAAGCGCCTAACTATTAATAAACATTCACAATGAAATGGCAATTCCACAGCCATGCATTCGTCTGCATTTGCAAGACTATTTTTTTTACTGACACACTCTCACACGCATTCATATTAATCATACTAATAATGATGAACACTCAGGGCCTGGAGAACTGATTGAGTTTGTGTAACTCATTGCATGCCAGTTATGCAGCGATTTCCTCCACCTTTCAAAAGCAGGTATTAGGGTAATATTAGAGCCTCAAACAACATGTTGGAGCTTACATTTATTAAATGGTATACGTCACATTAAAACAGCAGAAACAGTGGTTAGGCAGAAGCACGTGTCAGGCACATGCTGAAAGAATAACACTGTTTAAACTCTCAGTAAAAGAATATGGGATGCAGTGAAAAATGTAAAATGCCACAGTAGTGTTATTTTACACAAACTTAATAAAACAACAATATTACTATTTCTTAACACTGCTATCTTTCACTTTCTGTTTTGTCACCAGTTTGTTGATGGTTCCTTTCTTCCACTATGGTTAGTTTTCCAACCGCCACATTTTTTAAACATTTTAAAAACCTTAAAAAAGACAAAAGAAAAACCAAACAAACAAACATAAAAACAACAAATATTGCAAAAATAACTTTTATGCTGGAAAAAGGTGGAAAAGTTCAAAAATTGCTAAAGCTAAAATGCGAAAATGGGTGATAGAAAAGGGTTCTATTTGATCATATTGCTACTACTCTGCACAAGTGGCCAGCTTGTATAATGCAATGGTGATTCTCCTACCAGCTGACACAGGTGACTGGAAATGGGTGGCAGAGAGATTTTAGCCCTCATTAGGTGGGCCGTTGCTCATCATGCAAACAATTTGGCCATAACAAGATGGGGAAAAAGATGAATATAATTCTACTTACAAGCAAATTATAATAACAAGCAAAATCTCTCCATCTTGCACCATCATGTTTTGAAACCCCTAATCATAGTAGCCCACACCATCTAAAGTTTCTTCACATAACTACAGTGGAAAGTCTTTTCCTGCCAAAAGCTCATAAATGTTGATTTGCAAAACCTTATTTATACCATTAATTACAGCGCCTCACAAGCAAGCAGTTGGTGAGTGGGCTATGTGCAGCTTGTGTGATAGGCTTCAGTAAACCAAATGTTAAATTCAAGGGCATTGTGGGTGCATACTGTGCCTCCATGAATGTGCATGTTGCCATGGGTCTGCACTTGTATGTATATCTGGCCCTGAGTATTCAGTTGTTCTACTGGATCGTCAACCCATGAATACATTTTTAGCACTGTGCAAGTAAAAATCCAGAGCAGAAAGATGTCTGGTCAGACTGCCGTAGCAAATAAAGGACCAAAATCAAACTACATTTTTTTACTGAGCTACCTTAGTAAAAAAACCTTAGTAGCAACAATGTGAAAAGACACACAAAAAACATTTAACTATAGCATTTAAGTGATTATAATGCTTATGCTAAAAATAGCAACATTGTCACAGCTGCAATTTTAAAACTAATATTTCTGTTTGCATCTACTCACTTTATTATATAATTGATTATATCAATTATAATAACAAAAGACTAGCATGCAAGAGTGAATACATCTCTATTCTCACAAACATTCACATTCCCACACACACATACACAATACTGCATCATTATTAAATGTGCATTACAGGTGAAACAGCTGAATAACGAACTGTGTGTCTACAGACAACACATTGCCATTAGAATCAAGAATATATTGCACTAGTATTAAAAAATAGATCATTAATACAGACCATATATTATATTAATACAGACATCTTTGTAGAATTATAGTTTTCTGTCTATTATACCATTAAGCAGGATAAAGCTATATAGCAACATTGACTAAAATGCAACAAATTAACCCACAAAAGGTCAAAGGTTAGATGATGACCCTAAAGGTCATATCCCATCTGGTCACACTTCCATGCGAGATAAGACTGTAGACTGTCTGTCTATCAGAGTGATCTGACCACCTCATAAATCGATCAGCCCCTCCAGAGGATTAGATCAATAACCGTGTGCTTTCCTCTTTCGTGTACCCTCCACCTCAGAACTTTTTTCTACATGTTTTGCAACCAGCCATCCTACGGTACCCACAACACTTTATATTAGCCTGGACTGGCTTTCCAAAAAGCATCTTAACATTCTTAAGTGACCACCACATTGAACAGTAATGCAACGGGGCCCTGTTTAAGTATACCAGTGCACCTTAAACCCAGTCCTAAATTTCCCATGCACTGATTTATATTTTCCATGGATGTGATCCATGCATATGATATATTTTATATTGGTCTATTTATCATGAAAATTTTACAGGAAATAAAAGGCAGCGAAATATGTTAGTCAACAAAATGGAGATACATGTTTTCCTTTGTACAGCGAGGATACAGTGGCAAGAAAAATCATGTAAACCCTGGTGGTCAAATATCCTTTGCCAGCAGTGACCTCCAACAAGCGGTAGCTTGGTAGCTGCTGATCAGACATGCACAAAGTTCAGGAGGAATTATGGACCATTCTTCCGTACAGAACTGCTCCAACTCAGCCATATTCTAAGTATGTCTGGTATGAACAGCTCTCTTGAGGCCATTCTACAGCGCCTCTATTGGATTCAGGTCTGGACTCTAGACTTTTTTTTAAAGCCATTCTGTAGTAGATTTACTTTGATGTTTAGGATCCTTGTCCTGCCGCATAACCCAACTTCTACTGAGCTTCAGCTGGCAGACAGCCACCCTAACATTATTCTGTAGGATACCTTGATAAACTTGAGAATTCATTTTCCCCTTGATGATGGCAAGTGGTCCAGCCCCCAAAGCAGCAAAGCAGCCGCAAATCATGATGCTCCCACTACTGTACTTCACTGTTGGGATGATGTTTTCATGTTGGTATGCAGTGCCATACGTAGTGCTGCATGTTCGTCCCAAACAATTCAACCTTGGTTTTATCAGGCCACAAAACAATTTCCCAGCAGTGTTGGAGTGTCAAAGTACTCTTTGGCAAACTTCAAGTGTGCAGTGATTTCTTTTGGAAAGCAGCGGCTTCATCCATGGTTCCTCATCCATGGTTCATGGACGACAGGCCTGTTCATTGATTTGCATATAGTAGACTCATGAACAGAGATGTTAACCAGTTCCAATTATTCTCACAAGCCAAGCTGTTACTCTAGGGTTTTTTTTTTACCTCTCTGAGCATTCAGTACTGTGCCTTTGGAGTCAACTTGGCAGAGCGCCCACTTCTAGAGAGAGTAGCCACAGTACTAAATCGTCTCCATTTGTAGACAATTTGTCTAACTGTGGACAGGTTAATACCTAAATGCTTGGAGATTACTAACCCTTTCCAGTTTTATGCAAATCAACAACTCTTGATTGTAGGTCTTCTGAGATATGTTTTTTAAGAGACATGGGTCACATCAGCAGATGCTTCTTGTGAATAGCAAACTCAAAATTTTTTATAAGTCAAATCAGCTCTATATCTTGCTCCAATCTCTTTTCATTGATTGGACTTCTGGTTTACGAATTCCTGACTCTAATTATCTTTTGTTGAGGTAATTAGCATAAGGGCTCACTTACTTTTTCCACCAGCACTGTGAATGTTTAATGGATGTGTACAATACAGACATGAAATATTATAATTGTTTGTGTGGTATTAGGTTAAGCACACTGTGTATGTCTATACTTGAGATGTAGATCAGATCATGTTTTATGAGCAATTAATGCAGAAAACCAGGTCATTTCAAAGGGTTCACATATTTTTCTTGCTACTGTATATAGAAACTCTGAAATTGCTGTACAACAGAGTTCATAAATCATGGAGGGCTACGTTTGGAATAAGAATTGTTATCCTTTTCTATTGTAACTAGCTGTGTAGCCCTGCTAACTAGGAAGTTAGCACAACAATGAAGCTAGGCACAGCAGGCAGAGTAGTTTGCTATATAGCTAAAACCTTTATTATAAAATGTAGCCAATTTAAATGTTACAGTTTCAGAATATATAGTGTTTTTGAGAAGTTTATTGCTCTAGTTTATACACAACTCTGTCTACATTTTTTTTTAATTTAAAGTGTAACTCATATCAGAACTGCTAAAGTTTATTTATGCTGACCTGCTCCCTCACTCCTTTCATAGGTGAAGAGACTCAGTCAATGAGGCATGCATTAAAAAGAAAAAAATATTGAAAAGGAGGTTTAAACAAAGATCTCAAGAGTAAAGTGTCTTAGATTGTGAAAATTTGCAGTGCATGGGACCCCAAACAAAATCAACTGTAATGAGAAACTCTGCAGTAAAGCCATTACAGTGCTGTTCAAAACTAACATCCTGAAGGCCAACATGCCAATGCCCCATCATACCAAAATACCACATCATCTAACTTTACATTTTGTACTCTTCCCTTAAGCCTACCTTAAGAAAATGTTATTCTTCTATACTGGATATGTACCTTCTAAGATTAGCAAAAATAACATCTGACAATTAAACTAGACCTTTACAATTCTGCTTCCCTCCAAACTGACCAACAAAGTCAACTTAGTAATCAAATATCTCCCAATAACAGGTCATACATACCAACTAACATACAACAAATCCAAATGTTGGATTGGTGTTCACTAAATTTGTTATTGTTGAAAAGTCTCCAGAACATTCACATCTGTTCTAACTGGTATATTTGACCAATGAGTACTTTTTAAAAAGCCACCTGCTCTTAAATTATGATATTCGTAAATGTTAGTGTTGGTTTAGTAGGCAAGGAAAATTCATAAAACATTTAAATACACCAGGATAAGAGCAAAACCATTTGTAATGGAAATGCATGCTTCGCACACAAACATGTTCTTTGGTGGCAACTGGTTACAAAATGTTTAGAGAGTTTAGATTGACTATATAATGCACTACTAATGAGCTAGTTTAGGCTGTTGTAGCTGCTTGAAAGTAGGCGGGTCAAAGACGACAAATTCGCCACCAAGCTTGCATTATCTGGCATACAGCATAAATATTTTATTAATAAACCACTTAAACATTGTTTGCTAGTTGTATGCTGTAGGTTCCCATTAGGTAGCTATAAAACAATGCATGTATAGATCAATTTTATCATTCCAGCCTGCTATGCTTCAATAATACAAACAATAAAACAATCTCAAAAAAGAGATCAATGTCTTTCCAAAGTCTTGACACTACACTGATTAAACTCTCAAAAATCTCGCAGGTGCCTCAAAAAAAGGCAACAAGTGCTAAACTGCACTGCACTACAGTAAACGTGCAAATACAAGATGGAAATGGAGGAAATGAAAGAAAGAGTTGCATCAAAACTCCTCAAATACCAATTCTATGCAAATACATACAACAAGTTAAAATTTTGAAGCTAAAGAACAAAGTAAAACTACAGAAGACTGAGGATGATTTGTACTAGGCAGTGTTGACACACACATTTCAGACAAAACATTTGAGAACATTTTTTGCTAACTCTAAAAGCCTTATATTAGATCGGCAACAGCAAAATGGGTGTCAACAGCATTGTTCGTAAAAAGCTAACCAAGGCATACCTTTACAGCACAGTATTCAAACTTTTAACAGTCACATTGTAAATGTCAACATTCAACTTTCATTATATATGTGTATATTTTTTGCTTAGCTAGAAAAAATAGCAACAGTTGCTAGGAAGCGACTCTATCCTCTAGCATATTGTTCTCAACAATGTAGCCATGTTCTTTAGGTGAGGGGGGTTCTGTGCATTTTCTTCAATCTGCAAAAATATTCACTTCAAGAAATAGGGGATTTGTTTCTACAGTATTGTGCAGCAGTTAGAGACCACAATTCATTTAATTAATTCCCAGTCAAAATAGTCCTTTAATACAATTTCACGAGATATTTCCTAAGAGATAATAATGTTCCTGTTAAAGGAACCTTAAAATCAAGATTCAAACAATTAATTAAAAAAAAAGAAATAAAACAACCGTGCAATACCTGGTGGAACACCTTTGTGCAATTGATTGTGTGTAGATTCTGTTCTTACTAAAGAAGAACATTGGTGAATGTCAGGATCTTCATGAAAACTTTTTAAGTTTTAAGTGGTTTTTAAGAAGAAATGTCTTTCATACCAGCAGAATGACTGGTGAATGAGACCCATTGGACTGACCACCCTAGAACCCAGACCTCAATATGACGTATTTTTGGGGATTACTTGGACTATAAGAAGAAATGCAACAAATGTCCATGACTAAACTCTGGAGGTTTAGAATAAAAGATTTCTTTAAAAAAATTGAAAAAAGTCCCCAGTTCATGCCATATCATAGAGGACTAGTTCTGGGGTTAGCAATTCGAAAAAGACAACAATATGGATGGGCTGGGAGTCCCTGTAGAGTGAACGACATTACTTGACATTTAGTGCTAAAGGTAATTAACTCAATGGATCAAGCATGAATGGATCACAGTTTGAGGGACAGTTGTGTGCTATTGAGGCTTAAACTAGCCTTACATTCAGAGAGAGAGAGAGAGAGAGAGAGAGAGAGAGAGAGAGAGAGAGAGAGAGAGAGATGTACACTTACTTTCATACTGAAGTCTTAAGTCTCTTGTTTTACATTAAGTTCTATTCAGAGTTATGAGTCATGTAAAACAATATAAGACAATATGAGAATCATTGAGGCTATGATTCACACGGAGACAGTAGACTTTAAAAATGACTTGCAGCCTATGAAACAAAAGCTAAAAACTGTTAACCACACGCATACACACATGCATGCTAATGTATAGCTGTTTCAGAAAAGCTGCTTAAGGTACTGTGCACTGTTACAGCAGAAAAAAATATGCTGAAATCTATAGTATAGTTTAGGACACGGCTTTTGTCCTAAACAGCAAAGAGGCAGCTGGGCATGCATACAGAAGTCATCTCTGCAGCAATCAGGGGTCAACGTTCAATTCAATGAATTATTGTAAAATCTGCTGAACAAATGGATGCAGTTTAATGGACGCATGTCAAATAGTTTAGAATTTACAATAAACAATAAAAACTCATTAATCATGAAGGCTACAACTAGCACGATCGTCTAACATCGCCAGAGCCTGTTACAGCTGAGAAATCAATCACAATCACCAACTCTCCTTATAAACGGACTACGGTCCATGCTGCACAAGCTAGGCCTGCTACGACCCACGGTGCTGTGTGAGTCTCCTGGCCGGAAGCGATGCGCGAGAGGGCGCAAGCAAGCCGGGGTGCGTGTTCGGCTAATGGCTAACCCCAGACGTCCAGCCGTTCCATCGCTTTTTCTCTCAAACGTCTTGTTCCTGAGAGAAGTAACTGGACTACCTCCTGCTCCCGCGGGAGTTCAGAGACTGCTGTGTTTACAGAGACATGGATGACAAGCTCCACTTCGGACTTAGCCGTTCAGCTCGATGGCCTGCTGTGCTTTCGTGCGGACAGAGACGCTGAGCTGTGCGGTAAGACTCGATGTGCGGGGCTTACATCAACACTGGGTTGTGTAGAAACGCTGCACTAGTCTTAAGCCACTGCTCACCGCTGGTAGAGTTTGCGATTGTCAGAGCGAGGCCGTTTATCTGCTGAAAGAGCGGAATACGGCGTACATAGCAGGGGTTTACTAACGCCGCACTGAACGAGCTGTACATCGCCATCAGCGATCTCCAAAACACACACCCAGACAGACTATTTATTGTTGCTGGAGATTTTAAATCACGCTAATCCGAAATCAGTCCCCAAATTCAACCAGTACTTTGCAACCAGAAGGGCTAACGTGCTGGATCCTGTCTACACAAGCATCCTCGTGGTACAGGGCCGAGCCCCGCCCCCACAACGGCTTTTCCAATCACATCTCTGTGATGCTTACTCCCGCATACAGACCGCTCATCAGACGTGCCAAAACGGACCAGAACCATGTGAAAACCTGACCGCTAGGAGCTTACTCTGTTCTTCAGGACTGTTTTGAGCACACTGATTGGGAGATGATAAGAAAAGCAGCAACTTATACTGACTCCATCAACCTGGAGGAGTATACAGAATCAGTGACTGGCTACAAGCAAGAGCATTGATGATGTTACTCTCTCCAAACTCATCACAACTTTCCCCAACCAGAAACCATGAATGACTGCAGAGGAACCTGTGACAAGGCTTACAAGTCAGGGGGCAAAGCAAGCCTCCGGATAGCAAGAGCCAAGCTTTCCCGGGCCATCTGCGAGGCTAAACGTGCCCGTTCAAAGAAAATCCATGAACATTTTTTAAAACACTGCTGACACACTGCCATGTAGTAGGGCATCCAGGCTATCACCAACTATAAGTCACCTCCACCTGTATGTGACAGTGATGCCTCCCGTCCAGATGTGCTTAATAACTTGTATGCTCGGTTTAAACCACAGAATGGCACAACGGCAAGGAAAACCACACCTCCTTCAAACGAACAGGTACCTGGACAAGAGAGACATCTATGTCAGAATGCTGTTTATAGACTCAAGTTCATCATTCAACACCATCATCCCCCCAGCAGATGATTAGAAAACTGAGTCTGCTGGGCCTGAACACCTCCCTCTGTATCTGGGTGCTGTGTTTCCTGACTGAGACACCTCAATCAGTCAGGATAGGTAGCAACATCTCCAGCACCACCATACTGAGCACTGGCGCCTCAGGGCTGTGTGCTCAACTGCTGTGTGTATTGTTCACTCTGCTGACTCACAACTGTACTGCAAAGTACAGTACAAATCATCAAGTTTGCTGATGACACGACTGTGTTGGGTCTGATCAGCAAGAATGATAAGTCAGCGTACAGAGAGGAAGTATTCAGCGAATAGTGAGGATAGCTGAGAAGATCATCAGGGTCTTTTTCCCCTCCATCATGGCCATTTACACCGCACGCTGCATCCACAAAGCCACCAGCATTGTGCACAACCCCATCCATCCCTCACACAGACTTTTTTCACTGCCAGGCTCGGCAACAGCTTTGTTCCTCAAGCTATAAGGCTTTTAAACTCAGAGTGACTGATTTGAATATCCCCCCACTCACATACTATACTTACACATGCACTTCTTTTGATGCTGTACTTGCACTGTCTGAAACATTGCTGCTGTCTCTTTGTTAACACTTTTTACTTTTACCTCTACTAAGTACTACCTGCTTAACTGCTGTGTGTATGTATGTTTTCTGACTGCTTAACTCACAAATCACAGTGTGTTAAATATCTCTGCACTTTATTCACTACCTTCACTACTCAGAAAGGAGTGCTGTGTCGGTGCGGCACTGTCCTGTCTGTGTCTAATATCTTGTTAACATTTATTGTTTCTAGTTAAACTTGTGTATTCATGTTTGCACTTTGTACTCTTTGTTCTACGTTGCACCATGTTGTTCCTGGAGTACCAACATTTTACTCCACTGTGAACTTGTACGTAGATGGAATGACAATAAAAGCCTATTGACCTGACTTGACAACTTTAATTAAGAACTAGATGTGGTATACTTAGATTGAGAGAAGATTTGGTGATGTATTTATGGAAAAGCTTTCGGTGACGATTACGATGAACTATAACTGTCATTTAGTAAAGTTAGCTCCACGTAGCTCCATGGCTTTAATAAAAAAAAATAAAAAAAACAGAAAAAAAGGTCTTGGCTGATTGACTACATTTAGGGTAAGTGGAACATTTTGTAAATTATATTTATTATCATTCTTTAAGAGTCCTGGCCTGCTGCAGTTTATAGAGAAGATTTAAGTGTATGGCTGATAAAGTAAAAGGTAATAGTAAGTGGTTGTGACCTGGTAAAGGTCAAAGCTTAAAAGTGAGTGCCTGTTATCTAGTGAAGGTCAAAGTGATGAGTGGTTATGATCTGATCAGAGATAAAAGGTCAGTAGACGCAGAGGTCCGGAAACTTCATTTCGTAGACAGGGATAGACTGATACTGGGTGTGGCCCGATGTCACGGTAACCGTTCCTGAGGGGCTCGGGGGTGGGCTGCAGAGAGATAACACAAGAAGAGACCAATCATATTCCAGTTCACTTTTAAGACTAGCATAACACTATGAAGATTAATAACGGCCAAGGTCTTTTACTGATTTCAAGCTTTTTAAAATAAAATGTATTACAAAAACTGGAACTCACCGTATGGTAAGCTCAAAGATCTGAGCCAAGCGATCATGCAGCATGTTGGCCTAAACATAGAGATGAAGAAACATTTTTAAAATAACCATATTTTGTTTAAAAAAGTACAACAATATTTTGGTGTGTATTTCTGACTATAAATGTTTGAGTAAGAGATGGACTTGATGTGTTTGTGTGTTCTGTACATGAAAGTAGGAATGAGACTGGATCCAGTACACACTGCTCGGCTGGTAAAACAGTAGGCTTGTTCAGTACGCAAGTGCTTAGTGTCCACGCAACATTGGACTCACTACACATGCCATCTTACCAAAATCGTGAGATGCAAGACGTCACAGCAGCTCTGTAAAAGTCCTGCTATTTATTAAAGCCCCATTTATACATTATTTTAGAAACAGTTTGTGACACTGATCCGCTCTTTTAGCCTAAATTCATAGTCAGATGGCTCTGAGGTGTAACTCGGAGAAGACAAATCATGAGGAATTTATTTTTTTACCTCAGAAGAAATGTAACTACCCCTAACTTCTGTGGCAGAAGTTCACTAGCAGTAGCTACATACATGACAGCCAACTCCCAGCTTTAGTTTTTCTTACTCATCTTCAAATGCCTCTGTAGCTCCAGTTGAATCATGGGATAGCACAATGCTGTGGTTGCATACTTCTCCCAATTCAGTAGGTCATCGGGGTGAGGTTTGCGCTTGATGAATACTGCGTTTTTGGACACACTAGCCATGCTCGCCTACTGATTGGTAAAGGCAGTAGGAAGAGCCCATTTCGGATGCAGCCTAAGACTAACGATACTTGGACTTGACTCAATGTTTGTGTTTTTTCATCGTAATTGGCTGGAGGGACATGCTGACGAAGGCAAGTGTAAAACAAGAGAGAGTTTATTCAGCAGCTTTACACAACATCAGCACTGCAGCACAAACTCTGCTTATAGAAATGGTTTCTGTATGTTCTAAACTGCAGATTTTAATTCGTTTCATGAATTAAAAACAATGTTTTTCACAGAATGTTATAGAAAAATGGTTGAAACTAAGATTTGTTACTTTTTGCCAGCTTCATATTAATTATCCATACCACCTTAAATTGTGCGACAGTTATATTGTGGCCCTGGCACAACTAAGGTGGACGTGAGAAGACTAATAAGAAGTGGCCGAATGCTAAGCTAACAACCTCTTAAAAAGAGATTTATTAGAAGAAAACGTTTTTTTTTTAAAGAAAGTTTCAGCGAATTGTTACTACAACAATGACATTTCAATACGTCACTTAAGAGTTTCTTGTCACCTCTTATTGTATAAAATAAGATTCATTTTTGTCATATGATTATAATATGGAGGTACTCAAAAGTGTTTTAACTTTAATCTTGAATCTCACTTTCTGGCATCCTCCTTGTTCATAAAGGGTCAATTCAATCAATTCTAGCAGGAGAGTCAACTTCAGAAAACCCAAAACCCAAACGTTAATGCTTTAACATAAATGCACACTCATATATTCCATTGGTCATCCACCTAATAATGTTGGGGCTTTTTAGCCAAGGAACAGTTGACAAATACTATATGTGTACTACGCAGCCTAAAAGAAAAGTAAATAACTAGCTAGGATTGCTTACAAGTGTACTGACACTCCATAGTAAGCACATCATGAGATACTGCTCACGTCAATGAGCAACACATTATTATAGTCTTTTGTTGTTTTTGTGGATATTTATCAACACATCACATTCAGGACAATAAGAAAAGACTACAACCTCATAATATACTTTTCATAAATATGTGGCAACAATGTTTTCTGCAGCATCACTGAAGTCATCAGCCTTTCACAACAACTTTGTGAAAATGAATAGACAAGAGCACCTTATATAGACAGGAGCATTTTTCTGGTCCTAACATTGCACATACCTTTGACTCGCAGTGGGCTGCGATCTCCTCAAATGGAGCTTTCTGAAACTTCTCCATCACCTGCCGCCTCTTCTCTCTCTCCTGCTCTTCGAGACCTGTGGTGTCTGAAAAAACACAAGGTAAAGAAAAAAAGATTTGTAAATGTGCAAAAAATACACCGAAAAAAAGAGACATGGGTACATACAATTAAGTGGCTAAACTTACCAATGGCCTTCTTCAGTGTCTCAAAGGTAATCTCTTCTGCCAGTGTTGACTAGAGCACAAACACAAGCTGTTAAGCAATCTACTGAATAAATATTTATGCAATTACTAATAAACTTGTTTTGGTGTGTATGTGCCCCGTGTGTACCTGGTCTGGTAAGCTGTTGGACAGGATGTCCACCTGAAGTGAGATAGTGTCAACAAAACTCTTCCTTCGAGTCAGCCGGTCTTCATCTATGGGTCAAAGGTGAATATAAATATGAAAATATTTTTTGATACTCAGAAGTACTGAAATAATTCAGTCTATACCTGCTTCAAGCCAGTGCATCAGCATCATTAGGATGTTACATGTTACTATGTTATGTTAAATTGTTGAAATGTCACTGGCATTTATATATACTGTTCTTTATAGTAAAATAGCGATAAATCTCACACAAAAAAGTTTTGCCGTAGAACAACCTGCATGTATTCCATGATAAATGGATATTAAAGAATACATTTTAGGCTAAAACTATCAGAAAACAATGCCTTAGGCATGAGGAAATATATTATAAATATATTATAAATATTATTACATTTTATGTAATAATATAAGAAGTTATTCATTCATGTAAGGTACTAACTTTTACACAGCTTTTCCAGACATTTCTTCACACATCTGGTTCCCATCCCCACCACTGACTAAGATCTCACTAAGTTTCTCCATGATAGAGTAAACCACTCTGAATGACTTTGTTAACATACAGTTAGGCCCAGAAATATTTAAACAGTGACACAATCTTCGACACTATCCTTTTAAGTACACAATTAAATATTGTTTTGTTATTTAAATTTTAATGCAATTAATCATTTAAAATTTTTTAACTGATATAATAAAATTATACAGAAAGCAAAAAATTTAACTTTAGGGATGTCATTAATTATTACATTAGCACTCAAGTGTCTTTAATGGGCCAAAACATAAATATGCATATTACTGAAATGTCCTCTATTTAAAAAAAATATATATTTAGCAATATGACAATAAAACAGCATTTACAATGCAAAATCATTAAATGGGGAAAATGCAAAAAAATGCGTGTCACCAAAGAGACCAGAAGGAGAATTCACAATATGCATTATCATCACACAAATTTCCAACGATTTATCACATTTTAATATAAAAGGAACAATTTAATCAAAGATTATTAAAATCAAGATTAATTAAATCACTACATTGCTAGTAAATTAAAAGAGAAAATGTAAATTAGGGACTCTGGTACCACTACTACACTCACCAGGTCATAAATCCAAATGAGAGCACCATAATTACAGCATAAACACCACATGTGAAATCATTTGAATTAATTGCATAAAATGCACTGATTCATCATTAAACATTTTCATAACTAGGCTCAAGGGAAGTCTGACTCCAGTCCTGACTGCCAAGGTAATGCAGAGTACATTCTACCTCATTAAACAGATCTCAGTTTGCTCATCAGCTAATCATTAAAGATTTCATCAGATGAATTTGACATGCTAAGCCCACAATTAAACAGCTAACATTAGTCAGTTACTTACTTTTCTTTTTTGCCTCCAGTAACATCATCTTAACTGAGAAACAGTTTTGTGCTTATGTTTCCAAGACTTACATATTTGTATGGGTTAAAGTTCAACCTGCCACAAAACTAAATAAATGACGACTAGAACATTCCTTTCCACCAGGCAGATGGTACTTGCAGTTTACTGCAGCTTTAGAACAACAATTCATATAATTTTAAAGATTCATATTTGCATATAGCCACTGACTTTCATTAAGTACATCTCCGTGTATCTACATGCTGTCAATTTGATCAGCCCCACTTAACCTATAGCACTATGTAGAACTACAATTATAGAATGTGGTCTATCTGATTCTCTGTGTACTTTGTTAGCCCCTCCCACCCTGTTCTTTAATGTTAAGGACCCCCACAAATTATTTGGGTGGTGGATCATTCTCAACACTGCAGTGAAGCTGATGTGTGTGATCCACTTTCACCACCACAACACACATCAGTGTTGCTGGAGCTTTTAAACACCTCAGTGTCACTGCTGGGCTAAGAATAGTCAACTAACCAAAAATATCCAGCCAACAACGCCCTGTGGGCAACATCCTGTGACCACTTGTGAAAAACTAGAGGATGGCCGACACAGACTCTGCAGCAGCAGATGAGTTAGCGTCTCGCATCTACATGGTGGACCAGCTATTTGCATCTACAAGGTGTCTAATAGAGCAGACAGTGAGTGGACACAGTGTTTCAAAACTTCAGCAGCACTGCTGTCCAACCCACTTGCACCAGCACACCACACAGCAATACACCACAACCATGTCAGTGTCCAACATGGATCCATCATTCTCGCACCTGCTCTGTGGTGGTGCTGTGGGGGTCCTGACCACTGAAGTAAAGGATAACAAAGTATGCAAAGAAGCAGATGAACTACAGTCTGCAATTGCAGAACTACAAAGTCCACCTGTATGGTAAGCAGAGTTGATAAAATAGACAATGGGTGTTATATACAAGGAAGTGAATCTAAAGAAGTAGCCAGTGGGTATGTAGGCAGTACAGTGCAAAAAATGTTTATTTTAAATAAAACATTTTTTTTTCAGTATGTAGTGTCGGCTCTTACAAATATGGAGGCTTTAAGCACTGTTTATCTGTAGCTGACAGTCTACTAGGACTTACATGAGTGTTAGG
Source organism: Megaleporinus macrocephalus (assembly GCA_021613375.1). NCBI lineage: Eukaryota > Metazoa > Chordata > Actinopteri > Characiformes > Anostomidae > Megaleporinus > Megaleporinus macrocephalus. The sequence continues at coordinate 15,525,886 of CM038723.1, read as the reverse complement.
TGTCTCATAACTTTAAGCCATCTTTATGAACTACCAGCTCTTCTTTAGTTATTTGCTTCTGATGCTCATAAGGGACTATCTTATATCTAATATCCTGAATAATAAGCAAATAATAGCAATTATTTGCTATTTAAAGGCCATTTTGAGTGATAGATAAATGAAAGATGGAGATTTTTGAACAGTAAATGGATTTAAAATGTGTTTCTTATTGCTAGAGAGGTCAGCAGGAGAATTTAAAAAATGCATTATTATTATTATTGTGCAAATGCCAATTAATTAATCATCAATAGGGCAAATTCCCATGGCTGATTTTTAAAATCAGGTTTAATCAAGTGATCATGAATGGTCTAACCTCTGCATGGCTGTGGCACTCCAGGAGTAGACTAAATTACCTGCCAATAGAAGGGCATTAGCTAATACTGCTATAGCACACCTGTTGTGGTTGCTAGGTACAAGATTAAGATCATGGTAACTTATGGCCGAGATCATGGTTGCTAAATTAACACATGGTTCAGGTAACTAAGGGTCAACATGCATGAACTACAGTACAAATACTACAGGAACATACACACATCTATACACACTCTCCTTTATATTAAACTATACTAAAGTATATTAAAGTACCTCTCGATGTCTGTTTGCATCTGTGCAGAATCTTCCCTACTGTATAAAGTACTACAATGTGCACGTGTGCACGTACACACCCACACACCCAAACACACCAAAGACAAACATATAAACACACCACACACACAAAAAAAGAGAACAGACTTGGAATAGCTTATAACACCACAAAGCAGAATATTGCTCAACACTGCTGTACCTGATTTTGTAACTAAACAGATCTAATGAATTATCTAGAATGATGCTTTTTTTTTAAGTGTTTAGCTGGCTTAAAGGAGCAATATGCAATATTTGAGAGGATGAAAAAGTAGCGCAGCCCAATGGCGTACTCTAACCTCTTTCCAATCATGTGAAAGGTCACTGTCTGTTGTCAGCAAAAATCCAAATTCAGCAGCAAACAAAAGTAATATATTAGAAGCAGGACAAAAGTTAACACTCGTGTACCTGTAACTTGTGGTACGTATGGCACGGCAAGTCTCTCTGCATTGTATCCAGGTCCAGAGAGAGCTTCGGCAAGGTCAGCTGCCTGAAAGTACAGGCCAAAGTCCTCACGGTCCAGACACTCAGGCATCCTGTAATACGCACAAATACACCATAACTGAGTTCAAAACATTATCAAGAAAACTGCAGACTTACAAAATAATTAGGGCTAGGAATCTGAAAAGTATCACTTGAACAGATTTTAATTTAATTTAGGGTGCCAACATGCAATTGTAAAACAATTTGTGATGCGTCTACATACATCTCAAAGCATTATTTGTTTTGAATTCTGCAGCATTTGTTTAGAACTGTGACAAATATTGATTAATAATGATTAATAATTCATTAAAAATAATTGACATTTAATTATTAATTAATTAACCAGGTTCACTGCAGCATAGATCTATTTTCTATTCTTTATTTTTATGTTTTTTTTACATTAACTGATTTAATCTGAGTCAGATGAAAATCACATTAAATACTATAATACTAAGTGATGCAAAATTCTTTAAATGAAATGTCAGACTGATACATGAGTTCTGCTAGAGTTCCTCTGCAATTCACCTACAGATGCTCATATAATGCAGACGTATTATAGAGTTTTACAACTCATTTGAATCATTAGGATGCTTAAGCTTTCTGCCAAACAATTAATCATAAGAAAATGTTTAAACTTACAGCCTAACCCTGAATATTGCTGGATAAGTATGTAAGTCAGTTAGCAATGTCCTAAGCTGATTGTGAAACAAAGCCACATTCTCATGTAGTGTAAGTTTACTATGAATTTTGCTTAATATAGAGGAAATTGACTATATTGTGCCATCAAGCTCAAGGGTATTAATGGTTTCAGTAGAAATAGAGCATGTATGTAAATGTTGATTTTGTGAATCAATTCAGCTGGGTACAGCTGAGTATTAATTATTTTTTTTCTCTTCTCTAAAAACTTTACATATATTTACATATACCAATGTATACCATCTATATATTCTCTCAGCATACTTACACACACTTCTCACGAAACACATGTTCAGGGAGAAGATAGGGAGCGTCCATATTCCTCAACTCAATGACCTACAAAGAGAAGAAGTCAGTTGGTTTATTTGTGTTCCTTTGGTCCTCACAAATACAGACTTAGAGAACTAACAAGACCTTGGCCTCTCTCTATGTGGAAAATGTACAATGTTTTTTATTAACTGCCCCTTGGTTAACCAACATGTTTTGTTTCCTTCTGTTTTGTCCTACATTTATTTTCTAATGTGAATATTACTAATGGTTAATATCTCTGTTATATATGATCACAAAACATGCCTGCAAACTGGTCCAGTGGCTTTGTTTAAAGGAGTACATTTAGTGATTTTAAAATGAAAACTAAGGTGTATTCTGGTGCACTCTGGGATCAAAAGAGGGGCAATCACTGAGCCATTATGAGCTCAAAAGTATGACAGGGTATTTTCTAATTCATATGATAATGATATGACATGATGTCAGAAAGGAAAAAAAATATTTGTATTAGTAATGATAAATGCAAATAATAATAATTGTTAGTAGTACTATTGTTGTTGCTCCTGTTGCCATTATTATTCTTATTCTTACTATTACTATATTATAAGAGCAACTTCACAGCGTGCATACTAGGGCACTCATCCTCAATTCTATTCTGCACCTTTTATGATCAATCAACCTTTATTTTATCTTAGAAATACATTGAGGGGTGACCCTCATTTGAAATGCAGTTGAGGACTTTAAGGGATTAAAAACATTTAAATAAGAAAATGAAAACTGATAACGAACTAAAATAATAATAATAAATGAAATACAAATTTTAAAATGAACATTTACTATAGATGAATAAAATATAAATGTAAGCAAAAAGAAATAGAAAAAAAATTAATAAAAGAATATAAAATAAACATAAAATACATAAAAATAAACAAATAAGATAATAAAAACTAAAATCCTAATAGAAAGATAAACTCATTTAAAACAATCACAAGCTTTCTAATGGTGATTAGAAACTAAATGTTTAAAATGTTTCAGTGATCCCAGTAAGCTGAGCTTCAGAGTTTCCTGTAGAGAATTCCAGAGAGTTTGGCGAGTTTTTCATCCAGCCAAATGCCGAGGTATTTATATTTGCTAAACTTTTAAAAGTTAAATGAATTTTACTCACTGCTAAGTCAGAAATGTCTTCTAACCCACCATCCGAGAGCTTGTTTGTATCTTTGAACTGTTTCTAATGCACCTGATCAGACAATGATCACTGAACCCAAGTTTAAAAACTCCAGAGGTAATGATTTTATCTGTTCTATTAGAAAAAAATATGTCAATCAGGGTGGTTTTGGGGGGGGGGGTCCCTTAAGTTTGGCCGAGTTGACTCAGTGATTAGCTGTGTAAGGATGAGATTCCCACAAACTTATTTTAGGTGACCGGATGCATTAGAAAACCAGTTTGGGTTAAAATCCCCTAGGACCAGCATTTCTGAAGTTTTATAGTGAGATAAAAGCTCTGCTAATTCATCTGTTGCCGAGGATTAAGCAGACGGAGGCCTGTGAATCCCAACTAAGACAAAGGAGTCATTTTTCCCTGGGGATACCTAAAAACTCAGTCTTTAAAATTTCTACTTCAATATTAGACTAGATCACCTCATTGTGATGTTCTCTCTATTCTATACAGTGTAAAGTGTAACATTTTTAATTGATCCATTTTATGTTTCTGATGTAGACTTCTAATTTTTAAATGAAGAATTTCGAGACCCTTTCTAGGTTTAAAACTATTAATATCATTAAAAGGGTCTATGGATTTAATAAGGGGACACAATGAAAGTGGATAAAGCTCTATGTAAATTAAGTTGTTTGTATTAATAAAACTGTAAAAAATATTTCCATCTTTCTTCTTATGTTTTTGTAAAGTGCTGTTAAATAATAATATTTCACTGTTTTCTGTAACAAAGACAGCTCACTATTGCAGGCTTGTTAAGTTTATCACATTAAGTTGTTTTATACAAACACTGGATGAGTTTTACAAGCTGGTGCATTTGAAAATGCATACGACGTGATAGCATTTTAATAACTGATTTCCCAACCTGTGAATAATCCCCTTCAGGGTGGGGCCAAAAGCACGATGAGCAAAAGAGGCTTGTGGCAAAGACATTGTTGGAGAGGAGAGGCGCTTTTTCCTTTTATCCTCTAAATAGCTTTGTATTGTCTTTGATAATGAATATATATATATAAATACAAGATAAATTACATTTTAGCATAGAATTTATGAATACACAAAACATAAATGTGCACCTCTGGACATGCATTATTCAATTTCAATTTTTATTTTTAAGGCCAAACTTGCAATTATGAGAGGTAAATTAAAATTCAAACCTAAGATTACACTGTCATTTTGCATACTGCATTTTTATTTGAATTTTGACACTGATATGCCTCCAGACAAAGACGTTACACGCCGCTGCATTATTTCTACCTGCACTGCGCTTAAACTACCTGCATTTGTCAGGAAAACCACATGTCTCGCAGTGATGGGGAAACTTCCAACAGAGTGTAACCAATTAGCACCAGAAAATTGGGTGACCGGCACAACTGAATATGCTCATGATGTTTCATGCATGTGGCACGTGTGCCCAACAATACACTCGCTGTGTGTGCATGCACTAGTTTTACTTCCACAGGTACACTGTTTTGGCAGACAATGGGTGAACCTCCCGTCTTTGCATTTTCTCTGGGAGATCTGTTCTCATAAAGTTAGGCCCAGAAATATTTAGACAGTGACAAGTTTTGGCATTTTAACTGTTTACTAAACCATACTCAAGATACTGTTATATAATCAATATATTGTTATATTATCAATTACAGCTTTAATTTAAGGGTATTTACATACTAATTGGAGGAAGGGTTTAGGAATGACAGCTTTTTTATATGTAGCTGTCTCTTTATCAAGGGACCAAAAGTAATAGGACAACAATCTCAAAAGCTCTTTCGTGGGCTTTTCCCTCATTATTCCATCATCTATTCAGCAGGTAAAAGGTCTGGAGTTGATTCTAGGTGTGGCATTTGCATTTGGAAGCTGTTGCTGTAAACTCACAACATGCGGTCAAATGAGCTCTCAATGGAAGTGAAACAGGTCATCATTATTTAAAAAAAAAAAAAAGAAATCCATCAGTGAGATATCGTAAACGTTAGGAGTGGCCGAATTAACAGTTTGGTACATTCTGGGGAAAAAAAGAGCGCACTGGTGAGCTCGGCAACTCAATAAGGCCTGGACGTCCTCAGAAGACATCAGTGTTGGATGATCGCAGAATCCTTTCCATGGCAAAGAAAAATCTCTTCACAACACCCACTAAAGTGAAGAACGCTCCAGGAAGTAGGTGTATCAGTATCTAAGTCTACCATAAAGGGAAGACTTCAGGAGAGCAAATACAGAGGTTGCAGACTAAAAAAAGGCAAAGAAGTGGAATGTTTTGCAATGGTCAAGTCAATCACCAGATCCCAACCTGATAGAGCATGCATTTCACTTGCTTAACACAAAACTTAAAGGCAGAAAAACACTCAAACAAGCAGTGACGAAAGGCAGTTGCAGTAAAGGCCTGGCAAAGCATCATATTAAAAGCAGCAAATTATGAAAATTGTGTCACTGTTTAAATATTTCTGGGCCTAACTGTATACTTGCCTGTAGAGGCAAACCTGCTAAACAAATCCCCCTGATGAAGTGCATGTAAAAAATAACACTTATCTATAAAAAGTAAGCCTCTGCAAGCATATGTGTGTGTGTACACATACCTTGCTCACATGCTGGCAGAAGGCAGGCATGGCAATCATTTGGCTGAGGAAGTTGAGGTAGGCCGCGACCAGTGCCATAATGCCACAGCGAATAAACATTGGCATGTTTTCTTCATTGACTAAAGCCATATCCTATAGTCAATCATATCACAGAGATAAACTAATTAGATTAATTATAACAAATTATAACAGACAATAAAGAAGAAGTTAGATGTGAGCACCACGACTAACAGCAAAATACATGTATTTGTAAACAGAAATGTAATAGTTTCATTTTTCGTTCTACACTATGGTTGTGATGTCCATGCATTCTGGACCTTCACTACTGTTTTTCCATTGCTGCATTTCACAACTAAACTCAAGCTATGTCCTTCACTAGTTGACAGCTACCTGCAGTAAGGAATAATGCCAGTTGACTTATATATAACACCACTTCTTAAACCAGTCCTTATGGTTCAGATTTTTGCTCTATCGCCAAACATTGGGAGTTATGTAGGAGCAACTTTAAACTTAGGTCTCTTAAACATGACCTTTATTTGACATTACAGAGATCATGTTCCAAAACTGACTGACATGGCCAGAAGATCAAGGCCTCAGAATGGTAAACAATCATGACTGCTGACGAATGAAGGTCAGGTGCCAAAGGTATTATTTTCATCTTCTCTAGTACTGCATATGCGATCACAAAGTTTCAATGCCTGACAGCTGAGCTTATCACTCCCGCCACAGCCACTTCTTTGTTTTTTTTTTGTTTGGTTTTTGCCTCAGTGATATTTTATTGTCATGCAATGTCATATTGCACTTATTATCATAAGTATTTTAATGGTCAAAACTGTAGGTAACTGTACAGTCATCAGTCATGTAGAGTTAAACAATAAACATGACACATAACTCAAACACCAGATTACATGTGCCCATGGACCTTTGCGTGTACCTGCAGGGCGAGGGAGAGGCGTATGAGGTCTATGACCACGTCCTCATTGGCCAGCTCTATGGTGAGTAGAGCCAGAGCAGTGAAAAGAAGCTCAAAGTTCTTCTGCACATTATCCTCTTCCTTAGAGCCCAGATAAATATGTCTGTACAACTGCTGCCCATGCTACAAAGAGACAGAGAAAGTTATATAGATAAATAGATAGACAGAGATAGATAAAAAGAGAGAAAGAGAGAGATAAAGTGGTGTTTCTTCATTCTTTCCTTTCATATTGCAGTAAATGCAGTAATGGTAAAGCTTTTGTATATTTTAACGTTTTGAACAGTCAAACAAATGCATTTAATTATGCTTCATAACATCTGGAACAGAACACCAATAAATATTAATAGCACAATGATCTACACAGATAATCAGTTACTGATTGTCATGAAAACAGACAGTCGGGCGCTACTGTATACACTATATGGACAAAAGTACCAGAACGCCTACATGTAACACCATACAGGAGCTTCTATGACATCCTATTCTAAATCCATAGACATTAATATGGAGTTGGTATCCCCCTTTGCAGCTTTAACAGCTTTCTACAAGATTTTGAAAAGTATCTGTGGAATTATTTGCCCATTCATGCAGAAGAGCATTTGTGAGGTCAGACACTCATGCTGGATGAATGGGCCTAGCTCGCAATCACCGTTCTAGTTCATCCCAACGGTGTTTGATGGGGTTGAGGTCAGGGCTCTTTGAAGGCCAGAACTATGCCTTTTATACAGCTTGCTTTATACCCTGGGGTACAGCCATACTGGAACTGAAAAGGGCTTTCCCCAAACTGCATGCTTTTACACCACTCCATCTACACTCCATGTTATCAGTTCCACAGATCTTACAGATGGACTTTGTAGTTCTTACAAAAGCAGATCGCAGTCTATCTCTTTCTCTGCGTACTTAGTTAGCCTCATTTTACCCACTTTTTCAATGGTCAGAGGACAACTACAGAGCAAAGCAAGTATTATTTTGGTGACAGATCATTGTCAGCACAACATTGACACTGATTGTGGCATGTTGGTGGTAGAATATATATATTCTTCTTAATCATTGAATCCAGATGTTTCATTTGGTCCCATTGCCACATGTGTATAAAATCAAGCACCTAGGCATTCAATCTGCCTTTACAAACATTTGTAAAGGAATGGGTCATTCTAAAGAGGTTAATACATTTGAACTGTTTGCAATCACATCAGCAATTAACCCAGTACATTACTAATGTAATGAAGGAGTGTATACGCCTAAAATGGCATGTATCGACTGTACAGAGTTCTTCAATACAAATAAATTGGAATGGCATAAATAGATAAAATATACATGCAAATAATTGAATTATTTTATTTTTAAATATCTAAATTTTCTTTGTCCAAGCGTTCAAAAGAGCTACTAAAAAATTACCTAAAATGTGAATGTGAATCGTGAATTAAATGTATTTGTTAAAGAGATTTCACATTCTATATTCTGAAAAGATTTCTGCAACACATCAGCAAATAACGTACCACTATGGTTATAAATGCACCGATTATAGTTAATTGTGATAGTGTTTCTTATTATGGGTAAAATTACATTAGTTTGTCTTTCATGTGTACATAAATGTAAACATTTATGACTGAAAACAACAGAAGCAATGAGGAAACCTTGCTCCCCACATTGTGATTATGCTGAGCATAAATTATTTCTGCCATTAAAACCTACTGAATTATTTTCCATAGTTTGTGTTTTAATTAAACAATCTTGAGTTTTCATTAAAGAATCATACATCATTTCAGAATTTCAGATCTTTTTTCTCTAGCTACTAGAACTTTCCCTCAAGACTTCACTAATTTCCATAGCAGCAGCATTTGAGAGGAAGAGTGTGTGTGTGTGTGTGTGTGTTTGCACCTTTTTCATGAAAACCACATCTTGTTTGGAAATCTTCTCTCTTTTTATCTTCAGAGCAGCTACATTAGGAATAATTCTAGAAAAAAGAAAATATACATTGCAATAATACACACAGACATGCAATACATACAAATTAGTTAACTTGCTAACCTAAAACCAGGAAATAAAAAAACGTGTTAACCACTTCTTTATAAGGCCGCATGGTGTACGGGGCCTAGTTATGCTGGAACAGGAAAAAGCCTACTTGAAACTGTTGGAATTGTCTAAAATGTCTTTGACTGCTGTAACCTATTATCCCTCTTCCACCCAAGTTTTGTTGGTGCATCATTTGTAGGTAGTGTTCTCTCTGCCTTTGCCAAACCCAGACTGTCAAACAAATATCCTATTTCCATATTGTGCTTAATCGGTTAAATACTTATATCCCTAATACATTTGTGAACACAAACACAGGTACACTCTTGCACGCACACACATAACTGACAGACTGGAGATGTACCTGATGCCACGGAGCTTGGCACGGTTGTCGTGACGATCGATGATGTTGTGAAGGATCTCGAGGACGAGCTGCCGTAGCTCACTGTCTTCCATCAGAGAAATGGAGCAGAGGGGCTCCAGGAATGCTGCTGGCAAACCCGCACTCATTGTCTTACACTTAAAACCGGACGTCACCTACATGAATACAATTGTGTAATCACTATTCTGACAACACATTTTCAGATACACTTAATAAACCTATAACCCGCTAAGTGTTCCTGTGATTTTACAACACTAATACAGTCAGATAAAAATTTGGCCTTTAACAACAATAACAATGTGCAATTGTCCCCCAAACAATGTGTTTCTTTAACAGTAGGCTATAACCACCAAGCAACATGAGAACATACAGAATTCAATGTACGTGAACATATCTGTTTGCAGTACACCATACAGGGGTTTTTCACCTTTTTATTTTGCTATTGCGAGAAGCACAACTCAGAAGTGGTTGTTACACTTGCACTATAGAAAAGGTTACTTGCGAAAGGGAAATAAAGGAAAGTGAGGAACAGAATTTTCAATCAGAACGGCTTTAACTACATTAGCCTAACCATGTGATTCAGAATTTTGAGTAGTGTAACATAACTTACATAAATGTTGTGAATAATTGCCTACTCTGCCTATAACGATATTTTCCATCAGCAAGCAATGTGAGCAAGCGTCAATGACAAAACCAGAATGCATTACAGCTGTCCACATTAGCTTCACGACTCTTCCAGTAAAGGTCTGTGGTATGTATTGGCTTGATGCTCACAACAGATGTTTTCAGTGTAGACGTCCTAATGGCTTTGTGACACCATACAACATATGGCTCCTCACTTGCTGTTAGATAGTTAGCATACCTGTTGCATACTGCCTTTATTTTTGTGTTGTTAGCTGTGTAGTCTTGAGCAGGCTACACTAAAAAGCTAGAAGAATAAAGTGAGGAGGTTGTATCAGCAGTCATGGAATAATTCATTTAAAACCCATTGTGAATAGAGCAAATTGAATGCTACCACTTTTTACCAAAAGGTTACTACCTTATTAACACACGCACTTCAGTGGGGAAACAATTGTTTGTTTATTAAGCCATGTATATAGTGGCATGTCATTTCTGGGTTTGGAGACTGTGATTTGGCAAACTTGTGAAACTGTGGTAATTTGTAAGTATTAGTTTTAACTCCAGATGCAGTTCAAATAGGTTACCTAATTCTTCATACTGTCAGCTAGCATGTTATCAGCTATATTTATTATAGAGGATTAATAAAAGCACAATGGTAAGCTAGCTGTCCAAGTGCATTCACAGTCTATTAAAGCTGAGCTGAGTTTAGCATGTCATTTTAAGTCAAGTTTTAAGAACCTTGATCACATTTCACAGTGAGGGTTGATCAGAATGGTTTCTTTTATATTGATGGTTAAAAGGTTTTCTCTGCCTTTCTCCACAACTTATTAAAATATTTATTAGTTACGCTTTTTCCATTAATTTACAGTAAATAAAATAAACAAATATTTAGACATTAATGTAAATTTAAAATAAAAAATAAATCACAATAATATAAAAAGTTATTTTTCAATGCAGTTATTAAAATAAAACAAGACTTAAAGAATTATAAAATTTCTAAATTAGATTCCCACCCTTTCAATTTTAACCTTTCGTTATGTACTTTATGTCCTGTGTGAATTATTTACTAATGCAGCTGCTACAGAATAAACACAGACAATGATACATCAATGCAGGCAAAGGAAAAAAGATAAATCATTCGGTATCTAATCACCATGACAAACATGCAAATGAGGCTCTGCTAGCAGAGAAAAATTAACATGTTTCATCTCCATGGCAACTGATGACTAAATCAGGATACCTAAACGAGGTAATTAGTGTTACGCGAGTTCTTTAACCAGTGGTTCATTATCGGTTGTTTAAGGTGACCAGCAAGAAAGCAGAACTAAAAAAAACAAAACAATTACTGCCAAGAAAAAACGAGAAGTTTTATATAATACAATAATTTTATATAATATACACACACAAAACTGGTGAGTTTGTGGCTATGGCTGGTTGCCTGACAGGCTTTTGCTCTTCAGTATGAGACCCAGCTGCAGCTGCATGCTCATTCGCTCACTCTGTTACACACACATGCACTTGTGTGTGTGTGTGTTTGCAGGCAGCGGGTGGCTGTAATGTCAGAGAGGCAGTGCCAACAGTCCACACCTGCGTCTCTTGTCTCTGTTGCCCGCCTCCTCAAGCCCAGACACACATACAGGATAAACCAGACATTACGAGCAGATTACAGAGTTAATGCACCACCTAACAAACAGCAGCATGATTAATATGCACTGGCAGACATAACGCATAGATGCCAGAGCTTACGTCAGTGTTAATAAGAGGAAATCTACCATAATGAGAGAACTGAGGAGCATCGTCTGAATCCTCTTGGTACCCTGGGGCCTGAGAGAGAGAGAGAGAGAGAGAGAAAGAGAAAATACTTCTTAGTCTGAGACAGGAGCTCTCCTTCTAAGATATTCTTCTTTTTGCTATGTGCAAATAGTGTAATTTAGAATAGTTTAATTAATCTATTGATAAAATCCTACACTAGAATGTTGTATAAGATGTCTTGACAAAACTCACAAAAAATGTTTAACATTGATATGGCGCTTTTATATCTTGCGGCATTTTTTGTACAATTGTGCAATAGTTTGGTGCAGTATTACTTTGATACAGTTGTTTGATGTGCCACAGTAAAAGCTACAAAATCATACTATAAACGCATAACTCAAGCTATAACCTTACCTCTGGAAAGTTTTTATTTTTCTTGAAAATGCTCACATAAGCATGCAATATAACATTTAAATTCAAAATCCTCAAGAACAGCACTACAAGTATGTGTACTGCCCAAATCGTACAGCACAAAGCTGAAGCAGTGATGAAAGGGTGCTGCAAACACAAAAGACATAGAGCAGCATGCCTCACCAAAAAGTAAACATTTCTAAAATTTAAGTAGAGGATGCTGCTGTGGGGTAGTTTATGTTGCTACTATTTTGAAACATTCATGCAATCCAGATCAGGCATTTGAATTACAGAGCTGTGAAAAGTATTCTTTCAAATTCCACTCTGGATGTTGATTATTAAGTAATGCTTGGCCAATGCTTCCAGATAATCAAGATTATTTTGAGGCCAATTTGCTCCTCCTGACAATTTAAAAGTCTTTCGATATCAGGGTGATCTTACACGATGATCTTTCCAGATTATGCCTGGGCCTCTATAATTCAATCTCTACTCATCTGATCTACACCCAGTCTATTTGGGGCCATTAAACATGTTCAACATTTACAACTCAGTATCCTGTAGTGCAGAGTGGACCATGTTTCTCTGATAAGAGTCGAGTTGAATGGACCAATAACAGCTAAATTAAGAGCTGCATGGAATATGGAGAAGGAGAATAAATTTGCTAACTTGTGGTATGAACGTCTGTATAAGGTGTGCTGTAAAACATAGCCCAACAGAAGTGACAAAGAAGGTTGTGCAGAAAAATTTACACCTGAATACATCTTTTAATTTACATCTGAATTCACATTATTTGCTGATTTGTTTAACTTAGCAGTTCATTTTAAACTTCCTTAGGATTTTGAGAATCAGAACCATTTGTAGGTATGGGTAAACTGAATGTGTGTAGCGTTTCATTTACGGCAGGCCATTATATGTGGGGTTTCTCAAGTTTTCAACATCGGGTAAGATTTTTTAAATCAGGCATGACATATCCTTAACACTGAATTTAAACAAAACAACTGATAACAGTAGATTCTCACATCTATCTGCTATGACACAATAAAAAATTTCAGTTGAAAACATGTTATGAACCCCTACATTTCCAAGCCAGTTCTGCACGCTAAGAAAATGACATGCTCTTGCTGAAGTTTCTCTCACTTGCATAAACACACTGAAAATGTTTCAATATTTCAGTGAACATTAAAACCTCCATTTTTCTTATGCTTATGCACACGTTACACGTTTCTTACCCGATTTTGACAGTGTCCAGAGTGTGGCAGGGTGTTCCATACACTGGAACTTTCCCCATGATAAACATCATCACCTCAGCACGCTGATAATCTGGTAGATTGCCTCCAAAAAACCCTAAACACACACACACACACAAAATTCATTAGAGGGTGTCTCTGATCCAAGTGGTTTGACACAGTGATGGTAGTGTTATGGGTCACCCACTGACCTATGGTCTGGATGATGGCGTTCTGGACAATGCGCTCCTCATTCTCTTTTCCGCGGCCAGATGAAAGACTCGTACCCGAATTCCTGCGGGAGCCTTCGCCCAGCTCAAAATCTACACTCATTCGCAGGTGCTTCAGCAGAGTGTTAAAAACCTCCAAAACAGTGGGGCCTGGAGAACACACAATACACACACACTCAAGCATAAGCATATTAATCAAACTGTCATCAGCATAACAAAACCTTGTATCTCCAGGTAATTTTAAGGGAGACTTCGTTTTTTTGCGTTAGGGAAAAAGCAGATGTAACATATTGTTGCTTTTCTTTTTTAGTTGTAAAGCTGGTTGCATGTTCTGCTTCTCATGATCAAGTAATCCCAAATAAACACCTTACCCCACATGGTATATGTGTAATTTTGTATTGTGTAATTTTCTGCATAATAAAGTTTTCTTGATTTTACTCTGACACTACAAAATTAACAATTTGCACATAATGGCTGTTTTGACTGAAAATTAAATAAACAGTCACTCTAAAATAATTTAACAATGAATTTAATCAAACTCTAATACGAGATTCTGATATGACTGGTCAGTACTGGATGATACTAAATGCAGTTAATCTAGCTTCAACAGACTAGCCTAGATGCACAAGACTCACAATTTCTAACTTTTCTCAGTAGAAGCTCCAGTCATCTACTTTCACATGATGGAGACAACAAATAAATCTTCTACCCCAGCACAACTCCCACTAACATTCTTTCACATTGTTCACATAGCTTATGTAAATATTTTAGTAATACTTTAGTAAAACAACAATCCCACTAAACAAAACACCAACATAAAACACCACCACTCTATCAAAATAACCTGAAGGAAACAGCTATCCCACTAACTTTGAATGCAGTTGCTATGCAGCACAGCTAGGGGGAGACAAGTGGCAACCACAGAGAAAACACCCTAAAACCTTCAGCCAAAAGTAAATGTCCTACATGATCATTTTTTGACCTCCAGTCCCTGACGACATCATGAATGTCATTCAGAGTCAATATTTTGTCAGATGGCTCCAATGCAAAATGTTATGTCTGTCACAACATCTCTGTGCATCTTATACCAACTAATCAGGTGTTTTTTATGTATATTTATATATTACACAAATTTGCTAAATTGTGTAAGCAATTAACAATACACTATTTCTCCTACTTGGCCTTGGAAACATTTAATTGGTGAATAAAAGAACACCATTATTTCTAACCTCTCAGACAGGAAATTCAATAACAAATCACAGACTCCCTATTGGGTGACACACACAAACAATAGGGTCATGAGTTGTTCAATTTTCCTCTTCAAAGCTGAGAAATAATGGCCTTGATAGAAAGCTCTCATTTTATTCCCTATAGTAACCCTTCATTTCATTTCAATAAAGGCTTTTGATCTTAACAATTAGCTCTGCACTACACCAAACAAAACAATTACATTATTTTGAAACACTGATGCAATTATCTGTGCAACCAGGGCTTAAATGATGACAGACTGGGAAGAAAAAAGGCTGTTGTGCAGAACCTTTAACTAATCAAACAGCAAATCAATACTGATCATTAGGTGATAAGCAGGCAGCTCTTCCACTAAAAAAACACCCCCAGCATCTTAACAAAAGCATCTGAGTAGCTACTCAAAGAAACAGGCTGTTTAGAAGGTTCTGCTGTGCAACCTACCCAACCAGAGATTAGGTGGAGAGCAGGTCACATTAACAAACATGCTAGCACTTTGACTTTTAGGTGCTGTTAGACCTGAGAGATGAAGGCGAAGAAAGAAAAAGGGACAGGATAAGAGAGAGAAAGCATAAATACATAGGGTGAGAGAGAAAGTATTAATGAGAATTTGCTGGAAACATATGCAAATATATGCAAATATATATATATGCAAATAAAAAAAGAAAATGTGTGTGTGTAGGGAAGGGGTGGCTCCAGTCAGTTAGGAGCTGTATATTTATGGTGAGGTCAGACACAGAGCAGAGAACAACAGAACAACAAATACATGACAAGAACATCACTTACAAACAACAAAGCATGCAATGATGTCCCAATCGAAAGTTTTGGATCTGCACTTCAAAGCAGCTGTCTTATCTCAAAGACACACACACACAGATCTTACCGACAGAGCCCTTGGCTGCTATGGCGACCGTCTCCAGCAACACCTGAACGATACCTGCCCGCACACGCGGAGTGTTCTTACTGTGTGTGTCCAGATGATTCAGGACCTGCTGGATTACATGATGAGAGTGCTGGGCCTGGAACACACACACACACACACACACACACACACACACACACACACACACACACACACACACAGTTAGATAGTTAGGATTAGAACCTCTTAACACACACACAGTCATACAGGCCCCATTGATTGTCTCTTATCTTTAATAGGTGCTGTTGAACACCTGGCATCAGCAGGCAAAAAAATCAAATAGGGGCAAAGCAGAAGAGTGTGAGAGAGGGAGACAGGGAGGGGAGGAAAAGGAAGGGTGTGTGCGTGTCTGTCTTGCCTGTATTGAGTACATTATGATCCTAAAGCAGGATACTGCAAACTCATTTGGATCCCACAAACGATGATTATCCAGATGCCTGAGAGAGGAGAGAGAGAGAGAGAGAGAGAGAGAGAGGAGAAAGGAGAGAGAGAGAGAGAGACATAGAGAGAGGTGATTTACACATACACAAACACACATCGTTCAAAAGTAGGCCACAGTAAATTTTAAAAGAAAGATAGGAAGAATACAAAAAAATCCAGGTATAACAAGGGAAGATAATGAAAACTAAAAAAAGAATAAAAGAAAGTGGGCCACCCCGGGGAGGTGGTTGGGGTTTGGGGCGTGGGATAGCTATAGAAACAAGCAAGCAAGAAAACCCTAAAACCCTAAACATAGTAAGACAGCAGCCCCAGTATAAAGACTTCAGTAATGTCAGTAATAACTTCAGTAAATAAAAGAATTTTAAAAGCTACTTTAATATTAAACATCTCTACAGCAGTTCATGGAAATATATTATGCTAAACATTTCATTTACATTTGCATGGCCTTTAGGGTGGATTAAGATTCATCCTCACATATACAAGCACTTATATAAAGCAAAGCTTCAAGAAGCAAACTGGCATATTTTAAAAATCTTTCAGTAATACTAACTGTATGAACAAAAAAAATATTGTACATAAATTTTATTAAAAACATAATATTATCATTTAAATATATAATAACATTTTAAAAAAAAATGAGTATGTTAAAATAATGAAAAAATCAATTTGGGCCTCTAAAGAAAATACACAATAATGAGTAGACAAACAGATATTGTAAAGTTTAATTGGGCAGTATAAGAGTAGGAAAACATATCATCTCATTTATATGCTAGTTTAAAAAGGTTTAAGTCTAGTTTTAAAAACCTACCTTTATTTGGTCTTATGATAGCTTGGTCTAATGATAGCTTTTTCTCAAACAGCAAATGGATTACCTGATTAGTAATGTTAGGCTGGGCCCACTTTTGTATGCATTTAGGGCTCTGTGCTCTGATCTATAATATGACACTTCAGTACTGGTTTTACCACATTTATACACATATTAGAAACACTCCATATGTGAGTTAAATGTCATTCACTTCTAATTACAGTTCAATCTTTATTTTTCCCATACAGTTGATTTCTATGGATGTCTATGGATAAAAGAAACATATACAATGAAAGAACAAAAGGATTTATGAAGCACTTACAGCAACAAAGCCACATTTTTAGCTAGTGCCACTTAAACAGCAGATGCTGTTTCTGCTAAATACGGCCATCAATTTATTACTGTTACAAAAAAATAAAATAAAATATTACCATTTAAATAAAATATTAACATTGACTTGAAGGAGCTGAAGCTCTGACGTATTTGGTTTAAAAAAACGCCTCATTCTGGAACAATAGAACCTGTTCTAGATATTCTGAAATGCTCAATGATGAATCATATCAGCAGATACTTGCTTTAAAGAAACAATCACCTCTATATTTAGATTTTGAACCAATATATTACACATATTCATTGTACATATTCATTGTACTTTGGAAAGGCATAACATTTCAGACTTCTGTGCTAAATACTGGCAATTTAATCTTTTTACCACTATTGTAAGAATTATTTGTAATGTGATTAATTTTGATATTTGAGAATTTCAACTTCGATGTCGTTTTCTACCTCAAAACGAATTAGGTACTGGAATAGTACCTAAATTTTAGTATTCAAATATGGGCACCTCCTTGAAGTATATGTGCACATCCCTGGTTGAAACCCTTCACAAACAAGGTCCATTCGTCATGAAATTTTGACATAATGTAAAAGGCAGCTGGAAATTTCAGCTGGCAATTTCAAGAAAATGAAGAAAAAAAAAAAAAAAAAGAATCTCAGCTTTGGCCCACAATTTTCATATAGGTGTATCACTGGTTTTAAATAACGATGTTTATCTTTTTTTTTTTAAATGACTTAACACTTGAACTGTGAATAGTTAGTCCTACGTATGACATTAAGCTGCAATGCTAATAGTAATAGAATGGCCACAAACAAAATGCACCATTTTATGTTTTAAACTTGAAACTACAATTCCCATAATGGTGTTTTATGCATCATTTTTCATCTTGAACCTCTTTTCCGAGCCGTCATCCAATTTTTTTTTCTTGCTCCTTCCCTCTTGTGTGCCTGTAATCACCATGGTGACGTCAATCTGCCCCCCCTCCTTCAGTCAGGGTTATTTTTAGAATGCCTGGAAGAATGCCTCTCCAATCGCTTCTTCTAAACCTGTCTCTGTCGGTCTCTCTCCCTCGACCACAAGCATCAGCTTTATTTCATATCACAGACACAGATCTCTCCCCTAAAGCTTAAAACTCCTTTCTTTTTGCACGCTTTAAAACCTCCACCCTCAGACACACACCCCCACTCAAAGGCTCAAACACTCCATCAGCACTAAAATTAAAGAAAGCCTTTTCACATGCACACAGCTAGCTGACAATGTGAAGATGGGACTAATCAATACACACACAAATGCCATACAAAGAGGCAGGATATAACTTGTGAACAGAGGAGGTGTGTGTGTAATAGTGGCAACAAAATGCTTGAATGTGATGCTTTGATATCCTCTTCTCACACTCATCCAACTTGCCCCTAATTGGCCGATGACCGAGACAAGACAATAGCGTCTCATTAGCGAGCCCTGAGAGTACAAACATTGCGCATTAGCATCCGCTGCATCTGTCGGAGACAAGCACTAACAAAGCCCTGATGTAGGGAAGGGTCTGGTACATCTTGCTGGCACAACAAAGTCTAAAATCTCTTAGTTACGGTGAACTTTACTTATACAATACCTGCGTACGTTTTTCATATTATATGCAGAAAACACATTTAACAGAAAATTGCACAGATTATATAATTAATATAGATTATGTACTTACTACAATTATATAAATTAATTTTATGCATTCATTTCCATTCTCCAAGCCTGTGTTCACACCTCCAAAGTTCAGTCCACGCGGGCACAGCACAAGCGACAAAATGCAGCTATGTGCGGCAGAAACCACCAAACAGAAAACAGATTCTCATGTTCCCTTAAAACTGCTTAATTGACTTTGGTTCCTACTGAAGATCTGTTTCTTTTGCAAGAAGTAGGAGAGAATTAAAAAATTTAAATAACAACAGTTTGGATGACCATGGATTTTATAGCCTGTGGTGTGCTATTTGAAAACACTGGTAAATAGTTTAAATGCCTGTGCAGATTTCCATAAGGTGTTCAACCTTATGGCATAATCAGTTAACTGACATGCTCATTTAACTGAACAGTGGGGCTTTCTCCATAAACAGACGATATGTTAAGTGCTATGAATGTTCCCAATTATTTTCCAACCTAACCCTAACCCTAACCCTAACTATGTTACATTTATAAGGTGCAGGGTTTAAGAGGTACTGTTAAAAAAAGCTGTCAGTAATCTCGGGGACTAAAGAGAATACTGAAGTTCAGAGAAGAAGTGACAGCAGTGTTAATAAATTCAAGTACAAATAGAATGTAAGACTTCTTTGACTGGCTTAGATAATTCAAATACTGTACTATTCGTTCTTTAATCAGTTGACTACTTGGTATTTGACTTTTTGCACACTTTCCATATGACCATTTAGGTTAAAAGTGCAGATGCATTCACAGAGAACTAAATCTGCTGAGGACAATGGTAAAACTGGTTAGGCAGATTTATTTGACCCTTACATAAAAGGCATGTAAGACTTCACACATACAGACATTAAAGGCATAAAAAATAGTTGAGGACAAAAACACAATAAACCCTTATTTCTGTGCAGCCTGCCTCATCTTAACATCTTTTTGAGGGCAAAGCACTTAATATAAATTGGCAAACATAGCACACATTTTTGCAATGTTATAAACTATTTACCAGATTTCTTTTACAGTGCGCTGGGTTTGTATTTGTTGCAGATAAACCAGACATTTATATTACAGAAGTGTAGCTATATATACACACAAACACATTTACTTCCTAAATGAGAAGCCTCTCTGGACAGCAACACTAAGCCATGGGCTGAGAGCCCCATGGCTCAATCCAGCTTTGACTGAGCTAAATGTAGCTTTTCCTGAACTCTGCATAGTTTTGATGACAAAAATTAAAATA
This sequence comes from Megaleporinus macrocephalus, assembly GCA_021613375.1. NCBI lineage: Eukaryota > Metazoa > Chordata > Actinopteri > Characiformes > Anostomidae > Megaleporinus > Megaleporinus macrocephalus. The sequence continues at coordinate 15,505,726 of CM038723.1, read as the reverse complement.
TACTCAGCAAAGAATAAAACAACAACTTAAACTCATACAAGTGATAGACATCAACTTAAAAGTTGTATTTAAATTACAGGGCATTAATCACTGATTTCATCAGCAAAACCGCCTGAGCATACAGTTCTACGCAAGACATTGAAATTACATGATTTACTCATTTTTTTTATATTAAATTTTTTGTGCAATAAAAATGGAATAGTATGTTGTGTTGACACATTTCCAGTTAGAAAACAAGCAAAACTTCAAATTTGATCAGGGTAGCTAAACATTGCATATAATCGTATTCTGAAATGCAGTAAAAAATGTTTTTAGAGTAATGGTTAATTATAAATGTACATAATGTTTATAAAGGTTGTTTGGAGAATGAGTATTTAAATCCTTGTTCAGAAATACAGAGTAGCAAAAGCTTGTACAAATGCTGTTCAGGTCAGCCTTACAGAGAATGTGCAAAAACTACACTAGTCCTACACCAACATTTGTGCTCCAAGCTCAAACTTTCAGCTTGTTGTCTGCCCAGAGTGGGCGAAAAATCCTCCCATAAGTAGCCTGCCTGCTCGAGGAGTACACATAGCTGCTGCTTAAAGATTTCACCAACCAGACAAGCTGATAATACACCATGGCTTGTCTTACTCTGTTGCTTGTGTGTGTGTGTGTGTGTGTGCATTTGGGAGTAGTGACTGAGATGTGTTAAGAAAGCAGAGGACAGAGGTTAACTCTTCACAAAATCTGTAGCTTCTGGCCACTGTGCGTGTATGACTGACTGGGTGGTGTTAAGTTGTTTACGTTTTCAGGACAACTGCACACCATACAACATTGCCTAAAAATGCGTAAGTCACTTCTGTTAAGTATGAGTGTGCCTTTAGGTGAGGGTTTTAAAGTCATGTACGATTTACTCTGAGGTTCAAGCTACTACTGCCTATGTATCTTCTTTTGCAGCCACATGCTGGAAGCTTTTTACAAACCACCAGCCATGTTGTCTCGACAAGTTCTGAACATTTCAGAATTCACTAATAGGATCGGAGTGAGAAGAGCCAAGAACTGAAAGGTTGTTCAAACCACTGAACCTGACCAGCATTTTGGTTGCCAGATAACAGTATCCAGATAACAGTATTATTGAAAAATGTTGAATGTGTTAAATTCCAGTATTAGAATTTGTGAAAAATATTGTCTAAAACGTAGCCAGGATATCTGCCTAAGGCATCAAGCTCACAATCTCCTGACAAGGGTAACACCTTGGGTGTGGCATTCAGAAGCCCAATGTTAACTACTATGACAGAGATTCAGATTACAGAACACCAATAAAATGAATGCATCCAAAAATAATGAAATATTTAAATTTGTGATTTGGAGCCTGATTTTGTTTAGACCATGAACATGGAGGCTATTGTTTGTAAGACCAATGCACTTAATGCAACTACAAGCCCTTTGGGCCCTGTCCTGGCTGTGGATTTTTGGATCTGTGTTTTATTGTTTTTACAGACATTTTTTAATTTTAACGCACATAAATACACATATATTTACGGGTATCCTAACATGTTTCCGATACGAAATTGTCAATTGTAATGAGCTGATTTAACAAAGTTAAATGTAACTATTTAGCTAACAAAAGGCAACATCACACCAAATCACCCGTAAAGAGAGTGACTTCGCTTTTTGTAGCATGTGTAAAGGAAGTCACTCTTTTGTATAAGTGATTTGATGTGATTTTGCATTCAATGGGCTAAATATTTTAGAACTATTAAAGGCTAAGAAACCAACAGGAGATGTCAAATATAACAGCAATTTTACTGTCTGTTACAGAGAGTTATTAAGCTGTCATAATATTGGGTTCAATCTAATCTTTAATACACCAGTGCTTACCAGATTAACTTGAATGTCAACATTTTCTATAGGGTTTATAAAGCACAGCTCATCTCACTTTCTTAATTGTGTGTTATTTATTTTTCTGTGGTTTTAGTTGATTCATCATCACAACTACAAGCCAATCTTGAGGGCAACAGTGTGTGACACAGGTGTGCTTTAACACTCTTCTTCACAACTTACAGAAGTTATTTTGTGTATTCATTTTCTGGTTTCATACATACTAATAACGATTAGCTCCAAAGCAGTAGTTACTTGGCAACCGGTGCTCAGCGGAATCATACAGTATTAAAAAAAATGCTAGACTGCTTCTCAGACCATAACAGATTGTGGCCCACCAAAAAACTCAGCTAAGGGCTGGCGAGGGGTAAATACTACTCTTGCTTTGTGGCTACCAAAGAGAGCAGACAACCCATTTAGTCTCTCCTCCTGACAACAGTGGCACTAGGGTGACAACCTCAACCTGTCTTACCAATGTGTCAGTACCAAAGGTATATGCAAACAATTAGTATGTTCAAGTGGACAAGTGGACGAGCTATTCTTATTAAATATTTATAAATGTATAAAAAATGTAAACAAAACTACCACCAGCGTAGGCACACCCCACCCCCACTCACTTCAAAAGACGGACATATAAAGAACTCAGACTGGACACAAAAAAAAAAATCAAGAATTGTTTAAAATATTCACACATTAGGCCAGGCCTTAATACATTAAAAAATATATTTTATTTGTTTGTGCCATGACTTTCAGACATGCTATGCAGTCATTACTGCAATGTTGTTCTTCAAACAGCTGGCAGTGGCATCTGGTTTGTTACGTCTTTAAGTAATGCATTGTTAATTACAGAAAAGTCTTTAGTCTGATCAACTAAATAAATTGCACTGTGCGTTTAATGCAACGTTTAATAGACACAGGCATAACACACCAAAACATGCTAGATAATTTGGCTAAAAGTTCTAGTAAGTTACACATCACAATCATTTAAACTTGAGCTACTAGGACTAGCCCACTTGCTATATAAAATACAGAATAATCTTATAATGTGTGTAACACTTCAATACAGTAATTTAGACTTAAATTAGTTTTCTATTATAAATGCTGGTCATTCGAAGCTGTTTTTAAATCTAACCCGGTTATTTTGTATAATACAGCCAATATTGACACAAAATTAAAGTTCTCCATAAAACAATCAACTAAGACTTAATACAGAGACTCAGAACTGAATTAAGTGACTTACGGACTCTTAATGAACAACTTACAGATCACTGTAAAGCTTTGGGAACAATACAAGATAGAGTGAAGTGGCTATTCATTATGGTTAAACTGTGTTTGCCTCTCTTTGCGCCAGTGTTGCTGGAGCTAAACATTTAAGAGTGGTACAGCCATAGGACCAGGACTAGGCACAGCTGCTGGTCTCCGTCATGACAATGTCTCCAATGTCCACGAAAAGGCTCTGGCGGCAGTGTTCCCATACAATAGAAGTGTAACTGTGACGTGTACTTACACCAGTACCGGGCGAACAGCATTGTTCATGTTCCCATAAGCAGCACGACCGAGCAACTCCCGAAAACAGCTTTCAGCCAAAGCTGCAGGGTTCTCCTCTCCTCCAGCCCTGAGAATGAAAAGTTGAAAAGGTAAAAAAAAAATGACACTTAAGGTTCAGGGCAATTTAACAGGGTACCCAAACAATCCTCTTGTTAACACCTTATAGCAACACATTACCCTACTGTTTCTACATACAGAAATATGTAAATATGCAGTGACTGAAAGATTAGGGAAAAAAAGATATGAGCTTATCCTGTCAAAGAATGATACGGTTAAGTATAATAAATAAATATGTAATCTACTGACCTTTAAAAAATAAACAAACAATGGTAATTTTATTGTCATTTATCCCCTTTTTACCTTAACAGATTTCTGCTGCTTATTTGTACATATGATACATGTCAAATAGTAATTAATAAATGATAAAACAAATTACATTTTATAGACCCCTTAGGCATGATAAGCTGGTGCTGCCCTGCTTGAGGAGCAATACTCTGCCTACTCTTTAAAGAAGTCCTTTGTTGTTGGTTGCATCACTGTGAAAATCGAACATTTTTTTAAAGGAGTTGAACAATTTTAAAGCTACACAAATTATTATTAATAAAGTATTATTATTACTGCTATTATTACTACTACTACTACTTTGGGAAGCATGAATTGCTAAGATAATTTTTAGATGCACAAAAACATGTTCACATAAATGAAGTGTTGTAGAATAATGCAATAAGTTATGCATTTAATAGAGCACTAAATAGGAAAATAATGGACTTGCATACATGGAAAGAGAGGGAGATAAAAAAACCCTACACACACACACACACACACACACACACACACACACACACACACACACACACACACACACACCCTAAATATACACAAACACTCACACATACACACCCAGATGTGCACTTGCATTCATGGACTGATGAGGACCGTCCAAAAAAAAAATAAAAAATTCATGAAAGAACAGACTATATTTAACATGAGGTCAGCTGAAAGAGTTCCTGCCACTCAGAATACAGGAAAACAGACACACAAATCTTGTAAGAGAAAGGTTACAGTGCATTTATGCACATTTCATATTTATTAGTTGTTTCACTCTTTACTATCCTCTCTGTATCTCTCTCTCTCCCTCTCTTTCTCATATATACACACACCCTCACACACTCATTCAGCTCACGTTCAATGCTGAAAAGCAATTAACAGGCTCAGATGCCCTTGACCAGTGAAAAAACACAGCTATAGAAGCCAGAACACAATAATATCACACTCTCAGTTTCCTCTCCTACACAGACGTGTGTATATGTGGATTTGTGTACCTTGAATTCCTATAACTGTAAGACAGCTTAGTAAATAATACATTTTGTTTATGTTAACATGTTACAAGCATGTGGGAAAAATATCAAACAATACTATCATGTTTTACCAATCAACGAAAATAACTAGCTAGCTCAAAGACCCTCGCTGATATGTCTCACCTGGAAAACACTACCATAAAAATGATAACTAGTGATAAATCTAACCTACACTTATAATCTAGCTGCAGTACATCTGGGGTAGGAATAACTTTGGTTTTATCTAGGAAAGTTTTATATTTGGTTTCATCACAGGAAGCTGTCAACTGTATTTGAAGGAGAGCACTACAGTGGCGCAGTCATAGCAATAACATACAATCAGCTGTGCTACAGATATTTTCAAGGAGCAACCAAGAGAACTGTGAAGTTAATAGTTAATACAAACATCCAAGATCTGTTACAGAATCAAACTGGATTTGTTCTCATATTTCTCTGAAATATATAATCAAACATATATATACATACATACATACATACATACATATACATATACATATACATATATATATATATATATATATATATATATATATATATATATATATATATATATATATATATATATATTTTTTTTTTTTTTTTTTTTTTTTTTTTTTTTTTTTTAATAACAAGCCTACATTAGCTTTGTTCTCAAGTCACTTGTTTTATAAATGCATCTCATACGCTAGTGCCTCCAACTGGAATCTGCCAGAAATACGAAAATATTACACTTTGCACTGTGCCATCTGATGCAGCTGATCGAGACAAATCCTGAACGTCTGGCCATTTCTTCATGTCTGCTACCTTGACAACAAGTGACACACGGTTTTAAAAAAACTTGGGACTCAATTGCCTTCTGAACACATGAAATCCTGCTGCACACATGCCACTACATATTCAAACACACACAAACAGACAGAAAAAAAGACAAGGACCTAATTTAAACGTGAAAAAAAGTTTATATTTGTGCATTAAGGCTTCCATCATCAGCATGATCTAACTCTTTTTTTTGTTCTTCGTCATCTGTTGCACACTCATTCTCTTGCTCTCTCTCTCTCCTGCAATCCACTTTTCCAATCTGACCTGAAAATACATTGCGCCTCTAACCTCTAAAAATGGCTCAGAATAGCAATCCTAAAAGGAGGCCCAAGTGTAACACAGTGAAGAACAAGAAGTCTGTACGATGCGCTCTGAATTTCTGCTGAAGCACAATGAAATAGGGGTAATGGAATCAGAACTATAAATGGTAGCCTTTTCTACTCAGAAAAAAAGCTCTATATTTGCAGCGCTTTTTTTAAAAGCAAAAACAAGATAACGTCAAAAAGCAAAGAAAGACTGTAAAGCTTAACTTTTTTTTTTTTTTATTGCTATTTATTTAGCAAATAAAGGTACAGGAAACTGTGGCTGAAACTCTTATTAATGCTTTTTTCTCTAGCTGCCTGGACTATTGCAACTTCTCATTGCCTTTAGCTCCTCTTTGTCTCACAAGCTCCAGATGGTCGAAACTCTACTGACCATCTTATTACTCGTACCAAGAATCACTTTCAAGACTATACAGTATTGTACACTTATCAAAATCCACATATACAAAGCTCTGAACAACCTTGTGCTTTTCTTATCCACCTGATTTATTGCTTTCCTACAAACCCACGCATGCTCTCAGGTCCTCCTCCGCTGGGCTACTCACTATTCTTTCATCAAACATTCAAACCTTATTGAGTATTCTCTAGATTTGCCCTCATCTCTGGAAGTCTGGAAGCCAGACTCTCTCCATACTTTCAAATCTGACCTCAAAGCTTCCTCTTCTCCAAACCTAAACTACTGTTCCACACAGGGTTTGCAAATCTTACAGTTGCAAGTCAGATTACATGTTTTCAATGCATCTTCTACAAGGAACAAACTTACATGTACATCTGAAGAAATTAGTGCATGATTTCCATTTACTCGCTGAATTTAACTAAAATCCTTAAAACATAAAATGTGCCATAACATTTGTACAGGCAACATATTTTTCGCCCAATAAGACTGTCCTGTAATCCATCATCTGTCCAGTAATCCATCCATCCATCCATCTAATCCGTTTATAAGAATAATCAATTTTATCACCTGTAAAATGACAGGTGACACAATCACACCCTAGTAAAAAAAATATTGTACGACTACCGAAAAACGCACCATGTAGTCTACATATTTGGACACCCACATAAACTTTAGACCTTTTTCCATTTTTCCCCTCCACATTTTTTGGTAATTTTTAAAATACATAAATATTAAAATTTTAATAACTACCCAGGATACCATCATTTGAATAATATGCATGTTCTTTCATTGAGTCATGTCAGAATTAAAGTTCTTTGTTGAAGGCTGTGCCTGGTGACATTTGACAAAGTCAGAATATATGGACAAAGGTTTTGCATTAAGCTGTACTTTTTTTTAAGCTAGCATATTTCATAACATGTTATCATTATTAATATGTTATGCACAGAACTATGGAAATTATAAACTTTATCAAACAAATACAAAACGAATATTATCAAACAAATGGTTTACTTAATCCAAAAACATTGAAATATAGCCATGTAATGTGACATGTTTAGACTTTATAAATTTAAAGAGCAGCTTCTAGTCAGTTGTTACCTCCTTTCCCTATCATTTAAATTTTTCAAAACTAATGACCTTATTTTTTAAGCCCTTACCTACGGGCATGAATAAGAAGCCAACTTTAGCCTTGCAAGCAATTAATGTTGTGTTTTTTTTGTGTCCAGGGAATTGAACAGTAGTCTATTTGAAGCAAAATGTTAAAATCCCTTGGATTTAAAAAATAGTACAAAGTACAAAAGCAACACATTAGCAAAGGGTGGGGGGATCTCACACAATGCACCTAAGTCATTCTGTCTTTAATGGTGGATTTAAGTTAAGTTGTGCTTGTGTTAATGTATGTATACCTGTCTGAGTCATCGCTTTCCTGCATGTTGAACAGCATGGAGGGAATGAGCTTGTCCATATGTTGAGGTTCCCAGATGATGGCCTGCAGTTCATCATTCACAGTCTTCCTCACTACTCCTTGCAAACCTTTAATACCAGCTATACGAATCCTATACACCGACACACACAAACACAAACATACATTTATTAAAGTTCATAATAAAAGCCCACATATTATAAAATATTTGCCTGATTATTTCTTTGGACAGAACCATAAAGAGATTCAGCACAATCTTAAGAGATTCAGCACAATCTTAGCTAATAAAACGTCATTTCATAAATATTGTTTCACACTATTTGTCAAACCACAATGCCATAAAAAGTCACCAAAAAATACCTACATGAAAACCTTTCATTTTAGTTATTTGGAGTTATTTGGTGGTGACCATGGCGGCCATTTTTAAGTCAGCTATTTTGGATCCAACTTTTGTTGTCATGTGGCACATCAAACTTCTTGGGAATTTCACAAAAAAACAATGGTCTTGGTTTTAACGTAACTTTATTCGTGCATGAGTTATTTACAAGTTTCCATTGTGTTGGATTGTCAATGCAACCCTCTTCACCCACTCTTAAAACACACTGATAGCAACACCGCAGGAGAAATGCTAGCACAGGCTTCCAGTATTCATAGTTTTAGGTGCTGCACATCTCGTATCTTCACAGCATAGACAATTGCCTTCAGATGACCCCAAAGATAAAAGTCTAAGGGGGTCAGATCGGGAGACCTTGGGGCCATTTAACTGGCCCACAACGACCAATCCACTGTCCAGGAAACTGTTAATCTAGGAATGCTCGGACCTGACACCCAAAATGTGGTGGTGCACCATCTTGCTGGAAAAACTCAGGGAACTTGTGAAATACCCAATTAGTTTCCTGTATCACATGACCCTCTTCCCATTAAAAAAACAAAAATTGGATCCAAAATGTCCGACTTCAAAATGGCCACCACTGTCACCACCAATCTTGAAAAGTTTATACTAATGTGCCACAAACAAGAAGTTAATATCACCAATCATTCTTATTTTATTAACGTGTATCCATATAAATGGCCCACCCTGTATATCTACTAGAGACAGATTTTATCTGTCCAGTATCATTCATTTTACTAAAGTCCTGGATATATGGAGATATTTGGAGTACATTATTTAGTATCGTGACATTCTGGATCATTGACTGTTACAATCTGATGAAAATTCTTGTATTTTTTAATATCTCAGTTAGGGGTCTGACATATCATATCGTATGCAATAATAACAACATTTTGTCGCAGTTGTGTATTCTTGAAATATTTTTTTTAATTCAATGTTTTGTCATATTGCCAAGAGTATCGTTATCGCAAAAATACCATGAAATATCATAATATTATTGTAGGGCCATATTCCCCACCCCTATTTCTGTGCATAGAAAAAATGCACAAAGAACACAAAAGAAAAGAGTCAGTGTTTTATTTTTTACAGTACCTTTTTTGTCTACATCATGATGCAAAAATCACTCAAATCTTCTAAATGACATTCAATGAATAGCTGTCAAGCTGTGTCATTTAGTGCTGGAACAGCAGTTCTTAAGCCTCATCAGTAGACTTTTTTTCTTTTCTGTTTTCTTCTTTCTTAAAGAGAGCAAAAGACTCTCCCACCATGAATTTCCCAAGGTCAAAAATTTTGAGTTGCATATACATTTTGATTCGCAATTAGTTAATCCGGGTACCCATTTTCTGACACTGTGAAAATTTCCATAATGTCAAGAAAACCTACACAAAAATAATAGATACACTTACTAGACACTTCATTAGGTACACTTACCTGGTTTGTACAATTAATGTTTATTATATCCACTCATCATACAGGCACACTGAATAATTTGCTACCCCGTTCTTAACTGGTTCTTAACCCCCACAAGACCACCACAGAGTGGGTTCTATTTCTATTTACAAAGAAAATGAAACAACCCCTGTTATTAGCAATGTGTTTGCAGTTTGTTATAGAGGGGTTTAGTTCACATTTACCATTTACAATTACAAATTCAAAAAGGCCAAACCAGTAATAACAGTTATAGTAATAATAGTAATAACAGTAAGATTATTAAGTAGTAACTATTTACAAAGTTCTGTTAGGCACAATGATTATACAGGTGCGCACACACACATACACACACACAAACCTGGTGCGTGTCTCTGGGTCTTCATGCGTAGAGTGGCACATTGCACTGAACTGGGAGACGAAAAAATCATAACGGCGATGATATGAGGGTGTATCCTCCTCAATGTTTGCAAACTTCACAAACTGTATAAGGAAAAAAAAACACAGATACACACACATTTTAATATTCATTGCTAAATTCTATAATTACATAGCAGCACAGTGCTGGGCAATGTCTATACCTTGATACCAACATACTGTTATAAGACTATTTTATTAATACATATATTCATTTGCTTTACATTTACAATAGTAAATGTGGTTCAGTGGTTTCCAATCTGGTCATCATGCCCCCCTAGATGGTCCACATTTGTGTTCCAACCTGTCACAACAAACAGGGATGGAGGAGTCTGGGAGGCCGCCTTTAAAAAGACTGGGTTGGGCACCACTGCCTTAAGTGTAATCAGAACACCTTAAACCCCCCATTTCCGTTCCTTATTCTCATTACATCCGTACTAGTTCCAGAGATGTCATGGAACAGTCTGATCAGTGTCAGAAATGGAAGATGTTCATGGAGAAGCAACACCCAGAAAGAACAGATTCTGAAATGTTATCAATATCACCCAGTATTACTCACAGGTTTTCAACAAATTCTAATATTCTAATAAACAATCACATTATGTACTGCCTTCAAGGTTTGCAATATATCTTTGGCAGATCGCTTACCCTGTTCTTTAGCTGTAGTACGGATGATTTGCAGAGAGGTAAATCTTTACATTATGGCAAGCTACCAACATCTCAGCCCTCAGCTTAAACTGCTCCTACTAAACTGCTTTATTTCACTCCTAGTTCACTGGTGTCAGGTCAGAGACAAAGACGTCTCTATCCTTCTCAGTTCTCCCATGCCTCAGTGTTTGCTTTAGTCTCTCTCTCTTTCTCTCCCTTACTTTCTCACATTCACGCACTCCATCTCTTTCTCTCACTCGCTGAAAGGCTACATTGTGTAATCTGCAATATGTGTGATAGGGGCGATATCTCAGTGGGACAGTTGATAAACTGTGTGCGAGTAAAACAAACCACTGCACACTGCACCGCTACTTTGAGCATCTGCATTGTCGAACCTCTGCTGATGCTCATCTGGACTAGGAAATGTTTTGATTCATATATTGTCAGTTTTAGCTATATTTTTAACAATATATTTTAAACAATGAGCCATCCATAATACAGTGCCTACAAAATAGCACTGTTCCTGTGGCCAAGCAAGTTTTTTTTTTTTTTTATAAATTCAAATTATTCTTGTTATAGTAATTGCAGCGTGTGTCATTTGCTGAGTGCTCTCTTGTTGTAAAATGGAATAGCAGTATAAAATCAATAAAAGTAAATAAATAAGTAGTTTATTGGGAAATGTTATTTGCTTGACATTTACAATATTGTGTAAGATTTCCTTAATGCAATGGTTCCCTACCTGTCCTTTGCTCCAATGCATTGTTTGCTTTATTACATTACAATATAATGCAATCTGATAAGCAATTAATTGCTCAATATTTTTAGTTCTTTACTAAAAAAAAGGCAAACACTATGTAAAATTTGTGTTCTGCCTATATGGCATTTAAATTGTGCCTGCAATTGATTCATATGGGCAGAGACAGTTTATTACTGAATTAATTTAACATTTGTGATCATCAAAAATAAGTTGACTTTAACAAACACTAGGCATTCAAACCAATATTTCTGGCAGTTGTTTCATTTTGGTATTGCGCACTATGATACTGCACTTGTGTCAAAACTGAAGTCAAAATTTAAATCTGCCCTTTACATTGTGTGAAAATTCCATGATGTATAGACCAACAGAAATAGTAACATATGTCTTAGAATTAAATTATGTTACCTTAATTTATATATATATAGCAATATATCATAAATTGTTCCTATTCTTTTAATATTAATCTACTTCAGTTTTGTCTCTTTTTCCTCTTTTCCAATCTGAAGTCTGACTGATTTAACACCTCTCATTGGTTCACTTAAAGAGCAGTAGCTTAACTTATGTAATGCAGAAGTGGGTGCTGCTTAATGCAATTCCTGACCAGCAGAGAGAGAGTGAGACATATATAGGAATATAGACAAATTATTACACCAACCAACATGGTGCAGGTTATGCTATGCTTTTTGCTTTTTTTCTCATTTTAAAGTTACAAAATAACTAGATATCATCATCAAACTGATTTCATTATCAAATTTAATCACATATAATCACATGTTATATGCTGAGTGCATTTCATGAGTGAATATCAGTCGATCACTTTCCTAGAGAATTCCAAATCATGACAACCAAACAACCGTGTTATACAAACAGGTTTGATGACTAAATTTCATAACGGTAAAGTGCAAAGTCTGATGTACACAATAGCAGTGGGGGTTAGGACCTCGTCTGAATATTTGAATTTTCAAATACATATGAAATCTAAAAACATTGAAGGGTAAATTGAATAGTAAATTATAAATTAAAAATATATTTTTTGGAATTTGTCTGAAACTGCCTTATAAATTCAAATATCAAGTCTGCATTAGGATCTAAAATGACACAGGCAATGACTAAAGCAGAGTTTTATAGCAGAGACATCAGGAAGAAGTTTAAAAGAGACAGATGGAAAGATTGAAAAAGAAATGTTAAAAAACACACTTTTCTGACACAGAGTCTGGCATTTCATACCTACTACTCACCTTTTTTGCTAATTCCATTAGCCTTCCCTTTCTCCTCTATCCTGCTTGCTCTCTGCACTTCTTTCCCTTTTCACTCATCACTTCCTCACCCTCTTTCTTTCTCCAACCAACCTTCCAACCTCTGTTAAATTATGCAGCATGTCTCCTGTCCAAAGGCACCACTTCGGATCCCTCTAAACTAACCTCTTGCAGACACATGGAGAAATAAGCATATGCAAGTCAGGAAAGTTTTTTCCTATTGTTAAGAATTTTATCAGAAATTTCAAATATGTTTTAGAAACATCAGGGGCTTTAAGTTTCAGGTTTATAGCTCTATTCCCATTCACAGAGAGAGGAGTGTGGTCTTGTGTGACTGGAAATAATTGCCTGTGGCTGTTGCCAAGATGGTCTGCCAAGTGAACAGACTTTCCTATAGGGACTCTGGAACCACCATGTACAGCAGTAAGACTGGACAGCTTCAGCACTCAACAGGGCAAATCACGCATCAGAGGTAACCAAACAGAACGTCCAAGTAAATACATTTTGTCATATTCTACAGGGAGAGAATTTTTGTTTAAGCCCGGCACAATGCAGGGTCAAAGCTCAATAAATTTTGACTTGGACAAGGAGTGTGGAAAGACTTTTTGCAATGGCTGCAATTTCTTTGCAATTGCAGCCTTCCTCACTAATGCAACTACACTGTAACCTACTTTGGTAATATCTGTAACTGTCCAACATAGTCAGTCAAAGTTGTTCTATAGTGCTACTGTCATTGATATTACTAATATTGTCAACTGTGTTTTGCTTGTAATTAATTACCTAGAACAAACTTAACAGCACTGAGAGGAGTAGAGGAGCTGGGCTTCAATGTGAAATTATGAATGGTATGAAGGATTAAAAAAATTATAAAACTAGGAATATGTGTTGATAATGTTTAAAAATGTGACAACACTATTAGCTCAGAAGTACGTGTACACAACAATGCTCGGTGAACACATTTCACACACAGCCCTCTGTGATCCACTGTTATTCCAACAGCCTAAATACCTAAACGTGAAGATTGATGTGTTTTAACTGTTCTGTTGTAATGGCAATAAGGCGTCATATATGTTTATATAAGCGAACCATTTTTGCATGAGACTTAACTGTTTGTTCTCATTGGCAGCTGAAAAAGTACACTGGTGATCTGTAGTTATTTGGTTTTAAATGTCCCTTGCGGTAATGCTTCAATATAAATTGCGTTGTGCCACAAGTTTGAACACAACAATGCCAAACTTGTATCTGCGTAGCTCAAAGCATCTGCATTCACATCCTTGCGTGAAATGTGTTTCAGGCCTTATTCTATTAAAATTATATTTTTTCTGCTTGGTAGGTTACTTATCATATGACAATTTATAAGGTATTTAGCTGTGTGGTCTCCACTGTCTTTACATCGGTGACAATGACACCAGTGGTGTGGAGGTTATACATACAAACATACATACCATACATACATTATCTCCAAAATTGCAACTTTACAGGAGAAACCAAAAAACATACTTTACTTTCAGTACAAGTCAATGGAACCAAATATTTTTCCAAGATATTTTGGAGCATTTCTGTTGGTCCATTCATCACGAAATGTTCGCAAATGTAAATAGCCATTGGCGTGTTTAAATGATGTAGAAAACTCAAAATCAACAAAAAATATGTATGAATATATATATATATATATATATATATATATATATATATATATATATATATATATATATATATATATATATATATTGTGTTACGTATCCTAATTTCTTTGTTAAACTATAAGAATGACTTACAGAGTTGGTGCCGAGTACTTGTAAGTCTGGTTCCTTGGACTCCAGAAGCTTGGCAACCATGTGTAGAAAACTTTCCACAAATGGTTTAATACTCTGAGAGTGACAAGCCATCAGCAACTGATCCAGTGCTTCCATCGCAATCACCACATACCTATACACCCGCACACACACAAGCTTAGTCACGCTGTTTCAAGTACATAATAATTAATAATCAGTACTGGCACACAGGCATTGTGTAACACACCCGTAACGGTGTCGGACCACATCTCTGCTGAGGCGCTCTGCAAGATATTCTCCAATCCGGTCCAGTTTCTCTGGAGCAGATACAGCAAAAAATGTCAACTTCTCCATATCTGACTTCACCAATCCATCCTGGAGAAACAGAGATAGAGAGTGAGCAAGTAAATGCCAAAGAGTAAGAGAGAGAAAATTTAGCTGTGGGAATTCCACTAGGCTCATATCATTACTAATGGTGAGAGTCAGCAAGAGCCGCTTTAACCCATAATCCTCCTGGAGCACTCCCCACCTACAGTTCTCAGGCTGATAATTTACTTAATGAGTTTCTGACCAGCACCCAGTGTGTGGGTGTGCTTTGGCATTCCAAGTGACACTTCGTCACATCATTCAAAATAAAACCCTCAAGAAGTGTATGTCTGTGTGGGTGCACTGAGCAGGAACACTGCATGTTTTTCGTTAAAATAGGGGTGCCATAAAAGGGGTGAGTTGGGGTTCATGTGCTGAGGATGGGCTGGGGCAGACCAAGGGGTGGGGAGAAGGGGGTGAGATATTACAATGCATTGTAATATCTCTTTTTTTCATAAATAAACTTTTATCATCCCAAAAAATACTTGCATAACAACTCATGATGAATGTTGTGTTACAGACTGACTGAAAGTTCCTTGCTTAAAATTTTGACAACATGGAATAAAAAAGGATACAATCAAAACTGCACAAACTATATGTATAATTGTTTCAACCATTCAACAACACACTCTTGGGTAAAGAAAAAATTGGCCAAGCTTAAAGTACTGCTAAAAGACTGCTCTGGCCTAGTTACAGTCATGATTTAAACCTTATAGAGAATACTGTCACACATTACTTGACAATTGTTTACAGTTGTTTGAAGCCATCAGTGCTGAGTGGAACCATGCTGACTGTTCTTGTTGTAAAATTTTACCTACAAAACTTAAAAAAAATAAAGCAAAGCTATGCTCTACTAAGTCTGTTGGTTGTTAAGACCATTAAAAGCTTGATGTTTTGCCATTTTGGCCTTGGGTCATATTTTTTGCTAGGGACTGTATATATAAACTTAAATATGGCAACATCAACGTCTACATGATTATATTTTTCATAAAAAAAGTTTAACAGCAAACATGGATTATGATCTGAGACAGCAGAATCTATGCATGGTCTTTTCAGTTTGTGTGAGTCCGTTATCTTGCATGCATTTCAGACATTTCATTACCTTATAATTTTATTATCTATTTTGAGATTTTTTTAAAGAGATTCCTTCTATGTTTAAATGTTGGCACATTTGTGACAGGTTCAGCTAAAGGGGAATAAAATGAGGCAAGGGGGACAATGAATAAAATGTTTTACAATTCTACCAGTGCCTATATACCAAACTGAGTCTATTATAATAGCGAGAGAGAGAGCGAGAGAGAGAGAGAGAGAGAGAGAGAGAGAAAGAAAATGTATGTGTGTGCCTGTGTACATGTGTGCTAACATGGTGTCCTACCTTTGGGTCCTCAGGGAAAATGTTATCCACCAAGCGTTTATAACGGGGCCGACAACGCCCACAGCATCCACACACACCTGCAGGAAGAGATGAGATATCTTTTAATATGCGTTTACACACACACACACACACACACACACACAGCCCTAACAGCTGAGATCTTATGAGCGGCCATGCAGCTGCAGGCTTGAATTCATGCATTTCTTTCTGAATTCAGGTGATTTATTATAAAGGAAATTTCACTACATCACCAGAAAAGGAGGAAAAAAGAACAAGGGGTCATACAGACTAGAGGTGCTTGCGGTTTATCAAACACTTTATTAACCTCACGCCAGGATTCTGATACTGCAATAACAAGTATTCAGAAATCTGTTATGCTGAAAATCAATGTAGAGCCAATATGGCTGTAATGGGCTCAGATTCGTGATTCTGCTACAACACCACACAAGTGCCATGGCATTGCCAAGAATGCACTGTTAAAGAGAAATTCCAGATAATTTAGCCTTTTTATTTACAATCCTAAATGACTGGTGTAATTTCGGTATACATTCAATTCTGATTATGGTTTCATTTGATGTAGATAACACTCTCTCTTTTGAGGCCATGAACAGCGTGAGCTAGATTTGTGTTAGCTACAACCAAAAACAACGAAGAAATGCTTCTCTGTTCTCAATGTTACTGTGACAGGTCAGGTGAGATCTCCGTAGCTTAAGTCATTGGGCTACAACATTGCGCTACTTTCCATATTACACATGTGACAACACAACAAAGAGCATAATTTCTCCAAGCTGAAACTTTAAATTCTTCCACATATAACTCAGAAATGCGCAGCTCAGAGCCCCGTTTGGCCTGTTTTTAAATGTTTAATCCATTTGAAACTTGCAAGAAAGGTCCAATTGCTCCTCAAATCCTAACCAGGGAAAGCTTGTTGCTGTGTCTACTTTGGATAAAAAAAAAACTCAAACATGATCATTGTATTCAATAAAATTAATTAAAATTTACAGACACATTTTTAGTTCTCAGAAATCACGCTGATTGCTCCCTTTTGCTCAAACAATGAAATTAGTCTGAATATTCCTAACATCGACCCATGAACACATTTCTGGCGTCATGAAAGTTTCCATACAAACTCTGTGAAAGGGGAGAAATGTTTAAACACAAATACACATAGCACAACCATGACCTGTTTTAAAAGACTTGAGGTGAACTTCATACAAGACTGGATTTTCTGGTCCATAAAACCAGCTCCGTGCATTAGCACATCCTGCATCCTGCACCCAACCGGAGGTCACATGGAAAATACATGCTTGTCCATTAGCGGTGTAAGAAAATATTGAAATATCGAATATCAGGATATTGTTTCGTGAGACTGTATCGATTCTCAAAAACAAAGTATCGATACACAGATTTCTGGCAGAAAGAAAAATCAGTGTGTGTTGTGTTTAAACCTCTGACCACTAGATGGCAGAGTTGTAATCCATTTTCAGTTCTACTCCAACATTAACAAGCAGCACAAGGGCGCAATGCTATTGTAAACATTGGCAAACCTGTTCATGACATGGTGTTATTTAATAGTAGGATTTGAAAAATCACAATATATTACTTTGCTTGCAATATCGCAATATATTGTGATATATTGAATCGTGACCAATATTGTATCGCCAGGTTCCTGCCAATACACAGCCCTAAAATACATGTTAAACAGGGGAATTCATTAAAAAGAAATATGCATAATCAATAGCAGAGTTAAAACCACAGTAAATAAAATAAAAATGACACATAGTGTCATTAGTTCTGTTAGGTATTTTTACCTGACATTAGCTGTATTACTGGTAATATAAATATAATGTCAGCAAATTGAGCCTTCCCCTGTATAAATAACCACTGTGCCTACACTGCCACAGAATCGTTCGACCTTCAGCAGGCCTCTGCAGCCATCTGGCCAAGCAGCCAGACATATCGCCAAGAGAGCAATCATACTCTCCTTTGCCAGTAGTTACAGCAATGATGATGCGTTTATTGTGAGCATGTGCCTCTGTTTAGTGGTGTGTGTGTGTGTGTGTGTGTGTGTGTGTGTGTGTGTGTGTGTGTAAGAACTAACAGTTCTTATTTCTGTGTGTGTGCGTGATGCTCTGTCTGAATGGCTGTTTAATAATTAAAAGACGGAGGAAATCTGAGAGTATCAGAACAGCCACCAGGCTCCTCTCATATTCAACACCTCTCTCTCTTTCGATCTCTCTCTCAATCTCTCTCTCTCTCTCGACTTGAACTCATTTACTCTCCTTCCATTTTGTGCCTGTGAGTTGGAGATGGGGGCATTGTAAAGTGAGAAGTGGAAATGGGGTTGACCATTATCAAACATTTGATACACTTATTGAGAGGGAGATGAAGGGGTAGGGGGAAAAGAGAAAGAGGGGATGAAAGGATGTGAGATGCATTATTTATACTAGAATTTGTGCTATATTCCAATTTTAACTTATTCAACTACAAGAGCCCATGTTTTGGCCTAAACTACATAACTTACATATTAGATTCAGATTAGGGTCCAGGGGGGAAATAATAAGAAATAAAATTCCTTTGAACTTAAGTGTGTTGATATGTGATGCTTCTCTTTCACTAATCATGATTATGTTGATGCGCTTATTTATGTTACTTCAGATTTATACAACATAAACCTGCATTTAATTAATTGTTTTTACATTGATTTACTGACTGTTATATTAGCCAGTCCGTACAAATTACCCTATTTACAGGGTTAGTTGTCACATTTGCACACTTGCCAGTTTCAGTTTCAACTGTTTACAAACATAGTTTATATTTTTTATTTGTAGCAAAGATGTGCATGTGGCATGCATTAACAAAACTACATCTTGCTTAAAAACCTTTTCAAATAATTTATCAAAATGTCAACCCCACCCTGAGTTACAATAATACTGGAATATTTTTATCAGTTTTAATAATCATAAGAATTAAATATTTAGCCAGGATCCAAACAAGTCAATTTCACTTCACTTACACAACAATTATTTTTTAAATAATAACTAATAAAATAATCAAATAAATTAAAGTGATCTGCAATTTCTGCTGTATTCTAAGAGAAATCGCAACACCATAGCAAATACACACAGTGAGCCAGTAACACACCACACACACACCCACAAACACATGTACCCAGTGTGCTTAGAATGAAGGTCCTTTGCCTGCTGTGACTGTATCTGAAGGTTCCGTCTGCCTCAGAGCGTGGTACCTGCCTGTACCTCCTCATCATGATCTATGACCTCCGACCTTTTTCCACAAAAACGGCACAAAGCGACCTTTCTCCTCTCCAAACGGAGTGCACAGAGAACACAAAGTGAGGCAGAGAGTCAAGCGCAGGTGCACCCAAATGAGAGGAGCACACCTGTATCAGCTCCGCCTTCTACCTCAAGCAATGACGGCCAGGCTTGTGGGCCAATCACACCACTACTTTACCTGCTAACACCTGTAATTAAAAACCAATCCGACAGAAAGCTTTTTCCAGCCGGCATATGTGTGTGTGTGTGTGTGTGTGTGTGTGTGTGTGTGTGTGTGTGTGTTCACCTGTGTTGGTTTACAGCTCACCTAGTGACACAACACTGAATATGTTCCATTTGAACCGTATAAGAGCTTTTAAGACTGTTGTGAAATGTAATTTTTTTTTGAAAAATACTTACAGATTAAAAGATTGACACCTTCTGTTCAACTGCCATGAGAAATTAAATAAATCCTCTATAGGGAACAGACTTAAACATATAATATTTCAGCTTATTTGTTGAGTTTAATACCGCTTCAGCCAGTTCCAGCTCCAGTTTCCAGTTACATGGGTGTGACTGCTGATGAAAGTGATCCTTAGTATTAATATAAATTTTTTTTAAAGTTTCCATTTCCAATTGATTAAGTAAAATGCCTTGATTTTTTTGATTAGCAGTCAACACAATGTTCTGAAGCCAGACAATGTATCAGGGCTGATTTAGAACATGGACTACTGTTCAAAGAAAATTTGTAAAAAAAAAAAATCAGAGTGCAAATCAAATACTTTTGGTTAGAGAGCGCTAGATAAGCAGTCCTTCTCGGCTGTAGGAGACGTGGCATTCTGCCAATTAATAATCTACCTGGATTCACGCTATGCCGTTCCTAGTAGGAAATACTTTTCAGATGTCGCTCTTCCGGAGCTGTACCAAGCGGTTTACGCTCACATAGACCAACTTCTAATTTTGTTAAAAATATTATGCTGTTTCACATGAGCCCGTTAAAAATGGTAATAAACCAGTTTCCACCATGTTTCATGACTTGCTTGCGCTAATAATATGTATCCCTGCTGTGACACATAGCCCCGCCCTCGATCAGTATCAGCTATTGGCTGATCGCGCTAAAGGTGATTGGAATCGCCCTCAAAAACGCTGATCGGTCTATCTCTACTTTTGATGTATTTTAACACACACAGATCTTGAAAAATATCTTTGAGATCTTGATAAATATAAAAAACACTATTGCAAATTGCAAGTCTAGTTTTAGAGAGAGTGAAGACTCTGAGGTGTCTGAGGCTGTGGGAGATTTTAGCATACATTTTACATCAAGCAGTGACACTTCAAACCACAGCATTGCTGCTGGAGTTCCCATTAGCAAGCTACTACGAATATGTTCAAATGTCTCTTCACTGATTTATTTTTTTATAAGTGTGAGAAAAATCTAAAAAGGGTTGAATGTTTTATATAGGTGCTTATTAGAAAATACATGAAATAATGAAAAATGAAAAATAAATAAATAAATAAAAAAACTTGCATCATTTACAATTGACCAATTTAGGAGAGCAAATGCATTTGAAAGTCTTTATTCAATTAGTAAGAGATGAACATACCCATGTTTTCAACACCTGCGTTGTGTAACTATTTGAGCGGCTAATGCTGTTAATCGCTTGAGTTGCTCTAAGTGTTATTTCAATAGTCTCCAGGGGTCACTTTTGCATAGTTCATGTTGTTTTACTATCATTCTAAACACAAAGTGCCCAAGGCCTCAGGTTAAAGAGCAATGCACTGTGCTGGCAGTGTTTGTGTCTGTGTTCACCTCTGCATAAATACATTTTCTCTGTGTTTATTCAGACACCATCCATAAAGTTTTAAACATTCTGAACCTGTATATGTACAGACAGGAGATAAATTAAAGGAACAACCAAAGCAAGAGAGGAAACAGGACAGGTACAGATGCTCTCAGACAGGTGTACTGCATGATGCAGTCACACAATTGACATAACAATATGTTTTGTGGTATGTATAAAATTTTTGACCTTGGGTCAAGAAAAATATTGAAGTTACATTGAAGGAATGTTCAGTGGTTTGGTCCAAAAGACTGCTCATGTATCTAGTGTTTCAAAGGGAACTTCAAAGGGAATAAAGAGACATGCATTTAGATAAACGCTGGGTGTCATTTGAATTTTAACAATTTCCATTCAGATTCCTGTTCAGCAATATGACAAGATATTTGTTAACATATAGTCTAGTGCACATGTCATTCATCAAGAGACTGGTACAGACCTGAATGCTACAGTGAGAGGGTTCAGAGGCTTCGTTATACTGTGGGGGACATTTTTCTGGCATGATTTGGAGGGTTTCAGTACACAAGTTATTCTGACTGATCATCTCCATCCTATGATGAAATATTTCTATCTTGATGGAAGTGGTCTTTTTCAGGATGACTAAACAGATTTATTAATAAAAAAAATTATATAAATTGCATGATATGGCCTCTTTAATTACCAGAGGTAAGTTGCGCCAACATGTTTTTATTTTGTTTTGTTTTTCTATCTGTGCTACCTAGAGCACGAGTTTCACTGTTTGTTTCACATGCTTGTTTTTCCTCTAAAATCAATCTCAAAAGATCTTAAAAAAAATAGTGTTCCATCACCCCAGGACAGTTCCAGGAACTTACAAAAACTATGGCTATATACACTCATTTGTAGTGCAACTGGTAAATTTATCATGTATTGTATCAGTGTATTCAGTAAATATATATGTGTATATGTGTACGGGTGTCTGTGTACATGTGGAAACAGGTAGATATTATGTAAGAGTAAATGACCACTGATTACACAATATTAAACTGCATCACCAGACAGTCATACACTTTCCCTTTAAGACTGTCCAATAACACTCACAAACACAGCTGGTCAATGACAGGCCCCTTACACAGTCAGAAGCACCAAGTATGAGTCACCAACCCCACCCGTCAACTGCAAGCACTAACTATGAGTGACAATCTCACTGACCAATCAGAGCAACCAGGAGCTAAACAGCCAACTACATACTCCTATTCACAGGAGAACTGAGGCTAGGAGCAAAATAGGGTCACGGATAAGACAGAAAGTTATATGCCATATTCCCCTTCTCTCTCAAGTTAGTACACCCTTTTTGCCAGCAAAGGAGAATAAACAAAAGAAAAAAAGAAAGAGAGACACTTTGTACATAAGGCTTTGACAATACAAGTGCAACATTGTACTCACTACAGCACTGAAATTAAATAACTTGAAATAACTATAGAAATAAAAACAAAATCGTGCCTCTCTCCCTTAAACACAGACACAGCCAGTGAGCGCAGTTTTACAAGTGTCAGAGCCTTCCGAATCCATAGCTGCATGTGTCCATTGGCCCTTCTCTCTCTCTCTCTCTCAAACTCCACCCCGGCCCCCAATACACCTCTCCCCTTCTTCTGACTCCTTTATCCTCTCTCTCTCTCCCTCAGTGTTGAGTGATGGAGGTAGTGAAACTCTTTTAACACACACACATATTCATCAATAAGAGGGCATACGCTGCCAATGTCTAGCATTGCTGATAAACAGCCTCCCAGCTACAATCCCCAAATGTCCTTGCTCCTGAAGCATAAAAACTGAAATATCAGCCTAAAGCTCCTTCCACTGCTGAACCTGCCATTGTTGCATTAACTGTTCTTGAGGAATGCTAAGAAATAGCCTAGGCAATAAAAACATATGCAAAAATTACTATGATAAATTATCTGAACTCAAAAAATACAATAAAAAGATCAATTATAGAGAGCCTGCAAACAACAGAAACAAATGTATATTAACTGCACAAACCAGGAGTGTCCATCGTGCGGCATTCAGTCCGAAGTTAAGCCATGAGCTGAACAGTGGATCTGACCTGCTAACCCCAAAAACAGAACAAACTACAGAGAGTTTACCTGTTTGGCCCTGTTTGATGACAAAAGTGCAGCACAGCATATCATATGTTTAATACTATTAATTGTTTTAACAGATTTTGACAGCATTTTTAAATATTACACTCTTTTTTTCTTTTGTTTGGCACTGAAGTTACAAGTTTAACATTGCTACCAAACACACACATAGAACATCAATGACAAACAGGTAGACTTTGTAGAATAGTCTGATAGCAGAAATTCTTAGGCCACAAAAAGTAAGGAAATTTGTGTTTGATAGATTATTACTAATTATTAATGATTATTGTAACCATACTTTTGGAAAGCCTATTAATTTCCCTTTTACATTTTTTTAATTTAATTTAAATTTAACAATTAATACATTTAACAAACATGAGCCTCAGTAATTTGTGGAAGAACTATACACAGCCACAACAGCCTGGCACCGCCTCCTCATGTTGGTCACTCTGGCATTAACAGCACGCCCAAGCTGATCCCACAAGTGTTTAATGTGGTTGAGGTCAGGAATGCTGGCTCTCCACTCCCAAATTCTGGAGATAGTCTCTGATAAACACAGAGTTCGGTCCCAGACTGTGAAGATGGGATTTTCACTGGTTGGAGAATTTCATCTCAATATCTCTCTGCATTAAGACTGCCTCCAATGATGACAAGCCTTGTTTTTCCAGTGAGGAAGATGCTATCCAACATCACACTGCCTCCACCAAAATATGCTATTTTATCAGTGCAGCAATCAGCATAGTATTCTCTGTGTCTTCTTCACACTTTGACCCTACGATCCAAATGCCGTAGGCAGAATCTGGACTCATGGCTGAACATAATGTTCCTTCACATGTTCAGGTTCCAGTGCACGTGTTGCTGACACCAGCCCACTCCTCCTGTATAGGTGATGGGCAGTCAGGGCAGACGTCCTGGCAAACCCAATGAGACCGTAGACTGACTGGGTGCAGTCTGCTCTGAATTGTATGGGCAGAGAGCTGTCGGCCATATCGTCCTGCAAATTTGTAAAAGACATCATACAGTACCTAAGGTTGAGGAAGCAATCTTTTTGGTGTGTTGTCTTCTTGGGCCTGCCTCGCAGCCTGTCCCTCACATCCTGACTGTTATATGGAACTTGTCCTTCAATTTGGAGAAGGTACTAGGGCTCACTCCAAATGCCGCAACTTGGTTTTGCGGAACACATGGGCATGATGATTCTTGGAACAGACACCTACTGACCACTGTAGCAGGGCCCATGCTCACAGGCACCTGATTGGCAGCTGATCTGGGGGTATCAGAGACAAAGCTGCTTGGCAATGGCAGAGAAGATTTAGCAAATTTTTCAAGTGCAACTCTCATCCTAAACTCTACTGCTCATCCCACAAATGCATGTTCCTTACAAATGTGGTACCATTTAAAAGGAAAATTAACAAGCTTTCCAACAGTATAAGATTTGTGCAAAGTTTATTTATAGTGGCAAGAAAAAGTATGTGAACCCTTTGAAATTATATGGTTTTCTGTATTAATCGGTCATAAAATGTGATCTGATCTACACTGGAGATCAAAAATAAAGAACAAACACACAATTTCCTAAATGTCAAGGTCACTATGTAGCTCTGTGTAAATTTATCCTAACAGGAGTTTAAACATATTTCATGAGTTGCATATATTCTAAAGCACAGTATAAAAGAATTTAATGAGGTATTTGAAAAAGAACACTGATCAAAATTAGAGAACACTTTCAAATACCTGCAAGTAGTTGGTGTTAATCTGGCACCTGGTGCTAATTTCCTTAATTATTTGACAAATCCTATTTAACTGGCAGCCTAACTTTCCAGTTTTCACTGACTTTGCAAGATGGAAAGCCGTTCTAAAGTGAGTGAAACCCTGTGTCAGCAGGTTGTCAAGATGAAGGGGTGACCCTATCAGCCATAGCAAGAGAAGTCGGTCGTTCCAAGTCTGTGATTTCTGGAATACTGCATCTTTACAACACCACAAACTCATTCAAGTCCCCCAAGAAGGCTGGTAGTCCACAAAAGACAAATGTGAGAGAGGACAGGATAATGCAGAGAAATGTCATGGTTTGGGGAATGTTTTCAGCAGCAGGAGTTGGGCCTCTCATACAGCTACATGGCAGAGTGAATGCAAGTGTGTATCAGAACTAGATGGACCGATCAGCGTTTTTGAGGCCGATTCCGATCGCCGATCACCTTTCAGCACGAGAGGGCGGGGCTAAAGGCCACGGCAGGGCTACATGTAGTTATTAGCGCAAGCAAGTCATGAAACATGGTCTAAACTGGTTTATTATCATTTTTAACAAGCTCATGTGAAACAGCATAATATTTTTAACAAAATTAGCAGTAAATAAACAAAGTAAATCATACAAATATCGCCAATACTACAATCATTAAATTTAGACTCTAAATTTAAAACGAAAATTAAGCTAATGAAATAAATGCAGTAATAACTGCAGTAATTAAACGCATACGGTTATTTTTAACGGAAATCTGTAATCATTAAACGTAGACCTTGAATTGTTGCTGCTGTGCTGTTCGTACCGGTCAGATCTGGTCTGCACAGTGTTCTGGGTTATCTGTTTTGTGCAAGCTGCGCGTGCTAGCTGCTGTTTGCTGATACTGACTGTATTCAGCCGCGGGTGTACTCTAAAAACCATATCAGATTAGAAGTGTTAAATGTTTTGGTTCCTCAACGAGACACGGTTAATTTTACAGATTTAAAAAACGCTCTGGATAAGTCTGTGTCACATACGGCAACAAGCTGGCAGACGGACGCGACGCAACGCAAAGGAAAACAGTTCTCGCGAGGCGCAGAGGGGATCCTGACCGGAGGGGATTTTTAACGAAACGCTAGCTGGAAATACAAAAATTTGGCTCATTTATTTAACGCTCTTGATCAGGGATCGGCTAAATTGGAGAAATATCAGCCGATCACCGATCGCATATTTTGATAAAAAAAATCGGCCAATACCGATAGTCGATCGATCTTTCCATCTCTAATCAGAACCTTCTTCAACAACACCTGGTTCCTTCCTTGCATTTGTCACTCATTCAGCAAGCAATTTTCATGCAGGACTATGCCCCTGTCACACAGCAAAACGGGTAAAGCATTTCCTTGAAACTGAAAACACTGAAACAGTGAAATGGACAGCTCTTGATCTAAACCCAATAGAAAACCTTTGGAAAATCCTTGGCGACAAAGTTATGGCCAAGAAGCTTACTACAGTCACCGAACTGTGAAAGAAACTGCAAGAAGAGTGGACCAAAATCACACCAGAGCAGTGTGAGAGACTAGTGATGTCCTGTGGCCGCAGATATGCTAAAGTCATTCAAAGCAAAGGCCTGTACACTTTCTACTGATTGGTGACTGTTGTAACCTTCAGAAAATTTAGTTGTCATCTTTCTCTGTGCTACAGTCATTGCTGTTCTCTAATTTTGGTCATTGTGTTTTCTGCAAAATAAAGATTTTTTTATTGAAGTTCTTTGGTTATTTTGTTAAACTCTGTTCTAGTGACATGGTAGACCCCTAACAAAAAATCCTTCAAATGTTGACCAATGAAGATTGCATTATTTCTGAAATAATCAAGTGTTCATAAATTGTTCTCTAATTTTGATCTCCAGTGTACATCTAAGTCTCAAGTATAGATAAACTAAATGTGCTTAACCTAATACGGCACAAACAATTATAATATTTTATGTCTGTATTGGACACATCCATTAAACATTCACAGTGCTGGTGGAAAACGTAAGGGAACCCTTATGATAACGACCACTACAAAAGCTAATTAGTTAGGAGTTAGCAAACCTGGAGTCCAATCAATGAAACGGGATTGGAGCGAGGTGTACAGCTATTTTGACTTATAACAGACATTCAAATTCTTTGAGTTTGCTATTCACAAGAAGCATCTGCTGATGTGAACCATGCCTCACAAAAAAGAGATCTCCAAAGACCTACGATTTGCATAAAACTGGAAAGGGTTACAAAGTGATCTCCAAGACTTTAGCTATTAACCAGTCCACAGTTAGACAAATTACCTACAAATGAAGACGATTTAGTATTGTGGCTACTCTCCCTAGAAGTGGGCACCCTGCCAAGTTGACTCCAAAGGCACAACGCAGAAATGCTGGTTGACGGTTATTGCTACCAAAGGAGGTTCGACCAGTTATTAAATCCAAGGGTTCACTTTTTTCACCAGCACTGTGAATGTTTAAGGATGCGTCAAAATAAAAAACATAAAATATTATAATTGTTTGTGTCGTATTAGGTTAAGCATTTTAATATCTACTGAATGTTCTTCAACCTTCTTAACATTTTACTTTTTTGTGTTTAAGCAGTGATATCAGCTAATATAATTTACACTTATTCAGTTAAATTGATTTATGTAATAGAAAAATTAGATGTTATTTATAACAGCTGCCTGTGCTCAGCTACACAATGAAGTTAGATTTTTAGGCTGCACATAAAGCCTATTTACTGGCAAGGTTAGTGTTAACCATATCTTGATTCAAACAACTTTCAAAAGAACACCTCAGAAAACATGTTATATAGATCCTACAAAAGCACTGCTAAAATACCTGGTTGTACATCAATCAATTGTTAGACAAACTGTACAAATGGGGAAAACTCAAGACTGTTGCTTCTCTCCCTAGCAGTGGACATCCTGCTAAGGCTACTTTAAGAGCACACAAAGCAAGAAAGAGGTGAGATAGTACCTAAGCTTAACAGCAAAAATACATACAGAAGCCTCATGGAAGGACACCATAAAGAAGGCGCTGCTGTCCAAAAAAATACTGCGGCTTGTCTTAGGTTTGCCCAAGATCATCTGGATGCTCCACATAATACTGAGAAAATGTTCTATGCACGGATGTGACCTGGTGCTGTAGAGAGGCTGGGTGATGCAACAAAACTATGATCCAAAGCACACAAGCTAATCAACTACAAAAATTTAGCTTAGAATACATTTTGCTTTTTGTAGCCTGCAATATGGATGTTACTCACTGTGCTTAATAAAAGACATAAAGAGTACAACCATTTTTGTATTATTAGTTTATTTAGACAAACACAATTATCAGACAACATTTTATTAGTATTCAGTGCAGAAATCCTATCCTATTATATTCGTGTGACCACACCCACATACACAGAAATGCATACACAGAAATACACATTGTTTGGCAGAAATACACATTGCTTGGCAAAGGTTAGAGATAACCCCTCATTTATTTAGTTTCCAGTCAAAATGACTATTGAATAAAAGCTATTCTCTTTTCAGTATATTCTTTGATTTCTTCAGAAATATAACACTATTTTTGTAAGGAAGGGAAAGGTAAGTAAAGTAACAAGAGCTTGTAAGTTAGTGTTCAAAAATACTGTGTTAAAAATGGTACAGATACTCTTAACTGTACAAGACCTGGTCGATCACCAAAACTGTCAATATCAGATAAACAGTACTTAAAGCTTTTAAGAAAGAGGACAAAAATCAAGCTTCACTCTTGCTTCAAATCTGAAAACATCTACAAGTGTTCCTGCCCATCCTTCCACTTTGAGAAGACAACTCAATGCTATGGGTTTGAAAGGATGTGTTACAGAGAAAAGAAATTAGCAGAGAAGCAACAACCAGCAAGGCCGAAGTTCAGACCTTAACATCATTAAATGTGGTTAGAAAGCAGGACATGAAATTTTCTGAGAATTAATTGTTGAAAGACATTCCTGCAGATTATCTTGCCAAGCTAAAACTAGGTTGGCTAGGCCATAAGGCAGATGTTATGTCATGATTTTTGTTTTATAGTGGGAACAGAAAAAAAAAACTACAAAACCTGTAGTACCACGTATAAAAACCACTATAATGAACCAATTAAATACAAGTAAACAGGCCTAAATATGCTCACTTTATACTGAAACATGATACTACATTGTCATCATGCCCACCCTAGCTAAGTCCCCTAAAGACTTGAATGGAAGAATAGTTGTTAAAAAGGTACATACTAAACAAAGAAGAAAATCCTTGAAATATTTTGTTGTTGGGGTTTCTGAAGCTCCACCCTCCACCATTCAATGAATTCAATGCATTTTCCTTCCGTAACATGATGAATTCTGACAGAAACACAGCATCAAGGGAAGTACCAGAGCTAGCTGAGCGCATTCCCTTGATGATGGGTTGATACATTGATACATGGGATGGGGACAAGGAGAGGTGAAACAAATTCAGAAGAACCTCCATTTGTGCAGTATTGCAATCACAACATATCGCAGTGTAATTAAAATTCTAGTATTGCGTATAATAATACTAGCAATTTCTGTAGATGTGCTAAACACAAATAGCTTTTTAGAAGATGATTCAAATACAAATAAGTATTTTTGCATAAAAAACGCACATTTATAGAAACATAATATTAATGAAGAGAATAGTCTTCACACTCACTCATTCTCTCTATACACAAATTTGTGCTTTGATGTTATTTTTTGCTCCGAATTCATCTTTAGAGCGAGTTGTCCATAACGCATATGAATGAGACAATGCCAAAAGAGAGGGAAGGAACATCAACACAAATTAGAGAACACATCAAACACACACTCACTAAACAGAGCTGAGATCAAACTCTCTTTTCTGTCTCTCTTTCACTTTCTCTCTCTCTCTCCGACACACACACACACACACATCTAAAACCAAAGCCAATAGAAGATCAAACTTTTAAAAGCAAGAAGACCCAGACCGCATCATAACTAAACACATTAACATCTCAAAGTGCACTGTATGGTGTGTGTGTGTGTGTGTGTGTGTGTGTGTGTGTGAGAGAGAGAGTGTGAGAGAGAGAGAGAGAGAGAGAGAGAGAGAGAGAGAGAGAACAAAAACAAAGAGAGAGGGTGAATAAGAGAGGGAGAATTAGAATGCTATCACTGGAATATCAGAGCTGAAACATAATTTTTATACCATAAAATAATTAATATTGAAAAGAGCTGTAATTAATATGATAGCCTACATTATCAACAAGTAGGAAAATTTAACCTTAACACACAGAGATGCTCAACTGCCTGTAGACCATTCAGAAGCTGGGTACATAACAACATAACCACAGCCACTGGCAGTCTGACACGGAGTGGTCACGACTCAAGCCAGAAAAACGTGGATATGCTGATCAAGATGGCCAAAAAAAGGCCTTGACCTCAATTTATATAAAATCTTTACAACTAAAATTGCTGATATTTATTTAGTTTACATGCTTCAGTTTTGTGTCACAAATGGAGTAGCATACATGTTAGAAAAATGTATATGTATATATTAATGTATATATTTAGTATTTACATAATTAGTAATGAGAACCAACAATTTAGCTACAGGCAAAATAACTTTATTGTGCAAAGCACGTGCTGGTTGCTTTAAAAGGATAGTGATGTTTTTTTCTGTTAACCATGGTTAACTCCAAGGAAACATGTGCAGTCATCATTGCATTGCATCAAAAAGGTTTCACAGGCAAAGACATTGCTGCTTGCAAGACAGCACCCCTGTCAACCATTTATTGAATCATCAAGATCTTCAAGGAGAGTGGTTCAATTGCAGTGAAGAAGGCTTCAGAATGTCCAAGAAAGTCAGAGGGCAGGCTTTTGGAGAATGGCTTGGTGTCAAGAAGGGCAGCAAAGAAGCCACTTTTCTCCATGAACAACATCAAGGACAGAGTGACATTCTGCAGGAATTATAGGGATTGGACTGAAGAGGACTGGGGTAAAGTTATTTTCTTTGATGAAGCCCCCTTCACTGTTTGGGACATCTGGACAAATTAATGTCTGGCAAAAAGGTCAGCGTTACCATGAGTCCTGTGTGATTACAACAGTGAAGCATCCCGAGACCATTCATGCGTGGGGTTGCATCGCTCATGCCATGTTCTTTGATACCATAACAATGGTATCAAAACATCCTCAAAGAGCAACTTCTCCCAATGATCCAGGAGCAATTTGGAGATTAACAATGTTATTACCAGCCTGATGGACCACCATGTCACAAGGCAGAAGCGATAACCAAGTGGCATGGTAAACAAAACATTGAAATTTTGGGTCCATGGCCAGGAAACTCACCAGATGTCAATCTCATTAAGAACCTGAGGTCAATCCTCAAAAAGAGGATGGACAAACAAAAACCCAGAAACTGTTATCAACTACAAGCACTAATTAGGCAAGAATGGGTTGCCATACTTCAATATTTTGCACAAAAGCTTATATCCAGAATGCCAAGGCGAATTGCAGAAGTCTCAAAGAAGAAGGGTGTTAGAAATTCAGCCTTCGGAATCAGAAGAGAGTAGTATCAGAGTATCAGAGTCCATTTGGTAAGTCTCCACAACTAAAGTACATATGTTGATAATTATTTCTCTCAAGGGTCAACATGAATGTATTTGACAATAAAAAGTTAACACACGTATGGAATCCTTATAATTGTACTTCATTATACCATATTAACATCTGACAAAAGGTTCTAAAAAAACTCAGGCAGCAAACTTGGTGAAAACCCAAACTTTTGGTCATGACTGTATAATATTTAATTTCTGTCATCCTTCCTCTCTCACATACATGCATACATGTGCAAACTCTTTCCATGCTGTTCTGATATCAAAGGTAAACAATTTATCTGACAGCCCTCTGGTTACCCAGGTTTACATACAAAGTGTGTGTCTGCATGTGTGTGACAGTGATCATATGATGAGGGTTACAACTAAAAAACTTTTGATGCTGGGTTGCAAACAGGAGTAAAGCTTCTTCTAAAACCCGCCCCCATTCTTTCAAACAGTGTACAACCCGAGCCCTGTTTAGGATTAGCCTAGAACTCTCTAGACATTTATGTGCAAACTTTCCTTAATTTCAGAAAGTTGACATCATGAACATACATTTGGGCATTGATAAAAAAAAGTCTTAAACTGGAGTTAAAATGCACTCCAAAATAACAGCAGTGTTGATTTATGCTTTGCTGTTTTGCACTCTAAACTTATCACACAAAGTGATTTTGCATGAACATGAGCCTACTGGGTGGTATTTTTGACATTATTCAATATACTCCTCACTACACAACCAATAACATAAGCAAATAAGCTAGCTATTGAAATGCATCAACTGTTTAGCTGTATATGTTTTTCCTTGAAAAAAACGTATTCTTATAGATAGATTACTTTGCGTATCTAATGTGCTTTTTGAACAAGCAATCTTTTTGAGAGGACTTTTTGAGCAATACTAACAACCTGCTTTTGTTCATCAGACAACTCTGATAAGCGCACCAGTCAGCCCTACTTTACATTCTGTTTTCAAAAGGCATTAAATTGGTTTTGAAGTTTGCTGCCACACACATTTAGTCCAAAACCTCTCATGGTTGTCTCTGAATGTTCTCATTATGCCTGGTCCCTTAAAAATACATGATCAAACATTGTTATAAAATACTGATCAAATTTATATAACAGTCCAATGCAGATTATTTTGATTTGTTAGAAATTATCTGTAGATGTCATAATAATTCGAATATAATTGTGCAACTCTACTCTTTTAAAGGATGTAAGCTATATAAAAAACTGGTTTAAAAAAAAACCAAAAAAAAAAACCAAACTATAGTCTATGTACTGTGTCCTCTGCAGATGCACTAAGATAAAGAGAAATGTATATTGCAGGATACAAAGATAGCACAGGGTGCAAAGCACACACTGTTCTTTGCCACCAGCACTAACATATGAACACAGGACCTGTTACTGTAACAAAAGTTAACCACATAGACCAGTGTTTATCAATCTCTCAGCTGGAAACGCTCAATTTCTCTGTTTGCCCTTTTTTAACACCTCTAAGTCACTCAGAGCTAATTATCAAACCCTTTGCGAGATGAGTCAGGAGTGCTAGGACAGGGAAAACACTCTAAGAATAGGGATAAGGAATTAACATTTGGATACAAACACATTTTTACAAATAGCTGTGAGAATGCATCCATTCCAAAGTTAGAGATCTAGGAAAGTGCTCTCTGCATCTCAGTGTGAGGCAGAGTAGGAAATATTTTTTGTACTTTTTTTGTACTTTTTTATGTGAGCAATGTTGTTTGTAGGGTCCCCCAAGGCAAACTGGTCCTGGGTGATGGGCCAGAAAAAACAGTGATCCAAATAAACCCCCTATAATGACCACAAGAACGGCAAGGACACAGCATCCCTTGCCCAGGATTAGGGTTACCGGGACCCTACCCTGGAGCCAGGCCTGGGGGAGGGGCTCTTCGCAAGCGTCTGGAGGCCGGCTTTCACCCATGCGGTCCGGCTGGGCTTAGCCCATAGGAGACACATAGGTCCACCCTCACATAGGGTCACCAAAGCGTCAGGCAGGAGTGGGCTTATTGGTAGCCCCCTGGCTGGACGCCTGCATATTGTTTTTTTTTCCCAGTGGATAAGAGGGTACTTTCCCTGCGCCTTCGGGTTGGGGAATGGGCTTTGACTGTTCTCTGCACTTATGTGCAGCAGCACAGAGTAGCCAGCCTTTCTGGAGTCCTTAGAGGGGGTGGTGGAAAGTGCCCCTTCTGGCGACTCCTTTGTTCTGCTGGGGGACTTCAATGCTCACGTGGGCAATGACAGTGAAACCTGGAGGGGCGTGATTGGCAGGAACAGCCTCTCTGATTTTAACCCGAGTGGTGTTTGGTTATTGAACTTGGTTAGTTTGGTTAGTGGTGTTTGGCTCATCACAGTTTGTCTAAAATGAACACCATTTTCGAGCACAAGGGGGTTCATTAGTGCACATGGCACCAGGACTCCCTAGGTCGCAGTTTGATGATTGACTTCATAGTCGTGTCATCAGACTTGAGGCAGTGTTTCTTGGACACTCGGGTAAAGAGAGGAGCTGAGCTGTCAACTGATCTGATCTGATCTGAACTGGTGGTAAGTTAGATCAGATTGGAAGGGAGAATAATAGACCGACATAGCAAACTCAAACGGATAGTAAGGGTTTGCTGGGAACATTTGGCAGGGAAACCTGTCATAAAGATCTTCAGCTGCCACCTCTGACAGGGCTTCGACATCCCGGGGAGGCTGAGGTAATTGAGTCAGAATGGGCTATGTTTCGTGCCTCCATTGTTGAGGTAGCTGACTGGAGCTGGGCCGCAAAGTTGTCAGTGCTTGCCGTGGTGGCAACCCCCAAACCCAGTGGTGAACATAGGATTGTCAAAACTTACATTGTTAAACAACATTAGACTCTACCTTCTAATTAACAGCAACTTTAAAATGCATGTTTTGTTACAAAATCTAACAGGTAGACCATCTAGAAGTCTTCTTGCAAATAAGGTGATCACTAGATGTGCCAGTGTTTATTTGTGTATTCCCTCTTATAGTGTACATATCCAATGGCTGTTTGTTGCATTTTAAATTATTTTAAATGTTAAATATCTCCTACCACAAGGCCACAGTTCACCATATACACTAATCTGGATGTGATGGTTTTAATACAGCAGTAGAAAACCATGACTGTATTGAAAACATCACACCCATTGTATTTGATGAACTGTGGCGGGATATATTTAACATTTAAAATAGCTTAAAACATTTAAAACATGGAACATTTAAAATAGTGTATTGATATCTAAAATGAAAAACATGCCTCGGTTGCTTCGGGTGGTCTTTTGTTTGCCATCATTTGAGAGAAAAAAAATGAGATGGCAAATTTGTATTAATACATAGTGTCTAAAATGCTATAATTTGTTACATAGCTAGTCTGGGCATCATAATCTACAATAATAAAAAATAACAATAATTAAAAAAAATAAATAAATAATCATATCTGTACCAGCAGATACTCAAGGTTTCAATATCAGCCTCAGCACTGGGAAAAAAAGTGGCATTGTGGCATTCCTAACTAAATCGATAACCAAATCCAGATTGAGATTTAGCCGCCCTGGGGTAATTTCCTCTTTTACAGGTGCTGTGTGATTTAATCTTCTCTCAGATTGGCATGTAAGTGTATCTCCAACTCTTCCCCTGAAAAATGACAGACAATTTTACTTGCTATTTTTCTGGTGTCTGACAATTACACATCTCCACCATTATCCATACAGATGTCGCCTCTATTCCCAATAAAATAGTGCTTTTATGACAATTAAATATTTTCTTTGGGGGTGCATTTATAAAGAAGCTGAACAAAATCACTATTTTGCACAAGGTCTTAGTCTTGTCTTCTGGAAATAAAATGTTCTTCTAACACAAACAGATTTGTGCTGGATTTGTTTAGAGTGCTATAGAGGCAGGATTTTTTGACTTCATAAAATAGTCATATCTTAAGCTCAGAACTGCACATGACATCTCCACAACACATCAACAGATACAAAAAAGCGCATAGACCTCTTTAAAAAACATGCACTATGGCAACACTTAGGGCCCAAGGGAATCTATATATGGAAGTTGTACAGCTATAATCATTTCCCTCCAAACCTGCTACCTGGCAGAAACAGAGGAAGAACATCGTCCACAGACTTTGCTAAGTATGTGGCAAAGTCAAATTATGTGTTTTGTTGATTTAAACGAAAATGTGTTAACACATCCTCTTAACTAGGGCATATTTACGTTAATAGTAGTGCAAATGGGTGCCATAAATCTGGCACTGACAAGTTGTCTGTTAAGGATGTGTACTTATTTTCAACAAAACAGGTAATTTGACTAGAGGCACCCAAACATTTGAATAGGACTGCATATGTAAATGACCACCGCTCTGACTGCTTGCCCTGCATTGTGCCTCGTCCAAAAAACAGTCAGGAACACTGAAGAACTTCAGCATGAATTAGCAATGCTAAACCTCTGTAATTAAGTACCAAAAGTCTTTGAAGGGGAAGAAAAATACAAGAAAATGGCTGAAAAACTGACAAACATTTATCTGTGGTCAGGACAAGGCTAAAGGCAGCTTCCTGTTTGAGTTTCTTGCAACTGTTGTTCTATCATCAGTGCACAACAGCACCCACAAACTGGAGAGCTAATCTTTCAGTTCAGTTAACATTACGATCACAACCAACATGTATTGTGTATTTTTGTTTACACCTTTCTTTCATAAACCAGCACAGTACATGCTCCTGGTCTATCTCTCATCCATACTGGGTTTTACTCACTGCCCTCAAGCATTGTCATAATCACTTGACTGAAAACAACCTATTCGTTGTTGTGACATCACATAAACACTCCCAAAACTTTTTTACAGCTTAATTTGCATATATGGACTGTATGTGCACAATGAACAGTATTTTTTGTAACATTAATGATGTTCACTTCAGTATCCACAATATGGGCCCTTTAAAAAGCTCCAAATCACGGAAACTGTATAATTAGTATGTATGTCTCTTTTTAAAAGAGTGACTTTAAAAACACTTGTTTGGGGTCAGAGTTGTCAGCAACAATGCTATGTTTTGTTTTTAAATATGGAAAGTTGTGGATAATGTCTGCGCGTATTCGCTGGTGGCGAAGTGTGAAAGAAACAAAACTGTTGCATCGCTTACCGGCTGGCATTCTTCTGCTAGCAGTTTACGCTGTAGATCCTTCGAATTTTTTAACGCAGACGCAAGATCTGCTTTTTCTCGGCTTCACCGAAAGCAGACACCCTTCGACTCTGATGCCCCGTCAATCTAGAGACCCTGTAACGGAAAACGGCGAGTACATGAGGTGTTTGAACAGCCGTTGGAACAGAAACACAGAGAAATAAGAGGTTTGAGTAAACGCCTTGACAACCCTGTCACCTGCATTCTGACACACGGGCGCTTTTGGCTAGCTGACTAACGTTAGCTCGGGTATAACTGCCCCTCGCAGGTTTTATTACACGTTCAGCGGAACGTGTCCGTAGTTCGCTGTACTATTTAACAGAGACAGAAGAACGGACATAGTAGTTAAACTGCAGGAGTTTACATTAAATACCTGTGGACGCGCGGAGATTAACCCTTGAGATTAGCGCTTCCTGTTTTAGGCGGCGTTACGTCGGAGAGAAACACGGAAGTGGAGCTGCTGAGCAAAGAAGTCAAGAGAAGTATCACACGGGTTTAGTGTCATCGATGAGTTTTATCTCGTTTATTGTTTAGGTTGCGAGTATAAGGTACGGTCAGTGGTAAATTTACTAGTGTTTACAGCGAGAAAACTTCACAGAGCCTGCATTTGAGTGCTACACGTCTGTGAACAGGGCTCTCTCTCGTGTTAAGAAGGAAAGGATTTCAACTGGCTAGACATGACTTGATACTGCTTTCAGTGCTGATACAATATTAAAACCATTCAATATCAATCCAGTATTTTTCTTCTAAGAACTAGGCGTTAAGATGTGTGTGTTTTTTTTGGAATGTAGAGCATTTAAAGTAGAATGTCATGCTTTACCTATCCATACACTCTCCAAGCCAACAGGAAGTAATGTACAACTAACAACGTCGTATCACTAGGATAGCCAGACGTCCCCCACCCCCACAAACAGCGGACTGGCATCCTTGAAATGTCCCCGTTTTTAATTAAAAAAACACGATGGAAAGTCCAAAGACAGACCTGCAGTGCAATAGACGCAGTGTGCCTGTTTTATCCAACAGAGGGAGGCTGCTTCTATCTCCTAATCAGTTCTACAACTTACTAGCCTAATTTTAGAGAATACTGCTGTGTAAAGCTCCACCAAAAACTAACGGGTCACGTGAGTCTACAGCCAGGGGTGTCTTTAGAGTTTGGTTTTTGCTGTGGACGCTGCTCATTTCTGTAGCCACGGTTCTCTTTTTATTGCCAAAATATTCATATGAATTACAGGCTAATACAACGACTGAAACTTTTGTATTAATGTTTTGCTACCTCATCTCTGCCTAAGCCTTTTGAGATCCTTTGTACTTAGCAACTTTATTTCTGAAAATCTTGCAGCACTGATTTTCATTTCAGAATCCTTCATATCACACAATACGAAAGTAAGCTGTGTAAGGCCATGTTTATAACAGGATTTAATCTGATTCATTCTTTGATATCTGATCCCGGATTTTCAGCTGATATGGCCCAATCGATACTGATTTGCCATCTTTAGTGCTGGCTTGTGTGACTGTGTGCTCCTGTGTCTGGGAGTGGGTGAATGAAGGGGGTGTCATTATTAAGCTTAGGCTCTTTGAGCTTAATAGAATTATATGTGATTAAGAGATTTCACTCACAGATGACAGTCTAAGCATCTGTAAACACATCCTCCACACCAAAATACGCCCTTTCCCTTTAACACATTATGAAAACACTGTTATCCACACTTAACATGTTGGATCACAGAACATACTGTCCAACAAGCGAGTGAGAGAGAGAGAGGAAAAGCAAGCATGAGGGAGATAGAGATAACTGAGCTCTGGTGTTGCATAATAAAACACTAAACTGCCAGATGCATAATCCTATTTTCTCAAATAATCTCTGTTGAAGCTGCATGATTTCGCTCTCTCTCTTTGTCTCTTTCTCTGTCCCTTTCTAAATATGGTTTTACTTCAGTGTCTTTCCTGTTTAATGGAGCTTAAAAATTTGACATGTCTGATCAATTGAACATTGTATGTGTAAATAATGATAAACAGTAATAGCAGATATAAGCAGTCAGGCTGTTAAATGATGCCGTTAAGTCATTATCACAGTATGCTCTATATCACAGTATGGGCTATAATATATTATACAGTAGTGCTTGAAAGTGTGAAAACGTTACAGTTTTTTATATTTCTGCATAAAAATGAAAGCAATATTGTACTTGGTATTTTATTTATTGAGGGAAATAATCCAATATTATATATCTGTGAGAGGCAAAAATATGTGAACCTTAAGCATTAGCAAGTACCCTGAAGGTAAAATTAGAGTCAGGTGTTTTTCATCAGTGACAATCAGGTGTGAGCGTGCACCCCATTTTATTTTAAGAACAGATAGCTCTCAAAGTCAGTTCTTCAAAAATAGGTGTTTGTGGAAGTATATCATGGCATGAACAAAAGAGCTTTCTAAGGACCATTGAAAATTAGTTGTTAATCATCAGGCTGAAAAGATACAAAACCACCTCTGAAGAGTTTGGACTCCACTCCACAGTTTGATCCCCGGGATTAGCAGGACACGACTGAAGTGCCCTTGAGCAAGGCACCTAACCCCCAACTGCTCCCTGGGCGCCATGGATAGGGTTGCCCACCACTCCAGGTACGTATGCTTATTGCCCCCTAGTGTGTATGTTCAATAGTGTGTGTGTCTGTGTATGTGGGTGTTTCACTGCACAGATGGGTTAAATGCAGAGGTCAAATTTTGCTGTGTGCAAGCACAAGTGACAGAATCATTTTAAACGTCCTTTGTAGTCTAAGCAGAGAGGTGAAATGTTTAGAAGTAATGAGCTGCAGCTGTATGTACTTTTAATGAGGAAATGCAAAGGAAAATTAGCAGCAATTATATATGTTATTTGCAATGTAAAACTAAGTTATGATTTTGTAAATAATTACAAGGTTTTTGGAAGCTTGATGGCATAGTTGGCCTGCTGAAGTCCTGCTTTAGGCACACAGATTCCCAAAGCATTCAAACCATTATAAAAGCAGTGTGTGTCTGCACAGTAACCCCACAAACAGAAACCCCAGTCTCACCAAATGTATGAGATTGCTTAGCAAGAGTGAGTGAAATTGTATGGCAGTGCATTGGGCTTTTTGCCAACTATGTTATTCAACAAAAACATGTGTTTACCCTTTCTTCTCATTGTGAAATCAAATCCGCACATTTTTATTGGATTTACTTGACATAACGCTGAACACAGACTACAGAATTTCTAGTTAGGTGTTCCTAAAGTCATGCACATTTTTACCAATGCAGTACATGTTGAATTGGTTGACCTCAGCATATACATGGCATCAGAAACCATTATTTTTTTAGATGTTCCTCAGGCATAGTCTCATCTTGAAAATGCTAAATTTCATTAAGATCATTTTTTTTAGCTGTTGTGTTTTTTAAAGGGGCACCAGTTATCACGCTGCATCAGTTATTACTAAGCAATCAAGCACAAACCTCACTTGCTTTCAAAGGCATCTTGTTTTTGAGTAAGGTGCCCTAAAGAAGATGCATTGCCTGCGATATGAACCAAAGTCAAATGCAGGAAAGCCAGCTATATAAAAGGGCAACAGAGGATAGAGGCAAATGGCTTAGTTTCAGAAGACAACATCAGGACAGACCTCTCATTAGTAATTAGCATCTCTAGGGGCAGCAGTTATGGCAACAGAAAACAGTGCTAATTCATGCATGCTCACTGGTCTGATATTTCATTGGACGGCTTTATAGAAAAAAACAATGCATGGCCTTCAGCATTAGATAGCATACAACTCGAGATTAAGGTTAGTACATATTGGTGTGTTTGCATTTGTGTGGTCAAGTCCAGTGCAAGAATGCTAAACATGTTTTGGCTGCGGCTATACATTGGGTTTTTGTTTGTTTTGTTTTGTGAGAACATTAAGAGCTGAGGAGATGACATCTCAGTTACAATGTCTGACTGGGATATGAGCTGGGACACTTTTTGTTTTACCTCAGCAATGAGGTTTGGCAAAGCTGCATGCTGGGACTCTCTTTACTGCAGTAGTGGAGTTTGACTGGGCCACAAGCCAGGTCACTTTTCACAACTGTAACAGAGTTTAAATTGGCAACAAGCTGGAGACTTTACATTGTGACAGCAGTGTTTGGCTATAGGCTGCATAGGTCTGTTCACCATGACAGAATGTCAACAGAAGTGTGTAGGTTTGCTGGGGAGATATAATTCTACACTGCTCAAAAAAATAAAGGGAACAACTAAACAACACATAACTCCAAGTAAATCAAACTTCTGTGAAATCAAACTGTCCGCTTAGGAAGCAACACTGATTGACAATCAATTTCACATGCTGTTCCAAGTGTGGCACATACTAGACCAATTAGAAGGATTGTTTTAATAAAAAATGTTTAAACATGCCACAGAGTATCCCTTAAAAAGCTGTTAAATTGTGTTTTTTATTTTTATTTTTTTACATTTTAAGAGCCTCCTCAGAATGTAAAGATTGTAGAAAGAATTCTTAAATTAGTATAGAACCTTTTAAATTATGTGTTTGTTTAAACTTTTTTTAAATGGATCTTTTCCAACTTGGAGCTTTAGGGAATCAATAATGGTTCCTCTATAGTATTGTTCAAATAACTAATTTGTGACATATTTTTTCAAAGAAAAACATTCTGACAATCACTGAAGATACAACTAGAGCATGTTCATTTGTTCCAAAAGCTTTTACATGTTGCAGATGATAAAAATCTGTGTTTGTAGGAAGGGC
This sequence comes from Megaleporinus macrocephalus, assembly GCA_021613375.1. Lineage (NCBI taxonomy): Eukaryota > Metazoa > Chordata > Actinopteri > Characiformes > Anostomidae > Megaleporinus > Megaleporinus macrocephalus. The sequence goes on along the minus strand of CM038723.1, from coordinate 15,464,153 downwards.
TATCTATAGCCAACATTAATGGTAAATATGCTTTGCAAATTATTCTATACATTGTTTAATTTAAATGTAAAATGTATCCCTGAAGGATAGGGATCCGGTCTTGTGACCGGAAGGTTGCCGGTTCGATCCCCGGGATCCCTCAGGCCATGACTGAGGTGCCCTTGAGCAAGGCTAGGGATTGGGCTGCCCACTGCTCCGGGCACGTGTGCTCACTGCCCCCTAGTGTGTGTTCACTAGTGTGTGTATATGTTGGTGTGCACGGATGGGTTAAATGCGGAGGTCAAATTCTGCTGTGTACAAAAACACATTTGGCTGATTCGAGTTCTGTTCTGTTCTGTTGTAAATCAGGGTGTGAAACCATGCTTTCAGTGAGTTAAACAGTTTTCGGCTAGCTTTTAGTATTTTATTAAATTAAAATACTTGCCAGTGTACTACCATTTACATCAGCAATAAAAGTTTTGTGTCCATTCCTTTTTGATTTTGGAAAAGAAATAATCTTGGTGGACTCCATTTTGCATTCAGTAATGCACACGATTAGCCTTCATGGTGGGGACAGTGAGGACTATATCGCAGATGCAGTCTATCCCTTTCATACATTATTATTTTATTCCGATCTGCATGAAAATGCACATGAACATATATTATTTTATTTTTTTTAAATCTTTGTCTTCTTTAAAGCATGTTTATATATTTTGTCTTTTATGACTTTAAATGCAATATATTCTAAAATGAATATTTAATACAAGCAATCCTGAAGCTTCTTCAAAAAGCTTATTTTCAAAACCCACTGCTTCTGACATTGTCTCATATTCCCCATTGCTGAGGCGATTGTCATTGCACTCCTGATCTTCTTAATTAGTACAACTACTACACTGTACATATACTGTATTTTTTGTTGTGATGTGAAGGATACAACACCTTAAAATGCATTGTTAAATGAACTACCTTAACACAAGCTCTAACATGATGCATAAAAGGACTAAATTGTGCAGTGCAGCTGGTGTTACAAGCTAATAGCCAGTACTGATCAAATTCAGATTCAAGATTGGTTTGTCATTTGCATTCAGAAAATAGGCAAGATGTGAAATACACAGGGCCCTGGGGGATCAGGGACCCCTTGATTAACCTCTTGAACCCTCTGAATGTAAATGTATTGAAAATAAAGTTATTGTCATGTTATGTTGTCCTTTAGGGCAACATGCAGTCAAATGCACCCTCAGGGAAAGATTGTCGTTTAGCTGCTTCACTTACTAAACAGCAATCTTCTGTCCATGGCATCCTTAATTTACTGGAGACACAGCAGTGGTCTGCCTCAGGGTGACACTGTAGTAAATGCAATTGGTTCATCCAGTTAGTCCTTGGTAGCCTGGCCTTAACTATGACTAAGATACATCTGAAGAAAAAATTGCAAATCTAAAATCTCTGTTAAATGTTTGTCCAGTCTTAATTTTGTCTGTATATATTGTTACTGTTTTAAACAACCCACTTCAAATACTACACATGATATAGTAAAACATGAATTACTTTTAATGTACGTTAATTTGAAGAGATCTTTATTTCAGGTATTCCAGTGGAAACATTGGTCCACTCATGGGTGTTTTACACAATGCAACGAACAGCCACTATGTTCAGGTGTGTTTTTTTTTTTTTTTGTTGTTTGTTTGTTTGTTTGTTTGTTTGTTTTAGACAACACTGAAATACATGAAAAATCTTGGCTCATGATATGATTCACATTAAGGCATGTCCTAAGTGAGATGTCTGGATAATCAAACCTGGATAATCTGCAAGGATGGCAGCTATGCTGCTGCGCTCATTATGACATAAAAATGCCAACTGAGGACTTAAAGATATGGCTTGACTTTCAAATGACTCATGCAGAAAGAACTGCTCATTAGGGACCATAAGCCTCAACACCTGCAGGGATGGCTACGACTAAGGCTTGTTAGTCAGAGTCTACCACAGACCTTTACAGCTCGAAAAAGGCAAAACAGTATTACAGTGTGATACAGCTGCTCCACTGTCCTTGACCAACTAAAGTCTTTATCCAACACTTCAATGCCTCAAGATCCTTAGCGAATATTTTGGCGTTGTGAGATGGTGGCAAACCATAATTGGGAGATTTTGAAATAATGGCTAGAGAGAGATGTGTGGGGGTGGGGGGACGTGTCCCACCCAATATCAGAAACAGGTAGATTTGTCCCACCCAAAAATTAAACCGGAAACTGTTTAAAAACACTTTATTTTAAAAGTGCGTTTTGGCAGCCTTCGCAATTCACGCGCTGTGTTTATTGTTAGCAACTGACTCTGGTTATTAGGTGGTCTTTAACTTTAAGGCTTGTATTGAGATGCCTGTTCATAAATACCCTGCAACCAGTAGATTCACTCACCCGAGCGCTCGCCTTGCTGAAGCGCCGGGTAGCTTTAAACGCGAGGTCATTGATGAGAGGAATAGCAAAATTTACTGCAATAAGAACGGCTTTTGGATAATGTGTTGTTATAGTAACAGATTAGCAGGCTTTGGGATAGCTAACGTTTATACTAACTTTAGTCAGAAGGTACTCTCTGGCCACTTTCCAAACTGCAGACCAGGTGCGTACCGGATCCGGATTCCAGACTTGGAACAACACTGGGACGGCACTGGTCCGGCACAAATCATCTAGAAGTTCTTTACTTATGCAGCCCAAATCCGGCCCACATCTGTATGGGTTCCGGACCAAAGCCGCACACCTCTGGCCCAGATCTGCCCCAGATAGCAAAATGTATTCTGCCTAGCTCTGGGCAGGATCTACCATAATTTCTGGCTGGGTCGGACCCGACCTGTCAACAATATTGTCCCTACTACACTTTATATATGAACACAGTACTTTTCAAATAGATTACAACAAGAATGTTATATTGCAAACATAAGCATATACAAAATAAATAATTTATAAGCAACAGCCTTTAACATTTTTATTTTAACATTTGTATTTCACACAATATTACCGAACAGACATTTCCTACATTGATCGGAGCATTCTCGGACAATGAGACTTGACATGATGCATAATTTATGTAAGCGGCATAAAGAGGAGACACAAAAAGATATTTTATTTGTGAAACAGCACAAATTCCATGCCCAGCCATAAATACAGTCACTGGTAACTACAGCTAGATAACTTCTAAACTATATAGGTTATCTAGATATCTGCCTCAATAAATATGTTCCTAGGTCAAAACAATACTTAATTATTACTGCACTTAATTATAATGTATCATATTACTAGGTCCGCCACTGGTGCAAAAGGTTGTTTTTAAGTAATAGCGGTGTATATTTAAAAAAAAAAAGCTTTTGAGTGAGTGCATATATCTGTTCAGTGTTGTTTATAATTAGGTCATATTTCAGGTGCAGAACTTCTAAAGATTTAAGTCTACAAACTTTCTCTCACAACTGTATTACTTCCAATATACAGCATGAGTAGCTGCGGCAATTAACCCTGCATACACCATGCACACAGTGTGTTTGTTCTCACATTCTTCCTAAACACTGTGAGAAGTCAGGATTATATTAATTAGTTGTGCTTTATAGTCATAGTAATATGAGTGTGCATCTTCACCAATGGACATTACACATTATCATTTTACATGAATTATGCATAGAAAAGTAAAAGAAAAAACCCTTACCTTTTTAATAATCCCAAAAAACAGACCACATGGGTCCACATCCTCTGCTCTGTTGTATATACAGAGTGACGGTGACCACGTCTCTAGTTTACAGTGGGCCATCTAGTTGATGCAACAGGGCTGATCAGGGGGTCCAATATAAGAGTCTGTTCACAGGTCAGCTGGAGAGGGACTGAACACCAAACACATTTTAGTATTATATGATAAACTAAACTACTTCATAACTCACTTCATTTTACAAAGGGTTGCAGTAGTAAAGCAAAACTAGTTAAAGTGAACAGTACTAAAGTAAACTTGCATGCTGTTGCTGTTAGAACTTTTTGTCTACAGAACTAGACTGTAGTTATTATCTATAAAATACAAACAGATCACCCTGTGTTATCTAACATATAATGTATTAGATTAATCCAACCCTGTAAAAGACTAATTTAATTAAATGACTTAAATGTAACCCACCTTAAATGGAAGCAATAGGTCTGGCTTTCAGGTGTTCATACAATCTGTCTTAAGGATCTTTGTGAAAATATGCATATTATTAGCCTAGTGTTTGTTCGGCTCAGTAGATAGCTTGCATTACAAGCTGAACTGACTGACTAAATAGGTGATGTATAGATATAGAATTATAAAACACAAAAATATATCGCCAGCATATCCAACATAAATGTGTTTTATACAGGTTTGATTTGTTTAAGTTTAATAAACTTTTACTGTTACCTACCTCTGCTGTGTCGTAGCTCTGCTGCAGCTGTCAGTTGGTGGTCGCTCCTCGCGCTGAATTTGAATTAGTGCCGAATTCAGCACCCCCGCCAAGAAAAGCACCCCTATCGGGAGCGTGTACGCACAGTGATTAGTGAAATTCATGCTCGAAATTTCTATCATTCTCATCTGGTCAGCCTAGCCCACAGGAGCTGCATATTCAATGAGAAAAATGTGTTAAACTAGTATGGATCTATATATTTTTCTCTTTAATAAAAAACAAACAAACATCCTTTATTATTTTACTTGTAATAAAATGTCTTTTATGAACTAAGGTTTTATAAATAAAATGACACTAGCAATAGAAGTGTTTTCAGTAGTGCAGTATGTAATGTGTGCTGTTTGGGACACAGCCTTACTGTCTAACATTACTGTTAGTCTTGTCTAGTCAGGAAACCTTAACATACATTTATTTGTCATTTGATTTCAGCATTATGCCACTAAAGAAAATAATAATTGTTTTGGTTATATATGTATATAATCCAGACACTGCACGTATAATTTAAAAAGTTTTCTGATGACAGTAATATGTTATGGAGTATTTTATTTAGTTTGTAAAGTGAGTTTTAACCGAATTTTATCTAATAATAAACAGAAGTACAGAGAATGTTGTTGTATTTTGTTCATTTATTTGCAATTTACTGTAATTCCACAAATGTTGTTTTATGTCACTATACATACAGGGATTTACTACCATACCTACAGTGTAATCAGGTTATAGGTAATATATAGGGGATAGGGTGGGCTTTGATTCATATTAGCAAATGTGTCGCCCCCACAATTTACAATTTATCTGATTCTCTCAACTTGGACAATAGTGTCGCATAAGGATATTGTCACTGTCAAAAAATGCATCTCCTTTTTTTTTTTTTTTTTTTTTTTTTACATCACTTAAATGCAGCTTGTATGTATTTTGCCAATCTACATTGTTCAAGCCATTGTCCATCATGGGCCAGCATGGGCTCCACAATCTTTATCACCAATTAAATATGGAGTTTTCCCCCTCAGTAACTTTGAGCATTTGCTGCTATACCTATGAAGCATAAAGCAGCTTACTTAATTTTTTTTTTTGTCAGAAGCTTAACAGTTTTTGCATTTACATGTTGCATGAAGAACAGACTTGAACGCACCTACTTGTAAACAAAATGTAAACAGTTAAATAACTTTTACCAGTACTTTTGGCTTCCTCTTAAACCTGATTAGACTGTATTTGTTGTTAAGATTGTTTATAAATGTATTTTTAAATGAGATTAGGGTTCAGTTGTAATTTTGGCCTTTTCTTTTTCAGTTTGAGCCCCAAAACTTCTTAAGTATTGGCCAGGGGGTAAGCCTTGCTAACACATAGCATGAATAAGTTTAACCTTTAATTACAATTGTGGAAAATATTAACTCATTTTAAAATCATTATATTTAAAAAGCCATACGAAAGGGTCCTTCTTCTGAACAAAACAGTTCAATCAAAGCAAGCACTATTTCATAAGGTCCTTATAGCATCATACTCTTTAAAAGCAGGCTGGGAGCAATAACATGGCCACATCTGTAGGGAATTGTGTGTAGTAGCGGGGGCCCTCTCACAAAGTAGGATTTATGGCTTAGCCAGCTAACTTTAGGCTTAGTTTGACCTAACCCTGAAATTTCTGCCTCGTGACAGTGGAAGTAACTTATGCCACTCACCGAACCTGCCTCGGGGCTAGTTGGGTTCATGATTTTGGACCATAAACAGTTCTTGGATCAGTGAGGATGAACATTTAACCGATCAGGGTGACTGAAATGGACCCATCTGGTCTTTTTGGCTCTGTAGCAACAATAAATATTGCTTTACTGGAACAAGATATCAAGATGTAAAGCAATTATTGCTCCAAGAAACACTAAACACTGGCCAGCATGTATAATGTGATATGTATAATACATGTATACATGTATAAAGATACCAGGAAGTATAAAACTATTTATCTGTTGGATTTCTTTTAATAAGATCAAAGCTTCAGCACAGCAGGTGGTGCAGAAGATCTCTTGTTAGTGGGTTGTTAAGCTTAACTGGGTGAGATTTCATGTTGGGTGAACCTGCTTACCAAGAAGTTAATGTTTGAAATAACACAGGGTTTGATCTCATGTGTTGCAATGACATGATCTGAAGAATTTCTATCTGGTTCAGTAGACGAACAGTGCTAATCAAGTAATATCGCTGTGACGCTGTGTGTACTACTTAGTTTTGTGATAACGTCATGCATTTTTTTTTGTTGTTAGTCTGCAGTGAAATACTTTTTACCCTTACCTGGTCAGAGTGTGTTTTTCCTGTATTTGTCCATCAGCACAGCTAGTGTACTTAATTGAGGCCTACACTCAGCACAACTACACCAACAACACCAAAACATCTTTGTTTTATCAAATAAGAGGTTTAAAAACACTAAACACTAAATATAAATAAACTATTTTATGTACACTACTGTTTAAATGGCCAGAATAAATTATGTTAATAATTGTATTTTCATTATAACATACAGTGTAGTTATAAACTAGATGCCAAATAATGAACTGTAATGATAAATGTTTATAGAAATAGTCTTGAATTAGCTGATGTGCTACTGCTTAGATTATGGGTGCAGTTGTGGACGCTAATGACTCACTGGTTTCCATAATTGTTTTTTCTCTGATGATGTCAAGGTAACAATGAGAATAGAGCAATTGTCACACCGCTACACACGGCTCCATCAAGATCCGCCTCACCGGAGTATTAGAGGCGGACTCCACGCGTCCTGCACACCTGTGGCGAATTATCCAGGGGACTATATATACTGGGACACATGCGCAGTTCAAACTGCGAGATATTGTTACTCTGTTACTTATCGAGCGTTCTTCATTGCCTTTACTGTTTTCTGATTTTGACCCTTGCCCGTTTTGACATTGATTCTGCCTAGTGTTTTTTTCCCTTCTGGTTTTTGATCTCTGCCTGGCTTTCGATTATGATTTTGGATTGTGTGTTTACTCTTCATTAAACCTGCCTGCTTTTGCATCCAGCTTTATTGATAATCCTGACAGCAATATCTTTCCAGTGTTTTATTTGTAGCTGACACTGGCTAGTTAGCTAAGTTTCAGCCTCTGCTTTGTTCCTTACAAATTGTTGTAAGAAGTGTGTTTCTTTGCAGCAGAGTGTATCTACATAAGTTTTTGTTTTAAGTATAATTATCTTTACAGCCAATCCTTTTACTACTGCGTTGTTTGCAATTCCGAGAAGCTGGGCAGGATGAGCCATGGTCCTTCAACTGAGGGCTAATATCTCTGTGCCACCCTGACAACTTCCTTGGATATCAGACTCTCCGAAACAAAATATGTGCTGTAGTTATAGGGGGAAATATTTGGAATAAGCATAAGACCATTGTGTAAACACTGTTTGCCAAGTAGCAAGATCAATTGAAACAAAATCATGTGACTTACAGCTTGATATAGTTTATGCACCTCCATCACCTATCACATTTTATTCAGCAGTATTCTAACTTTTAGACTTAGTATTTATTTTCTTTCTTTTTTGCTCAAAAATAATTGGTGGATGGAAAACCCACTACCTTTTATGCAGCAGTGTGTAATTTTAGTATACTGGCAACTGGAGCAGTAGCTGTACTCGATTACACATCCATAGTGTGTCAAATGGTCCTAACCATAGGGAGACAAAGACTGACTGCATTTACTTATGTTGTGTTCAAAACCACATACTACTATACTTGACAGTATGTCTAAACAAGTATGCCACAATTCGAAGTCCATGCACTTTTGGTGACAGCTCCATCCATTTTTGGTGTTATTTAAGAACTTAACCCTTTTACTTCCGACCAGCAGTATTACAATTAAATATGTGCAGAGTTTAAGTGTAAAAAAGGTGATTATAGAGAAAATTAAAAAAGATGAACTGAAAAATACAGTTATGTATTTTTTATTCAACAGAAATTATTAGACTTGCTCTGAAGGCCTCGAAGCCCTCAGGGTTCCCCACTTGCATCTGTGTGTTTTTGTGTGTATGTAAGACAGATAAAGCTGACTGAAAGCTCTAGAACACTGACTTCTCTGTCATCCTTACTGAGTTGACGCACCTTGCACTATTACAGCTCTCCTAGGGATTTATCATATTTTCTTTCAGAAGACTCATGCTGAGTTACAGATCAAAGTTGCCCCTTAAAAGAGTGTGCATGTATGTGCATGTGTGTTTATGTACTGTCTACATAGGTGTGTTCTTTGGCTTCTCTCCTCAGGCGCCTGACATTTTTAACACAAACACTTTTGGCATTTGAGTCAGTGTCCAGACAGAATCAATGTATAGACGTACAATAACACAAATAATCACTCACTCAACTGTCTCAGCTTTGTGTTGTCGGAAAACTGGAAGACGGAACCGGGACAGGCCTGCTGGAGTTCAACGGCATCTGCATGAAGGCACTCAGACTAACAATCTAAAGACCCTCTTTACCAAAAAGCATTGTGACATTAAGGATTTTAAAAGTAATGGCTCGTTTTTAGGGTAAAGCTTTTTTTTTCAGGTACAAAACAAATCCAGTTCCAGCTCTAAAATCTACTTGGCGGAGCCATATTTTAAAGCCATTACAGAGTATTTGATCATTCAGTTCTGCCAGAAAGACTCAAAAGGCAAAAGAGAATAAAATCGATTTTATTCTTTAAGAAGGTATACAATTTAAAGGATAAGAATTCTTAAGAGTCTTTGGCATAGGCCCTGTCCTTTGCTCAGTCCTTGAATCATTCTGACATTTGTAGATCCTGCCAGATATGAATGATATATGAAACATCAGCACCTGAAAGCCACAGAGAAGCAAAGTAAGGTGAATCTTTTTAAAGATGGGGCCGACTGCTAGAGTAATCGATGAATAAATGACATACCATTGGGGTCTAAAGATGTCATGTCTGTATTAATAATGCTTAGTGAATGGAACTTGTTCCTAAAACTTGCTTGGTGAAGGATTTTTTGGTAGCACTTCATGATATGGGATAATAAGATCCTAAATGTTGCAAGAAAATATGTAATCCTTACAAGTCATTTTCTGATGACCTGCCTGCTGTCCAGGCTATTCAGTAAGCGTGCCTGGCAGACTTCAGTGTGTTGTGTGAAGTTAATCGCTTCCAGTATCTTCAGGTAGTTTGGCATTATTTTGTTTTTCTCTTAGTTGTGTATTGTACCTCAACAGTACAGTAAGTACAATGCATTTCATCTACATATGTGCATGTATTCTAATATGTTGACGTGTGCATATATTGACATATATTAAACTGGTAAAGTCAAATGTATTTTGCACTTATATGGGCAAATTAAAGAATAGAAGCTAATTCATGTGCTAAATATATTAACCTTGCTACTTAAAATATTCAACAACATGCCTATATATATATATATATATATATATATATATATATACACGTTTCAATGTGTAAAAATATATGTAATGTATGCAATCATGTACATTTTTTTACACATGTCAGATATATATGAAATATAGATCATGCTATTTTAAAAACTTAAATACACTGAGCGAAGTCTTTTGACTACAAATTTGAATTATGATTCTATGTGGTGATCCTCAAGCAGCATTTCTCACTAATAGACCTTGGGCAGTTTTCACACATTTAAAGGCCTGAGACAGGGCTGCCCTCTATCACCCTCATATTCACTACTGCCATAGGGCCATTGACTAAAGCTGTCAGAACATCACTTTCTGTACTGGCACTAAGAGGTAGGTTTGTATGCAGATGGTGTAGAGTCTTTGTGTCTAACCCTGAGACATGTCTTCCATCTCGTCCTTCATTTTCAGTTTGCAAAATTAGTCTAATCATGACTGAGGCTGATGTCCTTTTGGTCCTCAGTGCTCAGAATATCAGCATGTTTTCTGCTTAAATGATTGCAAATAGTTCTCTTCTGGAAAGTTCGCTGACCAAATGTGGAATGTTCATCTCTTGTGTAGGCCCTATTAAAACAAATATTTTTTCCAGGGGAACCCTACTGAAATACATTTACAGGATTATTAGATAGGCGTTCTTATAAACATAGTAGAGGTTGAAAAATCTTTACAAACCCTGTGAGATCCAACTGCTTGGTTCAGGTTCACAGCTTCAGAGGCAGGGAGATTTTAATTCTTTTCTTATTCATTTTGCTTCAAACCAATCTCCTTGTTTGTTAACAAAAGCTCCCAAAGATCCTGATTTCATTTAAAGTTCCAGTGATAAGTTCCAGTTTTTGTATAGGTGGTATAGGACCAACAGAAGCTGTCTGGAATGCCTTACAAATTGTTTGTTGGTTCTGAAGTGGCATGTAGTTATTCATTATGGACTTGGTGACCCTGAAGTTAAACCAAGTCATACAACTGTTCAATTGTGATTTGTCTGACTGTGGGTAGGGTACAATACAATTGCATTCTCTTCTAGGCAGTTTAATCAAAACTACAGTTTTTGAATACTGAAGTTTGTTTTCAATAGCCATTCCCAATTTCTGAGGGCGAGCAATGTTAGTGTGTTCTCTGACCTCTTCTCACTAATATAGTAAAATAGTTTAAAAAACATATAAACATGTGTTAAATATTCTTAGAATATTCATTCAACAATCAAAATATTAGATAAATTCATACTAGCTTTATGATGTCACTTGTTGGGATATGATTTTAAACAGTGTATCACTATGCACAACCTTTTGTATTTTAAATATGTGTATTGTATATAGCATTATTGTTATCCTTTATTATTTTATTACTTGTTCCTTATGTTGCATTTACAACATTAGAGTGGAAAGCAATCTAGGAATTTAATGAGAGAAAATGGACCTTAACACCTGTTGCACAGTGTTCCAATGAAACTTGACATTCAAGTTTCTGAAAACCAACCTTGGGAGTAATGAATACACTTGGGACTAATGGAGGTGCAGGGTGACAGACCATAGGGGAGAACACAAAAAAAACAAAACAAAAACAACAACAAAATCACCCGGCACAGAAATCTGAACAGGCTAGAACAGAAACAAACATGGTGAAAGCTGGACCGGGGAAATCCTGACACTGTTTCATTGACCTTAAAAGCTTAAAAAAGGACATAAAAGCTCTAAGAAGATCTGTAGAGGAGAATTAAGATTAATTCAGATTGTAAATTAGGTTAAACTTAATAATATGCTGTTTACTTGATTTCGCTGTGAAAACACTACACTGAAAGGTTGTAAGGTGTTTTATCTATTGCACCATTGAAAGCGCATCTGAATTGAAAATGAGAAAATAAATGTAATGTTAGTTTATTGCTGTGACTTTAACAGTGTATTCAGTGACATTGGCTGGAAAAGAAATGAGTTAGTATTATTTACAACATTTTTGTACAGTAAGAGATTATTGCACATTAAAAGTTAATTGATGTTTCTAAATCTTTACAGAATTCAATTGTGAAAAAAAGTCATTTAGAGTGGTTGGCAGTGACATTTTGGGAAATTCTCTTTACCAAATTTACAGACTCAGACTTAAGACATTGTGGCGTCCATAATGCAAATATAGTCAATTTATTTATTATGCAAAGTAATCCATGAACCTAAAAATCTTTTGACATTTTGCATGTGATGCTGGTAATGATGATGATGATCCTTATCAAATGCAAAAAATGTTTTCTTTCTGAAGCCTTGCAACACCATACATGTACCTCTCCACCATGAATGGAGTTTAAAAACACATTTGAAATCAATTCTAATCTCAAAACTATCATAAAATATCATAGCATTTTAAATGAGCTTTTAGGCAATAACCACTTTGGTTCCTATGACAACCACTCCCTTCTTTCTCTAATTGTCTCTTTTCTTTTTCTCTCTCTTCTTTTTCCTGTTTTTGCTCTCTTCTCTCTGTCTCATCTCTCTCTTTTCCTCACTCTCCTCCCTTCTTTTTCTGCTTCTCTACTTCTCTCACACACACTCTTATTACCTCTGCCCAAAAAGGAACTTTATTCTATAATGTTGTATTTAACCTTTTTTACCTGTCATAACACATAATCATCATTTTTCTTTCTACACCTGTGAGAGTGTGTGTGTAAACATGGTGCTATAATTCTCTCGCACCTTTTTTAAGTGGACTGTTATGTGATAAGTCATGTTACAGTTTTTCCACATTGTATACACACAAAATGTGGAACTATGCACACAAATCCAAAGACATGAAGCTCATGTGTCAACATTGTGATTCCAAACTGCTAATCTCTAAGCACAATTCCATATGCTCTCACTCAAATATCATTCTGAATCACAGCTTTGCAAATCACTAAACACAAATTGCATCATTTAGCGCACACTGGTCACCTAAGAAACCCTGGCCTTCAAATACAAACTGCTAACTATCAAATAGTCTCACACAAGTTGCACCTGTGGAAACGTATTTAGAAAAACAAAAAAGAGGCCTCAAGTGACTGATACAAAGATTAGGTGAGATGATGGAGCAGCAGGAGCACAGAGGAAGAGTGAGAGTAAGAGGAGGCCTAGCAGGCCAAAGAGGACAAGGAAGAGGAGAAGGAAGGCAATCTTTCAAATGAGATACGTGCAACCTTAGTGGACCATGTAATCAATCATGGCCTAACCATGACTGTACAGTAGCCTCGGTTATCCAGTTTTTACAAAATAGAAAGACAGCCAGCAAAAGGTGACAGATGCCAGAAATTTACAACTGAACCATAGTAAGAGATCACCATAGTAAACATGGTTTTGGAAACATGGTTTTGGAAAACAATGCCCGCTGTAAGCTGTAAGCCGGCATGTAAATGATTGAGGTGAGGCCAGGTGCAAAGCGAGTAAGTAGAGGCATACATAGTGGACATAAGGGTAAACAGCTGACACACTGATCAACTTTTTATGTACACCTACACTTTTTGTCCATTTTTATCCAGCTCTAATAACCATACAGTGTAACAAAACATTCAGTGTAACAAATACAGACTGTAGTCTATATGCTTCTCTCTATACTTTGTTACTGTTTGTTACTACTAAAGAACACAGTAACAAAGTATACAGAGTCAAGTCAAGTTTATTTGTATAGTGCTTTTTACAACAATGTTTTCACAAAGCAGCTTTACAGGAATTTTAAAACATGAAATTACAACACTTTATCCCTTGTGAGCAAGCTAGAGGCAACAGTGGCAAGGAAAAACTCCCTCAACTGGAGGAAGAAACCTTGGGAGTAACCAGACTCACAAGGGGAGACCCATCCTCCTCAGAGAAACATATAGACTACATCTACATCTACGTCTGTAATTGTTACACTGAAAAAAGCGCTCTTATATGGTGAATGGAGCTGGATAAAAATGAACAAAAAGTGTAGATAGTATGAAGGTGTAAATAAAGAGCTGATACACTGATCAACATTTTACCCTTATATGCATTGTCATATGCCTCTACTTACTCGCTTTGCACCTGGCCTCACCTCAATCATTTTCACCGTGCCACATGTCTTTAGGCCACTTTACAGCACAAAAACTGATTGCAGAAACCATGATATCTGTTCCTCTGTATATTTAATAGTGTGTTCTTTAGTAGTCAGGACTCCCAGAGGACCACCACAAAGCGGGTATTATTTGGCTGGGGGATCATTCTCAGCACTGCATTGACGTGGCAGTATGTGTACAATAGACACAGTAGTGCTACTGGAGTTTTAACATTATGTCTATTCACTGTCCATTCTACTAGATACTTTCACCCTGTTCATCCACCGTGATGGAAAATTAGAGACGATAGCTCATCTGTTGTTGCACAGTTTTGGTCATCCTTGATTCCCTCATCAGGTCGCTGCCAAAAAGCGCTGTTGGCTGGGTTTTGGTTAGTGGATTATTCTTAGTCCAACAGTGACTCTGAGGTGTTTAAATTGATATGTTATCAGTGTGGGAACAAATGCAATGCAATGAACTTATGATCATGGTAGACACTTTGAGTAAAAATCGAACAAGAAGACTTGACCACTGATAAAGCACTACAGGGTGACTGATATAAACAGTGCAGCAACAGATGAGCTGTTGTCTCGAACTTTACATCTACAAGGTGGACCAGCAAGGGACACGGAAGCACTTTTAGTTCTACAATTACTATTTATTTTACATGTAATCTACTCATTAAAAATGCAAAAAATAAAGCTATCATGACATATATATTCAAATTCAGGGAAAGGGGATTGTTTGTGAGCTTCTTTTTTTGGTATTCTTACCAGAGATGCAGCACTGGCCTGCCTCAGAGTGGAGCTGTAACAGACTTGTTCACTTAGTTGGTCCTTCATAGCCAAGCAACTTTAACTATGCTGGGAATACCTCTGAAAAACTTTACAAAATGATGTAGCATGTTAATAAATCCGACAACATTCCCATCTCATTTTGTCATTAAAAATAAATAATTTTAAGACAAAGGAGAAACTGTATAAGATACTAAAAAAAAGACCTTGAAAAAACATTTCCAGATGTTTTGTTGGCAATAGCATTGCTATGGCTTGTGGGTTTGCAGCCAGCTGACATGGGACCCCCAAAACACTAGGGAGTATTTTTGACACACAGCTTAGAAATACCTCCAGACTTTGAGTAGAAATTAAATGAAGCAAGGGAGGTCTCTGACTTTTGAACAAGAAAAAATTAACAAGATCAAATTTGGCAGCTGTCGTGTGAAAAATAATAAAATAATTTACAAAAGTTGAGACGTGTTTTTCTTTGGACAGCAACAATAATTAAGTAACTATATATAATAAAACTCTTGCTTTGTTCTACCTAAGTCTGTGACTTTTGAAACATAGCACTAAAAGAAGAAATCAGCTGTAATTAATTAATGTTATTGGACTGTTGTGAGTCCATGAAGTGACAGCACATGTTAGTGAAGCTAGAGAACTGAGACTGAGGGGACTGCTGTTTTTTTTTCTCTCACTTCATTGTCTGCTTCAGTGTGTGTGTGTGTGTGTGTGTGTGTGTGTGTGTGTGTGTATGTATGTATGTGTGAGGAATGTGATTTGACATTTTGCTGAAAAGGCTGAACTCAGATGAACTGTAGTTTAGAGGACAAGCACGCAGAGTCGGAGAGCACCAAGCAGCCACACACACACACACACCGCCTGTCATTGTTTGGAGCGAGACAGAAAAGCAGCATGGAACGTGTGATGTTAAGCAAAGGAACCTCTAAAATATAAGCTCTGATGGAATAGAGGAGAGGCTCATCATAATAACTGATTCTAAATAGCTCTTGATGGATGTACAGTTGCAGGAAAACTTTTAGTTGCTAAACAGCCTTTACATTCTGTGGAGGGTCTTCAGGTTTTGAAACGGTTCTTTACACTTCTACATCGCTTTTTTCTGAAAACAAATCTTTAAAGAACCACGCACTGAAAGCTTCTGTAGAAAACCAAAAGGAGTTCTCCTATGGAACCCTTTCTTAGCACCTGCCTATAATTTATGTTAAAACAAAACTGCAGGTTATTTTCTTACAGTGTCAGTTCTGAGTTTTGCTGTATAGAGAAACTTATTTAAAGTTTATTATGAACTCAGTAAACTTTATTTGACTAAGATCCATAATTAGGGCCAATATAATTATGCTTAAAGATGCCATTAACTAATAATAATATTAATAATATAAAAATTAAACTGTTTTAAATCTTGACTCTTCATGCCAATAGTTTCTCTATGTGGAGAAATCTACCATTCCAGGATCCTTTTTGAGGAATCAAACTATCAGCAAGCCGAAACTGGCTTCCTGTTTGACAGCTTTCCGTTACACCTTAAATGCTAAAGGAAAAGTAAACTGTGACGCCATTTAGAATGGAATGGAAAATTTGCAAATCAAACTGGAACCCAACTTCAGTGCCCACATCTTAAACAAGATTTTGGACAGCTTTAAATTAAAGCTGATACTTTGCCCTGCACATTTCACTCTAGACAATTTCTCTAACCTAGAACAATATGCTCAGTGACTGAGACTGAAGAGACTATAAAGAAGAGCAGTGTTACCTTTATTAGCATTACAACCCCAAAACTACCTATAAATAGAAGCCATGCTGGGAGATTTTGTATCAATTGAAGCCAGATCAATTGACAATTAAAGCCAGATCACCTTAAATTGAAAGCTTCAAGTTTTTATTTACTTTGTGTTGCTTGTAGCTAGTATAGATAATTTTAGCTATTTGTAAGCTCAGAGTAACTAACAGTAGCATAGCTAGTAAAGCCTGTACAAACTGCTGCATTTAATGTGAAACAAAACATTTGATTGAGAAGCTGGTGAATAGAAAACAAATTTCTACTTTGTTTAAAGATAAACATTAACCATGCCTATGGTTCCTAGGAAAGGCTATAGAAGTGCTAGCCTAACAGGTGATGCCATCATGCTTGTAGTGCAAAAAGGAATATCCTGGAAAAGTAAAACCTCTTTTTGTGCAAGGATGAATTAATGCTTGCCTTGTTACCAAATAAATGCATCAACAGTTCAAGAAGAATGTTCCTCAATAAGCATTTGCAGGGATGTCAGTATTTCACCCTTTCTGGTGCATTTATCTGCAGAAAACGTGTGTGTGTGTGTGTAAAGGGCAAATTAAAATTAAATGGCTGTGACCTGTGATCCTTAAGATGGCACTGGATTAAAAACCATCATGCTCTCGTAATAGATAAAAACACATGAGCTTGGGAATACTTTGAAAAACCCTTGTTAGTGAACACAGTTCATTGCTGTATCTACAAAAGCAAATTAAGATTTTAATTAAAATCCATATATTAACAACATCCAGAAATATCACTAACTTCTTTGGGTTAAAGCTGAAGTTTTTTTGGAAATGGGTATTGGGGTTGTGTTGGTGCCAATGGCATGGATAACTTGACTGTAAAGGCACTGCTAAAGATGAAAGAGACACAGGCATTTTGGAACAACATGTGATGCCATCTAGGCAATATCAGTCTTCCCTGCTTGTTTCAGCAAGACAGTGTCTTGTGTTAAAACTGTCAGTCACACATAGTGGTTTAAAAGAAAGAAAAAACAATTGTAGAGTTGTTCCTTGGTGTTGTAAAGAGGACAATATGGGCAGTCTATGCTTCAAAGCGAATTTAAGGTATTGAATATGTTAGCATGTCAAAAACAGTTTTACTTTAAAATTGGTTTAAATTGCTATTAACTGACCTGTTTCTTTGCAGCTGTTGTGTAGCATTTTGCTAACATGTTTGTAGGACTGTTAAATTCTGAGATGTTATTGTGATATATGTGATCTGTGGCTTGTTTTTCCACCTGAAAGCTGCATCCCTCTTTTACTTCACCATATTTCTATGTGTGCCACAGAGCCCATTGTCCTTCTGTAAGTTAGCATCAAAAAAGATGTTGTAGAATATGTCAACTAGGTGGAAAAAAGCCAAAACCTTCTGCCATGCTAGATTTTTTGTCATGGTGTCCCAGACTCTCATCGCTGTTTTTCAGTGGTGTCACGGCACGGCTGTTTCGTGTTCCCAAAGCTTGCTTTCAGGCTTGACACTGAAAATCTGTCGGCTACAACATAATTTTGTCAAAATGGGGCTGAAAGAAATTGCAGGGGCTAGCCTGACCTGCCTGAAGTCCAGACCTGTCTCCTATTGAAAACGTGTGGTCCATTATGAAGCACAACACATGAAGACCCCAAACACTGAGCAGCTTAAGTGTTACATCCAGCAAAATAGGGAAAAATTTACCGCAGTCCTCAGTTCCAAAATTATTGATGAACGTTGTGAAAGGGAAGTGTGCCAAGTTCTTTGAAACATGCTACACAATACATGTGTGTATGTATATAAATAAATAAAATGAATTAGTGGAATCACTAAATATCTTGTCTTTGTACTGTTTTACAAGTTAAAAAGCAAGTTGCAAATCATTGCTTTTGGTTTTTATTTGCCTTTTATCTATGTTCAACTATCGTGATTTGTGATATTAATACCTCAGTAGTCATTAATGAACTGTACTGAACTCAACTGAAATTTAAAAGGTGAGTAACCTAAACAGCTTGCTGTTATCTGATATAAATACAACATGGGCTGGGCTGTGACTGTGTGTATGTGCATATTGTGTGTGGGCTACAGTTCTGGATCTAAACTCATCGACAGCAGAGTGAACTGACAGGTTGCATAACGGCAAACGCACAACACACACATACACTCACACATGCAGACGTAACAGAAGTGGAGTGGGAAGAGTTTGGGAAAAGAGCAAGCTAAAAGAATTCTCAACAGCAAAAACAAGAAAAGGAACTCTATCAGCCTGTCCACGTCTCTCTCTCTCTCTCTTCCTCTCTCAGGATTTTCTATGGAATGTTTCAACCAGAGTGATGGTTAGATCAATACTAGAATAGGGCACATCACACACACACACACACACACACACACACACACACAAACAATAATAATTTACCTTTTAATGTAAAATTACTGATACTGTGTGTGTGTGTGTTGTTTTCGTTTGTTTTGTATGGAAAATTGAATGATGCACATATGAATTAAATTAAAGCGCTTTATTCATTCCACTGCTGTGCTCAGTCAATCTGACCTGCAGTATGTGTTTGTATGAACTCTCTGCTGCCCCCTGCTGCCCATTGTCAGTCACAGATAGGGAAGGGAGTGAAGGACAATGTTTTGCCAACACAGAACTGGAAAGGGCAAATGCATGTAAGATTTTAATGAAGTAAGCATATGTCCACGCTTTTGCACGTTATGATGCACACCTACTGTTTATATTCTAAATTTAACATATATAACATATGTTGTGACAGCATTGTGACAATGTACAGTTTTGGTTCCCACAACATTGTCACAACGTTAAAATCTAATTCCTCAGAAAGGTGTGACAACATTATTTGACAATATTGTAAGAATGTAGTGGCATCCACAATAAATATTCTTAATCCATAGGGTTTAATATAATGTTGACCCACGCTTTGCAGGTGTAACAGCTTTAACTCTTCTGGGATAGACAGAAAAGCGTAATTTGTTACTCCACAGAACAGATCTTCATTGCTCTAGAGTCCAGGGGCAGCGTGCTTTACACCACTGCATCCAACATTTTGCATTGCGCTTGGTGATGTAAGGCTCGGTTGCAGCTGGCCGGCCATAGAAACCCATTTCATGAAGCTTTCTGCACACTGTTTTTGAGCTAATATGATGTTCACATGAAGTTTGGAGGTCTGTAGCGATTGACTCTGCAGAAAGTTGGTGACCTCTCTGCACAATGTGCCTAAGCATCCGCTGAGCCTGCTTTGTCATTTAACGTGGCTTTTGTGGCTGATTTGCTGTCATTCCTGATTGCTTTCACGTTGTTATAATACCACTGACAGTTGACTGTGGAATATTTAGTAGCAAGGAAATTTCCTGACGGGGTTGCACAGGTGGCATCCTGTTATGGTACCATGCTGTAATTCACTGAGTTCCTAGGAGTAACCCATGTTTGTAGCAGCAGTCTGCATGTCTAGGTGTTTGGTTTTATATACCTGTGGCCATGGAAGTGATTAGAACATTTTAAGTTAAATTATTTGGATGGGTGAGTAAATACTTTCAGGAAAATAGTGTATGTCAGTATATTGTCACAACCTCATAGAATCCTTCAGCATAAAATGTGCATAAAACTTTTGTAAAGTTGCCAATGGGTAGAAATAGTACCATAAAACAAAGTTATTTAGTAGTGATGTTGTGACAATGTTGTGACAACCTTGTTAAGATGTGAATTGCACCACCTTTTGACTATTTGACTCTGTTGTAGCAATGTTGTAATAAAGTAGACAACACCATGACAACGTTACATGTTTGCTGGCAACTGACCAATCCATGCCAATCCTCGTAGCAACTGTTGCTAGACTTGACGCTTTTTGTAGATCGTTGGCAAAAATTGTTCACATCTTCAACCTAATAAAAAATTGCAGCACAATAGGTTTAGAATTGCCACTAAACATGTGAACATGTAAAATAGTGTTCTATTGTCCTGTACTGTTTCCTATATGTCAGTTTTGAACTGAGCTCTTCTTTTTGCGCTGTTTGTACTGTTGTATTGTTTACACTGTCTAGTCATGTTGCACTGTTTAGTCTGTGTTACGTTCCGTGTGTGCAACATTGTTTCGTTTCACTGTGTTGATAGTTAAAATGACAATAAACTCCACTTGACTTGACATTTAGCTATTTTTTAGAAGCAATCAGAACCCACTGGGTACAGGCTGACATGCAACTTCATAGTGTCCCATCACTTCTTAAACCACAACTACACACTGTCAAATAAGTGGCCTATTTACAGTAACACTCAAAGTTCATATTACTCATTAATCAATTCCAATTTTTTGCTCAGGTCAGATATTGATGGTTCAAATTCTTAGTTTCTTGAAGCTGTAGTTTTAAAACTATCACCAGTGCATAGTCACAGTACCTACAGACCAGTGGTTCACAACACAATACTTCCTCCTACTGACCGCAAATGAGTGAAGTCAACTTATTCACCTCTTTTTCTATTTCACTTTAAATGCTGCCTCAGGTGCCACAATGTTGGCTAACAGCCGCACCATTTAAGGTAGAATGAGTAATATGGTGAATAAGCTGACTTTGCACTTATGTGATCGGTGGTAGAGAGTACAGTTTATCTGTGAGAGGGCATTGGTAATAGATTCAAAACATTATGCTAAGTAAACTGCTGTGCTAGGTTCATCCGCAGGACAGTTAAACAAAACAAATTGCTCTTCATAACATTAGGATCATGTCAAACATATTGTCGCTGTTCAAAGAAAATGTATCTCCATTTTTGTCAATAGTCATTTTTCTGCATTATTTGAACACGCCAGCTGTCCTTCTCACTGTATGAAAATTTAATGATGACTAGACTAATAGAAATTCCCCAAATTACTTCGAAAAAAATCTGGTATCATTGACTTACATAGAAAGTAAAGAACATTTTTGGCCTTTCCTGTAAAGTCATTTTCTGTCTGTACCTTCCTTTTCCTTCCTTTCCTTTTTGTCATTTAAACCAGCACAATACATGCGTGCCTCTATCTCCTTCATTCTGCCCTCCATTTTCATATACTTCCCTCCATTAGCATTTTGAATGTTGTTGGAATGGTGTGAGTAAAAATCTGATTTGAGATACTTCACCCTGGTAATGTGAACGTAGCCTAAATGTGAGACAATTTTGTATTGAAAATCAGAAAGTTTGAAAATTTGAAATTGTATTGTATTGTCACTGCTGTTTTGTAACTAATCACATCAGAAACAAAGGAAACAACAACAGATCTGCCACCATGCTAACATCAGCTTCCTAACAAGATGAAGAATCAAACCTATTGGATCACTTGCACAGAATGCACTGCAAGGTCTCATTAGGTTGAATGGGATTTTTGTTCGGTAAAACTTGTCTGCCCTAGCAACAGTTGCTATGTAAGAACAGATGTGAATAGGCACTCTGTTTCCCATCCACATGAACGAGGCTCAGATCGATCTGTGAGAAAACCTGCAGGGGCTAATCTCCAGAACTTCCACAACTCTCACAAAGTATTTCCAGCTTTCACTGGGAAAATATGCCCTAAATTTTGAGAATGCATTGAAATCTGGGAGGTTAGGCAAATCCAGTTTGAACCAAGATGAACCAAGATTAATGACCTATTTTCACAATTTTATACATTAAATTGTCAGCATTTTCTCCACTTGAAAACTTGAATGTGTCACAATAGATTGGGGTGATGCAATGGTATCCGAAAGAGCCTTTCAGTGATTTCGACTGTTTGTTTATTTATTTATTTATTTATTTATTTATTTTAGATCCAACCATTAAAAAGTATTTTAGGATACCAAAAGTGGTTCTTTTATGGCATGGTTCCAGATTGAACCTTTTTGGCATATCAGTCTTGATTCCACAGTGGACTTTATTGATACAACATTAAGTAAAGCCAGTGATTCCCATAGCACTGCAAAACCATTGAAAAATGAGATTCCAACTTTGAAATTTAAATAATTTGAAGTAATGGTACAGAGAACCCTTTAAAATAAGGTAGATCAATTCTTTATTGAAATCACATTCCTATTTACCTATACAGTAGTGGGACAGTGACACAATAATTTCTAACCTCATCTTTGGATTTCATTTGCTACCTGTTCTTACACCATCCAACTTAGGAGCAGAATTTTTACCCTGATTAACAGGCGGTTACAAAAAAGTGTGTTACTTCTTTATCTTTTCATGTTGGACTGATTCTACCTCCATGCTACAGTGACTCACTATCGCCTCCTCAGATAAAAGTGGTGTTACCAGACAGGACAGACTTCTCTGCAACATGGTAAATAGATGTCTGTCATACACCCTCTAAACTGTTACTTGTTCATATTCTGTTGATAGTTGTAGTTAGTTTTGAAATGCTTTTTACAAAGTTTTCTAATTAAAATACAAGAAAAATATTGGACATGGGGACTCCAGCATTGTCGTCCAGTAGTCACCTGAAGTAGTCTTTCACACTAATTAACTGGATTACCACTGTATTAACAATTCTTTACCATGAGTGACTGGAGCTTTGCTTATTATACATAATTTGGTTCTGAGGCTCAAACAGCCACTAAGCTGCTTTCTTTGCATGTGTGAATGTGTGTTGTAAAGAATGAGGTTTAAGTGAAATAAACACACACACACCTTGAGCTTGCATGCAGGGGTTCTATAATTACATGAATGTAAATGGTTGCTCTGCGAGATTGTCCTTCATGATTATCTGAGTTGAAATACCTCAAACAAAGAGAAACTGCATATGTGTGAGGGACTGGTAATGCTTTTACTATTAATGTCCTAATGCAGTTCCAGTGTCTCAAGAGCTATTTTAGTAATGACAGACCCCCCCCCCCCCTTTCCTCCTCTGCTCCCCCTTCTCCCTGGATTCTGTTACTGTTGTTCCACACTACACATTTTTAGAAACTAGCAGAGTGGCTGCAGTGAGTAAATGCGCAGGGCTTCCAATTAAAGAATGACATTTGAGACACAGCCATAGGGCTACAAGTGTCAAATGTACCTCTCCTCCTTTTGCCTGGTATCTCTCTCTCTCTCTCTCTCTTGCTGTTGTCAATGTTTTGAACAAGAGAGATCAGATCATCAAGTTTAATCTTAAAGCTCTCTCTGTTATCCTCTTATCTCCAAACCCACTGGCTTCGCCTCAAATACACTTCATACACAGCACAGCCGAGACATAGGCCTTTATACAAAAGAGAGAGCGAGCAAGAGCGAGAGGGAGAACTTTCATTAGTGACTTAGTCACTAATTAGTCTGTGGAGCTGAGGAGTGACTGGTAGCGATTGGGGCGCTGTCCAGAGTGCTGAAGCTTATTCTTAAATGTATTTTCTTTTTTTCACCATTTGACTTCAGTTCTGCCCAAAATAGCCTTAATTTATTTTACATGACCATTTCCAACCTCTCATAACTTTAACTGTATATATTACATATATACTGTACAATTTCAGAGGCCATTGTTAATTTGTTTAAGACAAAATTAAAAATCCTTTTTCAATAGTTTATTCATCTCTGTGGAACTTATCTGATTATCTCTCAAGGCTGATGTTGGCTTTCCAACTTAAATAGTTTAGTCATTACACACTAAAACTAGAGGCACTTGAATGTAAGTGCTACATAATATAGGATGGTACAGGTAATAAGAATTAGAAATTAACTTTATCTAATAGCTGTCCACTGCACAAGTTACAAGCAGCAAACCAGGCTATTCTAATTGAGATAGTGGCACTTGGATGTCAGTTTTCGAGTTTGAGTGTTCTAGTGCTAGTTTATTCATTAGCCCCCTCTCTCGCCCCCCACCCCTCCCCCTCCCTCTCGACTGAGGTATGCAGCCATAATACTGTGTGTTTTGTGATATACTAACATTGTGGGGACCTTTCCACCTTGCCATGGTAAGGATAGTGTTAGGATTAGGCAAGTTTCAATAAAATTAATATAAGTCTAAGCAATTTCCCCACAATTCAGAAAAACTGGATTGTGTCACGGCTCCCATGGAGTCTGGAGATTTGCTTAAGGGCACAAACACAACAATCAGAAGGACACTGGAACACACAGGTCTTTAGCATTTAGGTGACAATCCTTTATCACCATGTGGGGAATAGGCCTTAACACACTTACCCTGATCAGTTTTCATTGGCCTTTCTATTGCCATCTACACTGTCCTCAGTACTGACTGGCTAATGTAATTACATTCTGTAAGTGTTCCATTTGGTTGTTAAAGTCCACAGGGAGAAGCAGGGAGGACAATCGTTACCTTAAGCAATCCAACCAGAATAGAAGTTTACCTTCACACATACACAATGATGAGGTGACATTGCAGAATCATATGACATTAAGCAGGAGTGTTTCCAGACTGCTGGATGTAACAAGCACACACTAAATGAAGGGGTTACAGTGCAGACACTTACTTTGTAATCTGTAGGGGCAGAACAAGTCTGCATTACAAACAGAATGCATTCTTTGTGATTGAACACTCTAAACAGAAAATGTTAGAAACAGGTTCAATTTAAAAAACCTGATTTTATAAAAAACTAATGTGACTTTATAAACAAATGAAACAATGTGTTACTAAGACAAAATAAACTACACAACAATAGTTTAATTTTGTTTTAGATAACACAAATAACATGAAGTTATTAACTGCGCAATGAAAGAATATTATAGGTAAATTCAATTAGACTACAAAATCAGATGCTGACCATCTTATCATATTCATTTGAGCCAGCCAATTACTGTACCATGTGCTTCTCTTCTATTAACATCTAGAGCAGCTGTTTAGAAGCATCTTAATTTGTAATAAAAACAAAATTCTAAGGCTGCAACCCTCAAAATTACTTTTCCCATCGATTCTCCTCCTCCACTACATGACCCAGAAAATGATTTTGTGACGTCATCTTACTGGCTGTCCAAATGGTGGAGGGGACGAAAGAAGATGCTTCAAACATTTGCCAAAAT